>CM034149.1:20875172-21514713 GCA_019776745.2 Taxus chinensis
CTTGATTATCTCAAAGAGAAAAAGTAAACAATTAATCTAATTCATTAGATAACCAGGTCGGGGCCCAATAATAATCTTATGAATGATAGACACCTAAGATTGACTCAAACTTAAGCCATCACCCCTACATGAATTATCCTAATATTTTAAATTCATATTGTCCTCCTAAGTTGAAGCTTCACATTGTGATTCTCCCTCATAGTGAAATTAGAATCTTCAATGTAAATGTGTTTCTTGGTGAAAGACAAGTGATTTGTTGTTGTTTATTTGACAATCTTGTTTAATATGCTTTATTCACCAATATTTATTTGACTATAATTTGAAACGAAGTAAGGGGTAGACTCTAGTGCTTCATTTGAGGTCAATTGATTCCATTGATTTAAGTTTCTTTAGAGTGTTGAAGAAAAAATGTCCTTAGCATCCGCTCTTTGAAATTTCAGCAATTTCATCGGAGAATCCAATGCTTTATTTGAGGTCAATTGAGTCCAATGTTTTAAGTTTCTTTAGAGTGTTATAGGAAATAAAAAATTGACCTTAACGTCCTTCTCTTTTAATTTTTAACAATTTTATTATGAAACCCTTCACTTTAATATGAGAATCCATAAGATTGCTAATTTAAGTTTGCATTTCTTATCTAGTTGTTTGAATCTATTCTAACACTTCAGAAGGCCTTGCATATTTGTTTAATTGTATATTTTTTTAACTTTATAAAGATCTCTCTTTAAAACCTTGGTAAGGTATTCTTTCTCTTGTTTTAAATGCCCATCATCTCAAAGCTTCAAGGCCCTTGTGGCAAATATTTGATGAACACCTACTTTTTTAAGTTGGGTGGTGGTGATAGGGATCCTTTAAATAAAAATGTCTCTATTTTATATACTTGTCAATCAACATGACTATATGTATACACCTTATTTTCGTTATTGATATTTTCTTTGTAGGACTTGTTAGTGCATTAATCTCGCTAAGTGTATATTTTAAGGAGTACATTGGGATTAGGGTTAGGCCAACTCATAGTAATTTGTGAGAGATTGGACATTACTTCCTTCATACTATCATCTAGATTTCCATGACATCAACTTTATTTTCCCTCCCAGGTTCTCGTTCTCCCCTTATCTCTTTTTCTCTTCACTAGCACATAGTCGATGCCATCAATTGAATTGATGACATCCTAAAGACACCCAATTTTGCATGACATCATCGACCTAATTGATATCATTTTCCATAATTGAGTTTTAGATTTTAGGATTTAGGTCCATGTTTAAAATATTTATTTTGTCATTATTCAAATATAGAACACATAATCTTCTCTACCTATGCTTGCAAATTGACCTCAAGAAGAAAAGACTCAAAGTTTATAAAATCGTATACTAAGAAAAACAAGATGAAGCATATTAGGTCATTGAAGATATTAAGAAAAGTAGTTGTATGAGCAAGGTTTTCTTTACTCTTTTGAGTCCCCAATCTTGAGGTTTACTTAGGTCTCCTACGTATCCATCTTGACTTCACCTACAACAATATATTACAAATTGCTACAAGTAAAGTGGGAGACTAATGCACCAACAATTCAACCCCAAGTATCTTTAACCCTAACCTCTTTCTTTCATAGTTTGGATGGTGATTGTTTGATGTTTCATGTATTAGATAGCATAGATTAGCATATACTTCTTATATTATTGCCAACATTACATTCTTTTCATTCATAACTCTTGCATACCACCAAGTGGCATTTTATACAACCTTTAGATTAGATATTTGATGTATATTGCCTAGTGTCATCCTCATCACCTATAGCTCTTACTTAAATGTCTAATGATATCCCAAATATAGTAAGGTCCTTCACCTTATATCTCATTTGATATTTTTTGTATATTCTCTCTATAGACCCATTACAACTTCATATGTACACGACCCTTATCTATAGCCCCAAGTTGCTTTGTGGACTAGAATTTATGTGTGTAATGTTAGGTTGTGGAGATAAATAGCTTCACTAGAGCATGCATTACAAAGTGATTGGAAAACACAGTAACCATCATCGGTTAGGAGAGACCGGCATCGATCGCCTATGATTGGCATCGGTTAGGAAAGGAGGAACCGAAAGTGGTTAAGGGTAACCAACATCGGTTACTTGTGCGGGAGTGTTTTAATTAACTCTCAGGAATTAGATCTATTTTTAGCATTAAAGTAGATCTATTAATTGTAAATGCATGGCTAAGTGCCCTAAGTTTATAATCAATTAAGAAAGTTAATTAAGAGAAGGATTGAATTAGATCCTTGATTCTCCTAGATTGAGAGGATGAAGAAGAAGAAGAAGAAGATAAAGAAAGAACATGTTACATGAAGACAAAGTCTCCACGGAGAGGATCTGGATAGAAGGAAATAGCAGGTACATCTGAATGGTGAGAAGAGGGGTAACATCTTCTACTATATTTTCTTTGTATAGTTATTGTCTCATTGTAATGGCTTACATGGTATGCAAAGCACATAGAGTTTCTTCTTGTAGATCCACATGTTGGTGAGATCTTGTATTATAGATCCATGTAGATCTAGTCTCGTATTGTAGATCCATGAGATCATATTGTATTGTTGATCCATGTAGATCTAGATATTGTAGAGGAGGTTGTCTTCATGTTTGCACAGGTTATGCATGCAGTGATGGAGAGACAGACTTACTTCTTGGTGCACAGTCATAGTTGCTCATATGGTAGACCCATGTGAGAGGTCTTATTTGCAGATCCACAGAGAACTTGGTATTAGTTCAAAGATGCAGTAGTTCCTGGTTATGTGAGATATGCTGGTGGTGTTTGGAGGCATAGTTATAGTGCACTCATGGAGATCTGTTTAGAAATCTAGAGGAGAGGAGATACTCTTGGAGAGATGCATTACACTCTTGTATTGAAGAGTTGGTTTGTAATATTGTTGTATTATATATATGAGATCTCTATCTTTGGTGGATGTAGCCCACATTGGTTGAAACACGGTACATGTTGTGTTATGTGTGTGTATTTGTCTTGATTTGGATTATTCTAGTTTATACTTCCATTGCTGTAGATTTTGGGGAATTTTTTAGATCTTGTGTTCATGATTTTTTTGTTATTAATTCATAGCACTATTCCACAGTCCCGAATTCCCAACAGCTGGTATCAAAGCAAGGTTAGCTTGGTTATTTCAGAGAAAAGGTTTGTTCCATGGTTTTTTTTAGTGGTTTGACTGACATGTATGCTAGCAAGGTTTGTTTTTCCTGATGAGAAGATCATAGGAAGAGTTTCAATCTCAAGTGAGAGCTAGAAGAGTAAGGTTGCTTGAAATTACACTAACCAACATCGGTTAATTGGCAACTGGCATCGGCAGGGTGACCGTCATTCGGCTACATGGTAACCATGGTTAGTTACAGGGTGACCATGGTCAGTTACTGGGAAACCTAGTTTTAAACAAAAAATCACAGATCTGAAGAAATGGAAAGATGCATGGAATGTATCTTGTTTGATGAGGTGTCCCTAGTTCTTAGAGGCATAAACATGTTGTTCAGATTGCAGATCCGGTTATTGAGGTATGATTTTATCTTGGTATTACAGTGCTTATATTATTTTGGTTTCACATGCATGTTTGGGATTGCAAATCTAGATCTGAGAATGAGAGAAAAGGAGCAGTCATGCATCCTTTGGTGTAGTTAGATGCATGGGATTCTTAGAGAGGTAGAATATAGTAGCATAGCATGAAGATAGGGTTTCCATCAGAGAAGCATGTTCTTCATTTGAATATGTGGTTGAGTATCTTGGTGTTGGTAAGGTGGTGTATTTCATCTTGGTGTAATTTTTATTGCATGTATTATTGATGTTAAGTTTTTGTGCAAGATTTGGGTGCTTCTTGAAATGACTTGCTCAACAGAACTATCGGCTTTGGTCGAAGTAGGCACCTAGTTTGGTGACCTATGCAAATTTTTGGCATTGTGTTAGTTCCAGCAGCACCAATGTTGGTTAGGGAACTGACATCGGTCATAGAGGGTAACCGGTACTGGTCAGCAAACCATATTTGATCTCTATGACAACGAGTTTGCACATGGTTTCTTACAATAGAAGAGGGCATGGATGGTTCAGTGTCATGTTTTGAAGGATCGTGTTTCTTACACAATGTGTACAGGCAGAAATTGTGTTGATCACTTCAATGTTTGGATCAGAAAGAGGAAGAAGTTGGCTTGGTTAGTCTAGTGAGACTTTGGGTCAGGTATCTCTATATGGTTCATGTTTTATTTCTTTCTTTTGGAGCAACTGACATTATGTTTGGAAAATGTGCATAGATTTACACGATGTTTTTGGTGTTATTTGACTTTTATTTCTCAGTTGTATGGATTCTTGAGGACAAGGATATCTAGTCTAAAGATGAGATCCTCAATAAAAAATCATGATTAGACACAGTTGCAAGTAACAAAAGATGTTGAGTACACAGGATGAAAAGAAGTTGATTCATCTACTTTACAAGAAGTCCAAAATTATGTGATGTAGGAGTATTCTTTGATAAGAAGGGAATCATTTTATATTTTTCTTTCATCTAGTTTTATTTCTCACTAACATATTAGCTTTTGAGCTTGGTGTTAGAGGCAGTGCAGGGTATTTTGTGTTCAGTGGGAGAAAGCCATGGTTGTTGGCATTGCAGTATTGGATATATAATGCACATGCCGAGTGGGAGGCAGATTGCTACTATTCAGAGTGGCAGAGGCACTAGTTGGTTTTGGAGGACAGTCACGGATTTGCAGGTATATTGATTTTATTACTTTGTGATGTCACTTATATTTTATTTTGTGGTGCCTAGATATCCCTATGGATTACAGTTGATGGTTAGATTCAACTCTGTGAAGATGATAGAGCAATTTTTCAGAGTTTTAAGAGTTAAAGGAGGAAAATTATAATTGTTACAAAGACCGGTGTCGATTAGGATTAACCGTGGTCGGTCAAGAAGTGATTGGGGTTGGTTAGGGGAAACCGTGGTCATTTTGGTCACAGGTTTGACAACAATGCTTATCTACCATTTTTAGAGGGTGCCCTTTTTTTGCTTTCATCTTGGTTTTGTTTGTGTAGTATTTTGATGACATGTTTGTTGGTATTTGCACTTTGTATTAGTTGCATGGTTTAGCATGGTTTTTTTATTAACATTGATGAGCACAGGATTCATAAATTGCTTTGGAGTTAGTCAGTGAGAGACTTGGTGCTTCTAGAGAGCCTGGTGATATGGATAGATGTATAGGTGAGTTTATGCATGTGGATAGATTCAGTTTTGTGAGTCTATGATGATGCAGATGTTTTTATTTGCACATGGATGCCTATGAGCACAGTTTAGATGCCTTGAGCATGAGTAAGGGATGTTTGTATTTCCTCTTGATTACTATGTTACTCCTTTACAGGTATGTTATCTACAGATGAATGTATTGGACATGATAGTTGTTTATGCAGGGTTGGATTTGCAGATTGCAATGTTTGGATTTCTTTGATTTATGCAAGTGTTTGTGGATTGATCACCCACTGTTGCATGTAGAACTCATTCAGGGTTGTTTTTACCTAGGATCTTGTTTTGCTTTCGCATATTCCAGTTTGACTTGTCTTTGGACAGTTGCATTGGTGGTTGCATGGAGACATGGATAAATGGATAGAGAACATGGTTAGTTTATAGGTATGGCTATAGTTGCAGTTGAAGCTCAATACTTTAGTTTGAGTGGGATATCTTGTAGGTGTGCTTGTCATGATGGCTTGGTTTCATGAGAGGTTTGGTGTTATGCTTTAGTGGGAGCTTGATGTGTGGATATCTCGGATATCACATATCAGTTTTAGCTTCGTGCAGATCTATAGTAAGTCACGGGTTTGTTATCTTCTTTTTAGAATATGGTTTGATCTTCCTAGTTTTATTTTTGAGAGAATTATTAAAGGAAAGAATATATGGTCTTCACAGTGTGTAGAGGACAGTGATGTATAGGTATAGTTACAGGTATAGAGATTCATCAATTTATCTCCAAGTGGGAGATTATTAGGTTATGGAGATAAATAGCTTCACTGGAGCATGCATTACAAAGTGACTGGAAAACACCGTAACCATCATCGGTTAGGAGAGACCGACATCGGTCACCTATGACTGGCAATCAGGAAAGGAGGAACCGGTAGCGGTTAAGGCTAACTGACATCGGTTACTTGTGTGGGAGTGTTTTAATTAACTCTCAGGAATTAGATCTATTTTTTAGCATTAAAGCAGATCTATTAATTGTAAATGCTTTGCTAAGTGCCCTAAGTATATAAACGACTATATAAGCATGAAAGCTAGGGTTTAGAAAGTGAATTGAGAGAAGGGTTGATTTAGATCCTTGATTCTCCTAGATTGACAGGATGAAGAAGAAAAAGAAAAAGAAAGAACATGTTACATGAAGACAAATTCTCCCATGGAGAGGAGCTAGACAGAAGAAAATAGTAGGTACATCTGAATGGTGAGAAGAGGGTAACGTCTTCTACTGTATTTTCTTTGTATAGTTATTGTCTCATTATAATGGCTTGCATAGTATGCAAAGGACATAGAGTTTATTCTTGTAGATCCACATGTTGGTGAGATCTTGTATTATAGATCCATGTAGATCTAGTCTCGCATTGTAGATCCATGAGATCATATTGTATTGTTGATCCATGTAGATCTGGATATTGTAGAGGATGTTGTCTTCATGTTTGCACAGGTTATGCATGCAGTGATGGAGAGACAGACTTACTTCTTGGTGCACAGTCATAGTTGCTCATATGTTTCAGGTATGTGAGATCTGGTTATGTAGGGACGGTTGTAGTGCACTTAGGTAGATCTAGTTAGAGATTTGGAAGAGACACAAGTGGTGGTATGGAGGCATGATTTAGTGTACTTAAGCAGATCTGGTTGGGGATCTGGGAGGAAGAGATACATGTACTCTTGTATAGAAGATTTAGTTTGTAATCTCTTGTTATATTATATATATATATATATGAGATCTCTATTTTTTGGTGGATGTAGCCCACATTGGGTGAACCATGGTACATGCTTGTTATGTGTGTGTACTTTTGTGTGATTTGGGTGAACCAGGAGATTTGTCTGGGTCATGTGTGCATGATTTTGTTTGTTATTGAGTCATAGCACTATTCCCCTGCCCTATAATCCCAACAAATTGGGCATTACTGTTTGATTCTAAGTATCAAAAATTCAAGGGCAAGTTGAAAACCAGATGGTTGGGACCCTATTAGATTGAGCAGATCTTTGACAATGGTTCTATTCAGTTACTTCCCATTGATGGCAGCAGAAGGACACTTTGGTCAATGGACATAGGCTAAAACTTTATAGAAAGCCTCCTACTAAGGGTGAATTCTTGAGGTAGATTGAAGCAGACAAATAATTTGATCATATGGAAGAACCTAGTTCTTCCAAAATGATCAAATAATCAGATGGATAAATCATGAATAAAGAGAAAATAATGAAAACCAGTAAATGGTGTTCTCTTCCCAAAAAATAAAAATTAAAAAAGAGTAAAAATAAAAAAAGGGAAGGAATGAAAACCAATAAATGGCATTCTCTTCCCCAAAAAAAATTTCTCTCGGAGATCAATTCAAAACCAATAATGGTGGTTGATCTCCTCAAATAAATGGCTAATCCAAAATAAAAGGAACTTCCTCGAAATTCCAGCTATCTTTTCTAACATTTTTCCCTTTTGTTTCCCTTTTAGGAATTATGAGTCATCATGACGAAGGGATCACATCATCAAGGATGGTAATTATGTCTTTAACTTATTAAAAGTTAGATTAAAAGTTCACATGTGTGATTGGATTTGATTTAAAAGTGGTATGATAAGTCATCTATTGTACATTATGATTAAAATAGAGTAATCATGAGGGTGATGTCAGTGGAACAAAAGTGGTGCCATGTTTATAATGATCTATTATTTGTGCGGAATAAACATAGTGAAGAAGCAGTTGTAGAAAAAAAAAACTTCAAGGACGAAGTAGAAGAATTAAAATTGTATTCCACTGCTAAGCACAATAGTTCCATAGCTAAACCCATCCATTCTGTAGCTAAACAAAGAGTTTTGTAGCCAATCTGGTTAGAGCAATAATTTGAAGGAGAATGATTCTGAATCGTCCTCTTTACCAAGGGGATTAAAAAGAAGTTGGAACCTGAGGATGATACCGAGCTTCTTATAGATGAAGAAGTGGCAGATATCTTTAAACATGTGTAATCAAATTACTTGTATAATTCAGATCATGAAAAGAAATATAACACCAAATAACACAATATTCCAGAATAACGATCTCAATATGTAATTAGAATAGCTTTGCCACTTTGAGGGGATAACCTCCAAATCATACAAAAAGACTCAAATGCTCCAAATGATGATAAACTACTACCTACAATCCCCTATATATACTATTCATATGTTATGGCCATCACCAAGGCCGACCTACGAAGCATGAGAAAGTATAAATGATATAATAAAATGATTTGGTAAGCCACAAGTCAGTTACTCATATCCTAATACAAGCAATAGGTTAAGGGTGTAGTATGCCCTTCCCCTTCAAAGCAACATTTTCCACAATGTTGAGAAGCTTTGGGTGTTGCTGCAGGAATGTCATATCTTCCCATGTTGCATCGTCATTGTCTTTATTCTTCCACTTGGTCAGGTACTCAGTAATAACCCGCACCCTCAATATTTTAGTGCTTGTTTGAAGGATGAATTTAGGTTCCAAGATGAATCTCCCTTCCTCATAGAGCTCAAGTAATAATGTTTGGGTTGATACTCTCTGTCCAATTACTTTCTCCAAGTAAGAAAAATGAAAGACTGGATGTATTTTGGTTGATTGTAGAAGTTCTAATTTGTATGCTATAATACCAATCTTCTGCAATACTTGATAGGGGCCATAATACTTAGGTGAAATTTTGTTATCCTTTTGTTGTTGTTTTAAAGAGATTTTATTATATGGTTGTAACCATACAAAAACCCAATCACCGACTTCAAAATACCTTTCTGTACAATGTTGATCATCCTGTTGTTTCATGCGGTTTTGCGCCATGACCAAGTTCTCATTGAGACTACAGAGGGCCTCTTGTTGATACTGAATGTGTTATTCTACTACTCTAAGCCATGGTTGTCCTCTCAATGATGATGTGATGGATGGTGGATGGTACCCATAGAGTCCCGAAAAAGGAGACATTTTAGATGAAGTATGGTAGGAAGTGTTATACCAATATTCTGCAAGTGGCAACCATTGGACCCATCTTTCTTGTTTATCTGACATAAAGCAACGGAGATATCCCTCTAAACACTTATTTACAACTTCTGTTTTCCCATCAGACTGGGGATGATAAGAAGAG
Source organism: Taxus chinensis (assembly GCA_019776745.2). NCBI lineage: Eukaryota > Viridiplantae > Streptophyta > Pinopsida > Cupressales > Taxaceae > Taxus > Taxus chinensis. Next base: position 20,884,527 of record CM034149.1, read on the forward strand.
CTACGAGCTAATTGAGTACCCAAACATGAGAATAAATTAGTCCAAAAATTACTAGTAAATATAAGGTCTTGATCACTTACTATAATCTTCGGTGTCCCATGAAGCTTCTGAACTATGTCCATGAAGGTTGTTGCTACCGTGCTTATAGCAAATGGGTGTGCCAAGGCACAAAAAGGAGCATATTTGGTGAGTCTATCCACCACAACCATGATGACATTTTTTCCTTTAGATTTAGGAAATCCTGTGATAAATTCCATGGAAACCTCTTCCCACCGCTGGCTAGGAATAGATAGAGGTTGTAGAAGACCTAGGGATCAAACTGTTTCACCCTTATTTTGCTGACAAACCATGCATTCTGCCACAAATTTTTGGACATCCCCTTTGAGCCCTTCCCAGAAGAAATCTTGTTTGACTCGATGATAAGTCTTCAAGAATCCAGAGTGCCCCCCTACTAGAGAAGAGTGAAGCTCAAATAGAATCCTATTTTAAGAGTGGAGTTCTTACATAGGTATAATCTATCTTTATACCATAAAACATCCCCTTTCAATACAAATTTTTAAGACATGCTTGGATCCTTATGGAGATGATGAATGAGGTTTTGTATGGTTGGGTCATTTCTCCATTTGGACTTTTCCTCATCTATCCAATCTTCCTGTAATATGGATATGGCACATAACAAGGTTGCAGTTGATTCATCTTTCTGCGACAGAGCATCCGCAACTACATTCTCCTTCCCTTGCTTATAGATAATCTCAAAATTATATCCCAACATCTTGGAGACCCATTTGTTTTGTTCTTAAAATGATAAATGTTGCTTCAAGAAGTATTTTAGACTATCATGATTTTTCTTCAATTTAAAGTGTCTTCCTATGAGATATGGTCTCCATTGCTTTACTGCATGAAGTATGGATAGCATTTCCTTCTCATAAGTCGGTTTGGAAATATTCTTACCTTTGAATTGATGGCTCAAAAAGGGAATATGATGGCCTTCTTGCATGAGAATTGCCCCCATACCCACCCCTGATGCATCACATTCAATAATGAATGTTTTGGAAAAATCTGGAGTAGCCAAGATTGGAGTGGTGCACATGGCCTCCTTTAGTTACTCAAATGCTTTGGTTGCATCCTCACTCAAATGGAAGGAGTCCTTTAATAAAGCTGTGAGAGGTGCAACTATGCTTCTATAATGCCTTACGAATCTTCGGTAATAACATGTAAGCCCCAAAAATCCTCATAGATTCTTTAGGGTTTTTGGATCCTTCCACTTCATCATGGCTTTGATCTTATTAGGATCCACTTTGTCCCCTTCACGAGAGACAATGTGACCCAAATATTTAACCTCCTTGAGTCCAAAAGAACACTTAGAGGACTTTGCATAAAGTTGATGTTTCTTAAGGGTTTCTAAAACCTTATTTACATGATGCAAATGTTCCTCCCATGTTTTGCTATAAATTAATATATCATCAAAAAACACAAAGACAAACTTCTGCAGGAATGACTTAAAAATAGAATTTATCAAACTTTGAAATGTAGAAGGTGCATTTGTGAGTCTAAAAGGCATTACCAAGAATTCATAATGGTCTTCATGTGTTCGAAAGATAGTTTTATGAACATCCTCATCCTTGACTCTGATTTGGTGGTATCCCGAAAGTAGATCAAGCTTTGTAAAATAAACAACCCCATGTAACTCATCAAGCAAATCATCAATTACAGGAATATGAAACTTATCTTTGATTGTGTACTTATTAAGTTCCCTATAATCAGGACACATATGCCACATGTCATATTTCTTTCGTACCATCACTACTGGAGAAGAATATGCACTCTGACTATGACAGATGATTCCTACTTCCAACATCTCTTGTACAATCTTCTCGATTTCACTCTTTTGTACATATGGGTACCTATAAGGTTTGATGTTAGGCAGTTTAATTCTTGGTAATAATTGAATATCATGATCATGATCTCTCTTTTGAGGTAAGCCCTTTGGTATATTTTCAAATACAATAGAGTGTGCATCCAACACTGCTTGCATATCTGATGGTATAATGTCCTTAGAATGATGAGCCTCCAATGAAAAGAGTTGTGCCACAAATCCCTTTGCACTCTTTTTTAGCATTTTGTGCATTTGATGAGAACTTACTATTTGTGGAGACTTTGCTCTTAATCCTTTTAGCTCAAAAGTCCTTCCTTCAGAGTGAAATCACATGAACAAGTCTTGGAAGTTCATCTCAATGGTTCCCAAAGTGGTAAGCCATTGAACCCCTAACACAATGTCTGCTCCTCCCATAGAAATGTCATACATGGGACTATTTAGTATGTAATCTCCCATGGCAAGCTTAATGCTATGGAATTTTTCAAAACAAGTAACAGTACCTCCATCAACAATCATTACTTCACATTTAAGAGATGGATAAATGAAACAGTTTAGGCACACTGCTAACTTATGTTATCAGTACTTCATGAATCAATCAACACTGTGACCTATTTTTTTAGGAATCCAACCACCTTTAGGGTTTGGGGTTGCTAATACATGAAATTTCATGGCATGAGATCATTGGCTGAGGATCTCCTGACTCCTCCTCTGGCTCAACCAAGACCTCTAACTCTGAATCTTCATCCTTCTCTTCATCTTCACTAGGCCCATAAATGTAGAACAACTTCTTTTCAGCACATTTATGTCTGGGTCCAAATTTATCGTCATAGTTAAAACATAACCCTTTTTCTCTTTTTCCTTCAATTTGTTGAGGTGTCAATCTAACTGGTCGAGCGAGTGCTGGGGCCAAGGTGTTGCGATCTCTGGAAAAAGTGAAATGTTGTCTCCTACTTGAAACAAATTTCTCCTCTGCCCTTCTTGCCATAATCATCGAATCAGAAACCTTATGAGGATTAAACATACACACCTCATGCTCAATGTGATCCTTAATACCCCCAATAAATAGGTCATTTAGATTCTCTTTAGTAATATTTTCCACCCACAAAGAAAGGTTTTGGAAATGATGAATGTAATCCTTAACGGATCCTATCTGTCTTAAATTTGCTAATTGGCTGAAGTAATTATCTGACACACTAGAACTGTAGTGTAATTGCAACTCTTTAGTGAAGAATGTCCATGTAACATTGAGACCACTCTTCTGCCTTTGACCTCATAACCATCGATACCGGACGAATTGGTCAGGTTTGAGATACAAAGATGTCATGGTCACCTTCTATCCTGACGGAATCCAATGTAGTTCAAAGAAATTATCCATTTGGTTGATCCAATTGAGTGGATCCTTTCCATCAAACTTGCACATCTCCACTTTTGGAAACATAGTACAAGCTTGTAGAGTGCTAGTATTTGGATTTTTCCCACTCGAAGATCCACTCTAACTCATGTGTCTATTATGTTGACCTAAGGATCCACCTTGACTGACATAAGTATGATTACCCATCATATGTGTACTGAATTTTTGCATGAACTCCTCCAATCCTATCCACATCTTCTTTACTAGCCACCCGAGATTTGAGGTCTCTCATGTTAGACTCAAGTTGGCTTACTTTATGGTCTATCGAAGTAAACTCTAACCCTGAGGAATCTGTAGTTATATCTTCTGTCTCCAACTCCTCAACTACTATCTCATCCTTTTCTAGTGTTTTACCAAGAGTGATGGGATTCTTTTTTCCTCTTGTGGAAGTCCCCGCCATCATGCCCCAAAGTAGTAGGATGTAGGGATCACGGTCAAATTTTAGGGTTTCCAATTTCGATAAGATTTTGGCCAAATATAAAAAAACTTAAAGAAAAAACCCAAAATAAGTTTTTTTTTCTTTCCACAAATGTAATGAATTTGAAAAAATTCCACAATTGCTAGAGATAGCTAAACTGTCAAGCCAATACTCCTGGCGACAGAATCAAGTAAAAATCCTGAAACTTGCAAACACATAATATCCATATCCGGGAAGCTTTTCCAAAAATCTCGCACAATGTATTTACGAGTGGAGTCTGTGAGACCCTGCACATTCCATGAATATCAATTCATGAGGAAACATTATCAAGATGCATCTCTAATTCTAGCTCACTCAAACCATCAAGGGCTCCAAATGGAATGATCACATTTATTTCTCCGAAATGGCGGCCACATTACGTCAATCATGGATGTGACCCTGACAACCGTATTCTCTGGGTGCTATTCAATATTGAAAATCTCTCCTTTGGGATTATCAATGTTTATGCACCTAATGACGTGTCAGAAAGGACAATGCTTTGGTGGTGGGTGGTTGACGACCTGCCAATTGTGCACTAGCTGATTAATGGGGATTTTAATATGGTGGAGTAGCCCAATGATAAACTGGGTCTTTTACCCATGAGGTGACCAGCTGGCAAAAGGGAGGCTTGGTTTTACATGCATAGTAAATTTGGGTTTTATGACCCCAATTTTTCACGTCACACCAATACGCTGCCATGGTACATTTGGTCTAATCTTAGAAATGGCCAAGATTGGGTTTTTAAAAGGCTAGATCGTGCAATGATCTCTTTACAACCTTTCTTTTATTTTCTAGCTATTATTCTCTTCCGGTGGAAGCTTTACCGGCAGTTGTCCTTTCTGACCACATTCCGATCCGGTTTTGTATTGAAAGGACTTTTCAACTGCCACAGATTAAAAAAACATAGTTTTATTTAAATACTGCTTTATTGCATCATGACCCCACGTTGGCACACATTCACCAAATTTGGAACCTCGCACCTCACCCTCTTCGTAAGGATGGATGGATAAGCTGGTGGAAGGACGCTATAATTTAGCTAACTAAATTTCTCTCGATGTATGATGTCCAGCTCGCTACATTTTGGTGGTGAGCTTACTCCACCACCTCCACCGAGTTGAGCCGATCCATGGTGGCGCTCGCCTAGGCTCCTTTCAATGTGGCTTTGCAACTACAAGTTGCTAAATTGAGGAAAAAAATCTACATTGCTGATGATTACATAGCATGAGGTGCTCAGATCAAAGCTTGGCTACACTAGCTTAAAATTGGAGACAGTAACACCAAAGAGTTTTACTAGTGGCTCAAAGCCTAACACACAAACCAAATTTTTTTTGTTATTGTTGATGTTGGTGTTTGGATTACATGCACTCCTCAGATGGTCTAAGCCTTTGTTAGGCACTATATTCAGGTTTTCAAAGCCCAGGAGGAGTCTCTTGAGTGACAAGCCACGCTCGCTAAATGCCTCTCGGTGGTGCCATGCAAACTCTCGAGTGCACAGCGGGTTGTCTGTGATAGACTGCTTACCTTAGAGGATTTATATGAAGTTTTCTTCCTCATGGCCAACGACAAAGCCCCTGGCATGGATGGCTTTCCTTATGAGTTCTACAAAGCCCTTTGGGACATGGTGGGCCGAGATCTACTTCAAGTTATCTCGAATCTCTCCACTCAGGGTCCCTCGGTGCCCTTATTAATCGGGGTCATATTAAGTTCATCCCTAAAGCAGGAGACCCAGACCTTATATGCAATTGGCAGTCGATTACCTTGCTCAATGTCTCATATAAGATCATAGCTAAGGCTTTAGGTCTTTGGCTTCGGTCCATCTTTCCAGTTATCATCAGTCCTGAGCAGACTAGTTTCATACAAAGCAGGTACATTCTAGATAATATTTTGGTTGTGTGGGAAGGCATGGAGTGGGCTAGAACCTCTAAGATATCTTCCATGTTTGTCAAAATTGAATTTGAAAAAGCGTACGACATGATTGAATGGCATTTCATCTTGGTGATGCTTGAAGCATTGGGCTTTGGTTTGGTCTTCATCGCCTCTGTCAAAATGCTTTTTACAAATTCCTCTGCACCCCTTTCTGTAAATGGTCATACTTCTAAGTAGTTTGGGATTTTCCGCTCTATTAGACAAGGTTGTCCTTTAGCACCTGCTCTATATGTGTTTGTCGATGAATGTTTTGGGTTTCTCCTTACCCATGCTTGTGATTAGGGGCTTGTGCGTGGAATTCAGCTCCCTTCCCCAACTCCCCTTCAGCTTATCAATGGGCATTTTGCGGATGAATCCTTCCTCACACTCCTGGAGGAAGAAACCAATATTACCAATTTCATGCAATGTTTGGACACGTATTTTTTAGCTTCACGTTCTAGTATCAAATGGCGTAAGACCCAGTCTTCAGGCAATATTTTCTCTCCAAGCCTGGTTGGCTTAATCGTTTTGACTAGAAATACATCCAGCATGGAGAAATTTTTAAATTCTTGGGTATCCCCTTTGCTTTGTATGTTGTCCCTAGTCAACTTTTGTAGTATGTTATTGATAGAGTCGCTCGCAAGTTGGAATTCTAGATTATTAAACCCCTTTCACTAGCAAGAAAATTTTAGATTTGCTCCAAGATTTTGGCTACCACTCATGTTTATTGTTCTTCATGTTGGGTGCCAGCCAAAGCCTCCTACAAGAAGCTGGAAAAACTTCTCAGAGATTTCCTTTGGGCTAACTCAGAGCTTGGCAAAGTTTCCACAGAGTTGCATGGGAGTATTGTTTCCTCCCTAGGGCTTCCGGTGGGCTTGGGTTGACCGACATTGGCCGTCAGGGGACGGTATTGGCTACTAAGTGGATCATTCAGGCCTACAATGGCAATGAAGCTTGGAAAGTCCTGATTCGTAATTGTATTTTCCAAGGTTCCCCTCAAGGGTACAAAACTTGGCAAGGGTTTGATTTTCACAGCCTGCTCATTCTCAAAGCCCCGGTCAATATTGTGGGCACCTTTGTTGTCAAAAGCATATGGAAAGCCTAGGATTTGCTCAAATACTTTTTAATCTGGGAAGGGGATGACTTCCATAATGGGATTTTCATTAATGACCACAACATATGGTGGTCTCCACTCATCAATTTTCATGATGTGCCGCTTTCCCATGTGCCTTGGGTTCATGCCCTTAAGTTATATCGTCAAGGCTTGTGCACTCTTAATGACATATTTTGCAGGTAGTCCAGAATGCTTCTCACTTGGCCCCAAGATAAAGCCAAATTTCAGCTTGTTTCAGCTGACAGAGAGTCTTATAAAGAAATTCTTGATTCCATTCTTGCTGAGATGCTTCACAAAGTGGGTACTGTATCTCTCAGGCCTTGGTGGAAGAATTGGAAATGGTTTCCAGATACCTCATTCTTTAATTACTCCCCCAAAAAAGGGTATGCTCTTCTCACCCCTAGGATGCCAATGGTGGCTTTGCTAAATTCCAGGTGGTCCCTCAACTCTGGATGGTCCTCTTGGGAAGCTAGATTTCACACAGTTTGGAAGGTCATCCTTCATCCCAAGCCAGCCTATTTTTCTAGGTGCCTACTCTTTCAAGGCCTCCCTATTGGGCATAGATTAGCTCATTACGGGATTGCTCCTAGGCTTTTCCCTTTTTGTGGGCATATTGAGACGCTTACGCATCTGTTCTGGTTCTGCCCAAAGGCTCATGCTATTTGGGTCTAGATCCATGATTTTTTTCAGCCGTTTCTCCCAGCTCCTTTTCTTTGGTAACATGTTTTAATTGGGGATTCTATTTCCATTCCCCATGCTTTTACGCAAGTGTGGCATACTTTCAGAGTGGAGATCCTTTTTTTATATGGAAATAACACAATTATGTTGTTTTTGCTAATTCCATAGTTTCTTACTTTCTTTCGCATTATGATAAGGCCTTGTTTATTTCGAATGTGTTCTTACAGATCCAGGATCAGGCCCGCAAGGTTGATCTAGAAGTGTGGCACCTCCAAACCTTCCTAGATCACTGGGCCAATGCTCCTTGCACTGTGGCACGGGAGCCCCCCACCTTCCCTTCTGGAAGTGTTTGTTCGAGAGGTCGCCATGGCCTTGGCCGGTCGAATGAACATACCCACCATCATCACTCTCTCAGGCAGCAACCACATCAATAGTGGAGCCATGTTAATCAGGGTGATTAGGGGTCCCCGCAACAGCCTGTGCATCATAATGGCTAGGGCTCCCGCCACCACTCCCCCGCCTCCTGCACAATGGGATGGATGGGATTCTGGTAAAGTTCCCCGGTTGGCTCTCGCCATATCACCTAATCTGCAGGTCAAAGAAGAAGAAGAAGAAGTTGGCACCAAATGGCCGCCCATTTCGGATGGAAATGATCTTCCAGGTCGTAACCTAGAAGACAAAGGGCCCCCACCACCAGCCCCTACTGTTATGTTTATTGTGGCAGCTTAGTTTATTTTACTTATGTTTTGTGGCATTGTTGCCTTTTGATACTTTGGACTCCTAACATCAGCGAGTTTGAACGCGGGGTGTTCCCTTTACCACCCATCTTTTTTGTGGATAGCTGTAATATTTTTATTGAGTAATATAGTCTATTTCATAAAAAAAAATCCATAATTTTCACCCTAGGATGCGATTTTATGAAAAACCCTAAATTTGTAATAAGTTTTGCAAAATAAATCAAAAAAGTATGAAATTTTTAGGGAACCTTACTTGAAATGTGTCACAACACTGGTAAAAATATCTCCCACCAATTCACTTTGGTTCACAATATATGGCGGAAACAAAAAATTAGGGTTTTTGCCCTAATTTTGGCCCAGATCACAGCTCTAATACAACTTGTAATGAAATTACTTGTATAATTCAGATAATGATTAAAAATATAAGACCAAATAACACAATATTCTAGAATAATGATCTCAATATGCAATTAGAATAGCTTCGCCACTTCTAGGGGGCAACCTCCAAACCATACAATAAGACTCAAATGCTCCAAATGATGATAAACTACTACCTACAATCCCCTATATATATTATTCATATGTTATGGCCATCACCAAGGCTGACTTACTAAGCATGAGAAAGTATAAATGATATAATAAAATGACATGGTAAGCCACAAGTCGGCTACTCATAGCCTAATATAAGAAATAGGTTAAGAGCGCAACAACAGGTAGGGTGGTTGGAATTCCTGAAAAAGTTTTCTAAGTATAACGATGAATTGGTAAGAGAATTCCTTATAAATTTAAAAAATACAAAACAAAGGTTAGAAATATTGTAATTCCTTTTTTTCTTTGAAAACAATAAGCAATGTATCTGGTGTGCCAATTGTACATGTCCCAAATCCTGTCAAAACGACCTTAAAAGAATTAGTTGAAACCCTGCTACAAGAGGGGTAAATGGAACCCCAATATATTTACAAAACTAAGAAAATCATAAAAGGGGTCAGAAGGGCCAGCTTGCCCAAACCCTTAGATAGAGTGGCATTTTGGATAGTCACGTATTTAACTTGTGATGGTCAATTTGGGTCGGTAGGCAGAGAAGTCCTGAAGATGCTCATGTATCTTAGATATGGAGCCATAAAACCATAATATATAGTAAACCTTATGGGATTTCTTTTTGAATCCATTCATATAAAGGCCCAAAGGTATTCTTGGGGTGTTGGAACAATCAACCATCATGGGTTAGTTCATTTGGTGTGCCAACACCATTTTCTTGCAAAGAAAAATGAAGAAGAAATATGGGAGAAATTTCTTAACAAGTTTAAGCAAAACCCTGATATTATTAGGAGGGTAATATCAACTCCTTTTTCTCTTACAAATAATTTGGAAATTGATGCCCCTACAGAGGAAAAGAAGGAAATAGGGGGGGATACTATACCAAAGAGGAGAAGATCTGGAAGAAGAATTAAAATTGTAGAACCTATTGTACCTTTAAAAGAAACTCCTTCCTCTGCAACAGTTATAGGAGAGCTAATATGTCTCTGACAATGACAGTTCACCTAGGTAAGAGCAAGAAGTGGAAATTATAAGAAGCTTTAGGAGGAAACCTACTTTTGAACATACTGAAGCTCCTCAAAGAAGAAGAATTAATAGGAAGTCTAGAGAAATTCCAGAGGAGATGAAAGAATAGGACAAGTTGGAAAAAGAAGCTGCTAATGACTCCTCCTGGACCAAGCCGAACTACGATGGAAAAATAAGATGAGAGATTTGAGGAACATTTTTTTCAAGAGTTGGGTGAACTAACAACATTATCACATGAAGAAGAGTTGGCATCATGGAGACAGAAAGACAAATTTCATTTGGTAGAAGAGGAATGTTTAACCCCCAAAGAACTTTCAGAGAAAGAAGAGAAACAATAGGTTAGAAAGCCATGTTCTTGTCTAGAGAAGAACTCATTATCAAAGAAAAGGATGAGGAGCTGAACTTCCTCAAACTCAAGTTGGAACAGAGAGAGATGTTCATTGGGGAACTAACAAATCAGCTCATAGACAAGACTGAGGAATTAACAAGAGTTAAATGGAAGATTATGGAGAAAGAGGAAAAATGTAAAATTTCTAGAAGACAGAGTACTATGTCAATAGTCTTTGTACAGACTGAATTAATTTATTGGCCACTCAAGAAGTTATGGGATGATAATGACATCAAAACATCCAATGAGGATTTGAGAAGCAAGATGGAAGATAAAAAGAAAACAAGAAAGGAATGGGAAGAAAAGTTTTACAAAGAAGAGGGAGACAAATTTAAATGTCTTGTAAAAATACAAATGGTTTTCATAATGAGTGAAAAATTACTTGCATGCTGGAGACCTTCTCCTACATATAACATGTTTCTAGAAGAACAATTCATTCACTGACGGCTGTCAATAATTATATGTGGCCTTTCACATGAAATAAAAGATGAATCTGAGTTCATGACAGCCTATTCTTCAACCAGTGCAGAGCAAAAAAATCTTCTCAGTGAATTCTATCTCTACAATCTTATGCTAGAAAAGAACACAGGCTTCATGATCAATTTGTATGTGGGAGAAAGCCAGCTTAATGCATTTATTTTTGTTCTTCAAAATTAGATTACATGGAAGGAAAGGGATTCTAAGAATCTATTGAAAGCTAGCTCATCTGGTCTCTGCATGAGGGCTCATTATGGTTAACCGTCTACTTTTTTTAAAAATCTTAGAAACTATGCCTTTGATAGACTGTTCAAGACACATTATAGTGCCAATTTACAGAAAAGTATTAATGCCTTCACTTTTTATGAGGTGGAAAAATTTGAGGAGATTTATGATGCATGTTTGAAAAGATGGGAGCTTCTTACAATTGCCTTGAGGAGAAGGGAAGTAATATCTCCCACAAATTTTATCTAGAGTCTAGAAAGAGCAAAAGCTTTATGCACACTAATCCCTCATATAAATGAAAAGCACAGGGGCATATGGATGGGAATGAGAACAAGACCTCCCCTTCTGCTCGCTCCCATGTCTCCATGGCAAAATAGAGAACCTCAAGATCCCACTCAATTTGAGGAATGGAAGAGGAAAGTAGAAACAAGATCAGGTATTGTGTTTCTAAACTAAAATATTGGGATATTCAGTTTCATCCATTTTACTTGAGCAATCAATTGGAGTGTAGAATACATAACCCAAGGTTTGAAGAGTAAAGTTTGTAAGAGGACTTACAAACAAGTAAGTATGGGGGAGATGATGAGACCAGAATATGTCTCGTTAATGTACAATAAATGATCTTATTTTACTCTCTTTTTTATCAAGTTTGATTACATTTTGTGACTTTTGTTTGATCTAATATAAGTTAGGATGTAATTGTCCATCTTTTATTGATTGTAGTTATAACGTTTAAAAACTCTGTAATTCCTAACTAAGTGCTTTAGAAATTCAGTTTTGTAATAAAACATGTCACAATCAATAAAAAGAACAAAGTATGAAGTGGCTAGCATGTTTTTGGAAGCATTGGTTTCAATACGGCTCAGTTCCGGAACTTCCAGAATTAGTTCCAGAACTCCATTACGCAATTACGAGCTCTATCACTTAGTTCTAGAACTTTCAGACTTAGTTTCAGAACTTTCTGACTTAGTTTCAGAAATCCTGCATGTAGCTTCGGAACCCTCACAGTTAAATCTGGAACGATTTCCTTTAGTTCCGGAACTTCTCTAAAGTTCCGGAACCGATGAGAATTTATTTATTCCAACAACATCCGACAATTTAGTAATCAATGATCCTTTCAATCAGGAGTGGATTAAGAATATTTCTAATTTTTCATACTCGTATATCCAAGGATAACTATCATACAGTAGTACATCTGGCCATGATCCAATTCATCATCTATTTTGGGAAAGATTCGGTTCTATCTGAATCGATAGGACAACTATGGCTGTATATATATATATATATATATATGGAAGAAATACACCTATGGAAGAAATATATATATATATATATATATATATATATGCAACCCTGTTGAAAGTAATATAGAGAGATATAAATGTATACATAGATAAAGACATAGAGAGATAGAAAGAGATAGTACATTTTTGTAATGTAGAACATTTTATCAATAAAATAGCCATTTCTATTTTGAGAGTATATTAAGATGTCAAATCCTGTTTCAAGATGGAGCAAGGGCCCACTCTCCCAAGAACCAGGGTCTTCATTTTTTTGGTATTTATATTTCCAGCTCAAATAACATAGATCTATTAATTCTATAAATGTTTTGATTACTCAAGTTGAAATCTGTCATATACTTGTTCCTGCAAGAGTTTTAGATTAGATTCTTCTTTCTTTGTAATCAAATTTCAGCATTATCAAATTGTGTGTTTATTTCCAGCAATCTATTTCTGCAAAGAATGTTTACTTCCAACAAGTTTTCACAGTTTGATTTCAATAAGGTTTTAGCCAAGGAAACCTCGAGACATTGAGAAAATCCCCCAATTTTTTTAAAAAGAAACAAATACCTACAGTCAATTACTAGATCACTAACATTTCTTATTACATATAGCTTCAGACACCACCCCTGGTTTGAATATGACATCAACAAAGAGTTGATTAAATGAAGGGAATAATGAAACCCATCAACACACACCATAACTACATTTGGGTTTGAAATGTAGTGCAACGCTTAGTTAGTAATCCCAATGTTGTGGCAATTGAGGTCAGTCTGACCTATTCATTTGTATTCTTATTTTTTACAATTTTGATACTTCTTATGGTCTTTTGCAGGTCTTCTATTCATCTTGGATTATCAGTGATATTCAGCGTGGTGCAATAAATCTGATGTGACACAAAATGAAGGTTTTAGATCACTTCTAGGGCTTGCGAAACTCATTTCCAGTCCTTTCACACAGGATAAGGTGTTCATTCATAGACCAGGAGACCCACAAACACCCATATCCCTCTCTAAGCACTCCAGTCCGCTAAGATAGCTTTGATCCTTCCTTTTCGAGTCTTCTACACAGTCGTTCCTACTCCCTGTTTCTCCATTCACCTCTGTGACACAGTCCAACAAATTCATCAAATCAGCTGAGTCACTTCCTTACTCTTCTTACATATTAGGGTTTTCATTTTCATTAGTTTAGTTTTCTTGGGTCATTTTCCATAGTCATTTACTGCATTTATTTATTGTATTTACATGCTGTTCTAGCTTAAATTAACTACTATTATTTCACATTTTAATTAATCATTTTGGTTAACCCAGTCTCCACGCTTATAAGATCTTCATTCATTGCTTATCGTTCTAGGTCTTATTTCATCCTTCTTTCATTTTATTCCCGTTACCCGTAATGGTCATTTTGGGTCCCTCCAATATTGTGAGCTCCCTTCATTCACCCACCGTACTTATAGGTCCATGGATGATACAACTACATCTTTGGCTGATAATCCTCTCAATCATTCCCATTGCATCCCTCTTCATGAAATAGAAGCGATTGATAGTGATAAGTCCTATGACGAAGATATCAATGTTGATCAAGATCAACTTAATGTTATTACTGTCTTTCAAAAAGCTTTGCGTGTAAAACCTACTCATCTCCCTCATGTCTTGCATGATCTAATTGCCGTTAAAAGATCTCATGATGCTTCAACTTCCGTAATTACTTATTTTTCTCCCATTGTCTCTACTCTTCCTAACTATGTCTCTACTCCCATTAATACAACCACCACTCCCACCATTCACCTTGGTACTCCTCATCTGCACCTCAATTCTTCTTCGAATTCTCCATATTTAACCTCTTCATATCAAGAATTGCAAATCCAAATTCGTTAGCTTTAGCTGGCCACCTCACGCACAACACCATCTTTAGACTCTACAACATTGTTGCATACTCCTTTTCCACCTATTATATCTGCCTATACATTGCCACCTAATTTCATCTCTCCTAAGATACCTATCTTTAAAGGCCATGTTGACCCATAAGAACATCTCCGAGCATTTCATGTAGTATGCCTTGACTATGCAAACAATCACACAATACTAGCTAAGCTTTTCCCTCGTAGTTTGCAAGACTATGCAATGCATTGGTTATACGACCTACCTATCCATTTGGTAGTCTCTTTCATGCATCTGGCTTATGCCTTTCTCACACATTTCTCTATCAACACTAGCTCTAAGATATCCTATGCTCAAATTTCACAGCTCAAACAGGGGTCTAACGAACACTTATCTGATTATGTCTTGCGATACAAAAATAATTTAGCTAAGATGTCTAACTTACTTTCGGATCTTGAGCTTTAAGACTTATTCATTCATAGTCTCTTGTCACCTCCTCAAGCGAGCATTCTCTTTAATACCTCTCCTTCATTGGATCAACTTTGTCAAACTCTCAAAATTCATGAGACCAAACTTCTGACAATAGGCAAACTTAAGTATCAAGAGAAAACATCATCATGCACACGTTTTCAGAGTAAGAAAACATTTAAGTCTTCTACAACTAAACCCACAGATGGTAAAACTACTGTAAATGTAGTCTTTACTCCTAAAGAGCTTCAATCACAACCATATAGACGTCCTTTTACTAAGTTTAGTATACCTCTACGTGATTTTCTACCACAACTAATTGATAGTAATCTTATTACATTACCATCTCCTCTTCAAATAGATCCATATCGACCAAAAGGACAATTTCTATGAACATTCTTATTGCGATCATCAATACATAGGACACACCACTGATCGTTACCGACTAAGACATCTCATTCAGAACTTTCTTATCAATGGTCAAATTGAGCTTCCGGAATCTACAACATCTACACCTATTAATGAAAATCACAAACTCAAGATCTTTAATAACTCCTTACTAAATCATAATACAAAAAAATAGATTCTTCTGCTAATTATGTCTATCACGCAATGCCTTCTCCTACATCACGGGATCTTGATTTATTAGTCGCAAACACTGATGCTTCGCCACCAATAACTTCTTTCTCTAACGTTGATAATCATGCAAATTTTATATCTAATCATTTACATATCAATGCATCTGTTGGCTTGACCTCTATTAACAACACTAAGGTTGACCCATCATGGACCGTTAGTGCATGCTCTATTTCACTTCTCAAGGATATCAGCTATCATCCATCGCAAATTAAATACCTTTTCAACAAACCCTTTGGCATTGTGAATAAGCTACATGTTATTGTTGGTCCTCTTACACTACTTGTGCCTTTCCTCGTTAGAAACATAGTTTTCCAGATGTGACATGCTTCTCGGTCTCAATTGGATTCATCAATCTAATCTATCATCTATATGAATTATTTGTGACTCAAATTTGTTAGGGTTAATCAAACTAGTTGTACAAATATATATCAGATCTAAGCATACAAGCAGTAAATATAGAAATAAACAAGAAGAAACAATACAAAAGATATAACGTGGTTCACCCAGTGTGGGCTACGTCCACAAGAAACAAACAATATATTATTCAAAGCTTTACAGAGGTTATACAATGAATATCTGCAATCTTCCACACCTCTCTCGGATGTACAATACTTTATTCCTCACAAGCTTCTCTTTTTCTCTCCAAGAATTCCTTCTTACAATTCTTTTAAATCTATCTTCTAACCCTAACTTTATAGCTTATATAATTATATACAAACTTACGGCACCTTAGCTATGAAATTACAACTATTAGAACACATTTATATCAAAGGTTAGATCTAATTCCCGTGACTTAAATAAAAGTAATCACACACAAGTAATGGATGTTGGTTACCCTAACCGATACCGGTTCCTACTTGCTTGACTGATGTCAGTCCCCTGGTGACCGATGGTGGTTACCCAACTGATGCCTGTTACTGTGTATTCTAGAAATTTAATAAATCATGATATTTATGAAGCAATTAAGCTCTACAACTCAATAATCTCTCACTTGGAGATAAATTTCTGCACTGTACCATATAACTCCATTCTTGGATCCTTTCCTTGCCCTGTTTCTCCCTCTTCAAGTCTCAAACTTGAAGACCACCAAAAGTGGAGTGAAGCTCCAACTTCTCCTTTGCCAACGGATTTGTTAGCATATCCACAAGGTTCTTATTTGTATGAATTTTCTCCAGTTTCAGCTACCCATCATCAAACACCTGTCTTATAAAGTGATATCTCAACTGAATGTATTTCGTCTTGAATGAAATGTTGAGTTATTTGCTAGATGAATCACACTTTGACTATCACTATACAATATACAATCCTCTTTCTCCTTTCCGGACTCTTTTATGATCCTAATCATCCATATCATCTCTTTGCTAGTCTATGTAGCTGCAACATATTTGGCTTCTGTAGTAGAAGATGCCACAACCTTCTGTAATCTAGAAATTCAGCTAATTTTTGTGCCACCTACTGTGAATACAATCCAGTGGTGCTTCTTATACCATCAAAATCTTCAGCCATATCTGAATCAACATAGCCACATAAAGAAGCATCTGACCCTCCATAACATAAATACATGTTATATGTCCCTCTAAAATACTCGATAATCCATTGGACTACTTTTCAATGCTCTTTACCTAGATTGACCATAAATCTACTCACAACTCCCACTGCCTGTGCAATGTCTTGTCTAGTACAAACCATAGTGTACATAAGACTTCCAACCACTAAAGCATATGAAACTCATGTCATGTACTCGACCTCCTCATGTGATATATGACACTGATTTTTACTCAATTTGAAGTGTTCATCTATAGTTGTACTTACAAGTTTTAAAATTTACATATTAAACCTTTCTAACACCTTATTGAAATAATGTTCTTGAGACAAATACAATTTTCTATTCTTTATGTCTCTAAAAATTTATATGCCAAGGATTTTCGTTACAGCTCCCAAATCCTTCATTGAAAATGTATGAACCAATGTCCTACATACTAGATCCTGCAATAAGAATATCATCCACATATAATAACAAAATAATAAAGCTTCCATTTTTAAAGCTTTTTTAAATAAACACAATGGTCAGATTCAGATCTCATATAACCATGCTCATGCATGAAACTATCAAACCTCATTTACCATTTCCTTGGGGTTCGTTTGAGCCCATACAAGCTCTTTTTCATCCTTCACACAAGTTTCTCCTTACCCTTGACTTCATATCCAAGCGATTGCTGCATATATATCTCTTCCTCCAAATCACCATGAAGGAAAGTCGTCTTGACATCAATTTTCTCTAAATGTAAATCTTCTACTGCAGCTAAACTCAATATAGTATGTATGGAAGTCATTTTTACTACAAGATAAAATATCTCACCAAAATCAATACCTGATTTATGTGTAAATCCTTTTACCATAGGTCTTGCATTATATCTTTTATGTCCACCCTTTTCTTCCTTGATCCTGTAAACCCATTTATTTTGCAATGTTCTTTTACCTGCTAGCAATTTGACCAAATCCCATGTTTGATTCTATCTCATGGAGTCCATCTCCTCATCCATGCCATGCTCCTACTTCTTATGGGTTTTATCCTGCATTGCTTCTTCGAAAAAATTTGGTTCACCACTTTCAGTCAATAAATAAGATAAGGAAAGTGTAAATAATTCTAAAGGTCTACTTACCCTTTGTGACCTTTTTACTGAGATTTGGGTTACTGGAGGCTCAATCTAGACATCCTATATATTGGTATCCACTTATGATAGTGACTGACACTGGTCACCTATTTGCAATGTCAGTTTAGCTAACTGACGCCAGTTGTGATCTTCTGTAGCCAATGTCGGTCCTAGCAATTGAAGTCGGTTTTGTTCAACCGATACTGGTTCAGGATGACCGACACCGGTACACATATATGTCTTTTCTAAATCCATGAATGATTTTTCTTCCACAAAATTTCCAACCGATTCATCTTTGGGTACCAAAACTTGATCTCTATACATTCTTTTTTCATTCCATTCAATTTCACGACTCCTAACAATCTTAGAATCTTCTAAATCCCAAAAATAGAATTCAAAATCACCAGAGTCATAATCAATAAAAGTATATCTCTTAGATTTAACAAACAATTTCTTTTCTATTTTCTTTATCAACATGCACAAAAGATTTTGAACCAAATACTCTAAGAAAATAAAGATCTACCTCTTTTCCAATACAAGCTTCTTATGGTATTCCACCATCTAGTGCACTTAAAGGCACATGGTTAATTAAATAAACCATTGTGTATACTGCTTCTACCCAAAACTGCAAGGGTAATCCAACATGTATCCTCATACTTCTTGCACGTTCCATGATTTTCATGTTCATTCTTTCAGCAACACCATTCTCCTGTGGTGTTGTAGGAATCATTCTTTCTCTGTGTATTCCATTCACTAAACAATAATCATTGAAAGCCTTGTTGCAGTACTCATCACCATTATCAGATATAAGACATTTTAACTTTATATTTGATTCATTTTCCACAAGGGCTTTCCATCTTTTACAAGTCTTAAAAACAGCATATTTACGTTTAATACAATAAACTCATACCTTTCTTGTAGCATTATCAATGAAATTCACATGATATTGGGATCCTCCATGAGAAGCTACCTGAGTTGGTCCCCACACATCTGAGTGCACAAGCTCTAATTTCTTCTCCTTATTTATTGCCCCAACTTTGAGAAATATCACTCTCTTTTTCTTTCTAAATATACAATGCTCATAGAAATAAAAATCTTCATCTTTCAAATATAATAACTTATCCTTAGCCTTTAAAATCTGTATTCCTTTTTGACTCATATGGCCTAGCCGATTATGCCACATGCTTGCATCTAAATTTGAAGTAGATAGCACAAAAAAAGAATCAGTAATACAAGTATATAAATATAATGTTCCCGCCTCTTGCTACAACAAGAGATCCCTTGATAACCTTCCAAGAGTTGGTTGTGAATGTAATTATGCAACCAGATTCACCTAGTTGTCCTACAGAAATTAGATTTATCCTGAGGCTTGACACATGCTTCACATTTTTCAATATCCATGTATTTTCATTTTGTTATTTTAAATGAACTTATCATTTTCTAATAATATTGCATGGTTCATCATCTCTTAAATAAACATGCCCAAAATTACCATGGACATAATTTTTGAAACAACCCTTATTAGGGTAGCATGGAAAATAACTCTTGAATTTAAAACCCATGATTCAATTTTATTATCCAAGGAAAGAATAAGGGCATATTACATTACCTCAGAAGATGCAACATTTTTCTCTTTACCTTTCTCTAGTACATTCTCTTTATTTTTCTTGAACCAACAATTCTTCTTTGCATGTCCCTTCTTTCCACAATTCTAGCAGGTTATTCCTTTCACTCTGAACTTAGATATGTCATTCTTAGACTTTGATTTACCATTATTCTTACTCTTGGATCTCTTCTTCTACCTTCCTCTACTTTCTACAGTTTAAAGCATTACTATATGATAATTCTCCTGTACTTTTTGTGTGTATTTATTCATTCAGGATTATACTAACCACATCATAAAAATTTAAAATATTAGTAACAGATGTATTACTAACAACCATTAACAAGCTATCCCAACTATCTGGTAAAGAGCATAAGAATAAAAGTTCTTTCACTTCATCATCAATCAAAATATTAACTGATTTTAATTGATTTACAATAGTTCAGAAATCATTCAAATGATTTGATGTAGATTCACCTTCTTCCATCTTTGAATTAAATAATTTTTTCATCAAATAAACAATATTTGAAGAACTAGGTTTTTCATATAAATTAGCCAAATATTTCATCGACTCTACTATGGTTGCTGCTTTGGTAATATTCAAAGCCACAAATGCTTCTGGGCTCAATCTTATAGATTTCAGAGCCTTTTTGTCAAGAATTTTCTATTCTTCACCAGTCATCTTTGTAGGTCTTGCCTTCTTATCCAACGATAAGTATAAATATTTTTGATACAGATAATTTTCCACTTGTATTTTCCATAATTGATAATTACGGCCATCAAATTCATCAACTCTATATTTTCCATCTTCTACCATTGTTGTAGCTCCCACTCAATCGAAAATCCCTCTATGAGTAAAACTGTCAACACACAAAACACTAAAAAAAATATAATAATAGTTGGTGTTAATCACACCAGTTGTACATATATATATCAAATCAAGCATACAAACACCCCGATAACCAGATCGTACCAAGCTAAGAACACAAATGCTAATCAAACACCCCGATCAATAAGATGAAAGTAATTCTCCAAAATAACTTTACATAAAACCTTTGCAAACAAATGAGAAACAATATCATATATTATTATGGAACTCAATGTAATACAATGAGAATGGACCTTACTTAAATAGGTAAAGAATAACAATCTAAGAACCAGTCAAGGTCGTAGATCAAGCCATAAATCAAGGAAATAACTAATCATCAAAGAACTAGTCAAGACCATAGATTTAGTTGAGAACTAGACATCAAAGATCTAGTCAATAACATAGATCAAGAAAAGAACTATACCTAATAACTAGATAATATCTCCTAATATCTAAATAAGATAAAAAAAATATTCACACACATAAATGGGTGAGGATAAATACAATAAAGGTAAATAAAGTACCTAGGTGAACATGAACTAAGGTAAATACCTACTCTAACACCCCCCTCAAGTGAAACTAGGGGCCAAAATAGAAGTGGCATGTCCACATTATGAGTCCCGACAACTAGGCCTGATGAGGTACTCATGTATAATATATGGGAAAAAAAAGACACCATAAGGTACCCAAAACCAATAACAACAAAGTAAAGAGAGTAAAGACCCACTCCAAGGCATCCCAAGAAGCTCAGCTCAAAAAACTTGTACAATGGTGAGGAAGTTTAGTGTGCATTGTGGTCTGAATCTACTACTCGATCACAAAAATAACAAACAACTGACACTGGGTTTCACCAGAATAGCTCCATACAAGGAGATTGTCAATGGAGTGATGTCAAAAACACCAAACATAATCCAATCAACTGCTGCAAATAGGTGTGCCATGATCCAAGAACAATAACTAAAGCAACAAGGCAAGGACACACTCTAAAGTGTCACGATCCAAGAAAAGCCAAGGTAACAAAGCAAGGACACGAAATCCAAAGAAGCAGAATCAACACCACACCCTCGCATACTGCTGAATGGGTGGAGTGACGCTAAAAATCTGTATGAGTTACCTAAAATCAACTTCTCGAACACTGACAAAATAACACTGGAATTCACTAGAATAGATCTCTCACAAGAGATACTGTCAACATGTCAAAAGCGTCGAAAATACAGATACAAAATCTCTCAACAAACAAGAGAGATACACTACACCTGCTAAAGAAAAATGCTCAAAACAAGAAGCATCAAAATGCAGAAGGTATAGAAAGTGGAGAAAGAGGTCGAATGGTGGAGGAGCCACGCCTGTAGAGTCCTCTCAACGAATGCCTATGTCACCGCCACGAGTGATCAAATATCCACTCCAAATCAACACGTATGGATGAAGAAGATGTCTGCATATGACTTGGTGTAAAATGCACAATGGGTGCATGTAAAAAATATCAGAATATGTGTCAGGTTGATCATGTCTGACAGCTAAAATCTCAGGTTTCTCAAGTCTGAGTGAAGGTGCAAAACTCATGTGTTGCTCATGATCCTCACAAAGAGTCGAGCAAACAAAAAAAGAGCTCTATCAATGTGTGATCCCAATGAAATATCTGCTCGAAAACTAATGTCATGATGAGAATTCCACTTAACATGTGGAATAAAGGAAACAATACCCTGTGAATGTCTGCCAATGACTCCGCTAGTGAGACCCATAGAATGGAGCATGCGAGATTTGAATGCAGTGGTATGCTTATCAAAAAAGTCATGCAACTTTTCAAAAGTAGGATACACAATATATGGTGCTGTAATAGGCACAGATGTGGAAGAGTGTGCAGTAACAAGCCTCACAAGTTTAGAAGCATCAAAAGTAGGAACAGACTCAAAGACTAATAGATCAATGTCAGTGGGTTTAGGAGCAATAGCTACAAGGGGACTAGGAGCATAGATACGATTGTCTACAATATGATGGTGATATTGTAGGCTAGCAAGTTTGTTCTGCGTGGAGTGTATTATTGTATCCTTATCGTGAATGAGTGATTGTAGAAGAGAATTTCACTTCTTGAGTGATCTATTTTCTTCCACAAATTTTACAATATCCTCTTGAAGTCTGCATACTTCATAGAAAATCATATCATTCTCAGAATCCATGATAGGTACAAACTGCAACTCCCAAAAGTTTAGGACGTCGGGCTCAGCTGAAATTGCATCCACAATTGATTACAACACTCCTCCATATTTGACACTTTATAATTATAGTGCAAGTCTCAAAATAAATAACTCCAATGGAAAGAGCATGAAAAAATAAGCACTTTTGCCAAAAAAATGACACTCAAAATCAAGTTACCGATAAAAAATACAAGCTTTTTAATATTTTTCTCTGTTATTTATTTTAGGTGCCACTAAAAAGAAATAAAATGTTGTTGCCTTCACCACACAAAAAAATTAAAGGGGGCTGAAGTTAAGCACCTACTAATAGGAATCACAAGCTTTAAGCCCTCATATGACCATACCATATGACCAAGGGCTAAGGATTTTAATGGGTGTTTGCACAACTTATTATTTTGGGGTGTGTCACGTGTTTTCGAGAAAGTCACATCCAACTACTACTTCTGGTAAAAACTACTATTTCTGGACTGTGTATAGACAGTGACCTTTATTGCCAAAATAGCAACCTGTGGATTTTCTCGAAATAGTAAAAAAGTGCACAACATCCGTGGACCCCTGCCAAAAAAGGAAAGATCTGAAAACTTTCCTGTGTGCACACCGAGGTAGATACACTGCAACAAAAAAACTCAGTATAAATCTCGAGAAATCCAACAAAACTGAATAAATAAAATCATGTTTTTTTTCCTGCGTGGCACGAATCCTGAGGCGTACCTGTGTGCTTCTCTACTAAAATAAAAAACCCACAAAAAATGACTGCCCTCAGAATTGGCTGAGTTTACAGTCAATCTTAGGGTTTTCATGCCTTTTGGATCCAATGGAAGCCTCTGTTTTGCATAAAAATGTACGCAACAACAAAATACGACCAAATCTTAAATATATGAATACTCAAATAATTTATTTGTAAAATAAAACTTATAAACGGATGCCAACAACAATCTCCTGCTCTGATACCATGAAAGGAACGATAACCAGATCGTACCAAGCCAAGAACACAAATGCTAATCAAACACCATGATCAATAATATGAAAGTAATTCGCCAGAATAACGTTACATAAACCATTACAAACAAATGAGAAGCAATATCATATATTATTATGGAACTCAATGCAATACATTGAGAATGGGCCTTGCTTAAATAGGCAAGGAATAACAATCTAAGAACCAATCAAGGTCGTAGATCAAGCCATAAATCAAGGAAATAACTAGTCATCAAAGAACTAGTCAAGACCATAGATTTATGAGAGAACTAGACATCAATGATCTAGTCAATACCATAGATCAAGGAAATAACTAGTCAATACCATAGATCAAGGAAATAACTATACCTAACAACTAGATAATATCTCCTAATATATAAATAAGATAAAATAAATATCCACACACATAAGTGAGTGAGGATAAATACAATAAAGGTAAATAAAATACCTAGGTGAACATGAGCTAAGGTAAATACCTACTCTAACATTTTCATGTTTTCTTTTAAGGAGCCCTCACAAGTGCAAGCTTTGATTGCCAAATTGAGTTCTTGGTTCTTACATATTACCCTCATAGTGCTTTCATAGATATATATATATATATATATATACTCATCAATTTTAAAGTCATTCAAGCAAGTAAATCCCTAGAAATTACCCATTTGGGTTAAGAATCAATAGCTTCTTGGCCTCCCCACGTTCTTCACCCACTGTGGGCTACATCTTCTTGACCAAGAAACAATGAGTTATGTATTGAGGTTGAACTCACTAGGAGATACATACAAATATTATATTGATATCTTAGATCGACCTCTCCTAGATGTTACAATACTTTCTTACATACATCAAGCTTCTACTATTATCACTCCTTTGCATTTATTCATGACAATTATTCTAACATATAACTTCTTACCCTAGCTAACTAGCTTATATAAGCATCTCCAAGTGTAGGGAACCTTAGCTTTGTAGATTACAACCATCATGATCACCTTGGGTACATTTCAAAGGTTAGATCTAATTCCCATGACTTAATTATATACATGATTCTTAAGCAATAGGTAACTGATGTCGGTTGACCCTAACCGATACCTTTTGGCCTTTTTGCTTTATTTCGATGTCAGTTTTTTGGTGACCGACGACAGCTACCCAACCGATGGTGGTTCACTGTGTATGTCCAGGAACTTAACTAAAACATTATCTTTGTGATGAAATTCAGATCTAAAAGTCAACACCAGTTAGGACACAAGCGACCATGCACTCCTATCCCTCCTGACCGCTATTGAACCTCTAACAATATATTTTACATGTTACAGGTACGACTGGAGACAATGGAGAAAAGTTAGAGTGATAAAAGATGATCAATCTACACGAAGCTCTTCCCAACGTGCAGAAATGATCTAGATGACCTGAGCAATTTGTTAGTCCTACACATAGATATAGGCCCATTCCTAATTAGCATTCACTAGCGCTCTCGACATTAGCCACTAACGCCTAGGTGTTCCTATCCTCCCACGGGCGCTTCTGTCATGCACATTTCTGAGTCCCATAACCTCCAGTGACCCTTGACGACGCTGCTTACAGTTTGTTTCAACAATTCTCCTGCATCAGATCATTCATCCAGTTTCTACACACACATATAACTAAGTGACCAGCATAGCGTCTCTCCTTCTTACTTAGGGTTTTATATTATTGCTTGCTTGTTGCTTGTCCATTTACTATATATTATCATTGTATATAATTCATTACAACAGTTACTCTGAAATATATGGGTTAATTAAAATTAGATCTCATCATCTTGCAAGTGAGACAAATCTCTAGAGGAGGCTGGTTCTTCTACCTATTGCCTACATGCTATGCAACTATCATATTTACATTCTGGATACATACAACTATCTAATCCTAATATAAGCATTCAAAGGGGCCAAGGAGAGAGAGAGACATAAAAATAAATCCTTAGTTAAAAGGGAGGTGATGACACCAAGAAAAGGGGGAAAGGCACTCTCTATGAAGGAAAATGGGAAGAAGAATGATTTTTTCAGAGCTAGAAAACAACTATGCCTGTTCAAACCTAAAATTTATAGTATATATATATCTATCCATTTTTGGGCCGGCAACACCTCCATTTGAAAACATATGGAACCTACAAAGGAGACCGAGGTGATTAGACAATCAAGTGATGAATAATGAAATGTACAATGTGACTATAATTATGATATTTACCAATACCATGAAACTCACATACTCTAAGCACCAGATCTTGCATGTCAAATCTGTCTAGTAGTTTAGAGTTCTATTCACAGATGATATTTGCTCGCTCATACCATCATTACATGAATTTTAAGACGATTTTTGCATTAATTTTTGGAAATATCACCACCCTTGGGCATATAGTTGAAGTGCTACAAATATGGCCTCTATCGTAGATTTATTAAAAGGGGGTTAGTCACAGAAGGCAGTGAGAATGACACCCAAGAAGGTGCAAAAGTTTGTCCCAAAAGTTTATAGTGAATTAACGAGTTAGATATTTCTTACGCACTACCAAGAGTTATGTGTAGATGTTTTGCTTACATAGGGGGTTAGTTGTTGAACCACACGATTAAGGAGGTATAAAATAGACTATTGCTATTTACTAGAAATGTTTTTCACATCCCCTGCAACTTGGTTCTTATGCTGACGCAAGATTTTGGATTAAGCATCATTGGGAGCCCAATGGGATTTAGGGCTATGAAGTTATAAACCTCACAAAGGGATTTTTCATGTTTTCCTTCAAGCAGCCCTCACAAGTGCAAGCTTTGATTTCCAAATTGAGTTGTTGGAAACTCTGCACAATACCCTCATAGTGCAACTTCCAACAACCATGGAGCTGCACGATTTCAAAGTCATAAAAAAACTGGCTGTCCATCCAAGGTCCCCATATTGAGGTGGACAAGCATTCTAGCTCAGTATGGGCAAACCCATTACATCTATGATAATATTTTATACCATAGATATTTAAACCTATTAAGTGCATTATCCTTACCACTTCTACTCTTCTTGATGAAAAAATGAGTTTGTATTGAGGTTGAACTCAGGAAATAAATGCAAAATTATATTGATATTAAGATCAATTCTTAGTGTTAAAAGTTACATACATCAACCTACTGTTATCACCAAAATTTAGCACCCTCTGCATTTTTCATGAAGAACAACATAAATCTTGTGTAATATAGATTTTTATGCAACTATGGGACCTTGCAAGTGAGACAAATCTCCAGAGGAGTCTGGTTCCTCTACCTATTCCTAATGCTAAAGCTACTCATCTATAGTTAGAAGATATCAACCATATTAATCCTACATCTAAGCAATATCACATGTGGACAATTGGAGAGAGAGAGAGGCATAAAAAGAAATCCTAAGCTAAAAGGGAAGTGATAACAACAATAAAAGTGGGAAAGACACTCTCTATGAGGGAAAATGGGAAGGAAAATGGAGGATATGAAAAACAACTATTCCACAAACAAAAAAAACACTTAATCTTCCATTTTCACACAATGCACAACAAATCTGGAGCCTAGATAACATGTAGACAAGTCATGCAAAACAGGGACCATACGATAACAATAGCAAATTGGAAAGATTGCAAATAAAACAAAGCTACATGGTAGATAAATAACCACAAAACTAGACTTAATTTCACATACTGAAGCATGCACAAGACCGATTTCAAATTGTCCTTGATGGTCAGAGTTTTGATATCACTTTATTATATGGAATGCCAAACGTACCTCAAACTCATAGGTCTAATAGTAGTGGTATGGGAAATGGATACATGCGTTGACAAATGATCGATATGGAAGATTTGAAATGAGCGTGTAAAAAATTCAAAGTTTATCTCTCTTTTAACAAATGAAGAGACACCTAGACGACAACACAACATGGGTATGTATCCAAGATGGATACTTTAGATAATCATGATAAGGACATCTGCGTCTGCTTGGTGTTAGGCCAATAGTTGAAGGAACCTGTAATGCCGGATTCTCTTCTTAACAGTAGGTTATTGCTACAATTGATTTGATATTTTTGTTATGACTGATTATGGGGTTGCTACCCCAATAGGGGTAGGGGGAATCATAATCTGTGCATCTGTCTCCCTCGGGTCACCGAACAAGGTTGTGGGTTAGACTATAAACTGGAGTTACAGTGGCCCCATTTGAGGTTACCACTTCCCTAGGGTTCATGGGCTCACAGAATGAATTTAGCATATAAAATGGTAAGCAACTACGAAAATGTTGCTAAATTAGAAGACCTAATAAGAGAAATTCATGCCTATATGGCAAACAACCCAAAGAGATTTCTTGAGTTCCATAAATTTGCAATTGGAACTACAGATGGTAAAAAAAATTCTAAAGGATGTTGAGACGAGATGGATCTCTTTGTATGAACATGCATGTAGAGTTCATGAGGAATATCCTTTGTTGGTTGGTTTCATGCACAAATATCATCATGAAGTTGATAGGGCAAGGGATTTTTTGTTCCATTTAACTGATTTTGAGACATTGCTTACATTGGTTGGTATTCTTCCAATGTTGTAGGAGATCAATACATTGATGAAGCATGCACAGGGGAGATTAATCTATGTTGTGGATTTTATACGGATGAGAAAAATGGTATGTGAAAGTCTTGATATCTTGTATTGTTCTCAAGATAGTTTTGATACACCTGTTTCCAAAAATTGGAAAGCTTTATTAGATCTTAAAAATCCCAGTAACTATTTGAGATTTAATATCCACGATCACCTCTACATCACTGTTATTGGGAGGGACATACCACTGCACATTTTGTAAAAATGTCACGATATTACAGGATCAGAATGAGAAGATGTTCCCATGACACGTAATATCTTTGAGTCTGTTATAGTTGAAACAAGGATAAAGTTTAAAAAAAATTTAGAATCCTTATCATTAGAAATTAGAGAACATTTCTCCAAATATAAAATTCTTGAAGAAATGAGTGTGATGAATCCTAATTTTTGGAATACTGAAGGTGCTCGTGCATACTTTGTAAGAAAGAATTTCCATAAATCCATGGGTACAATAATGAAAATTTTCACAAATATTTTAGAGTTCAAGGGTATGGAAATCAAAGGTATACTGAATGTTGATTTATTAAAGTTTCAATCAACAAATTTTGTAACAACAATGAGGAACCAATATAAAAATTTAGACGAACCATCTTAAAGTGGTGCTATTACAAGGCTATGGCAAGGAATCTATCAAATTTCTATATTACAAGAAGACATTAGTGAATATTTTAGATTATATGAGTTATGCCAAACAATTATTTTGGGGTCTGTGGAGGATGAAAGGGTTTTCAGTGCTTTATCATTTATAAAATCAAAACTGAGAAATAGATTGGATAAAAATATGGAAAGTTGCATGAGGTGTTATGTATCTCGCTACTCCATGGAAACATTTCCTTTTGATAGAGCAATTGCGCATTGGAATTTCCTTTGCGAAAGAAGATGTGTGAATAATATAGCTACAAGTACAACTATTCCCAACGATGAGGGTGAAATTGGCGCATCCTCACACTCTACAGAAGAGAACATTGAGTTTGAAGAAGCTATTGATAATGGATTGTTTCAACTTTAAATAGGTATCTCCTTCACCATACTTTTATTGTTTGTCACCTTAAATTTTGTTTCAGCTCTTGTTATCATTAAAGATTTTACAAGTATATATATTTACATTTATTTAAATATAATTATTTCATATTTTTTTAAAAAACGTGTGTTGACGTCCATCCAAGGAAGCTCGCACTTCTCGGGACTGACACTGTCAGGCAACTCACCCATCTATCTACTAATCCATTTCTCGTGCTAAGTTTTCTTAAATCAAAGATCTAGCACACTACGAAGGATGATTTCACAACCATCTAAAACACAAGAGGTAACTTAAACCATATCATATGACATTTCTTGATTTTTTACAATTATGTTTAATTTATTTTTATATTTGCAAAATGCTTTGATATATTTTTTAAAATTTGTGGGATAAAATCACACAATAGAATTTTACAAAGAGAGGAAGATTTTTCCATATTATACAATTCATCATCCATGATCGTGCTTGAAGCTAAATCTACGTCCACATAAAATTCATCATCATCCACATCTAATGTCATCATATCATTATCATAATCCTGACACTCCAATTATTATTAAAACAATTATTTATCTATTTTAAATGTGCAGAAACGTCTCTATCCTAACACATTCCATTTTTTTAAAAACAATTATCCATTATCATCATTCATCATCATCTATATCCATTCTAATTTCATCATATCATTACAAGTATAGAGAAGAATAATTTGAGAACGTTTAAATGTCTGTGTCGTAGTACATTCTAAATTTTCTTAAAACAATTATCCATTATCATCATCCAGATTCCATGATCGTTCTTGAAGCTAAATCTACGTCCACATACAATTCATAATCATCCATATCTATGAGACTATGATTATATTCTAATGCCATCATCCACATCTAATGCAATCATCATTACAAGTAGAGAAGAAACATAAACACCATATACAATCTCGAAATTCTATACATAATATATAGGAAGTTATAAAATTAAAGATTATATAGTATTTCAATTTTTTCAAAGGCTATCACATTCAAGTTTAAAATTTCAAATCGAGATAATAAATTTCAAATAACATGACCATCACATTAAATGTTTTAAATTTTCAATTATAGATTCTATTTTTCAAGTTTCCACCCTCAATAATGAAAATTTTCAACCCTCAATTTTCTGTACCCCTTTCCTGAATGACTTCCACTCATGTACTCCTTTCCCCAATGGCTTCTCCGCATATACCCATTTCCCCAATGACAGGAATAATATCAGAACTTATGAGATCTTCCACAACACTGTCTAGATTCTTTACAATTCTTTCTTTTTACTTTATCACATCTCCATGGAATAACGAACTTGGATCAGCAGCTGCCTTGGTTTTGAATAAAATTTCAGGGTTGAAGCCATGCTCTTTAATTATCCACTTCAATGTATTATTTTGTTTGTTAACAAAATTGATATTTTCCTTTAAATTCTTTGTTGAGGATAAACTGTTCTTCACCGTTTCTAAGTGAACTTGGAAAACCTTTGCTTGACTCTTCAAATTTTCATATTTCAATTACACAAAAAAAGTGATGTTAATTCAGCATATTACTAAAATAAGAAAACTTTAAGTTAACAAAAAATATTATTTGAAAGTGATAATACTTACGACCGCTCTATCTCTCTCGGCATTTGCAACTGTTACCAGATCCTTGTCCTTGGACTATTTGTTGAAATATGTTTGGGCGTCAGCACTAATATTTTCTAATTTGTCTAATGTCTTATCCAAAATGTCATCTTTATAGTTGTTTTTATACATGACAGTCCCACTTCTTACTTGCGTAAGTAAGAAATCCATCTTCGCAGGTTGATTCTGGACTGCAGTGTATAAACTATCTATTTGCCAATAATTTTCATAACGACTTATTATCTCATTGATTGTACTTTAACCCTTCTCTCCCATTCTATGAGCTGAGTAATATGAGGTAGAATAAACTCATCGATATGGGATTGAAAATCATAACCCATTAAGTTCTCTAAAGGAAAAGGTAACAACTATTCACCATCTTTATCTAAAGAAGATGATCTCGCTGGAGAGGTATGGGGGCTTTTAGGTTGATCGAATGCTACTTGTTTCTGCCTCTGGGTGGCATTATCCTATTTTTGATAAAATAAATCAATATTCAAACAAATAAATCTAAGTGAAATGTAATGAAAGTTGAATAAATTATGTTGAAATAGAAGTATACCTGCTGGCCTTGAATCATCTCACGTGTATTGAAAAATCTTGTTGGGTCATTACTATCAATGCCCAAGTAATCTTCATCTAAATTTATATTATTTAAAACTGATATGTCCGTTGCACTGGGCAAGCCATTGAGTGAGAGGGTTAGATTTCGAAACGAGGAGGTAATGTTTGGTGTCCTACTAGGGGCCGAAGGAATTGGCATGTGTTTACCAATTTTCTTTTTTCCTGATCCTTTGGTTGGCATTTTGAATATTATTAGTGGAGGAGGGGGCAGTGTCGCTATTTGTACAAAAGACAGAGGACTACAATGTGCTGAAAAGTTCAAGAAAAATCATATGAAAAACTATTAAACTATGTAAAAACTATGAAATTAAACGAATTAGTATTCAAAACTTGTACCTTGTTGTTGAGGGGTAGCTTGTCGTGGTGTTTGGGGTGGACATCTTGGAGTAGTAATTGGTGGTTTTTGAGTTGTCTATTGCTAGATTACTGAGGTGGTTTTTGAGAAGATACAAATGCATGTGAATGAACTGAGTGAGTTGGGGAAGACGGTCGTCTTTAAGAAGCATGAGTGTGGTCCAAAGCCCCTGCAGTGTCATCAACATACAAATGAAAGTCAATTCAATATGGTAAAATTTAAATGGAAAAATGAAAATAAAAATTTAGAATTTGTAAATAATACATGTAAGGGTATTACTTCTATGGTGTTTAACGAATTCAAATGGTTAGCGGTTCAGAGATGAGTGAACTTCCATTTTAGATTGTGAATCTCCCGACACCTCAGCATGTATTTGGCCTCTTCCTCTTGATGCACCTTTTTCGGGGAATGGCCTCTAAAAATCTTCTCTGCAAATAGTAAATAGTTAATACATATTGTCATGCTAATGTCAAAATACAAACTTTATAGTTTATACCCGTTGTTCTTGAAATGGAATTGACAAATTCATTAACGCCTCATCCGTGTAAGTGGGAATTGGTTTATATTTTAAATTTAAAAGAGCCTCGTAATAAAGGCCAAGGAGATAGTTTTTGGTGTGAATGAATGGTTTTTCTGAAAGCTTTACATTTATAATGTCAGTTCTTATTTTTTTGATAAAAAGGTGCAACAATCAAATATTTGCTTTGCGATAGTCATAAGAATGTATGCAATGGCCCAGTTTAGTATATCTGTTTGCCGACACTGCAAAACTATTATGCATTGAAAGAAGGAAATCATAGCAATAAGAAAGTGGTGTGAAATTCCTTGCGTATCCACACCACATCTGGATTTATTGACATGAGCTGTAAATGCCAAAAATCCGTTGGAATTAATATCAATTTGTATTGTATCAAAATCAGAAACTGAATACAAAATGTTGAATGAAAAACAGTTTACACTTACAATCAACATGGAATCCGAAAGTCGATTTGAGGTATTTCTTATCGTCTTCGATGAGTGTTGCCGTCGTTGTAACAATGGGTAAAATTTTGAATGGGAGGCCTATAAACCGATGAATATCATTTGGGTCGATACCAAATTGAAACAGTCGACCGTCGTCCATGGTAACATTAAACATGTCATCCTCGGTATTGTATGAGGAGAGAAGGTAGTTCAAAATATCATGGTCTGTTTCAAAATGTTAACGAGCCCACCAAACTCACATGCATTGATCAAATCTTTTTATTCCAAATTCATTAGTAAAACAATCTGGATGTGGGGGCACAAAAGGTTCCTGTAGAATATCTTTCCCGTGGATAGGGCTTGTGGGTTGACTGGATTTTCCTCTTGATTTTTGTCTTGAGCTTGGGATGCACTTGTAGTCACCATTGTATTTGTCCTTGAGCTTGATTGTACCTGACATGGATAATGGATTCTTGTATACAAGAAAAATTAAGAGCCAGAAAGTGTAAACGTGAAAATGACCGATGGGAGGGTATTTATAGGAAAAAACTAGGGTTTCAAAGGCTAAGACACGTGAAAACCATGCGTCAGTGTCATGCATCAACCATGCGTCAGTGTCTGTAACTCTGCAGTCTCTCTAACTCAAAAAAAAATCGAGTGAAAATTCAGTTCTAAAAAATTGTTAAATTCACCTTCCAGTTCTGGGCATATTCACCAGGTACTTTCCACCTCTAATTTCCAAGAGGTCTTTTAAAATGAACCCTGGTCATTACCTGATGACACACTCATGTGCCTCAGTTCACAATCGATTGTTGAAGGCTTACTACACATGAACCCCACACTACATTATAGGGCTTATACACCACATATATTCAAGCATTATATGTCATACAGCATACTTTCTACATTTAATCTACAACATTTTGACATTTGCGCATTTATACATCATACATCATACTCATCTAGCATTACATCCTACATATTATACACTCTTAAGCACACTACACATATTACATTCAATAATATACTTGGCATACACATCACATGGTTGTTTATCATATTCTATGTGTTGTACTCACTACCCTATGACACACTTTAGTTCCTCGGTCCATACTCGACTGCCAAGGGTTTACAAATCAAATGGACCTTACATTCATCACACGTTTATCATTCGACCTCTCATCATGCGATATTTCTAGGATAGTGACACACGCTATAGGATAAATCGTCACTTACTCTATCATCGTGTAGTGGTATATGTTTTAGGCTACATCACCACTCCCTACTATTCATCTTGTAGTGATACACGCTTTAGGATAAATCATCACTCCTTGTGAAGTCCCATTTTTAGACAAGTTAGGAAATAAAGAAATACTTGTCAAAATAGAGCAAAGAATGGGTAAACCCTTTTGCATCAATCTAAAATATCCCAATGTCAGCTACTTCGAACCCAAATGGGGTTGGAACTAGCTAAGGTGGTGGGATAGATTGGGAGAAAACAATAGAAATTTAAACACATTCAAATCGGGTTTTACACAACTAGAAAATAATTTAAATCAAATCGTAGACTACTATAACTTCTAAAATTATTTCCTGCTTATCAAACCAAGAAAAATCCCTCAAACTTTAGATTCTGGTACAATAAAATATGGGAAATATGATCATGCAATCCACTTCCACCTAGTTCTAAGAAAAGTATCAGATTTGTGCAAAAGGATGGTCGTCGAGGGCATAAAATACTATTTTTCACTAAATAAATAGTTCCAACTTCTATACTCATCCAAAATTCACCAAATTACATGCATGCACTCACAAAAATATGAGAAACCATATCTGAACTAAACTTGTGAAATTTGTATACTAGAAATGCTGGAATCTGACCCTCACCCAACTTACTAGGGCATAAAAAATACAAAATTATATTAAATGTCAAATCAACACCAAAACACATTAGATGCAATTCACTAGGGCATGGAAATATAACCAAAAATACCACACACCAATTTGCTACCATAAAAAGAATAAATCCTTGCACAATAATAAGATTTCACCTTCACAACAAATCGTCAAGGCTTCTAATGCAAATCGCCACAATATGGAGGTTCCAAGCATGCATAATATTCACCAACCAACTACCAAACCAAATGTTAGGGTTAGGAAGAAATATAGACCAACATCAAGCACAAAAATCCTTCAATGAATCTTCAAAATCAGATCTAATTCAATTTCAAATTGAATGAGAGAGAGAGAGCACAATGAAAAGCGATGGCATACATCCCATTTCTCCAAGCATGGAAAGACATAAATGATCAAATCAACATCCCCAAAAGATGGCCATGCAACCTCCTTTTATAAGATAAGGGGTGCAACATTCAAATGGCAAACCTGTCCCTTTTTTTAGAGGGAAAACATAAACCTTAATTAAAAAACTTAGAAGAATCACTTAATGTGCACTTTATTTAATTTCTTATTTTAATATTAAGAAAGTATATGCATATGTGCACTTTTTAAGACTAAAGAAGACTCCCACTTGTAGCGCTAGGCATGCTAAGGGGTTACAATGCAAATAAAAAACACCAGACATCTCGAGAAAATGGGTTGAAGGTCTTCAATTCTTCATCTTTGTAAATGTCCCAATAAAGGGGACATTACACTCCTACATTCATTTTTTCATGATATACGCTTTGGCTCTATGGTTCATGCACATATCATCTTTTCTAGGTTACATATCATCACCATTATACACATACACATTCATCACAACACATTAGACACACAACACACACTTCGACCATTTCCTAATGACGCACTGCTATTTACGGTTCCTTCGACTACTGAGGGGGAAAACTAAATGAATCTCACTGCATACACTTCCATTCACTTGGGGGGCACGTGGCTCCTATCACTCCATATTGCATTCCATTCCACCCATCCACAACATATTGCATATCTTGGTTGCATTTATTTTTGCTTACTTTGCTTGTATATAATCATCTTATTACACATGCTAAGTTAGATTACTTGTATGTCATTTATATATACTATCCACACATGCACATTCATGTATTTTTCTGGTTGTGATCGCAGATACAAATATTTTACACGTGGCACAGATGCTCACCTTCTACCCTTCCTACACTGGTCGCTAGGGGAATCCACATTCATCTCTCATAGGTGCTATTATTTCATTTTTGTACTTAACACTCTACATCGCTTGGTTATACACACTTTTGGAATACTGGTTATCTTTCTAACATGCTAAATGGTGCTTCATGTGTAACATTTGTTATGTAAGGATATTTTCTTCCATACTTGTTTGGTACATTGTATGCTATTGTTTGTTTTTATATGCAGGCCTTGCCCTATGTTTGGTGTGTACACTTGTTTGTTGTATGTGGCCATGATGGCCTTGCATGTCTTGTGACATTGTGAGTGATGTCCCATGTTTGCAACCCACTTTGTGTTGCTTATTTTTTCTTCTTGCATGTTTACATTACTGTTTTGCTTGATAGCTTATACACTATTTGTGTAGCTTACACATTGTCTTCCACAGGCATTTTTTTTCGTACTAACACTTGTTTTTGGCTAGCCTCTTGTTTGTGTGTGCCTTGGTTTCTACCAAGTGCATTCCCTTCCCTCTACAGGGTAGAGTTTCAGAGTTTATGTGGTTCGTCCTCTTTTGAGGCCGCATTTTCCTATCAGCAGCATCGCATGTGCCCCCAAACTCCCCAAAGGGGGGCATCATTTGGGGTTTTTTCATACTACACAATGCTTCTACACCGGTTCAGTTTAGTGCACTTTCTACCATTGAAATTGTGGGTTACATACAACAAGTGGGTTTAGACCAGTCTATGAACCTCATACACAATGGATTTTATAAGACATGGTAGTCCTTAGCATTCTGGGAAGCATTTAAAGGTTAGAGGATACAACAAAATTCCTCCATATAATTCTTTTCCAGTGGCATATGATCGCCCAAAAAACTAGGACGTACAGAGATCTCTTCACACATGTTCAGGGAAGCAGTTAAAGGTTGGAGGATATAACGGAATTCCTTCCTATACTTCTTCGGCCTATGGCGTCGGATCGCCCGAAAAATCTCGGCAGTACAGGATATCCTTCTACACTTTCCTTCTCGACATGGATTAGGTGCACATGTTCTATTAACGTTTTTCATTTGCGTATTTTACATTTACATGCTTTTAAATACATATACATGTGTCTTTTACATTGTGTTTTTTTTTCACATACATACATATATATTTGACTACTTGATTGTTTTCTCCATGGAGGTCTGACCGTATGAGAAACAAGCATTCAAATGGGGGCAAAAACAACAACAACAATGACACTAATAAAAACATTTTACAGCAACACATACCATAATAAACCATGTAGGTACATCACACACATCAACAACTACACACGTGTTTTCACCCTAGGTTCGTTCTCATCACTTTTTTTGCACTTTTCATCTTTAGTTTCCATGTTCCATAACCTTTTCATCATTACACGTTTTGTTTAGTCCTTCTGCACGCCTTCTTTATCAATTTACGTGCGCATCAGGTACACATCTCTATTTACTTTATGATACCGAACGTTCCACTCACCAACATAAAGTGGGGGAAAATGTAGACACTAAATCACGCACTTTGGGTAATATTTAGTCACGGTCTCATACTACTATTTAGAAGGTTTTTGAGTGAAGAAACTACTAATTAACCACCATCTTTTGGCCATGTTACTTTGTTTTATTTCGTCATTCTCGACCTCTTGCACCCGCATGCCAAGTCATATTTTTTCATTTTACGTTAGTTTAGCTTTGACCGGGGCACCTAGGCTAGTACTACGGTGCCCATGGGTACCCTGGTCCCACCAGGGGTGTCATGGTCCTTTTTGAACTTTCCCGCCACTTTTTGGGCACTTTCTAGCCATTTCAGCTTCTTTTCTTTTTGGTGGTTAGCCATTTCGGGGTTAATTACGAAAGTAGGTCAAGAGAACCCTATAAATATAAAGTTATGATACCATAATGGGGGACCAACCACTAGTCACTACTATCATCCACCTAGGGTTGCATCTATCAAAGAAATTTGGAGATCATTTACATTCACTTAGCTCCATCACAAAGGACAAAACTGGTTAATCATTACACAAGCACAAGAGGGGATTCTAGTCTATTCCATCCATCATTCTACTACATTTTTTACATCTAGTTTTAGCTCTGTACTTCATAAAGTGCAACTGGCACAAGACCACCTAAGGCACATGATTCACACACACACACTATAACTACATTTGGGTCTGAAATGTAGTGCAACCCTTAGTTAGTAAACCCACTATTGTGGAAGATGAGATCAGTTTGACCTTCATTCACATTCTCATTTTTAGGGTTTTGATACTTCTTATGGTATTTTACAGGTCTTCTATTCATCTTGGATTATCAACGACATTCAGCGTGGTACAAAAAAAATTGATGCAACACACAACAAAGTTTTTAGATCACTTACAAGACCTACAAAATTCAGTTTTGGACTTTTTTTTACAAACTAGGGTGCCCATAGGTGCCTCAGTCCCTCTCTAGGCACTCCAATCCACTCAGATATCTATGATCCTTCCTTTTTGGGGCTTTTGTACAGTCGTTCCTGCTCCCTATTTCTCCAGTCACCTCTACGGCATAGTCCTGCAAATTCAACAAATCAGATCAGTCACTTGATTACTTTTGTTGCATATTAGGGTTTTCATTTTCATTAGTTTAGTTTGCTTGGGTCAATTTCTATAGTTATTTACTACATTTATTTACCGTATTTACATGTTGTTCTAGCTCAGATTAACTACTATTATTTCAAATTTTAGTTAATCACCATCAACGCTTACCTAGCTGCCCAGGGCATTCTACTTCAACAATCTACTCCCGAACAACGACCTCCTATATCTAATACTACATATGACTTCTCCCGACTTGTTGATCCCAACCATGAGTTGGTCATCCAACAAGTACATCCTTGTCCCACTGCCAGTGAATCAAAAACATCCAATACAATGTTTTTAACTCCTATTATCACTTTTTACTTCGATGTTGTCTCCTCATATAACATAACTAACCAACAATCTTCATCTTCACTAGACCCCTCATCTGGCTCCACCTCATCCCAAAACAACACCAACAAAACTTCGTCCATGAAAAGACCTTTAGTTTCCTTCACCATCCAAATTCCTCATATAAGTTGAACATCTATCCCATCAAAAAATATCTCATCATATCTCCTCTCAACAACCCACATCATCTATCTAAAATGTATTTATGTCTACCCCAACATCAACACCACCCATTAATACAAGTTTCATATCTAGTGTTCACCCTTTGTCACAGTAGTCATAAACCGCCCTTATTTAAATTTTGTAATTCACAAATCCCAACCAGGTCGAGCAACCCCTCCTTGTTGAAAACTCTATTGCTTTCCAACATGGGGAAAGCAAGATACAAAGAGGTTGGGGGCACCCAAGAGGACAATGGTGCCTTGGTGTTGATGTCATGGCTAGGCGCTGGTGTCCAGAGTCAATAAAGATAAAGCAATTAATATCAAACTAGGATGTGGGGTGTGTAAGACCAAAGAGGAAACTCAGAACCTATAGAAAAAAGTGATAGGAATACCCCTCTTTAGATAAAATATGTGGAATAATCCCTTACCAGGAATTGCAACAACCAGAAACTATCTGTGTAGAATCAGTTAGGTCCTACAGTCATTCACTCCTCAATAACTAGTCATTAGAATAAATAACACTTTGCAGGCACAGATGAAGACAATTTTTAGCCGTGAAGCTGCACCCAATTTGGGCTACATCCACCAAGAATCACATTGCTCCTATGATTTTATATGTAATGAACCCATCCACCCATCTCTACAATACAAATACCCATATCCGTTTAGAGCTATGAACTCCCGAAGTTCCTTAAACTCTACAGAAAATTCACACCCTGAATTCAAAGCACATCTGCAATGCATTTCGACTTGTCTATGCTACCTCATATGCATAAGACCATGACCTTATGTTGAGGACAATTGCTTAAGCAGTTTGTTAGCAAAAACGTGGGTATCAAAACCATGGTACAACAACATTCTGTGGGTATTCACTTTTCTCATGGGCAAAAAACCATGGGTATCAAAAAAATGGGTACCGAAAAACCATTGGACCCAAAAACAGCCCATAACTGACCTATACACCATCAACCCATTGGTTAGATGAAACCACCCATGAAAATTTGCTTCAGGGGCTTCGCCCCCGAGGACCCCCCTGACCCACTCATCCGGTGAGCGGGACCGCACGTAAAAATACCCGAGTGTAATCACATAGAAGGTGTACCTTGCTCTAACATGAAAATAGGCTCCACAAACATAATAAAATGGCCAAAGATAGATGTTAATTACTAGTATTTCTCACTTGTTTGATGTGATTTTATAAAATTTAAATTTTACTATAGAATCTAAGACTACAACAATGTAATAAATGAAATACACTATAAATGTAAATGGTAAGTAATTTACTTTAGCTATTTAACCGTGAAATAAAATGAGAAGGGGAAGGTACTTACCTGAATTGAACTTATCGTTACAGTGATGTTGTGAACTAAACAAAATGATGAACATGGCATGGGTAGAGTGTCACAACGAATGTTCGATATAAATAGTGGTATCTTGATGCAATCTAGCTAGACTACGGGCACCTAGAGATGGGGCGAGGCCGCCTGTGGGTGGCCTGAGACCTGAAATCTATAGGTGCCTGTGACTTTGCAGAGAGTCACAACTTGGAATCTGATCCAAATATGGTCGCTAGGTATTTGCATTATACTTCACCTTTTGGTCATGTGAATTTCATGGGACTTACTTCATCGAATTGTCGACACAGAACCTGCATAATAGAAGAATCATCCTACAAAACCCCACACAAATACATCAAACCCTAAAAAAATAAAGATGCAAATGAAGGCGAATCAAATTAACCCCGATGGTCTGCCGAAAGAGATGGAATTACGACCGAGTGATTGCACTACATCTCATACTCCAATGTAGTTCTATGTGTTTGTGTGTGCATTAATCATGTCCTTAGGTTTCCATCAGCACCAATTACGTGGAGATATCAGGCTAGTAGCTAGATAAAATGTGAAATGGTGTGGTGAAATGGAATTGAATAACTTCCCCTTCCTATATGTCAGTGTGTGATGTAGTAATAGTGCCCAAAAGTGCAGTCCCTTTGATAGTATGTAGATATGCTTATCCCTTAGTAGAAATATTATCCCCCTATATAGATAGTGTGTATGTTATGTTTATATAGGGATATCTTGCTCAAATTTCGACACTAATGACCTGACATGCTGACTAGTACCTAGGGAGATGCAAGGGAAAACTAAAAAGTCTGACCTCGAATGTCTAAATTAAAACCAAGTATGACAGGGACCAAGAGCACCCAGAAATGATAGTAGCACATGGTGCCCCATGTGCCCTAGATCGCTAGGCATAGGTGCCCTAGTCAAAGACTAGAGAAGAAAACTGAGTGAACAATGACATATAGGAGCCCCTAAAACCTAACTGGAATTGTGTGCAGTGAGTGATGATATGTGGAAGACGATAAGACAAAAATAGAACCAATCTAGACTAACTAGATGGACTAGGGAAGTGTGTCATAGTTGAATACTTTTCTTACGCAAGATCCATATATAACAACATACTTGACAGTATAGTAAAATAGTAATATGTGCGTGATTTTTTGTCTACATTTCCCCCCCATATGCTTTTGAATGAAATTCAAGTAGTGTAAAGGAAGTAAGGAACATACCTATGAGAAGTTCAGAGAAGCCATGTTTACAAAAGTACGCGCAGAATAAGAACCTATAGCATGGTGAACCAAGGATCAATGTGTCGATCCATGTGGCATAGATAGAGATGGAAAACCTTTGTAAGGAGCACATGGAGAATTTGATGATTTGATTTTGGAGAATTCAGATTTTTTGAATTGTCGTTGATGGAGATTTGAAGGGGTAGGGAGTGATCAATTCCCAACCCGATTTTATAAAAATTCAATCAAGGGAGGATTTGGGTGTCCTACCGCTAAGGAAGAGTGTTAGGGAGAGAATTCTACTTGTACCCTCCAATTATGACTACATCTTCAAAAGGTCCAACTTCCGAAGATGAATAAAGACCAAATTTTGTTCCATTTTGATCCATGATTGAATAACCCATATAAGAGTAGTATAGGAAATGAAATGACATCTCATTTCTCCCACTCCACGGGTGCCAAAAATACTAGATGGCTTCCATATTAGGTCATTTGGAAGTGACAAAAAATGTTAAGTAATCCTCATGTTAGGTCATCTGGGAAAGATAGTAAAACGATGTAGCTCCCAAGTT
The DNA here is from genome assembly GCA_019776745.2 of Taxus chinensis. Lineage (NCBI taxonomy): Eukaryota > Viridiplantae > Streptophyta > Pinopsida > Cupressales > Taxaceae > Taxus > Taxus chinensis. Next base: position 20,926,556 of record CM034149.1, read on the forward strand.
AGGTCATCTAGGAGAGATAATGAAGTGATGCTAATGTTGTACTGATCGATTGACTTGATTTGAATATCAAATGATTGTTTTGAAATTGAACGTATGCGATAGATTACTCATGATGCAATTTTCGCTTACTGCCCCCAAATTAGGTCATTAGGGGGAATGATTTATTAGGAGTATGAAATGATTGTATAGCAACCTAAGGGGGATCATAGGGTAATCCCTGTTGTATGTCCCCATTTTGGCGAAAGGGGTAGGTATGATTATAAAGAGCACTAAGCCAAAAGTAGATGTGAAATGGTGTAATAATAAGAAAAATTAGTATAGTAGATGTCGCAAGATTGTGTACATGTCGAGTTGAAAATGTTCCATATTGGAATATAACATAAAAAATGTGTTCAATATGAAGGTATGAGAAATTATGAGCCAAATGGTGCAAACAGGGAAGAAATGGAGTAGTGAAGCGCAAGATGTGAGCAAAACCGTGTGTCGTGTATTAGTTGGAAGAATGAACGTAATTAGTACCTATCGAAAAGTGTTATATATAATAATGGTGAAAAGTGAGTAGTAACTTCATTTGAACCGTTATTGAGTTATAATTTGAGCTTTGAGCTTGTGAGGATACTACAGATTAGGGCAGCGAGCTTGACTAGATTCGAGATGGTAGTGGTGGTCGTGGCATCACAAATGACAGATGAGCTGGTAAGTAGGAGTATTTTCAAAAAATATGTTGAAATTAGTTTGATTTTGTTGATTTTTCACAAAAATTGGATTTTGAATTTCTATTCATTTTTAACTTGGGTGGGAGTAGCCAAGGCATTGACATCCTTTGGGATGTCAACGCCTAGTTCTAGGTGTTGGTGACCTTCTTCTAGGCACCCACATCCTGCTCTTGGGCACTGGGGATCTAGGAAAGGACTGTGCTAGGGCAGTGTGAAAGATTGACACTTTGATGGATTTTTGTGCTATGATTAATTTATTTTGAGTATGTATAATGCATCAAGGTCGAGATTTTGTTGATGTTTGTGTTGTGCAAAGGGATATTCATTCAAGGGAGTTCTGCAGGGGTCAACATTTGAGTACATTGTTGACTTTGGGCTTATTTGACGTGGAGAGAGACATATTATACCGTGCCAACCTATGACACATAGCGAGATTGGGGGAGGTACCCCATAATATGTCTATGATTATTGCATTATGCGAGTGGTGGTGTGTAGATACTTGTACTTTTTGGTTTCCTACTGGGGAGATGACTGTGACACTAGAGAATATATATCGTATATTGTGATTATCACTTGTGGGTGAGAGAGTACAGGCGATGGCCGTAGTGGATGCTCAGAGACAGATGGGGGCAACAAGATGGTACTTTACATGCACATTAGTATAGATAGAGATCCATATTATCCTAGATTCCATACTGAGATTAGGTGTTTTGTGATTACGGAAGTTTATTGCAGTTGTTATTGCTTCATCAGTGATAGTAGAGGGTGGTATAGCGAGCATATTGTATAAGATGCATGATATTTGTCAGCGTATAGAGGAGAACATGACAAGGTTTTCATCGGCATGATGCATATTGACGCATTTATATAGGGACCTATGCAAGTTTACACAGGAGGACCATAGTGGTGGGCTTGGAGCCACCACACTTGTACATGTATGGGCCTACGAGTATATTGTTATATTGAGGCCACTTGGTGGGCCACGTGCGGAGTGGGTGAGCCCTGATATATTTGCTGCGAGATGGGTAGGTGCCCAGAACAAGAGGCTATACACCAATACTTATAGATCTATGCTCGATCGCATGGGCCCACGGGCCATCATATGGAGGCCATATCAAGATTATGATGGATGGCTACAAGATGGAGTAGAGCTATAATGTATTTAACGGACTATGTGGTTGGAGGACCGGTTCCCAGGGCTAGTTGATTTGTTTCAAGGCGAGCGAGTATCAAGGTAGTTTGGTATGGCTCAGGATGTGCCCCCAGAGCGGTATGTATGGGTGCGAGCCACTAGAGCACTGAGGTGGCCGACAGCGAGGCCATGGCCAACAGGAGCACAACTAGTGCTCCCTGGTCTAGATGAGTTTGATGTGGTCATAGGGTCAATGCAGGTGGATGATGTGGTATGTACCTTGAATTATATCGAGCGGTGGGCATCACATCAATGGGTGTTACTATTTCTAGTTGTCGTAGATGCGGTGGGTGCACCACTGGTTAGAGGAGTAGAGGGGAAGTCACCTATCCCCGATGGTGATGCCATATTAGCAGCGTTAGCAAAGCGTAAGTATTATTGGTTGTTAGTTGTTGATTGTCACTTAGTTGTTTTATGTTTGTAATCACGTGTGTTAACTAATGTGGAATTGGATGGTTGTAGGTGATGTTTATTGGTCCTTGATCATGGATTCATAGATCCACACATTGACACAAAATGTACCCCCAGATGTGCTTGTGGGAGGTGGGATGATAGAGCAAGAACCCAAAGACAAAATTATCATGCAAGTTATTACTTTCTTGTGGATGTATAAGGAGATGTTAATTTTTTTCGAATAGTGATAATGATCAATTTTCGCATATTGGTTCTTGATACATTGGCTAACATGAATGAAGAAATTTATAACATTAGCACAATGCTTAAGTTGCAAGAAATTGAACATGAAAATGAATCATTAGTAACTTTTAATGTTACACTTTTCGAGGAGATACAATATTTTTGAATGTAGTGACTTGTTTCACTTGGATATCACAACTATCATTTGCTCTAGGTATTGAAATGTTTTTGACATATATGTATCTTTTCATGGCATTTTCCACAAATTAACGTAATGATCTACTTTCTACTTATGCATAACTAAAGGCATCCATTCAATATACATTTTTTACATATGTAGAAATTTGAGGTTCTACTTCATGACTTGAGATGATTGTTTTACACTTATAAAACTTTCTCATTTTGCAAGATGGGGGAAAAATATTTTCAATGGTTAAATATTTTAAAGAATATGATTAACGCAAAATATGCAATTTACATCGGTGATTTGAAAAATTGTTAGTATCATGTTCTTTCAAAGTCCCAAAACGTCAAACTCATGGGGCATGAAATCTTCACTTGTTCGATAACACCTATCAGGTGAATAAAAACACAAATTCGAAACTTGGCTTGTGTAGAGGCATGCAAACCTTTCAACCTGAAAATGCAACCATAGTAAGAAAAAACAATTAGTTAGATGCTAAAATTATGGTTATTTTATTTGCTTGATTTTTCTGCTTCTACATTGTATTGTACCTTGGGTTTATTACAATTCAGATTCTATATTCTATTTTAATTATGTAAGTGAATCAAATTATTTGGTTTAAAGAAGGATCAAGGACAATGCATTTTATTTGCATTGTACCTGATGTGCAAAACGAGAGTTTTGATACCCAGTCTTCATAAGTTGACCCCATATTTTATGGAACTGCAAAATGTCAAATGAATCTTAGATGCTAGGAAAAGGAAATGGAAGTAATTTGTCGTCAAATTAGAAGGTAGAAACTACATCATAATTTTAAACATTTTTAAAATATATAACCTAGATACTCTACATAAGTTGCAAAAGTGGAAAACAAATATACAAAAATAGAGAGCCATTACATCATTAGAATCATATTCTTGCTTTGCTAAATTGACTATCACTTCATTGCTAAGTGTTGCTAAGTTAACAAATTTCAGGTCATGGATAAGGCTTACAGATGTTTTTTTTAATCATCAGAAAGACATACATATACACTACATATTTGTTTAGTACAAACACTAGCCTAGACATGGTTGGGACCTTCAAGTAGTTTCATAGCAAAAAATAGAAGCTACTTCTTGCTAATAAACAAATTACAAAATTAAAAACTGTATGTTACTCCAAGACAACCAGAGGTAAGGAATCACAATAGCAAATTCATAACGTTCGATGTTTTTCCATAAACAAAATAAAAAGCCCAAAAACCATAAAAACTAATGAGCCTTAATTCTAGCAAGCTCCCTTCCACAACTAGTGGAAGTGAGGTCAGTTTTACGCTATGCTTCTACAAGTATTTGGGATGGGGTGATGCTTTTTCGAGATGACAAAGTCTTGGATTTTGGGACGAGTGCGGGGGATGACTATATATATGCTTTCCAAGCTAGTGGAAGTGAGGTCAGTTTTAGGCTATGCTTTTACAAGTACTTGGGATGGGGTGATGTTTTCTCGTACGAGTGTGGAGGAATGGACGATAACTGTGTGTCTGTACTAGATTTGGAAGCTAGTACACACCCACCCACTCACTAGCTTTCATAACTTGTGTGTGTGTGTGTGTGTGTGTGTGTGTGAGAGAGAGAGAGAGAGAGAGAGAGAGAGAGAGAGAGCACCCCATCCCAAATACTTGTAGAAGCATACCCTAAAACTGACCTCCTCACTTACGTTAGTTGTGGAAGGGAGCTTATATATATATTCAGGGGATGTCAAGTATGTTTCGTTGTCACCAACACATTATGGATGTTTACTTGTAGAAAAAGGGGACACGAGTAGTGGGGGGAGGGGGTGAGGACATTTCGTCCCCATTCCCATGTACCCAAAATGTTGGGTTTGGGACGTTTCCTATGCCTCTAGGGGAATTTTTTTTGGGGAAACTCTTCCTTTTCCTTTGGATTTGGGTTCCTTGATTAGTTACTACAACATTGTTTAGCCTTCAAATAGTTTGCTTGATAGATCCCCATACCGATTGATGTTGTTAGATGTGCTTGAAATGGTGATTGGAATATATGGGGACACAAAGATTGGAATATATGGAGGTGGTTAATGATTAAGTTCACTAACAAGCCTTGGGATGAGGCATTTTAGAAATCTATTAAACACTGTCTCCAAAAGTGTCTTTCTAATCTGACCTTGCTTAACTAGAATCTATTGCTCCTCAAACTATTTTTGGGCATACTCTTCTTGACGTTGAGACTGGAAATTCAACATCTCTTTGATGGATAGAATTATTTTAGTTCATGTGGTAGTTTGGTAGGAATTGAGTGGAGGGTTGTATTCTGGCAAAAAAGCATCATTAGCTTTTAGAAAAATCATTTCACTTGGTGAGATATGCATGGTAGAAGGGAAAACATGAGATGACATGGGGGGTGCGGAGTGTGGAATTCGAAAGGAGTGAGAACCTAAGGTTGTTGGCACTCATGAGAGTGATGTAGAAGAAAAGACTCATAAGCCATAGTTTGTTGTGGGGGTTGTTAGTGCAAATTCACAGCACCCCCAAATGAGTTCTGGATCTGTTTTTCTAAGGCAAAGTCATTTGGTGTGATTGCACAACATTGAGCTTTCCCAAAGTGTGAGACCTCTGCAAATGGGGAAAGCTCTCCAGAGAAGGTTGGTTCCTCTTCCTAAACTACCTGCCACAAGCTATTCCAGTGCAGGTAAGCTAAGCTAACCTAATCTAACCTAATCTAACTTCCAAGGAGACAAGGAGAGGAAGAAAACAAGGAAAAATAGATCCTACACTAAAACGGTGGTACACCAGAGAAGGAAAGTGTTGATTATCTATCAAAATTGCCATGAAACAAGAAGAGGTGAGCAATGGAAAGAATGGACAAGTGCATCACAGACCAAAGATGGATTTCACATAGAGAATGTTCCAAAACTCCATGAACACAACTCCAAAACCTGCAATGAACATCCAAACATGCACAAATACCCTGTAATGAAGAGAGGTAAGGAAAACAACAAAGAAAACGAGCCAAGGATGGACAAATGCATCACAAAACACATTTTTTATTGCTCAGAATGTACACAGTGCATCATTTTACGGGTAAGAGGCAAAAATGCCATTACAGAGCATGGGAGGAGGTTCAAACTCTATTTTTGACCTTGGGGAAGAAAAGAAGGGAGAGGCAGAGAAGAAGGATGAACAACCTTTTTCAAAATGAGCCAAAACTGGCTTTTATCGCTCGAACAGAATGAAGGAAATGAGAAAACGCGGGCAAATCAATTTTAAAACTCCAACCACTGACAAGATCTGTTTAATTAGCTTGCAAAATGATGGGTTTCCATGAAAAAGCCCATACTTCATCATACATTGCTTCATAGAGCAAGAAAGAGGTCCATACTTCATTAATTTTGGTGGTTGGGGTCATTTTCTGCAATTTTTCCATGCTAGAGACGTTTTCCCATTCCCCCCGCAAAACTCCATAAAAATTTAAAATTAAAGTGTCCATCGTGTAGAGGATTTCAACAGCTTTCCATTGATACCAAAATCGCGAAAATCCAAGCTCTAGATTGAAAGATATGGCCTTCTAAAGATTTATGGCAAACATGGCAAAATTAGGGCAAAAATCAGGTTGACAGGCCAAAACTTGAACTTTTTCCCTTTTCGTGAAATTGGGAAATTTTTCCAAAATTCTCCGCGACCCTGCCGCTCCGAGACACATGGCGCTTTTTGATTGGTCTGGAGCCTTCAAAATAACATTCTGCCCCTTTTGCCCGCAAAGGGAAAAATTTCCGAAGGTCCCCCGCCGGCCCAACCTCCACTGCTGACATGGACATATAGCGCCTTCTGATTGGTCGCGAAGATGTGGTCCAACTTTTCACCTTTGTGCTTTTATGGTTTTGGCAAAAAACCAAAAATCCTTCTGACCCCCCGACTCCCACTGCTGACTTGGACACGTGGCGCATTATGATTTGGTGCAGGGCCTTAATCAATTTTTCTCCATTCTCCTTTGCGGGCTCATGGGCGAACTTTTTACCTTTGAGTTTTTTAGCCAAAAGGCTAAGTGTTGAATTTCTCTCCATGCCTCCGCCAACTCGCCAAATTTCCTTGGCAAAAATGCTTCCTTACCTCTGTGGGCCCGCCCAGGGAAAATTTTCCCTTCAAACTCCATTGAGCCATAACTCAAAAAACACAAGGAGTTAGGAGGACTTCTTTACCTTTCTGGAAAGGGGAAGAAAAATCCTATCTTGTGAAGCCATTTCCATAATTGTTTGAGTGCTTGCAATGTGTGAAAATTGATGTTGAAGCACAAGGAAGAAAAGAATGAAGGCAAGTTAGCCAAAATAAGCAGGGGCTCATTTTGGATAACAAGGGTTAAAAGCAAGTGGGGTGGAGTTGGAATGAAAGGGGTTGCGAGGCTAACATGGCCTAGTGATCCTCTAAAGTAGGGCTCAATGGATTAGCTACAATAAGTTCTTAGCCTATTTGATATTTGGGTTGCAAAATGCCTACATGAAAAGTGAGAACTTTATACTTAAGAAGAATCCGCTAGTGGTTTTGTTTGAGGGGCATGAGCTCTAGATAAAATAGGCTAATTTCTTAAGCCACAGCTTAGGAGATTTCCATAGTTTACAAAGCAATGAGAATATCTTGTTTGTTATTTCGAGGAAGATGATGAGATATGAAAGCTATTTTGAAACTTGATAATCTTTTATGATGTTTATTAAGTTTATTTTGTTTCATAATGCTCAGGATTGGACTAATAGTTTCCATGCCTGACACAATCAAAATTGTACAAATATTTTCCTTATGAAATAATATTTTGTGTTTTTTTTAAAATACAAATTAAAAAATTAAAAAATAATGTTATTACTCCTAAAGGAGACCGGTCCTCATAGAGGGAATGTATTTGAATTTTGGCGCCTCCTTTCATTATAAAAGGGGTCGCTTGGGGTGGAGGAAGACACACTTGATCATTTGATAAATTTCATTCTAAGCACTCTTGCTCTTCTTTCTCCATAGAGGATTAAAACCCTTTTGGAAGACCTATTGAAGACGAAACCCCTCAATAGTGGCTAGTTTGAGGACGAAACCCCTTAAACTTGCAAAAGGGTAACCTCACACAGATTTTACATTGTGCTAAAATCATTTTACAGTGATTTCCAGCCCTTCCCAAAGGCAGCGACCTGCCCAAAGGTGAAGTTCATGGTGTTCTAGGGCAATAATGTCCCCTTTTCTGGGGCATTACTAATATATTGGTTCATCTCTTTCATTTGCATTATATCCCCTTGGCATGCCTAGTGCTACAAGTGGGAGTCTCTAGTTAGTTTAAAAATTGTGCACATAGGTTATTTACTTTTTATTATTTAATTAGAAAATAAATAAAGTGCAAATAGTCTTAGCATATTAAATGTTTTAATTATGTAATAGGAGGGAAAATGGGGCCACTTGGCTATCCAACTTGTAATTGCAAATTTAAAAAATGTATTTTCCCTCCAAGTGGGTCAATCCCTTTTGGGAAGTCTATTTAAGGGATGTGAGGGGGTCATTTCACCCCATGTTGATTTGATTATTTGATAACACTCCATGCTTGGAGAAATGGGATGTATGCCCTATATCTTCATTGTGCTCTCTCTCTCTCTCTCTCTCTCGTTCAATTTGGAATTGAAGTAAATATGATTTTGCTAAGGATCCATTTGTGTGTATGTTGCATCTATTGTGTGGCGAATTGATTGGGAAAGTGTTCCTAACCCTAGCGAATTGATTGTTGAAGGAAATCTGAGTTTGTTTGCATGTTTTGATGGTTAATCAAGTGAATTTCAGATTTGCCATGTGTTGCAATTAATTTCATAATTTTTGGAGATGATTTGTTGCCATAAACGTGCTGGGCGACCTACTTTTTAGGGCAAAAGAAGGGTTTCGTGTTTGTTGTGCGAAAACTAATTTTGGAATATTATTATTCATATTTTTGTGAACCAAAATCCAAAATTTGAAGGCTTTTGCTTGGTTGGTTAAGCGAGAAATAATTTTAGAAGTTGCAGCATTCTAGGGTTGGATTATTAATTGTTTGGGACACATTTCGATGGTTAAAAATTGTGATTTTAGTTTAGATTTGTGCTTGGCATTTTTGTGCATCAAAACAAACTTTTAGAGGGTGAAAACAATTGAGGGAAGTGTTGGTTATTAATTTAATAATTTCTGCTAACCCTATCGCCCAGATATGGAAGTTTGGATGATATTTTGAAAGGGTTTTAGTGCTCAGAAATATATGTTTGATAGTGCATTGGAAAGCCCTAAGAATCTAGTTTATTATGCACTTTGTTTCATGGAAAAATATGGAGTAATGGGTGAGTTATGATTTTTTTTAAAGTTTTAGTTGTATGTGAGCTAATTTTATTTATTATCTACTGCTGTATAAATATAAACTGGATAAGATTGAGATTCTAATTGATTCCCCTATCTAACCCACTACCTTGGCTACTTCCAACCCCATTTTGGGTTGTAATTACAATGACATTGAATTATTTGAGATTAGATTGAAAGGATCTAATCTTTTTGGTTCGATTTGGGTTGAAGTTGTTGCAATTTTCTATTTGCCCAAAAAGGGGACATCACAAAATTGTACAAATATTTTCCTTTTGCAATAATATTTTATATGTTTTTTAAAAAATAAAAAATAAAAAATAATGTTATTACTCCCAAAGGAGCTTGGTCCTCATCGAGGGAACGCATTTGAATTTTGGCGTCTCCTTTCATTATAAACGAGGTCGCTTGGGGTAGAGGAAGACACACTTGATCATTTGATAATTTTCATTCTTGGAGGTGGAACACTCTTGCTCTTTATCTTTTCATAGAGGACTAAAACCTTTTTGGAAGACCTGTTGAGGAGAAAACCCCTCAATAGTGGCTAGTTTGAGGACGAAATCTCTTAAACTTGCAAAAGGGTGACCTCACATGGATTTTACATTGTGCTAAAATCAGTTTACAGTCATTTCCAGCCCTTCCCAAGTGTGGCGACCTGCCCTAAAGTGAAGTTCATGGTGTTCTAGGGCACAATGGTATCAAAATCTTGCACCATTGTGTTCTCTATATTTTTAGCAGCTGCATCTTCTATTTGTACTTGTGTTTAGGCTTGGAAATGCTCAGTTCCAACCATATTTGTAAAGGGTATTCATGGTTGTTGATTATTTCCAACTAATATTAAAATTGCAAAAAAAAAATCCGGTGTTTTTCTTTTGCAATCATTTCCAACTTTGAAGAATAATATTTTGAAGGATTTTTATATTATTTCCAATAAGTTTGTAGTTGATTGTTATCATAAAAAAGTATGTTTATAGCCTGCTGCGAGGGTTTGAAAATTTAATTTCAGTTTACTATTTGAATTTGTGCAAGTTCCTTTGGTGTTCAAATTTAGCCCAAAAGGGACATTAAAGTGGTATCTGAGTATAATCTTCCTAGCCTGTTGGGTAAACATGCAAGGTGGTGATAAGGAATGCCTCTTATCAGAGAAGGGAGAAGAAGATTTCAGGGCAACAATCAGAGGGTTCCAAAATGGCTAAAAAAAATTCAAAAGAAGCCAAGTTGAATCAACTTGTTGAAAGGTAAAAGAGATTGGTAGACATTTTGGACTCACTTTCCCTAACTTTACAGAAACTTCATGGGTCAAGACAACCCAATGACGAGGGAAACTCTTCAAGGGTTTATAGCAATAGGCAGCTCCAAAGGTCAATTTTCAAAGTTGTTGCTAGGCCTTTTCAGTCTACCTTCATCCCTGGGGAAGAAGCCATTCCAGGGGTTGAAACACAACACTCAATGGGCCATAACATTGCTGCAAACTATGAGGAGAATATGACACTACTAGATGAGATTCATGATGCCATATCACTTGCAGCATTCATAGGAGTGAGCAAGGGTAGATCAAGGCTTGAGCCTAGGTCTCAAACACCATACAGAAGGATCTTCAACATGGCTTGAGAAAGGAAGAGGAAAAAAATTTCCAAATTGCAATGTTGGAGCATGAAGAAAAATTGAGGCTGCAAGTAATGGAAAGTGAACAACCCGTGGAGGAATCTACCATGCCAAAGGAAAGTGGAAAAGATGTTCCATCCCAAGATGAAAAGAATTCTCCCTTTGTGATGAGGAAAGAGGAAGAAACCATAAAGAAAGAACAAAAGAAGCCCAATATGCAGCTTGAAGATAAAAATTCTTTGACAATAGATGATGTTATATTGATTTCCAATGATTGCATGTGGCAGCAAAATAGTGCAGAAATCGAAACAATAATGGCATTACTAATTGAATGCAAAGCGCTCAAGATAGAGGCACATGCACCATCCTTTTAACTTCCTAAGGATGAGCCATTGACTGATTTTCAAAACGACATTGTGAAGGGACATGTGTTTGAAGAGAATATTGGGAGTCACAAAGGATAGAAGGGTTGGAGGTGTCTCCACAAATCTCAATTCAGCAAAGGAGGGTGAGCTCCTTGTTGACAGTGCAAGGTATGACAATGATGATCATCTTTCAAATTTGTTGCTTCCTCCTATGTTGTTGTAATATTTTTGTCATCATGAACAACATGCTAAAAAGGATGATAAGATAAAGGGGACAACTTGTAATATAGAGAACATATATCTTTTTGCTCAAATTCAAAATTGTTTGTGCCTATGGTATCTAAATGGTTTTGTGAGGATCAAGGTAAATGTCACTATTGAGTTCTCCATCTCTTGCACTTGGCATGAGAGAAGAATTGGGAAGAGTCATGTAGAGTTTTTTGTGTATTTTAACAACACGATGAAGGATGAGTCACTACAAAAGGGCTTCATCATTCCTTACACCATCAAGAGACAACTTTTCAATGCTTGGGGTGGACACAAGGTAAATCCCACATTTTCATTTTTAGAACAGTTATATAATAGAGGTTTTCAAGTCTTAATCCATGCACATGCTCTTAGAAGAAGTCTTCTAATAAAACTGGATGTTGAGTTCCTGAATTTAATATTTGGAAAGTGACCAAGATGGATGTATCTTGCTGCCCCGAGCATTGTAACCCAGGTGGAAATTGGTGGTATGATTGTAAGTAGTAGAAGTCATGTTTTATGAGTTTTATGGCACGTTGTCATACAAAAATTGTACTATTGTTATCAACATTTTTAGTTTGCCCAACACTTTGTTTGCTGCCACACAAATGGGGACAATCATGAAATGGAATAATTTTCAGTCGTCGTGAGAATTTTCAATCAATATGTTTCCAGACCCCATAACATTGTCATTGTGGATTTTCATGAACGATTTTCAGTGGGACAACTATTGTACCATCTTTTCACCTGTTGTATGCACCATTTCTAGCCCCCTTCTCACTTTGTTGAGAGCCGTAGAAGATTTTTTGGCCACTATCGCTTTGATTTCGGAGAAGGAAATGCAAGGTTACAACTATGTTTGGGACAACGTGATTGAGTTTTCGGATAACCATACCTTGAGGGGAGGTTTTGAGATGGTTACAAGCAATGAGAAATAGTTGGCCATCATGTCTATAAGGCATGATGAAGTGATAACGTGAACCCTTGTTTTCCTTAATGAGTTTGTTCCATTTTGCAAGTACAGGTTTAAAGAAGGAAGAGCAAATGAGTTAGTTTCCCACCCAAGCAAATGGTGGAGAATATGAGATTGTAGCTGAAGATGGAGATGACACAATGAAGGTTGACAAGTTCATGATTACAAAAGATTTCATTGTGCATGGAAATAGTCTCTTTCCAATGCTTAGATTAGAAAAGGAACAAAAACATTTGATGGAATGTACATCAGCCAATGACAATAGCAAGAAGGCAACCTAGAAATTCCTAGGGTGACCTCAAACGACAATTTTTGGACAGCCGAGAAGATTGCTACAAGGTAACTCACTCAAGTGGTCTACTTTGGGCCAATTTTGCATAGTGTTTCCGAGATTGCCATTGAGTGAAGAATGCCATCAAGAGTTGGAGAATGTTTTGATACACATCCCTCCTAATGAAGAAACCAAAAGCACCAAAGAAAGACACCAAGGAGTAACCCACTTGAATATTAGAGTAGCGCAACAAAAATATGGTGAAAGGGCTCCTAACTTGAATTGTCATGCAACAGGTCTCCAACAAGGCATGGACGAAACACCGAATGATGTATTACTACCTCCAAATGCTAGAGAAAGTGTTTTCATGATAGCCATGAGCCAAATTACCACCATTAATACTGCTGTCATCATCACTAGCAGCCACCATATTATTTCAGTCACACTCATATTTGTGAATATGGGATGTCCTTCCACCATAGTTGACAAGGTTGGAACAAAGAACGAAGATGACACTTTGGAATATGTGTTAGCTTATCAAGTTGCTGATTATTCATCAATTCCTTCCTATGGGGCTGAAGTTACAACAACTTGGAAGGTTTTTAGTACAAATAAGATGATAGGTTTAAGCTAATGGCTCATCCCTGCTTCAAGGAAGTTTTTAAACTTCACGAGCTGCTAAAGAACATCATTAGGGAGAAGAACAAAAGATATATGAGCTTGTTTAGGAAAAATCTCTTTCATTTGACAGGTACATGATCCAAATTATTGGAGCATCCAAGCTTGCAATTGCTTGTGGGCAAGCAATTTTGGGAGGGGAGGATTATGTCCCTTTCTCCTAGTTAGTTCCACGTTTTTGGCCCATTCCACTTCCCGTGGGCCCAAGGAAACAAGGGAAGTCATTAATGTCATAATTATAAGTTGCTGATTGTATCCATGTATTAAATTTTAGACAACTTTCTAATTGTGACATTATAAACTCAAGTTGGTGGGAATATGCTAATGCCAACTTAAAAAGACAAAAGGAAAATACAAATTAAAAATAAAAAGAATGTTATTACTCACAAAGGAGGTCGGTCCTCATTGGGGGAATGCATTTGAATTTTGGCGCCACCTTTCATTATAAAAGGGGTCTTTTGGGGTGGAGGAAGACACTTGATCATTTGATAATTTTCTTTCTTGGAGTTGGAGCACTCTTGCTCTTTCTTTCTCTCCATAGAGGACTAAAACCCTCTTGGAAGACCTATAGAGGACGAAACCCCTCAATAGTGGCTAGTTCGAGGACAAAACACCTTAAACTTGCAAAAGGGTGATCTCACACCGAGTTTACATTGTGCTAAAAGGAGTTTGCAGTCATTTCCAACCCTTCCCAAGGGTGGCGACCTGCCTTAAGGTGAAGTTCATGGTGTTCTAGGGCATGGTGGTATCAAATTCTTTCACTAGTGTGTTTTCCATATTTTTAGCAGTTGGATCTTCTATTTGTACTTGTGTTTCGACTTGAAAACACTTAGTTCCAGCCATATTTATAAAGGGTATTCACTGCTATTAATTACTTCCAGCTAATATTAAAATTGCAAAAAGATATATTTTCCAGTGCTTTTATCTTGCAATCATTTCCAACTTTGAAGAATAATATTTTGAAGGGTTTCTATATTATTTCCAGCAAATTTGTGGCTGATTGCTATCATAAAAAATATGGTTACAACCTGCTGCTAGTGTTTGAGAATTTAATTTCAGTTTTGTTTCAGTTTACTATTTGGATTTGTACAAGTTCCTTTTGTGTTCAGATTTAGTCCAAAAGGGGCATTACAGAGAGCATGATACTATGAGAGCATTCTCTTTATCAGAAATTTGTTCTTGAACAACTGCCACATTTGGTTAACCTTGTGCCTTTTTGTTGTGGAAAGAAAGATTATATTGTTTCTTTTGACAATCCTTTTTCATATCCCTATCTTATGATAGTTTTGACATTTCACTTAGTATTTGGAAGATGATTCACTAGGGATTCATTTCCATTTCCCCTTTGACTGAGCAACAAATGCACTCTCTATTTGTCCAAAAGTAGACTCGCTTGCCTGAGTTTTCTTGCATTTTTTTGCAACAACTAGGAACTAGCCTAATCAAACGTCAAGGTCTAGTTTTCCATCATCAAGTATAAGGCCACCATAAATGTTTCATATGAAGGCGTCAAATTGTTCAAAACAAGAGCAACTAGGTCGTCATCATCCACCTTTTTGTTGATATCATTAAGTTGGTTTGAAAGATCTTTCAACTAAAGATGTTCTGACAGGGACCCACCCTCGTGGCTCTTTGCAAAAAACAATAGATTCTTCGGGTACACGATTTCATGCTTCGTCTCTTTTAATGATTATGTTGTTTCATTGTAACCGCCGAAGCGCAAGTAGTGACGCTTGTTACTTGGATTATACTGGTTAGCATGAGCCATTGGTATAATCTCGACAGCACATGAAACCACTTGCAGGACCTACATTTTGCTTACGTTATGATTTGGTATTGGTCATACTATGATGTGAGTGCTAGGCCATGCATTGTCTCTTGATAGTTATGGCAGGAGTCTTAGCTCGCACCAACATGGAAATTTTTTATTATTTTCAAATGTGTTGACTTACTCATTTTTATTAGAGGCCTAGTGCCAATATAAATTGAGATTATAATGGAAAGCCTCAAGTGTGGGAGATAACAATGAATGAGGTTTAAATAAATAAAATATATGACTGGGGAATTGATTGATTGTTTAGTGGGCATAAATTCAAGCACTTTCTAAAAGGTCAACTATGTGTTGTCAAAGACTTCAACTGGGTTATAACACCCAATTGGGTAGCAATTGTGGCATTCTTACCATGCTGATATGGAGGAATTATTGGGAGTGACTTATTGGTTTAGTTATTATTAATTTTTGACTTCTTCATGAACCCTAAATGTTTTGGGAGAGCGTGGAGATATTTTGAAGATGCCCTAAATTTACTCAGCATGGCGGCAAAATAGAAAGAAGAACTAGGAGTTCACTCCATGAATCTGCTGTTAGAAGGTAAGATGGGAGTTGACAACAATAAGAATGGGTCATGAGTAGGTTGTGGACTTGAATATATGGGGAGATTTATGGGGATGGCAGTTAGAAAGTTGAAGGTTAACTCCAGCTATCCAACATATATGTTGAATCTGGTTTTGCAATTGCGGTATGTGGGTTTTAAGTAAAAAGACCGAATGAGATCTAAAAGGTAGTTGGACATTTTTGGGTTTTCTGCTCAAGTGATACAAAAGAGGAAGAAGAGTTATTGGGAGTAGTGCACCCATTCTAGTTGCTATTGAATTTCACATAGATGCATTTTTATTTCAGGCATAAGCACATTATTTTGCCCTTCCCTAACACTGCTATTATTTAGTTATTATTGATAATATGCATGGCTGTCGAATAATACATTTAGTGTTATTATTGTGTGTGTGTGTGTGTGTGTGTGTGTGTGTGAGAGAGAGAGAGAGAGAGCATATACTTATATGTGCATGCTTGTCATGTACATACAGATTTATGCAAGCATATATATGGTTTTGTAACCTTGTATGGAAGTAAATTGAGGCTGCAGTTGTAGGAATACCTCAACTCCTTGAAACAAGACACTTATGGAATTTAAACTGTGTGTAATGAAGCTTGTGAGATCTTGATTTCAAATTAAAAACATCTTGCGAAAACAGGACAGCTGAATTTGGTAAATCTCTTGTACTTGTTGAATAAATTGCTTGCACAAATATTCATATTGGTAATGCCCAACAATTAGAAGGAGAGTAAGGAAGTAGCAACATGACTATAAAGGCATGTAACTAGATGGACTGTTGGGTACTGATGCAATAACTAGTATAGAAATAACTTTGACTCGAGTTAAAGTGTTTCTCTTGCCAGATTTCCGAGTAGGAACTTAGATTGCAGAACCAATAAACTTGTTTGATTTTCTACTCATATTTTCTTGGTTGCTGAATAAATCTTCACATTATGGTATCCCTCCAGAATAAGGAAAGGAGCTGAGATTAACAAATATGGAAGATGAGAAGGCAAGTTAATGGGAAGATAAAGATTAAGGCATATTTGACATGAATAGTTCTCGTAGAACTGAGTTTCGTTATAAGAGCTGTAATTTTTAGAATTGTTCATGACATGGCTGCTTGTAACTTTCTTGAAATAAACTGCTTGTACGTTCCAAACTGTAATTGCCTTGAAAATTTGTGTCTAATAGACAAACTAAATCATGGACATTTTCTTCTATTGACTGATTGCAAAAACTCTGATAAGAGTTAGCCATTAAGCTTATTGACTTGTATTCTTGAATAGAATTGTCAGAATTGTCAGAATTGCAGATGTGTTATTATGTCATTTCTGTAGAAACTTTTAGGGAGAATAAATAGGAGTTTAATAGCTAACAACCTTGCAGACTTACGCATCTCCACTGATTTATACCCAAGGAACGGTGTTGATGTAATTTCCCCTTTTCTCGGAAGCAGTGGGTAGAAGACCCTTAGCTCATTCATTGTTTCCCAACAGCTAATGGGGGAATAAAAGGAAAACTTAGTCATAATGAATTAGTTATAAAGTGCAATATAAAATATTATTATAAGCACTTTATATTAATTTATTAATTATAAAGTTAAAATAAAAAGAAAAGAAACGAATAGAAAAAGATAAAAGTGATATAATAAAAATAAATAAATGATAAAGTCACTTTATTTTATTAATTTCCCCTAGGAAAATGCGACTTGGGTTTTTGGAGAAAAAATGTTATAAATAAACCTTCAAAAATATTCACTGTAATTCAATCACTTACGGTATATTTCAGTTGAATAAAAGAGTCTATCCTTGATATCCCTCTGGTGGGTACATTAATGACACATTTTGTATATTGTTTCCAACAACTTGTTGTAACCTTTGCCTTGGTTGAAATTCTTAATACCAAGTTCTACTTCTGCATAGGAAGATTTGAGCTGAACAAATATGAGGCATTTAAATTTACAGTGTTGGTTAAATGAAATTAATAACACGACTATGGTAATGACTATGTTAAACTGCTGTTATAATGCAGGCACAAAGAAGACTTCAGGAAAAGAGTTCCACTCCCTCTGCCTTGGCTATCATATGAAATGAAGTCGTGTATTGAGATTGTTGTGTGTGTGAGCTGAGGACTCAACCTCATGAGTCAGTGCAAACCTCGAGGTATTGAGTTTTTGCAACTTAGAACACTTTGGCCAAAGTAATGTATTTCTAGATGCATTGTTTGTTTATGTACTCCTATATTTATGTGTAGAAAGAAACCAATAGAATGTGGGGTACATTGGATTTTGCAATTGATTTGCATATAGTTGGGATAGATTTAGCAGACACAGTTCTTTTAGATTTCCTCTGTTTTAGGCTGAATGCCTCTATTTGCTTCCGTCATTGAAGGGTAGGGCCACCACCCAGTTAGGGAGGTGAAGAGGGATCCTTCAGGGTCTGTGGTTGGAGATAAAGTGCTTCTATGATGCTCTCTCTTCTACAACTGCACTTCAGAAGATGGACATGCACAAAGACTTCTGCTTGTGTTAAATTACTGTATTTTGCCATTAGGTAGGCATGTGGCCCTTTTATTGAAGCATAAGCTGTATATTATAAATATTTAGTGACCCAATAAACTCTGTATGGATGCCATATGAATACGATTTAATTATGATTTGTATTGATGCTGTTTAAATATATAGCTGATTATTATGTCCAACAAACTGAAAATGTGTAATATTGCCCTTTGCAAATTAATGTAAAGTGATGTTAAGAACTCTGTACTGTTTTTGGAGTTTGATTGGTTTATATATATTTTGAAAATATTGCAAATCAGTAAGATACATGGCAGAATAGTAAATTCAGTTTTATCTATTTTAGCATTTATTTTAGTACTTGCTAAGATGTCTAGAATGAAAAGATGAAACGTGTAAATTATTGCATAACATTGCTATTAAGATAAAAAAAATCGCTCGTTTCCACAAAATTATAATTGGAGTATTTGAGTTTGTTACACGTAATGGAAAGCATTCAACACACTTACATTTTATGCATGTCTGTCATTTATTAATCATAAAGTAGTTTCATTTAGTTGAGGTAAATGTATGTTGTATAGCTAAAGTACATTAACAAATTACATATTATTTAATGTTTACACAATTATTTAATAACTTCATTATAAGAAGAGTGGCAATGTATACTAGATGTGATTCGATGCTGGTTGGGGCCACTTGAGTATATGATATTGTAGGCTGGATGATAGATTACATGCTTGGTTTACGACATAGTGAGATTTACAATTGGGGGGAGCTTTTGTTGACTTGAATTCATGAGTTTTTGTCCTTGACTTGCAAGGGGATTCCAGATGACTGAAACATCCCTTTTAGGACATCTCTTTAAAACTTAGAAATTTATCAAAAACCTGCAAACTGAAATTCTGATTTTTCCAGGACAGAAAGGTACAAAAATATAAAAAAAATTATATCTTCCAAAATAACCATTTCCAACAATACCCAGAAGCTTCAAAAGATGTACAAAAATATAGAGTACAATAAACAATTGAGAAAAGTTTTTTAATGGCCAACACTGAATTTATTTTATTAATTTTATGATAGAAAATGAGGAAAAAGTACAGCTGACCGTAAACTCCAGAATATCAATAGAAAATGACCGGAATAATTTATTATGGCATCAATATAACAATAACAAGCTTCATATCTAAAATCTACGAAAACGGGCCACAAAAACCCCTTTAAAATGATGCTTGAATTTCTCGGGTAGGTTGCTCCACTTGTGGGAGACACCCAACAGCCCCGAATCTGAAAATAAATAAAACCCTTGTTGAAAAATGGCTGTCCTCTGAATCTAAATCTCTAATTAATCTCCAAATCTGATCCAAAAATATGAACCGTGCAAACAACAAGCTAGGGATATGGATTGGAAAACCCTCACCAAAGAATGCTCTACTAGCTAGGGATTGATCTCTCACCACCGAAGCTAGGGATCTTGTAGAATCTAACCTCCACAAGCAATAAGGTTGAAAATAGCAATAACTGAAAATAGTTGGATGTGTGAATGATCTCTAATAGTAATGTTAGGAATTCATTATTTTAGTGCTCACATTATATTTACGGAGTGGTAAATGTAATTATAGGTGTGATGTAACCATGCAGGTGTGATGTAACCATGCGGGTGAGTTATTAATAACCCACATAAATAGGATTGACTGAGTTATAACAACTCACGTATATAATTGTTTGTTTATGAGTTGTTTTAGAGATAGTTAGATCTCATATTTTATAGGGACAGGGGCGCCTAGTGTGATCTGGTCCCCATAGTGAAGAGTGGGGGTCTTGTGGCTATAGTGAGAGTCTGGACGGCCATCATTGTCAAGTCAATTAGATCGATCGATTCGCCCTAGTTCTATCGAATCTCATTTATAGGAAAACTACTTCCTATATATTTGCATGTATATGAGAGAAATATATGAACGAAGTATATTTTTATTGTCGTGCAAATAGCTCGTACCTTTCACCTAGGACCATGAAGTTATGGTAGGCAAGCATCTACCATAGTGTACTATTGAGGTTTATGCTCGTCGGGCTGAATTAGAGCAGCTTAAGTCAAAGTAGGCATCCTTTTGCAGTTCCCTTCTAGTTAGAGCTTTAGTGCTTCTAGGAACATATTCCTCTTCCCCTCCTAGAACTGATTTTGTATGGGTGTTGTCAAATGGGCCTCCAACCTAATCTAAAAGGAGTGATATTTAGACCATCTTGACAAATAAATGTGTTTTGATGTTTTCATGTTGATACTTGTTGGCATTAGGTAGTAACGACTTGATATTCAGTTGTACGGTTGTGTCAACTACTAATTGTTGTATCTTGACATTCAAATAACATGTTGCACGTAGGGGTAAGTAACTTGTATCAAGTCCTCCATGTACTTAGCATTACCTTGTTTGAAAACCAAACTATTGTTACTCTTATACTTGTCTATGCATAAATGTGGTATGCACTTAGTCTATGAATCTTGTAGGTAGCGTAGTTTCTCTGTAAACACAACTTGCCTTGTACATCCAAGACAAAAACTTCAATATAGGGTAGTAGTTGTCCATCTTTTCACCCAACATAGTGTAATGTCCCCTCTTTAACACGAGCTTACCATGAGACCCTTTCTGCCCTAGATGATTGCTTAGGGGTTTAAAGGGAAATGCAAGGGAAGTAGTTTATCGTTATATGTTTAAGTTGTTTTATTAAGACTTGTAATATTTATAGAAAAATCAACTTTAAGTCGTAACGATTAATTAGAAGGGTGACTTTCTATTATTATAGTGGCTTTATAGTAAAGTGTATTCATAAAGATAAAATAGTAATAAGGAAGTCACTTTATAATTTAAAAATCACTTTTAGTCCCACATGGAGCACCCAACTTGGAAAAAGGCAAGGAAAGGTTATAAAAGGAGGTTTGAGTATTCATTTGAGATCATCTTTTGCCAATCTATTTTCTATCATTGCAGATTAAGCTATTTGCTTTCATCAAATCTTCTAAGGACAAAAACCCTTAAGGAGAAGGAGATTTGGGGACGAAAACCTCCAAAGTTTGAAGGTTGGGGATGAAAAACTTTTCAACTTTGTGAGGTGGATCCACCCGGGATTCACTATTGTGCTGCAGTTTAGAATTTAAGTTTTTAGAAGGTTGTTTTCAGATCTAGGGCTTGTTTTAGGTTTGTTTTCAGATTTATTACAGCTAGGGCATCATTTGCACGTCTGGTTTTCGGGGTTTTTTTCTGTTGGGTCAGCCAACACTCAGTTGAGATTCACTTGTGACAATTTTGGGCTGTATTTGGCAACCATTTTCATGGCTTTCACATCCATTTCCATTTTGATCTACACATTTAGAGATTTCAAAATAATTTTTGGGGGTCTTCCCATGGGTGGAAAAATCTAAGGTTTGTTGTAATTGATAGCTATTATTTTTGTGATCATTTTGAGCTATCCTTTGCATTGTTACCCAAGTATTCTAGGAGATACGAAATTTTGAAGTTTCAGCTATTTCTAGGTCTCAAATAAATTCATATTGTTGTTAGAAAAATTATTTTCTTCCATGTTGATGTTATTAGAGGTCTCCTAGATATTTTAAGCCTTCTGGGTATTGTGGGTTGTGGGTATTTTTTGGTAAGGTTTCAGATTGCTTTATTTTTTTGGTAAGGTTTTTAAATAACAATCAAATTGTAGTCATTTTTTATAAGGGTTCCCTAGGAAATCCATATTTCTTTATTTTATACCCTAAGGCGATATTACACATAGATGGCTGATACAGTGGCAAGTTCTCACAATTAACTACAGAGTACATCCTCATGAATAAAGGTAGTTCAAGCCTGAAAGCATTCTCCAATATGCTCCAAGATGGTAAATGGTCCATATTTTAAAGGTTTGAGCTTCCTATCTTGTCCTTGGATTCTTTCTTTGCTCAAGTACAACCACACCTTGCATCCCACCTTGAATGTGTTGATAGTTTTGGTAATGACTAGCCTTATAATTGTTTTGAGACTTCTCCAACTGTTGTACTTTGAGATGGATTTGCTTATTCCTCTCAATGAATTTTGCTTCCCTTGTCACCTTTGAGTCTAATTCTTCAATTTTTCTTTGATATTGTAGTGCACCGTCAAGTAGATTAGTTAGCCAAAAACCCGAACATACTTCAAAAGGAGACTTATTAGTAGATGTGCACTGTGGGCTATTATATGAATGTTGTATGCCAAAGATTCATCCCATGTCCTTGGAAGCTTGTGGTTATCACCCCTTATCAGCTATACCAAGGTTTTGCTTACACCTTCTATTTCCCATCTATTTGAGAATGGAAGGTTGTTTGTGAGTTTGTGATCCATCTTTCCCCACAAGGTGATCCAAAAATTCCCCAAAAATATTGAATTCTTGTCTGGAACAATAGATTTAGCCACAAACCAAAATGTACCCAAATATTAGTATAAAATTATTCAGCTGTTTCATGACCTTTTATTGTCTTCTTACATGAAATTAAAAGCACATCTTGTTAAATAGAATGGTGGCTTAGGATTTAGCGCACAGAAAAACTTGTTTTATAAATAGGGGCGATTTCTCTACTTCTTTTCATTTCTAATCATTCAATACAATCCTGGGGTTTCCATTTTAAAAATTTATTTCTCCATTACATATTGGGTGTGCAAGTACCTTTTGTGTTAAGTTTGGTTGGAGATTACAATAATGCAATACACATGATTAGCACAAAAAAAGGAACACTGCATTCTTTCCTCATATAGAGATATATCTATATACAATTCTTTGATCCTATTCTCCAGAATGCAAATCTAATCCTCCTCTGCTCATCCGTTAACTATCTTCGTGAGTGTTGGAACCACTCAACAAAAAATCTAATTACTAACTATTATATAACCTATGATTAACCAAACTATAATACAATAAGCTTATACAACATGATGTTAATAATTCCAACATCTTGTAAGTGCATGTGTAAGTAGTTATGTAATCTTTAATTTTATTTCTTGTTGGTGCGCAAAGATGCAACCCACTCACTCACTATGATAGAAAAGCACAAGTGCAACCACAAAATCAATGTGACCATAGGGTACTAGTTTAGTGTTGCTCTCGTGACATATACACATGCACACGCACCCACACAAAAACACACATGAAATGACCTAGTATGCTTACTCTATATGAGGAGACATCTTACACAATCACATGTGTAGTAAATTTCTCGAGTCTAATCTCTTTTGGTATCTTAGCAATTTCCTTGAGCACGTTAATATACTTGGGAAACACGAGGGCAAATAACACATTAATAACAATACATTTTTTTAAAAAAAATTGACATCAAATGGCACTTCTATTGTAATGTCTTCAAGTGACACTTTGAAGCTAGTGCTTGTTTAGCGGCACATCTATAAGCTATGTCATCAGCATATAATAATGAACTGTTGGAAGATAATGTACCGACATTTAAAACATTCTATATAGAATTTGCATCTTTTCAGCATTATATAAAGAATTAAAAAATAACAACTAAAGATTTTTAAGTTTTTCACTAACAGATGAACAATGTATGAGATCCTAGCACTATGCCATGAATTCATCTTACTAATCACCCCTTACAAGCATAAAAATCAACATATATAGCTTAATTTTGGGCTGGAGAATACCTTTTGGTGACATTCTCTTTGTGCATGTCTATGGTGTTCACGAACTTTCTCCAAGTCCAACTGTAGGGGAGACAAATACAAATGAAATCACAAAGGGAGTCAATATAAGATAAGATAGGATGATGCTTAGTAACTTACTGGCTAAAATGGTCCTTAAGACCTATCAAAGTGTGTTTAGGTGGTTAGAGAATTGTTTCTATGAGTATTTAGTTTAAAATAAATTCCCCAAGCTTTTTTACTCACTGCTGCTGGAAATACAAAAAACTATTTAATATCTTTGTGCACACCAGTACTTCAAGTTTTCCAAGGAACTAAGTTCCATTTAATCTGAATTGTACAAACAAAAGAGAATAATCTTGAATTTCAATATTATAAATTTCTTTACAATGGAATAAAGGTGCTCACACATTCTTTTCATATCCAAAATGATTAATAGGATCAGGGACATGACATTTAATAAAAAACTTCAATGTCAATACTTTGACCAAAATAACAGAATGGCAGAGGCTGTGTACCATAACGAGAGTCAAAGAGGGTGTTCAAAACTTAATATTGAACTATAATTTAGTAGGGTGATTCAACATTTGACTCTTGCTTGCCTAGGGGCACAAGACCATCTGAAGACCATTATCCAATTAAACTGAAATGATCTATCAAAAATAATTCATTACTACTCAATGCAATAATTTTTTAGTGGTAAGCAGGAGAACTTCTATTGTTATCAAGATGCAAGTCCTTGTAACTTGAGTATATTCCCATCTTTCTTTCTATTAATAGTGCAAAAATTGAAAAGGATTTTTTTAGTTACTAGTTGGTAACAAGTAGTATAGAAATAAATAAAGGGTGCATTACTATTAATGTTCACAAGTGACGAAATTAGGTTAATGAAACTTGAAAGTACACCCAATAACAATAGAAAAGTACTGCAATATAAAGAACCCTGGGATTCAAAAAAGTAACTAAACAATAAAACAATGTAATCATAACTAGAGGTAATGAACCATAGTTGCACGAAAAATGATACCTTCAATCCCTGGTATTTGTCTCCTATCTCACATAAATATATGGAGAGCTCTCTACACTTCAGATGATATCCGTTGGAGTCTCTAGACATTAAGAGACTTCAAAGTACATCCCCAAGAGTTTCTTGATGTCTTCCCGAAATGCTAATATGCCCATTAAATTACATGGGTTTTTTCTCTTGTGCTAATAGTTGGGTGAGGAGAGTTAAAGTGTTGTACCAAAAACAAAGACATGTATTTTGTGGATTTTTGCATTAAATTTATATGTTTTGCATTAAATATTTTTCTTATAAATTCCCCCAGTGGTCCTCAAAGATTCCAAACATGAGACTTCATGATGCAGAAGCATCCTTGGATCTCAGATTTATCATGCATTAAGAATAGGAGTTCTACAAGGCTTGGGAAGCCTCACAAAACTATCAAGGCCTTGATACTGCAAAGCCCATTCTTGTGGCCTTTGAAAAAAGTACCAAAGAATGGTTTGCAATACTCCAGAATCACCTATTGAGGTTCACAGTACTTTCAAGATCCTCAATTCATCATTACCGGACTACACAATCTTTTACGGTGGCGAAATACAACCTAGGTAGTTCAAACAGGAAATCATCCATGAGCGCGCCAATCCTTTCATGGTGTTCCCAAATGGATTCCTCAGTGTCTCAAACACCTACAAGCCATACGATGAAGGTCAACTTTTACCATACAATACCGCTAGGTATAGACAACATTCCTACCTCCATTCTAAGGGGAAGGAGATTACAACATGCTACGTGTCCATGCTAGAAGTGTGTTGTTCAGATCTTGTCCAATAAAGGAAGAAACCCCTGCTACGGGTTCTTGGATGCATTCGTTGCAAGAAGAGGAGATTCGTGGCTTGTTAGAACCATTAGACCTGCAACAACAAAGCATGTTATAACCTTCAAAAATGGTAGGACTCTAATGCCATGCAAAAAGGTTTGTTGTAGTGGATCAAAGTGCTTCTAAACTATTGTTGTGATGTGTGCATCCATTGGGTTCTTATGGAAATCTGCCCGTTGATGACATCACATTCTTGTAAAGCACTATGGCCAATATGTGGGATGTGTAATACTATTTTAGGGGTTTTGCAACTAGAAAAGACACCACATTCATGAGAGAAATGTGATGTCCCCTTTTTATACGAATGGGGATTTCAACAAACTTCAACACAAATCAAATCAAGAAGGATTAGATCCTTTTGATTAAAACTCAAATAACCCAATGTCAACTAATTACAACTCAAAATGGGGTTGGAAGTAGCCAAGGTGATGGGTGAGATGGGAGAACCAATTGGAATTCAAATCTTTTTTATTTCTGATTTTTATAGCAACAGATATTAACTTAAAAGAGCTTGCCGACAGTTGCAACTTCAAAAATCTGTAACTTAATCAACACTCCTTTTTGGATGAAACAAAGTGCATTATAAACTAGATTTTTACATCTTTCCAATGCACTAACAATCAGATTTTTGAGCATGAAAATCCTTCCAAAACTGACCCAGAAATTCTTGATCTAGTCATTAGGGTTAAGGAACAATAATTTAAATTATTCCAGCCCTTTTCTAGCTTCCAAACACACCAAATAAACTCCCCTTGCTCTTAAATAAATCCTAACATAAAGCAGATTTCAGTTCTAGCTCATTTACCATCAAAACATGCCAAAATAATCTCTAATTCAAGTCGCCATAGCTAGGAAAAACACAATAGTTAATAGCAGTAGCAAAATAGCTCAAACCCTTCAAAGATCACTTCTAAAATGACCAAGAAACATGCAGATTTGCCCTCTAAATAAATGTGCCAACCTCTAAATCAATTCTCCAAGCTTTAGGAAGATTTATTACGCATAAAAACACTCAAGAAGGCTTCACACTGTCCAAAATATGGTGGTGTTGATCAAACACCTTTGTTATGAGAACTCATGGGCATACATGCCTCTTCAAGCATGAAGATAAATTGAATATAATTAGCAGCATGTCCTCAAGAGGTCGCCCTTATCTTCTTTTATCTCTTCACTTTTGAAATCTCCAAGTTTCCCTCCTCTTTTTGGCGCAAATCCTTATGTAGGAGAGTTACTTTTTAAACATGGTTTTCTTTCCTGAAAGTCAAACTCCAAATAGAACATTAATTTCCCCTTTTTATTATTTCAAATAAAAATATAAGAGAATTAATATTTAATTTAAAAATAAAGGAGTTATAACATTTTCCCCATTTTTATCCTTTAATCCACGGGGAAAGGTGGATTAAAGGTCTTCAAAATTTTACTTGATTAATATCCCGAAAAAAGGGGACATTACAAGAAATGTGTTCTTGTAATGTTCCCTTTTCCAAGTTAGTTGACAACAAAGACCTTGGGCCCATTCTGCTTCCTGTGGGCCTTAGGGAGGGAAGCAAGGGAGGTGAAACATTGCCATGATTGTTTAGGATGACTTGACAAACAAGCAAAAAGAACTTCTATTTTTGTCTTCACAAGGTTGGTCTTCTTTGGAGATAGAAAGAAGTGCTCTTTTCCTTCATAATAAGGTCATTCTTGTGGAAAACATATGTTGAAGATAAAGAAAAAATAACTCTCCCAGGGAGGTCGGTCCTCCAACAAAGAACATGCATTGAAGTTGGCGCCACATAGAGGATATATAAGGAGATCATTGATATTTTCTTGAAGACAGAGCTTGTGAAGCTTCTCTCTCTTTCCTTGAAAGAGAAAACATTTTCTTGGCCTTATTTGAGGATGAAAACCCTCATTCATCTATTTCCAGCCCTAGGCGACTTGCTTGGTGTTAGCATATGGATTTGCACGCAAGCAAATGACATGCAACAGTGTGGGAACGAAGTCCTTCCTCAATGAAGTTGAGGCTACCTTTATTGAAAACCAAAACTGTATTTACATTTGTACATTCAAAATTGTATGTGGGGGGGTTTTGGAACATCAATTGAAAGAAAAGTGAATGAAAGAGATGGAATGAAATGAAGAAACGAAATGGAAAGGAATGAATGTAAGGAACACGCAAGAGTTAGGTAAAAGTAGAGCATAATATTGCATGGAGAAGAACAAACAATAACTAACACAAATAAAATAGAGTTTGCATCAGCTAAATGAGAATTAGTAAAAGGGAACACACATAAGCAAGTAAATAACAGAGCTTGATCACTGTGAACAAGAACAACAACTTAATAACATTGACAATAAGATCAAAGACAATATTTGCATGCAAGATTTAAACATCTAACATCTAATGAACATAAGAACATCAAATGTTACAAGAGACAATGAATGAGACACAAAGTTCGTATTTCATTAACTCCAAAATGTCTTCTCAAAAGAACACAGTTTCTTTCTTTGAAGTAAAACTTGCATACAAAAGTATTTTCTTCTCCTCTCTCAAAGTCACCCTTTACAAATGAGCCCCTGACTTTCTTTTATAACCCAAAAGGTGTTTACAAAGTAGTTAGGGTTTTACATGAACATTAAATAAGACACTTAAGTGACCTTTGACTTTTTCTAACCAACTTTATTAAAAACAACTAAAAATAGAAATCACTTAAGTTATCCACAGTTTTCCCAAAGCAACCTAAATAACAACATTCATTTCTTAAAATCCTATTTTTTAAAACATACAATAATAACCAGTGCCTTATCCATTGAAATGGGGTCCGCCTATCTCAAACGTATGAGAAATGGACTCTCCCACTTCGTTAGATACCAAGAAAACTATCTCCCTGAACCATTGGTGAAATAAGGATCTGCCGCTTTTGCTAATTGAAAGGATCTAAACCTTCCCAAAGTTTCAAACATCTTTTCTTCTTCTGGAGATTCATTTGGTTGAAGAATAGCCTCACAAAATCCCTGCAATTCAAGAATCCTACTTGGCATATCATTTAAATTAACCATCTTTGATTGAGCGTTCTCAAATCAGTTCTTTAATTTGATGCACCGCTCCATTGAGACTGACAAGAAATTATTGGCGGGAGTGTACATGTCCTTAAACAATTGTGAAAATTGCTCTTCCACATATTCCGATGAACACCTTTGATTATGTTCATTTACGAGGTTGTAAGGGATCTCAGCTATGAATTCTTGAATCAAGGCGAGTGAAATGAAAGCTTCATTGCATATGCTCTCATAATGGATCATAGAATCCTCGAGAAGCGTCTTCCTTGATTTGAGATGCAGACACCAAAGAAAACATGTCCCTTGATGTTCAAATTCGAGAATTCCTTCAATGGCTAAAATTGAGGATTCCATACTCGTCATCTTCTGTAAACTGGGCAATATCTCATCCAAATTTGATATGTTAGAAACAAAAGTTTTCTTGAAAGAAAGAACTAGATCAAGATATGTACTGACATCTTTATGGAACTTAACCGCTGTTTTGATCGTCTCTTGGCCTAAAACAAGAATCTTTGAAAGCCAAGTTTTAGTGACATGGCCCAATGTGTTTATTTCTTTTGATAAATTGAGAGTTTCTTCATCAGGGGCAGCCATTGCATCCGGTATCGGGAAAGTGGATGATATGGGATTTATTAGATGTTGAACATATTCCATCAATTGATTCTTTTCAGCCTTGAGCTAAGAGTTCTGAGACTTATATTTCTCAAGTCTCTTGAGCACGATATCAATAGAATCTCGAGCCATCGCCATGTCACTTTCCAATGTGGACCTTCCAAGTCCAAGTCTAGAAACTTCATAATCAACAGATGTCATGGCATCATGCTCTTTGTCAACTTGTGGGAAGGCAAGATCCGCAAATCTGTTTCTGTCACTATCCACCATTATTCGAGAAAGCACTTTAGGCTTCTTAGGAATGACGTCATTAGAAAGTTTGAAAAGGGCATCAAAATCAATGTCGATTGCCTTGACAACCCTTTTCCTTTTCTTGACCTCGGAATCAACCCAGGAAGGAGTATCATTCACTATTTTTGCATACAAAATCCTGGAGCTCAAAGCAACATTCTCATTGTTCTTGACATCATGAGATTCTGCAAGAACCCTTTCCGCGACCCCAATTTCAGGAGAAATAACCTCGATATCCACCTCCTGCTCATTTGGGAGATTTTGGGAAATCTTTTCATGAACTATATGCTCCGAAGTGTTCGATATTTGGACTACCTGTACCTGAGGGGACGTTTGTGCAAGGCATGGCTGAGGATCGTTTATCACTAGCTTTTGAGAACTATTAACAATGTGAGTAGAAGAATCTCTACTTGAAGTAGAAAATCCTGATACACGCTCTCTGCCCTCACTGGGGCTAAGACCCTTAGGTTTTTCTCCTCGTGGCACATTATTCGGCGAAGGGGATTTTGGCAACCACTCCTTTCTTGCTGATTGCTTATGATTGAATGGCATGGAGGTCGATTGAGAAGGTGCTTTGATTGAATGAAGACAACCTCGAGTTTGCAATTTTCATGATCCTAAAGTATGATCTTGAATTGATTGTAACTTGGCAAGTTCTCTTTCATACCACAATATGCTTCTTTCAAGGATCGGTTGATTCTTGCTATCAAGAGAAAATTCATCTCTCTTGGTCCAGTCAATTCGAGGCAACGGGTTAAAAGCAACTGCATCATATGAAGGATCAATAACATCCTCATCATCATTTACGAATGAACCTGGAGGGCTCTTAATGTGAAAGGCCTTGATTTGAGCAAGGGTTAGGCGAGAAAACTCTCGTCTTCTTACTTCATGCTCGTCTGAACAGGCAGCCCAAAAATCTTCCATGGTAGGATTATGTTTATTATTCGCTCCAAGAATCTTCTGCATATATCCATTGATATCAAACTGGGCTCTCTTCACATATGGATGAATTGTGATGAGGGCGAACTCTTTTTCCATGAGTTGTGCAGTGAAGAGATTTGGACATTGGTATTCCCCGATTTGGATTGGGAAATGAATTCCTGAACGATGCTTGTCACTAAGAAGACAGTGAACTTGGAATAGTTGCCGCGCAAGCTCCATTAATGCCCATTTGTCACTGACGTACTTAGGAAGTTTCCATGGAGCACCCGCAAAGCTGCTTACGCGAATGTAGGAAAAAAATGAAAATTGAATAAACCATGTTCCCCATTGGGAAGTGACATTCATGGCTTCTTTGGAAAATCTTTCCTCAGTATTCCTATTCAAGTTCCGAATCACGCAGAAAGTAAATGCATCGTTGACCCTTCTGAAACGGTGAGAGCTATTTTTGAAACTTAGCTGCGGGTAATAATGGAAAACACTATTTGATGGCCCCATGACTCCTCTTGTTTCGAGTACAAAAAATAACTTTCTTCCTGCCACTGCATAAGTCAAATACGATGTCATGTAGAAGCATCGAGTCATCTTAATTTCGATCAATTGTTTGTGAAGGGTATCACTGATGATGGTGGCCCAATCCACAAACTCTTTAATCGCAAGGATGATATAGATAAATTGATACATCCATGGGTGGAAAATCCTGGTAGAGGGTAAACTGAAAACTCGACTTAGGAGAGTAATCATGTCCCTGATTTCTTCCACGAACTCAACGCGGTACAGTTCTTTAGGAAGCCGGTCAATTTGAGGCCTCTTGGTCACTAACCAGTTGTTACTAACCATCTTGCTCCACCTGAGGGGGTCTTCATCCCAAAATTCTTGTGCCGACTGGCGAGTGATATCCACATTCCCAAGAAAGTCAGGTATGCCGAGTAATTCCTCAATGTGCTCTGTTGTGATTAAGAGGAAAGGCTCGCGATTATCTTTAAAAAATTCTCGTCTCTCGGGATCATAATGCTCCGCGCAAGCAATAACCAGCTCCAGACATTGCATCGAGACAGGAAATGCTGCTGCTTGGGGTAGACCACTATGGTAAAGCCTATCCGAGAATATGGTTTTGCCTTCATTTTTCACCCGTTCGCCGAATTGTTGCACATTGATGTGACCCAGATTCGTATCAATGATATTGTCATATGCCGACTTAATGGAACTGGGAGGGATGATTCCTTGGAATTCATACTTGAGTGTCGATTTGTTCAATTTCTCCACTGGCTTCCTCGATCTTCCTGCAGATTTATTAGATTTTTCGGCCATTATGAATTTTACAGAAAAATGACTCAGGCACGCAAAATCATGCAAACGGGGTCGGGTCTCAGTCCCCAAATCTCCTGTCAATGCAAGAAAAATATGATTCGTTTTAATATTATTATTATTATTATTATTTTAAAAATAATAATAATAATCGGTGCCGGTTAGAATTTTTTTTATATTCCGGTAACAATAATTTATTTATTTATTTATTTTTTATTTTAAAATAAACAAAATCACTCGATTTCTAATATCTCGAATTTTTTATTTAATTTGCTGGAGCAAATTCTCCTTGGTATGTGTGAAAATCACCTAATTTAAATGACCGAGTACTTTGAGATTCACTTCTTCCTTGCGATCTTCTAATCAACGCATGAATACTTGTTGAATCTTCTTGCAAATGTGTTGATACACCTGGAGAATGCGTGGTTTCTTGTTTGTTGCCGGAGATGCTGAGGAATGCATGGTGAAGCTTTGGTCTTTTAAACTTTGTGCATAAATCAATGCATGGAGAGCTTTCCTATCCCTGTGTGAAGACTTCTTGGGGAATGTGTGGACTGTTATGTGGTTTGTGTGGACGTGGAAAAACTTATTTTTTAACTGTTGTTACTCAATCTTTATGTTGTCCCAATGCGTGGTTGTTTTATCCTGATTTCCCTCCTTACTAAGTTGAAACTTCTTCCTTGTTTAGCGTGAAAAACCTACTAAAACATGGAGTTTTGTTGGTGGCTCTTTCTTAGCGTGAGAAATTGTTCTCATTCATCTCTGCCTACGTGGCTCATTGCTATGTGCAATGTGTTGGAATTTTGAACTGCTTTGTCTTGTATTTGACCAATGCGTTAAAACTTATTCCTATGTATTTCCTTTCCTTCAGGCTATGCGTGAAAGGCTGTGTTCTTTTTGTTGTTGTTTTGGTCTGATTTTGGACTGTTCCTTTTCAATGCGTGATGATCTCCTTCTCCCCCCTGTGGCAGCGTGGAAACTCTTGTTTGGAAACTTTTCTCTCTTTCTTGAGCTATCTTTTATCCTTCCCACGTGGTCTCCTTGTACATAAGAAACAAACAAACAACAAAAAACAAGAAAAACAGATTTTAATGGATTGTTTCTTTCCTCTCCCACGCGTGGACAAGATTCTTTTGGCTGTGGGCTCTGCTCCTTTGCAAATGCGAACAGCTGATACGTGGTATTTCCTTCACTTGCATGATGATCTTCAGTTGTCCCTCCTTGTCTTCTACTGCGTGGGATTCTCCTTTGCTAGAACATGGACATTAAATTCCTCCTCTCAAACTTCTAACAACTCCTCCCTCCACATTGGTCTCCCTCCTATTGTGTAGTCATGCACATGAAAGAGACTTGTGTTGAAACTTCCACCAATGTGTAGCTTTTAAGAACTCCTGGTGAATGCATAGTAATTCGTTGAGGGATGTGATAAAATATTACTCTAAGATGTTCCTCCAGAAGAAATTGGAAAGCTTCGCACGACTCTTTCCAACGAGTTTGACGGAAGGATTTTATGAGGATTTAAGAAGCTTCCACGCAACCATTTCTTATTCATCTCGTTAAAACAACTTCCCTCTTTCCCGGGTAGTGGCATTAATTGCTAGGGGGAAGTGGGGAAATAAATTGCCAATTGCCAGCGGAAATGACAATGCTGGCTGGCAATCCCCGTTTTAGTTCCCCACGTGGAAAATTGGGAGATTTTTTGCCCGTTTGCCAATTCATTGATTTGGCAATTGGTGGGAAAAATCCCACAAGTGGGAAATTAAAATAAATTTACTAGGAAAGGGGAAATCCGGGTCCGGGAAGCCAATTTGGCATTCCCGGCATTTGGAAGTAGAAGCTTAATTCCCCGACAATAAAATAAAAAATTTGTCGAATGACTTTTAATAATTATTATATTAATAGTTATTTAATTAAAAACCCTAAATTTAATAAAAAAATTGATTTTTTCAAATAAAGGATAATAAATTAATCAAATATTAATTAAATAATTATTAATGCTTTTAAGACCTGGCAGGAGGAGTTCTCGCCCGAAATGGACGAAACGAAGACCAGAACGATCACAAAAACGAGACGATCACGATGAGAGAAATCACGCAAAGTAACACTTTTGAAAAATTTCAAAATTTCCATTTTTTTTATATTAATTTTTGCGCAGTCAAAATTAGCTAATAACACTTGGGTATTGTGTTTGGTGCCTTCTACGGCACATCTTAGTATTTTTAGTTGATGTAATTGTTCCTCATAATTTAAGAGGCTGAATCTACACTTTGGAGTGAATTTTGGGATTCATTAATCATTATTTCCAGCCTTGTGTGTTGGTTGTACTTTTGCTGTTAAGAAATTAATCACAGCTGTGATTTATCTCCAAATTTCTCATTTATTTTGGAGTTTGTTGCTGGATAAATATTTTCATGGTTGAATAAAATATTTGCAAGCATTCTATGTCATTTTCAGCTTGTGTTGCATGGAAATCGATGCCATCAAAGATCTATTATAGTTCATTGCCCTAGGAGGATAAATATTGGTTCACAACTAGGGTTTGTGTGGAATCATTGTTGGTTGTAATCACAATTCAGTTGTTGTCATAGAAAATTCAGATTTCTTCTTGTTGCTCATTGCATTTTCAGTTTGTTTCGATAAGGGTTTGAAGTAATTTTTTTGGTGGTTATCATAAACATGATAGTTCGTTGGTTGGGATTCAAGCCCAAACCCTTATTTTCCGTTTGATGTCCTAAAAGGGACATTATAGTGGTATTAGAGTCCAAGATCTTGCCACCTGAGGGTTATTCATGCAAGAAGATCACAAGGAGTACATTTCTATCAAAGGAAGGGTAAGAAGAATTCAGGGAAGCCACTTGAGATGTATACTATGGGCCACAGAGATTCAGAAAAAGCCGAGT
Organism: Taxus chinensis; assembly: GCA_019776745.2. Taxonomy (NCBI): domain Eukaryota; kingdom Viridiplantae; phylum Streptophyta; class Pinopsida; order Cupressales; family Taxaceae; genus Taxus; species Taxus chinensis. The sequence goes on from CM034149.1 coordinate 20,961,293, forward strand.
TAAGCATACTTTGTCATGATGTTAGGGTTGAGAGGTTTGCCCTAGGGAAAGAAAGATTGGTGAATAAGATGCCACAATTGATCCATGCCATGCAAAACCTAAATGGTGAAGGAAGCTCTTCAAGGGCAAGCAATAATATTCAACCACCAAAAATCACGAGTGATTCTTCATCTAGGTCATTCCAACCTATTTTCTTCCCAAGAAACGTAGTCATTTCAGTGGTTAAAACATGATATTTAGTGGGTCACACCATTGTAAACAACTATGAGGTGTATAGGACTCTTCCAAAGAAGATTTGTGATGCCATATCACTCATTGAGTTCATAGGGTTGAAGAAAGGTAGAGTGGGAATTGGACCAAGGTCTAAACTCTGATGTAATGTCCCCTTTTCCCACTTGAGAGCTACTTTTTGGAATTCTTGCCATTCCTTCTCCATGGCAAAGAAGTGAAGAAGATGGAGGAGAACTCTAATCTTCCGTATGATAAGTTTTTTACTAATTTTTAATATTTTCTTTTAGTGTTTTGCCTCTTATGACAGGTCGGCTAGGTTTTAATGAATTAATCGAACCTAATGAAGGAAAAGAACCTCTTTAAGAGGTCGGCCTTATCTTTTAATGCTTTGGCGCCAATGGAGGGATATAAAAGGGAAGATAAGACATCGTTTTAGCTATAGACTTTGGCGCATTTTATCTTATTGGAGCACTGTGAGCTAGGAGCTCCTTGTTCTTGCATTTGAGGACGAAAACCCTCATATGCAACTTGCCTAGAAGGATGAAAAATCCTTCTAGAGGTTGAGTGAAGGAAGAAAACCCTTCAACTTGACTTGGGGATTGGTGTAAAGGCTTATTTGAGGAGAAAATTGTCATTTTCATATTGTTATTGATTTATTTCTAGTGGAGCGACCTATCTTGAGTAGGGTTTTGGACATTTGGTGAACTAAATGTGCAATTTTGATTTATAATCTGATTTATCATATTTTCTAAGGCCGGAATCTCAGGTTTGGTGATTTTTGGCTGTTTTTAGGCCCTAGATCTACATGTTTCTTGTGGCCGCAATCAACTGGTTATAATTAATTTTCAGCAGTGTATTTCTTCAGTATTTTCATTGATTTTGGCTCTTGTGGTTGCATAATATATATATATATATAATTGTGACAAGTGAATTTGAAGTGTTCATGGTGTTTTGACATATTTTGTGAAGAGTACAATTCGCTCATTTTGCATTTTCAATCTGCTGCAATTAAAAATTAGATCTGAATATTTTGGGTGTTTGGCTAAATTCCATTGCTTGTGGTTAAACCCTTGAAAGGGTCAATACAGTGGTATCGAGAACGGATTCTCAAGACCTAGGGTTTCAATGGACAGATTGATGAAGGCTACAGGAAGACTAGCAGGTACCTTGGATTATCTTGCCTCCACCATGCAAAGCCTACAAGGAGGAAGGGCACTCAAGGAAGAGCCTAGGTTTTCCAAGGTCAACAAGGTGGCAACTTACTTTGAAGAATATCAATCCCTTCTGGAGAAGATCCGTGATGCCCTAACCTTTTCAGAATTCATAAATTTGGAAACCAAAAGAGTGGGCATTGGAACTCGGTCCAAGCCTCGAGGCATACACAAGGGCTTTGGGGAAAATACCACTACCCTAGTAGAAGAGAGCCCCATCTTGTTGGCAAAGCAAGGTGTGGCTATGGGGTTCATTGAAGAAGGACCCAAAACACCAAGTTCGTTGGGGGATGATGGGCATGCTTATTGCCCTAAGGACAAGAAAATGGATGATAAATTGCAGCAACTGGTTTTTGAGAAGGGGCAGCCCTTGGGAGGGTTAAAAACCTCCAATCCTCTTGCCACACTTGATCACTTGGATGGGTTTCCTAAAAACACCTTGGTGGCACAAGGGTTTAATGCAATTGTGGAACATGGGCCAAGGAAAGAGGAGCACAGTATTTCAGATTTGCACCATGGAGGAAAAATCAGTCAAGGGATCACCTTTGACAATGGTGGTGGGTGCTTCTAGGGCTCCCAAGGGCTGATCCATCATTATAAGTTGTTGCAATGGTTCTTCCTTCTTAGCATGGTGGATATCTTCCTCTTTCAATGCATCCTCTTTACTCTTAAAAAAATCTAGTTTTTTTTCAACATTTTTCCACACACATCCTTTAGAAACCAATGAAATATCATTAAATATTAAGGAACCTTTACCTTGGGACTCATGCTCCATGATTTCCCTTTCCTTTCTAGGCTCATGCATCTAACTTTCATCAAACCCATGGGTCTTTATGGTGTTGTTTGCAAAATCAGCCAAGATCTCCACTTTCGCAATTGCTGATCCATCATTATAAGCTGCTGATGCGATGGTTCTTCCTTCTTAGCATGGTGGATATCTTCCTCTTTCAAAGCATCCTCCTTACCCTTAAGCAAATATGGTTTCTTTTCAACATTTTTCCACACACATCCATTAGAAACCAATGAAATATCATTAAATATTAAGGAACCTTTACCTTGCGACTCATGCTCCATGATTTCCCCTTCCTTTATAGGCTCATACATCAAACTTTCATCAAACCCATGGGTCTCTATGGTGTTGTTTGGAAAATCAGCTAAGATCTCCACTTTCGCAAGAGTGTTGGGGGTTTCTAAGACTCCCAAGGGCTGCTCCCTCTTGATAACCAGCTGCTGCGATAGATTTTTCTCCTTCTTAAACTTGGCGGAATAGGCATGTTCATCCTTGCATAGCGAATTGGTGGGTTTGGCTCCCTCTTTCTCAAGTTCCGTAGCCTCTTCTTGCCTAGCCAACTTGATAGGGCTCTTATCCTCTAGGGTTGGGATATTTTTCCCATGACCCTTGTGCTCTTATGCTCTTATGACTGTGTTTTTTGTTATTCTTTTAGTTTCATGTATTATGTCAGAATAACTCTCGACTGCAAACGCTTTGGTTGAAATATTTGGTGTGAGTGCATTCATAAATTGATCAAATTCATTCTGGTTTGATAAGTTGTTTGCGCTGTCACAATTAGAGTTGCAGTGGGGAGACCCGATTCAACAAGCTCAAAGAGACTTCTCTATGTGGCATACCAAATCCCTTGAATCATTGTTTCGTTTGATACAGATCTATATTGTTCAATGGTTTTATACTTGATTTCATTCAAGTTTCTAGATCGTTTCTACTCGACAATGTATTCTCTATGTTGTCCACTTGTTTTTTCTCAAGTCGTGAAGCCTTATATTCATATCCTCAAGAAGTAACAAGGTAGAAATTGTACCATCTAAGGGTATAGGTCATCTTCCATTCTACCATCTAGCATCTGGTAACAGAGTAGATCATTGGCGATTTGCATTGGTGTATCCTCTCGTTGTTCAAGCCTCAAAAGACATCCTACCCATAGGTTGTTCTGGTCACGCATTCCACGCAGAGGGGGGGTCTTTGGTACAAATATGTGACAACCAGCCCATCATTATGATCATCCATTTAATTGCTCCTGATTACTATGAGTCAATTCATGCAATCAGACCCCAAATCAGCTGGATTATAATGCTGCATATAGAATTGGCGTGGAACCGACCACTAGCCTCGTGGATCGAATCCGTGTTTTTGTTTGGGCACATGGAACTTTTCTAGTTTGTAGCTCCTGGTGGATATCAATTTGCATTGGAATTAACTTTCCGAACTCTAGCATGATCCGGTTTGCTCCAATAGCTAAGTGCCATTCTTCCAACGTATTGCTAATTTTAATTATATTTCTCTCTATTGATAATCTATGTAATTTGTGTGTCGCGATCTTTTCTTAGTTTTTTTTTTTATAATAGCTTTAAGATGTGTTTTAGGTTTATAGTTCAACCACTAGCTATCGTTGTGTCACAATGTCAATAAGTTGTAATTTGAAGCAAAGGGTCACTATCAAATTTTGTTGGTTACGATAATATATGTTATATATTATTGAGTCCGAGTTTTGGTCAGTTTTTAGTATCTAAATATTTCTATTGGGTTTGAAAGTCATTTTATGTCAATTTTAAACAAGTCAAATGTCAAAGGATTGTCAAATTTGTTGTCAAAAATGTCAAAAACTGTCAAAGTCATGTCATTCAAAAGTCCATAAAATAAAAAAATTGCCGTATGGACGCATTTTCGCTGAAATCCGACGTCCAATTGAGGTATGTAAAATTGAGCTCCATGATCCAATCCGGCTGAGTTAACAACATCGCATCAGAGGAAGGAGGCAACAAAGGATGGAGGACAACCACCGTCCTCTCGTCAGCCACTATGTGGCCGCTTGATGATTTGGTGGCGTCTTTTCATTTTCGGTTTTTCCAGTTTGTTGTGTGATGAATAAGAGAACATCCATGTTCCTGTGTGCAGTTTTGTTTCTATATTTTCCCTATTATGATGATGATATGGAGATTTGTACCATTGATACTATAGCAGGAAGTGTTCTTTGATCAGATTGACTTGATGGTTGATGTGAATTGGTTGATGGGTCCCAATTCATGTATTCACCTGGATAGGTTGATGGGCCCCTATTCATGGATGATGTAGTTCCCACAGTCAATGTTGAGTATCGAGACCGTGTGCAAGCTACAGGGCGGCATGCTTCTTGGTTGAAATGGTGTTTTTACCCATGTTCGTACTAAGGGGGGGAATGTTAGGAATATTCTTGTTTATTACTCACATGGGCGAGTTTGTTGTATTGAATAGTTTGTTTTATTTAGTTTATGTATTGTTACGTGAGTTATAACAACTCACATAACAATAGTTATAGATCCGCTATTTTAGCACTTAACTTCTTATTCTAAGGAGATGTAGTGCCTATATATTTGCACTATGTTTTCTCAAATGTAATACACTAAAATTATTATTTCTGTGTTCATTTTTTTGTGCGAATCTGCTCTTACCACTTCAAAAATTGAGGATAACTTGCATTATTATCATAAATTTCTTCAACTAGTTTTCTACAATAAATCAGAAATTACAGGTGTTCCTTTTTGGATTCTATTATATGCCATTGGGGACATAAAGTTTTGCTTGGAATACAACACTTAATTTGTTGTTGCCTTTTGTTTGCTACATGTCTGGCATGCAGTAAATAAATTAAACCCTTTTATTATTTTTTTAGAATGGCTCATTTCGGAAAGGGGTTTTATAAAATTATGGCATTATACGTTTCAAATAATTGCATAGTGAGATTGATAAGTTGTCTTTTGTTCAAAAACCAGAGTCCACCCAGAATAGCTGTCTCTTTCTTATGTTGAGCTGAATATGGCCATGGAATATCATTTTTGCATCGTGAGAATGTCCACAGAGCTTGAGGGTTTTCAATTATCTTGTACCCATATCCTAAGAGTTTGCGGCCTGGGTAAGCTCTCATGAATATGCATATGAAAGCTTTTTCGTTTAAGAGCCATAGTCTGTTTTCCATTTCATCAATGGTAAATGAGACCTTTGGTGGGATCTCAATTTTTTGAGATACCAGCAATTAGTTTTTTTTGTTGGTAAAGTTGGCCTTGTGATGGTGCGATGTGCATGATATAGCAAAAATTTATGAAGTTCCTCTTTTCTGGGATAGTTATTTCATTTGAAACTGCTGTTTTGGTATTAGAAATAGCTGGTGAGGAAGAGCGCAAAGGATCTGAGGATACCATGGTCTCCTCCAAAAGAAGGCCTGGATCTAATCACGCAACCAATAGGTGGGAGAGAGAAGATCTACAATAGGTTAGGATGGGATTTCTGATGGTATGAGAGGATTTTTCAGTTCATTCAGGTTAGTTGGCCTGCAGCAGTTGATGCTCCCCAAGACATGTCAAACATACTTGCTGTCTTGAACACTATGTTGGAAATGACAGAAAATAGCACTGAGCAATGGACAGAACTGTGAAACTAGCTTACCAGATTAACTTATAATTGACAGCAATTTTCCAAATGAGCAGTTTCATTTGAATGTTTACATTCTGAGTAGAATTCAGAATATTTGCACACACAGTCTAGATGTTTCTTCATTACGAGTGATAACAAGCAGCACTACAAGGTACTACTTCATTGGCTCAAACCATTTCAATCCATTAACAATTTACTTTGATAATTTAAATATAGTTTATAACATTATCATGACAAGATCTTATAGAACCATACCTTGCAAAATTAGAAATTATGAACAAATAAGAAGGATTTTCTTATCCAAGTTCTAAAAATATGACGGGATAAATTCAAGCCTCATGGATCACCATATACAATGAATTTGTCTCAGGCAGTACTAATCAATCTTGTTCATGTCTTTTAGCATTTGAATCTAAAACTCAGATAGGAACTGCATGAAATTGTCCTGCAAGATAGGAGAAACATCCGAATTTCTAAAAATCAATGTCTACTTAAGGTTCACTGGCCATCATCTATGACTCTGTCTAAGGGATGGTCAATTGCAATTATATGTTGAGATCAAGATGTGGATGGTATTCAAATAAAGGAAACATTGCAAACGCGATTTTTTATCAATAACTAAAATATTTTCTATAGGTTTAAATCTTTTGTATTGGATCACTATAATTTTTTCCATTTTGTCTGAAGCTGTGACTATATTTTACATATTTGCAACTTCTCATGTTTCTCCATACAAAAAATTTGTTGTCTGAAATTTGGATGTTTTGCATCCTTTATTCACACGCATCCTGAGAGGGTTTCTAGAAACCTAGGATGTATATAGAACACATTTGACAAAGATAAGGACAATAATACTACAGCAATTTTAAACTTGAGTTAGCATTTTGATATGATAAAACTTCTTTATTTCAGAGATTGATCTTGAATGTTTAAATAATAACCTTCAGCTCCTTAATTTGACAAGAACTTTGATGTTCCCTTTCTTCATCATCCTCTTCAAATCTGCAAAGGAAGAATACATATATATTACTAAGCTATTATCTAGTATCAACACTAAAATAGGATATCTTATAGAATCTTCTGTCTTTTATCATTACAAATCATAACTGAAAAGACAGAAATAATCTTTCAAGGATTCAAACTACAAACTTATAAATTTCTTCTCTGGTAAGCAAAATGTACAGAGGTTAGCCTGTCATTTAGATTAGTAAGGAATATGTTGGATAGACCAATCTTCTAAGAATAGATTCTTGGCATTTTGATATCAACAGATATCTAATAATTCTAGCTAGCAAAAAGAAAAACAGAAAAAATGCAGTAAGAATAAGCACAAACTGTGACTTCTTCAGACAACTAACAACTCTAGGTAGAAGATTCACCAAACATAAACATGTAATCAGGGAACAAAGAATTAGATGGGGCTTATGACTTCAATTTATTAAACGGCACACTCAATTATTTAGTCTTCTCTAGTGCCGTGGTTACATGGATTTAGTGCTTCTAAATGAATCTTACTGTGCGGTCATTTTCAATAGAATGCTGAAATTTATAAAATGATGGTTTTTTTCACAATTCCCATGTACATGGTGTCAAATTGTCAATGATAGTTGCAAGATTTGGGCTTGGCTCCAACTCAGCAAGATTGATCTGTAGTTGTGTAATGTCCCCTTATGGGAAAATTATCGTAATCTAGAAATTTTCAGAAAATCCTTATAGATCTGATATTCTTCAGTAAATCCTAAATCTGATATTTTTACAAAACCCTAGAATCTGATATTCCTCTACCTGTGGGCATCAAGAAGGGAGCAAAGGAGCGGAACTTGCCATGGTTGTAAGTGATGTACCTTCATAATTAATTATTTTATTTACTAATCATGGCATTGGAATGGTTCAACTAGGGGAAAGAAGACTTGTCAAACAAAGCAAGGAGAATTTCTATTTCTTCATTATGAGATCAATCTTCTTAAGTGAAGATTAAAAAGTGCATTAGGAGGTCAGCCATGAAGGTGGGGCTTCTAATACATCATTGGCGCCAAAGGAGGGCTACTTAAGGAAGTTTGAATGGAGAGGAGGATTATCATCTTTCATCTATTTTGACATTTACTTGGATTTGGAGCTAGTGTAGCTTCTCTTCTTGCCATTGAAGGACGAAAATCCTTCCTCGGTCACCTATTGAGGACAAAACCCTTCAACGGGATCACACTTGGGGACGGAAACCCTCATTTGTAAATTGGTGGCTTCATACGGAGGTCACAAGTGAACTTTAAGGAGGATTTCATATTTGTTTCTCCCCTTCTAACCCTTGGCTACTTGCTTGGGTGAAGGTTTTGATATCATCTAGGTCACTTTTGGACAATTTGAGTTGATAATATTTTGTAAGGTTGTAATATACATTTTGATGATTTTTGGAGTGGTCTATGAGCTATTTTTAGCCCTTGTTTATGGCTGTACTGCTGCTGTTATAAAATTAATTGCAGCTAGGTGTAATTACTTATTTTCTCCATTCTTTTGATGTAATTTGGATTGATAAATGTTGCCGTGGTTGAATTAATTATTTAGAAGCATTTTCAGCTGTACTTGCAGGGTTGTATGATGATTTGAAGTGCCTATACCAATTCGTTGCCCTAAAGGACTGATTATTGATTGCTCAAATAGGGTTAAAGTGTATTTTCAGTCATTTTCAGATTGATGCTAGTTGGTTGATGGTGTATTTTCAGATTTGATTCATTTGGGGTTGTGGCCAAACACTTATTTTCAGTTTTAGCCCTAGAAAGGGACATTACATAGAGACAAATATTAAATTCTGAAAATCACAAAAACCCATACTGCTGGAAATAAAATATTGGAATTACCATTAATTTTTGAATTTCTAAACAACAAGATTTATGGCAGCAACCCATAACTTTATTTTATTTTATTTACAAACAACCAAGTACAATTTATAAAAAAATTCCACATTGAAACCCTAGCTGGATTTACAATTTATTTTTTAGAAATAAAAGCCCTAGCTAATCAACTGAAAACCAACCCGAAAAATGCCCTTGATGTCGGATGGTGAACAACTGAAATTCCCAAGGGTGGCGTCCAAGCTAGAAAGGATGGAAATGATGAGGTTATGACATTAGCCTTCAAAAAATGACGCCCTCTCTATAAATTTGATGATGCCCTAGCTAAAATCTATAAATCTTTCACTAGATGTACAAATGCAACTCCTAGATGGAGTCACCCCAGAAGATTGGAGGGTTTTCATCCCCAAATCTGATTTGCAATGGAGGGTTTTCATCCTCAAAAGCAGAAGTTGAAGCAACAACTCAAACTCTGAATGTAAAAATAGATAATGGCCAAAATATTGTTTCAAATGACCCCTCAACACCATTTTATAAGTTCACTTGACACTTTTCTCAAGGAAAAGCCCCAAAAGTAACTTTCCATCTTCTAATTTGATATTGACATGCTTTTTGGAAAGTCACCTTTATTTTTTATTTATAATAATAAAGTAATATTAAGTTGTCACCTTTTAATAAAAGTGAGTTACTTGACAACTTAAAAATATTAACTTTATTATTTTTTACTTTATTTGAAAAAGGGAGCATGATAGTCCATCCTTCCCAAAAATTGCTTGTCCAAAGCAATTGCAAAACTAATTGCTCATACTTTCCCCAAATGCACATCTTTGTAATGCTTGGATCCCAATTTATCCTTGGGCACTTGCAATTCCATGTTCTGAATAAACTCCGCCTGACCAGGTTATCATGAAATTGTTCTCCATGATGGCCACAAGCATGTGCAACATTATACGTTGATCTATTTAGTGAACTATCTTCTTGACCTTTGACCACAAACAGCAGATCATGAGGCTGCAAACATAACAAGTTACCATTACCTTTTTGTGATGTAGTTGGCTTCTGTTGTTCCACTCTGATATACTTATGAACTGGAAAGTCGAGATCCTCCCTTGGATTATGAAATAGAATGGCGATGGGCAAGATTCTTTCCAGCCAATCCCATGGCTGAAATCCTTCATAAATAGCATAGTGTGAAGAAAGTTCCTCAAATCCTGCAAACTTGAAGCTGTATCTGGCTGCTAACAGCAGTCCAAAGTCTGAAATTTCGCAAATTCGCAGTGTAAAAATGATATAACAGCAGCAATGCAGAAAATCATTTGCATAAATCGTCGCTATCAACAATTCAGAGACTAGAAATAGACAACCAATGACTGGAAATCTTCTCATAGCAGTAATAATCAGCATATCTCTATTGAAACCCTGAAAAATCAGCAACCCTGTGACTGAAAACACTTGTAGAGCTGTAATTGGTATAGTGCAGCAGCTAGAATCAATGATGACAGCAGTCCTAAGGTTGGAAAGTCTGATAATGGCAGTCCCTAGTTTGTTTCCTTTGCCATATAACTGTAATTGGCTATTACTACTCTATGTACATACAACCTTGAGTGAAAGGATATGCTTCTTCCATATGATGTGCTGTGAATTCTAAATAAATGGCAAAGAAGTATGAATACTCATTTAGCCTATCCACAACAACACAAATGCAATCTATACAGTGTACTTTGGGAAGGCTTGTGATGAAGTCCATGAACATACTTTTCCAATCTTGATAGGGAATAAGCAATGGCTGCAACCCACTTACCGGGAAGACATGCTCTACTTCATTCTGCTGATAGGTGATGTACTCCCTGATGTGTTTAAGATCCTCCTCCTCAAAGCTCCACCATGAGAATCCCTTTCTTATATATCTACAAACTATGTTGCCAAGATACGGGTATGGGTACAGGTTCAGCCACGCTGATACATCAATTTACAAAAACCTTGGGTATGATACATCTTGGATACGTCCATATATATATATATATATATATATATATATATATATATTCATATACTCATTTTTTAGTCCATAAGAAATACAAAACTTGAAAAATACAGTACGATCAATGTTCAAAACATCCAATATGCTTAAGATTTTACATTTTCCAGATGTATGAATATTATATTCCTTTGTGTTTCATCCATTTCCCTTGAGATTAATTTTTGTGTTGTGATGGTGGCCATAAAAGATGTATATAGGGAGCTCCTAAAGGACCTATTTAATTAGGTTGACGCTAACCTGCCAATGATAACTAAAGAGGTCGGTCCAATGGTTAGTTCTTGCATTCATATTATCCAAAATCACCTTCTAATCCTCCTTAAAGATGAGTTGGGAAGGAATCAATGTTGTGCCTTAATAGTTTCTCGGAAAGGATGCTCTTTAAAACTTTTAAGGAATGCAATTTGTGGTTCCAAATTTTTCTATTAGTATTGAAGATCACCTAAGATTTGATCTCATAAGTAACTTGTACGGAGGCTCAGATATATGTCCAAATTTCTATAAATAGCTTCTTTCCTTAGCCAATTGTGATGATCCCAAATAATTACCTCAAACATTCTTGATATCCTTTGAATATTTTCTCTTCACTAAACTAGAGGGATTTTAAACAATCTCCAAGTTTCCTTGTGGTTGTCATGCCCGCCTAGTGTAGTCGCCTAGTCAATAACACTGAAGTTTGTTTGACTCAAAATAAATTTTGAGCCCCCACTGCCCAACAGTACAGATACATCCCGGGTACGTCTGGGTATGTCCTAGGTACGTCTTGGATACGTCAAAACATACCCGAGACATACCCAGATGTACCCAAGACGTATCAGTACTGTACCCGGGACATATCCATACCAAGTACGTATCCAAGGGGTATGGGAGGGTGGGGGACGAACCCTGGTAACATAGTCTACAAATATTGTAGGATCTAGAGTGTCCCAACATTGGTACATCATGCAAAGCTTTCAAAATCTTCTACTTTATCTTGGATTCAAGTATTGAAACAATTCTATCCTTGTTCAAAATGGGACCATCTACTAGCACATATTTATCATCCTTCACATTCCCATCTAAAATGTTAGCAACAAATGTATTCTTGGCATAATCTAAAATGATTGAAATATTCCAATCACCATAAATGACAGAAATATAACAAAGAGCAACCATTCTTGAAAAGATAGCAACAACTATGTGCTTTTTCCCTTTTATATCAAAAGCATAACCTTGTATTTTCCCCTCCCACATTTTTGGTCCATTCAAATCTCTGTTTCAAAAATCGCGATTTATCGGCGATAAATTGTTTGCCTTCATGAAAACGATTAAACTTCAAAAAAATCGCAATTTTTGTTATCCCGATAAATCGGCGATTAATCGCGATAATATACCCTACAAAATCGTTGAAAATCGTGGTCAAAATCGTCAAAAATCGTGGGGAAAATCGCGGCCTAGGGTTAAATACGAAAATAGACCAAATCAATTTGTTTTTTCTACTGTTTTCTCTTTGCACGACTCGTTTTTGCTACTGCGACTTGCATTTACTCCATTCGAGGGCATTTAACGTGGGTAGGAGGGCACGCAAGTTTAGTTCGTGGCCAGTTCGTCTACGTTTAGTTCGTGGCTAGTTCATGGCCAATTTTCCAACAGTTTGTGGCCATTTCGTGGTCAGTTCGTGCCCTAGCAAGTATTGATACAGTAATACTAAAAATGCAGTAATAAGTTAAAGTAAAAATACAATAATATTTATTATTAATACAGTAATACAGTAATAATAGAGTAATATTAATATTAATAGTAAGTATTTTTTTCAATATTAGTATTAGTATTACTATTAAGTACCCTTAATATTTATCGAAAATATGCATATGGGCCTATGGCATTCTATAGAGTCACTTCTCGCATCATTTAACATTAATTTTACCATTTAATTTAAGTATATTTTATGAATTTAAATGTTTTTAAAAGTAACGATAACGTTGCCGATTAATGCCGATTTTTTGCCAATTCCCGATTTTTTATTCAAAATTTGGCCTGCCGATTAATCCCGACTTACGATTTTTTGAACTATGATTCAAATCATGTTTATCCAATTCAAGCCATTGCAATCTGTCTCAACCACTCGTCTACCATAACCCAAGTGATGTCTCAATTTTACCAAAACATGTTTGATAGCAATAATCTCCTTGTCATAAATAGAGAAACTATTTCCTAAATCTTTCAACTTCATGCTCTCCATCTTAATGGAGTCCTCCTTTTGGATTAATATGGTCTCAATACCTTCTCCTAAAACACCACATTCTATTACAAATGGTTGTGAGAAATCTGAAATGGAAAATACAAGACGCGACGATTACTTTTAAGCTTATCAAAAACTTTTGGTATTCTATCCATCCATGTTAAAGCTCATTTCTTTTTCATGTCGGTTAAGGGTGCTACTATATGTGAAGATCCCCTAACAAACCTTCTATCATGGCTGCATAAACTAGAGAATCTCCTCGATAGAGTTAGTGCGGTAGGGAGTGCCCAAACTAGAAAAAATTGAATCCTCTTTCGATCTGCCTACCTGCCTTGAGCAATAATGACATGGCCTTAGTAAAAAAAATTTGTGACCCCAAACACACACTTAAATTCTTTTACAAATAGAACATGTTCCTTTAAAATTCCAAGGATCAAATCTAAGTGTCTCATATGATCTTTCCATGCTTTGCTACACATTATAATATCATAAAAATTTATCAAAACAAATTATCTTAGCTGACCACTGAATACCTGATTCACCAAGAATTGGAACGTGGCAGGAGCATTAGAAAAATTGAATCGCATGACCGAGAACTCAAATGTGTACAGTAAGGCATCTAGAAGTTGTCTTGTGCACACCTCCCTTACAAACAAAGATCTGATGGTAGCTTGATCTCAAACTAGTCTTTGAGAAATGAAAAGCAATAACGGCATGCGTACAACCAATTTTCAACTCTATGGCATGTTGGAAACCTCTATCTAATAGTGATCATGGGGATATATTATTGAACACTATACTATATTGTTTTGGAAGCATTTGAATATCAACATAAAGATTGCGTTACTTACCAGAAGATGAAATAGTTTGCATGCTCTCCACCACTAAGCAAATTTTCCTTTCTAAGAAGTCCCTTTAGATATGACTACTCTTAATGATTCCTCGGAAATACTTCCAAGCACCATATCTTTTCCTTCAGATGTAAAATTTAGCTCCTTAGATTTGTGATTATGTATTAACTCGCCAATGCAACCCTTTATCTCTACAGCCATGTTAGTTCTTATAACATAAAATTCATTCCATACCTTATTCTCACCAATTATTATATTAAGTTCTCTAATTATCCAGGTGCATGGAATGATGAATCTATATGCAACTATGATATTAAAGCCATCAAAATTAGATGTAAGTTTTAGCTCCTTAGATTTGTGATTTTGTACTAACTTGCTAATGGAATGTGACCCTTCTATCTCTGTAACCATGTTGGTTCTTATAACATAAAACCCATTCGATACCTTATTCTCACCCATGGTTATATTAAGTTGTCTACTTATCCAAGTGTGTGGAATGACGAATTTATCTACAACTATGATATTAAATCCATCAAAAAATTCAGCATTTGTGTGTTTCTCAATATTTTCTTTTTGTAGCTCTTTTTTTATAACACCAGGATCCCACACAATCATACATGAACGATCTTGGATTTGAGAGATAAGATCCTCTTTCCATTTTTTCCTCTTCATATTTTCACCAATCTCTTGGTACTTCCCATGATGACAAGAGATTGGGCACAAACTTCCACTAAAATCAACACTTTCATGCTTCTTACTATAATCATGAGATAATCAAATTGCTTACCATTAGTCGTTGATCTGAAACATTCTAGCAAGCTGAAAACCAACATTAGTATCCGGTGAGGCCTTTTTCTCATGTGCATGCCTCTCAACAAGGCCTTCCTAGAGCTCCACCTCATAAACTTCTTGATTTGAAACACTCCTTCCATATTCTAAGTTGTCATAAGAATGATCCAAAAGCTTTTCTTTTTTCAATGCCTTATGGAAATTTGGCATTAACCAAAAAATTCTCTCCAAATTCTGTAAATCTAATTTTCCTTCATGTTCCACCCTTACAATTGGAGAATATTGGAGAATTTTTTCCCTTAATTTTCTATAGGTGTGGTTTTTCTTGATTAACTTTCAACTTAGCTTCCTTAGATCTTCTAAACAATTCATCACACCTTTTTTGGGTCCTCATTACATCCTCTACACTTGTCTATAATATGGTTAGTTTCTTTTCTACCACATTCCCTTGTTCCTTTTCAGATAAGATCTCCTTAGCTTTGACTTGCATGTTGAATTCTTTTTGCTCCTTTGTAGGATTTTGAGGCTCATTTTTTGACCTTTCCATCTTTATTTCTATCCACGACTTTAGATCTTTCTCATATTCTTGGATAGCTTGTTGCATCTCTAACATGGATTCTTACACTGTCCTCAAGTTTCACAGCCTGGGAAAATTATCGTAATCTGGAAATTATCAGCAAACCCTTATAGATTTTATATTCTTCAGCAAACCCTAGATATGATATTTTCAGCAAACCATAGATCTGATATTTTCAACAAACCCCAAAATCTGATATCTTTCAGCAAACCCTTATAGAGAAAAATATTAAATTATGAAAAATCACAAAAAACCTTACTGTTGGAAATAAAATACTAGAATTACTTTAATTCCTGAATTTCTGAATACAATTTATGGCAGCAACCCAAAATTTTATTTTATGTAATTTGTAAACCAAGTATAATTTAGAGAATTTTTTCACACGGAAACCCTAGCTAGATTTACAAAAAAAATTCAAAAATAGAAGCCCCAACTAATTAAATGAAAACCACACAAAAACCAACCTAAAAGATGACTTGAATTTCAGATAGCGAACAACTAAAATTGCCAAGGGTGGTATCCAAGCTGGAAAAGGCTGAAAATGATGATGTCAGCCCTAGAATGTCCCCAAAATGTGATGTCAACATTCAAAAAGTGATGCCCTAGTTGAGATCTATAAATTTGATGATGCCCTAGCTGAAATCTATAAATGTGATGATGCCCTAACTGAAATTTGTAAATCTGATAATGCACTAGGTGAAATCTATAAATATTTGACTCGATGCACAAATGCAACTCTTGGATAGAGTCACCCTAGAAGATTGGGTGGTTTTTATCCCCAAATTTGATTTGCAACGGAGGATTTTCATCCTCAAAAGTAGAAATCAAAGCAGCAACTCAAACTCTCAAATTTAATATTAGATAATGGCCAAAAGATCGTTCCAAATGACCCCCCAACGCCTTTTTATAAGTTCACTTGACACTTTTCCTTAGGAAAACCCCAAAAGTAACTTTCCATCTTCTAATTTGATATTGACTTGCTTAATTTGGAAAGTCACCTTTATTTTTAACTTTACTATTTTTACTTTATTTGAAAAAGGGGTCATGACAAGTTGGCTAGGATATTCCACTGCACAATTCACTGAGACAAATTTACTTTTCCTTGTATGTTGTTCCCAAGTTTTGTGCTCTTTAAACAACACTCAACGACTGCAAATTGACGCTTTTTACAAATTTTATGGATGTCATTTGCATTATACATATCATTATGCAATTGTACACATACCCATATGTAATGTCCCTTTCTTGGAATTAATGCCGATAGAAGACCCTTAGCCTATCCAATTATTTCCTACAGGCTAAAGGGGCAAAGAAAAGGGAAATAACGTAACAATATAACTAAGTTAGCCAAAGAGTAATATTATAAAGGCAACTTATGTTATTATTATTAAAATATAGGGGATTTCCTATTTTAAGTGACTTAACACTAAAAAAGAAAATAAGAAAGTCACTTTATCAATTAAACTGCAAAATTCCAACATGGAATGCCCCACTTGAAAAATAGAGAAAAAAAAGTATAAAAGGAGGTGTTGGGGTTCATTTGCAATCATCTTTTGCATACATTATATTTTGTCAATGAGATTTTGGACTGCTAATCTAACTTCCATTTATAAGGAGGATGACCCTTCATTGCTGCAAGGTTAGAGGATGAAAACCGTCAAATCCTTTGAGGTAACTCCATCACGGGGGTTGCAATTGAGCTACAAACAAGGATTTTCAATTTTTATCAGTTTGGACAAGCTAGGGTATAGTTTTTGGACAATTTTCAGAGGTCAGTAGCTAGGGAAGCCATCATTTGGCAGGAATATCATTGGAGTGAGCGGTAGAAGAGTTTTGAAGGCCTTCTATGGCAAGTCGATCCACTTGGGAGTGGGACACCCCCTTTGGGGTCCCTTCGAACTGCATAGTGAGGCATAGGAGGTGTTAGCGCTTGCAAGATAATGCAAAGACACTTAGCTGAAAAATATCAACTATCAACTCTGAGCACAACTGCCAACAATGAGCTCTTGGGCTAGTAGCCTTGTCTGACTCCTTTTCCAATCTTTCTGGAAAATATAGGAAGAGTCTTAACAAACCTAGTACTTTCCATGTACCCTTTATCCAATTATAGGTCTCTGAGAAGTTTGGTTCTACAACTCTAATAAAAAACACTCTTTCTCAACTTTGTCTCACTCCTAGTAGGCCTAATTAGCCTTTAGATGAACCTGGTCTGTGGATTTCGTTTATAGTGGTACAGTACCATCTAACAACCCCTGAAGTCTGTTAGAGGACATGAAAATACAATGAACTTCAAAGTTTCACCAATTTTGACTGATGAACTCTTTCTCTATGCAATTTTTAGTTTCAAAACCCTAGTTGAGTGTTAAACCTTTTTGTCCCATCCTGAGAAGGGTAAAAATGGATTTTTAAGAGTTTCTTCAAGTTTCAAAGGACTTACTCCACAATGATGTTTCTAGGTTGACTGAGTGCTCTAGACAACATGCAACAGGGGTTTTCACAATGCAAAGCAACAACAACAAAAGCATTGTTGAATGCACACTAAGAATCAATAGAAATAGGGGGGAATTACTCTTACCAACAATGAGAATCCTTCTTAGGATGTATGCATTAGTTTCTTTGTTCATAAATCAATCCATGCACAAAAGTTCTTTGACTGTAACTCTAACAGTTAGAAAAGTTAACCTTCAAACTTCTTGGAGCTTGGTTTCTCCTTTCTCCTTTGAATTCTCTCTCCCAAAAAGGGAATTACAAAATAATATAACTTCCTGAAAACTCTTAAACCGAAATTTAGAGTCCCTCAAGAACTTTCAAGAAGCATGTTTAAGCATTAACTATAACATTTTAGAAAGGACTCTTAAAAACTTATGGTCTAGTCATGTGTCATACCCTCCTTCCCCTTTAGGACCTAATCCAAGCACCTCATATCACATTTGCTCCTTCAAACAACTTGTAGCACCCTAACAAGTCTAGAAAGCATTCAAAAATTCAAAAGAGGAATTTGGCGGGAAAATTCAAATTTGAAATTACATGACGCTAGAGCTAAACTAACACCATGAAATGAAACCTAGTAACTCCCTAATGACTATAGGACCCTCTAAACTAACATACAAGCAAAAATTGTAATGAAAAACCAAAATTCAAAGCTAAGAGTGATGCCCCTGCATCACAAGAGCCCATAATCTTCCCTAGGGCACAATTTACACCCAGTAGGAGCCTTCCATTCTTCATATTTTGCTCATACGGTCAGCTGTTTTTAATGCATATTTTCAATTGGAAAACAATAAATAAAAAAAATTAGTTTTTGGTATATTTGTGAACTCGTCCATCAAATCAAATACATTTCAATGATTTATCAATATTTCCTAGCTTGTGGGTATTTCTATTTTGTTGATATTTCATTAATAAAAGGAAAAAATCACACTATTGTATTTTTGTCCATGAGGGTTTGAAGAAAATTCAGATTATTACATGTTTGCCAAAAGGGTTTTCTAGGAAATCCAAATTGCTCTTATTTTTTCCCTTAGGGGACATCACACCATATACAAGCTTCATTCATTGCATATCATGTTTCATACTCCAGCTATTCTACTACCAAATATGTGACTCTTCTCAATTCCACACAAATGTTATGCTATTCGTAAATGCTATACAAGAATTTAATTAAATTCTATTATTGACAAGTGCTTTCCTTGATTCAAATGCTAAGGTGATTCTTATACTTGCTTAGATGCTTGATGTAGTAAAATAGTTACATGAAATAGAAGCAAAAAAACTAATAAAAAAACACATAAAAATGAGATCTATAGAAAAAAGAAATTGCCCTCGAGAAACCCATTTTGAGAAAATTAAGGCCAGTGAAGCTATTCTTCCTAATCTGCACCATCTTCTTTCGAGATTTAAAAACTTACTACCTTATTAAGGTCTTCAAGGATTACCAACAACATATTTACAATACCCTAACACTTGCAGATACTCTGCAACCTATTGTGGATTACTTCCTTTTTCAACATACTTGACTGCTGCCCTCAGCCATCTCAGCTATACAGTCTTCTTCTACCTCACAACTTCCTCAGATAACTCTAGCTTTTCTTCTAATCAATCTGCATGAAAGGAGTGCTTCTTCTATGAACCCTATCAGTATTTTAGACTAAGGGATGAACATATGAGTCAAACACGAGATACCAAAAGCCAAAGAATTGAAAAGATACCATTTTCTGTTACTTTTCTTGCATGTTTGAAATGGGAAAAAAAGACATATATACAGCAAATCTGCAATGACACATGCGCTAACTACCATGGCACATGCCTTTTTGTCACAACACATGCGAAACTGCCACTTGAGTCTTGACACAAGTGCAATTATCATGACACGTGAAACCACCACTTGACATAAGTGCAATCGTCATGACACATGCACAATTATCATGACACATGAAACTGCTACTTGACACAAGTGCAATAGTCACCAAACATGAAAAATTGTCATGGCACATGCAACCTTCTTATTTTGCTTTTGCTTCTGATTGTTATTCTTTAGTTGTTTATGTACCCAAGGCATCCAAATCACCATAGAACCTCTCTGCAACCTCTCCTTTTCCTAATATTGTGTTTATAAAGTCAAAAAAATGTCTTACGCTCTTGTCTAATCTCATAAACTAAATACAGATGATCAACTCAACCAACTGAATTTGAATGATTTTTCATGATGCAATTCAGATCATACATCCTCAATTTGGAGGTGTTTTTGGGTTCCCAAAAAGTTATATAATCAAAATGTAAGGATTTGATTTCTATCTTCTCAAATGGGATGCCTATTTTCATCACTTCTCTTGAGAGTACAATGTTTCTCTCTTGGAGTTCGCTGATCCAACCTGCAACTTTGCAAAACCAGAATTATGATGGAGTCCATGACTCTTCCAAATCTTTTGATCCTCTTCCATTGTTGGATGCATCGGTCTTTTCTTTTGTTGCATGCACGGTGTCATGCCTATGCTCTTATGGCAGATCCTCTTAGCCCTTTTGCTGCAACAAACATGCTTGAAGGATAGAACAATGTGTGCACTTGAGAGATGCTTGCTACAACATCTTCCTTGTAGTTCACATTCTTTCAAGATGCAAAGAAAACATTTTGATTATGAGCAAGGCTGATATCGTCAAATTACAACCCCTTCTACAAAGCTTCCCCTATCTTGGGTCTTACGACTCAGAGTATGTATCCACAACAAATGCAAATAAGACATATAATGAAATAATACCCCTAATGTTGACATATAATGCAACCCCATTTTGGTTGAGGGTTGTGGGTGGTACAAGATCGAACATGGAGAAGAAGCACATGGGAGAGAACCTTTTGGATCCTGGAGTGCGTGACAACTCAACGCAAAACAAACACACTCCAGGGTATCATAGAAGGAATATTTGCAAGCCATCTAGCGGTGCCAAGGGGTTCTTGAAACCCTATAAATACCCCCTTAGGCTCATCAATTGTAACTTTTAGATATACAGTTCTCTTTTAGCAATCTAGTCACTCGTAGATTCTACTATTGTAACCTTCTGTATCTTATGTAGTATTCAAGGGTTTTTGCAACCTCAAACTAGGGTTTGATGATCTATTGTATTCTATCGGCACATCCACAATGTATTTTGTTGTGGATATTCAATTGATGTCGTGCACAACAAAACATGTGGCTTATTCGCATTAGGTCTTCTTCAAAGGCTTTATCCTTTATAGGCTCATTCAAACACAACATGTGGCAACCTCATATAAAATTCCTCTCATGGGCTCCACCTTGGTAGCCTTCTTCTAAACATGACACGTTTCCCTACTCTTTTACAATTGAGACTTGGACTCTTCCACGGGCCCCTTCACTCCGGCAAAATGGGCTTCTTATGCCCACTTAACATATGAGGCAATTTTGTATGTAAACGCCTATTGTCTATATGACCTCATGCATGTGGGGTTAATCCCACAACTATGTCCTTACTTTGGATAGATTTTCCTCCATTATTGAGTCCCTTCAAGACTTTAAATGCGTCCTTCATCTCTTGGGCTCTACAATGCTCCCAAAAATCTATCGCAAGCTCTCCATGATTGCATTTATTTAATCTTAGCCCCCCATCCCTATTTTATCTCTTTTGGTCTCTCTCTAATCATAAGAAGGTTTTTTGGACTTGATGACAACCATTGAAACTTGGCTCGAGCTCTGTAACTTTTTTGGGCCCCTTGGATGCTCTTGCATTAGGAAGATGGGGTTCAGAAAGTAGGCACACGCATTAAGTGGTCTATGGAGTTTTTTATCCACCGTTGGTCAGCGATATCCCAAAAGGGCTTGTAGTTTTCCTTTATCGTGCCATAGACAATTTTTATGGCCTCTTTGTCTCAGTCCATGCCCTCATACAAGTCCATTGCAGGATTTTTTCATCAAAAAAAGGAGAGAAACCAATGGCTCTGTGACCTGTAAAAAATATTTTAAAAATTAACTCCATATTTAACTTTAAACTCTAAGTATTGAATCTTAAATGAAGAAAACAATTATATTAAATTAAATTTGAAAAAAAGGAAATTACATCTAAAATCTCTCTTTCCGGTGTCCAAAATTGGGACTCATCAAACACCCTCTCTACAACATCAATCATGGAAGTGGTTTTTGAGTATAAAGACTCATTCCTTTTCTTGCTAACAAACAATCACTTCAATGAAGATTTTGATTGTAGCAAAGATTGCGAGTTGATGAAGAAGATTACAAAATGGGTCACATGAGGTCAGACCAGCTCCTTGTTATTCGTGAACTATATCATTAAAGAGAGGACCCAAGCATGGTTGTAGATGTACTTGCAAATATTTCAACCATGTTGCACAATTGGCTTGAGCCACTCCATTTTCCCAACATCCTCCAGCATCACATCTATGCAATGGGTCAAGCAAGGAGTCCAAAAGACCAAGGGTGCCTCTCTATTAGTAGTCTACCTATAACAACATAATTTGTTGTATCGTCTTTCACTACTTGCATGTAAAGTCCCTTTGTAAGGATGAACCACAAAAAAATGAAATCACAGAAACCCAAACTGAAATATATTATGATTTTTATACCAACCAACTAAAAAAAATAAACAACAGTGCACAACAGTCTGATTTTCAGGACAGCAGCTTGGAAAGAGCAATAGTTCAACAAAATATCACCATTAACATCATCTACAACATGTAGAACATTTTAGGAATATTTTAAGGCAATTATCACTCAAAAACTCAACCACAAACACAACTGGAAATTAATTAAATGGCAACAGAAGTACACCTCTCAAACGTGACTAAAAATGACGTCTCCAAACCCCGATAAATGTCAAATAAGTGATAGATCAATCTTATAAATTTGGAGAAGTCTAAATATCAACTTGAAATGCCAAAATGTGCCCTAGAAGGCACCCAAACAAACTCTTATCCAAATCGCCACTTTAGGAGAGGGTGCCAAAGTGATGAAGAACCCTTGATATTCTTCTCCTTCAATGCCCTAGCTTCCCAACCAACAAGATAGTCTTCGTAGAAGTCTTTAACACCATTAAATTGTAGAGTTTTCATTCTCTAACCTTCAACAAGGAAGGGTTTCATCCTCCTTGCTTGCCACACTAATGGATTTTGCCCCTTAGTGGATTGGAATAGAGAAACCATTTTCCAAAATAATTTGATTAGAAGAATTTGAGCCCATTCCACTTCCCGTGGGCAAGAAGCAAATGAGCAAGGGGAGTAATTGTCATGTTTTTCAGTTATTTTCGTGAGCATTGCATTCTTCTTTGGTAGTTTTCTATATAAAGTCAGGTCAGCTGGGTTAAGAAGATGAAAAGCTAAATGAAAAATAGAAGAGAAGGATCCCTTATGAGGTCGGTCCTAATTGGGGCCATTCTAATTGGTTTTGGCGCCACATCAAGGTATTAGAAGGGGTCACTTGGGCTAATTTGTGCATCATCTTGTCAAAAATAACTTTACCTGGTTTTTGGGTTGATTGCTCAACTACTTCCACTTGAGGACGAAAACCCTCTAGTGCGGCCAGCAAGGAGGACGAAACCCTTGTTTGATCGAAAAATGAAAACTCTCCACCCCAGGGTTTCCAAGGAGATTCAAAAAGTTTGATTATGCATATTTTCAGCTAGGGTTTGGTTCTACAACGATTTTCGGCCCCTCTCATAGGGGAGTGGCCCACCTTGTGGAGGAGTTAGGGGGTTTCTAGGCCATGGCAACATCCCAACTCAATCATCATTGCATTTCTCACATTTTTAGAAACTGGAATCTATATTTGGACTTGATTTTTGGGCTTAAAATCCTTCATTTCCAACCACTTTTGTAAGGGTGTTCGTTGTTTTTATTTCATTTAATTAAATAAATTTCAGTTGGGGTTTGAAGGCTTATTTCTTGGTTTATATTTGTTCTAAAATATTTATAAGTTGCCCTACATGCTTTGGATGGTGTGAATGATGCATTTTTGAAGAGGTGTTGCATTTTCCCCACTATTGTTATAAAAAATTAGACTGTTGTACCTTGTTTTCATAATTCTCATTTGGCTGTCATAATTTTCAGTTTACTATCTATTGGGGTTTGTGCAATGTCCCTTTGTTTTCAGTTCGGGCCCGGAAAGGGACATTACAAATGAATAAAGAGAACGTAGCACAGTATATCAATGGACTACAGAGGGTGATCCAAAATGAGATCAGCATAGTAAAGATGCAGACGGTTAAAGACATATACCAATATGCCTTGAGAGAGGAAATGAAGCTAGCACACATACAATATATAGTTTCCCCTTTTTTGAATTAAGGCCTAAATATGGATTTCTTGTCATTCCCTTTCCATGGCAAAGAAGAATAATTGAACAAGGGAAGGAATTGTATTTCATTTCAGTTTTCTTTTATTAGATTTAATGCTCTCTTTCAATGTTTTCCTTTAGGAGACAGGTCGGCTAGGTTTAGAGAAAATAAAGAAGTCCCCTTTTCCAAGCTAGTTACTATGAAGGCCTTGGGTCCATTCCACCTATCGTGGGTTCAAGGAAGGAAGGCAAGGGAGGTGAACATTGCCATAATTGTAAGTGATTATATTTTTCTTATTTATTTGATTACTAATTATGGCTTGGAGTGATTCGACTAGGTGATGGGTAAATAACAAAGCAAAAAAGAACTTCTATCTTCTCCACATGAGGTCAGTCTTCTTGGAGGCCCAAGTAAAGATTAAAATGTGTGCTTCCCCTTCATTAAGAGGTCGATCATGAGAATTGATCTTCTAATTCATTTTTGGCGCCAAGGAGGGGTACTTAAGGAGGTTTAAATGGAGAAGTATTATTATTCGTTATCATTTGACATTTACATGGGGGTTAGAGCTAGTGTAGCTTCTCTTCTTGCCATTGAAGGACGAAAACCCTTCCTTGGCCACCTGTTGAGGACGAAAACCTTTAATAGGATCACACTTGGGGACGAAAACCCTCTTGTGTACATCGGTGGCTTCAGTCGAGAGTCATGAGTGGACTTCATTGGTAGATTTCTACGACAGCAAAGCGTTTATCCGTGCATAGGGCACTTCTACTCCAGCTAGGGTACTTTCAAATGTGTTAGCACCCTTCCTCCACTTGGGCAACCCACTTGGGAAGTTCGGGGTCACTTTTGACGGGGTTTCAGTGGTTAGAAAATTGTGATTTCACTTTTATTGAATAGTTGGTCTCTCCGAGATCATTTTGAGCATTTGCTTGTGTTGAAACTCCAAGTATTGATGGAGTTATGAATTTCCAAAGTTTCAGTTGTGTTTGCACTTGAATTAAATTCATAAAATATATATTTGCTTCAGATTTCATCTTGCTCGATTTATCAAGTGTTTGGGATATTTCTATATTGATTTTTAGTCTATATTTCATGAGAATATTGTCTTGAAGAGCCCGTATAGTTCGCTACCCTAGGAAATAAAAAATCAGGTTCATTACTAGGCCTACATGGTGATATTGTTGGTTGTCATATGAATTCCTTTGCCATCATAGATATTCAGATCTCTCTTTGTTGCTAATGGCATTTTCAATTTGTTCCTCTAGGGTTTGAAGTGATTGACTGGTGGCTTAATAAAAATCAAAATTTGTGATTGGGGTTTGAGCCCAAACCCTTATTTTCAATTTCAGCCCTAGAAAGGGACATTACAGTGGTATTAGAGAATAGATCTTCCTAGTTTTGAGGGTATTCATTCAGAAAATAAGAATTCACAGAAGCCACTTGAAGAGGATAACATGGACCACAGAGATTCCGAAGAGTCCAAGTTGAATAGACTCATTAAAGGGCAAAAGAGGCTAGCAGATACTATGGATTTTCCAATCCTAATTTTGCAATATCTTCATGGGCCACGACACCACAATGGAGAAGGAAGTTCTTCGGGGATTCATAATGTGAGGCAGCCCTTAGGGTCAAGTTTTAGAACTGCTGCTCGGCCATTTCAACCTACCTTCCTCAATAGGGAAGAAACCATTCCAGAGATTGAGACATGGCTTTCAGTGGGCCACAACATTGATACCATCTATGAGGACTACATGGCTCTTCCAGATGAGATTCGTGATCCCATGTCACTCACTAAGTTCATAGGATTGAACAAAGGTAGAGTGGGAATTCGACCAAGGTCTAAACCTCGAGCTATACCCAAGGAAAATGGGAAACATGTTCCAGCCCTAGAGGGAAAGAATCCCTACATTATGATCAAGGAAGAATAAGAACACTCAAAGTTTTTGGGCATTGAGAGGGAGCAGCCCATGGCAGCCCTAGAAGCACCTATCAATTTTCCTAAGGATGAGCACTTGACTGATTTCAGAGCAGCAAAGTGAAGGGGCATGTGTTGGATGAATAAACCATGGAGCATGAGCCTAAGAAGGAAGAAAAATCAGATTTACAAGATGGTGAAGAGAGGTTGATGGTTGAATCTCAATTGTCCAAGGATAAGGATGATGAGCATCTCGCTAGGAGTGTCCGAACAACAAGCAATGGAAAACAAATTGATGATGTTCATGATTCCGGCAAGATTCGTGATGTTGTTCCTTACACGTATCAACAAAATGAGGATGCTTCAAAAAATCTCATAAGGCCAAGGAAAATGAACACCTTGAGGACAACCAGAGGTATGAAGGTAATTCAGATTTGTTGTTTTCTACTATGCCATTTCAGATATGTTGTCATGGGTAATTTTTTGAAAAGAATGACCATATGGCAAGTTTGATGCTACATAATAAATCACGGCACATGGGTGATCATCATGTTATAAATGGTGTTGAGAATGGAGAAAAATAATAATCACAAGGTGTTTATGGGGCTATAATTCCAAGTGACTATGTTGGGATGCATGCCCATGGAATAAGGGTCTCTCTAGATGCTCATGTTAATTTTTAATTCGCTGGGAATTTCATGGTAGCAACCTATGGTAAGCAATTCAATCATCTTCATAAGAAAGATTCGCCTAGCCCCACCTACTATACTCTGAGGAGAACTCGAAAATGTAGGGCCCGATAGAATCTATATCTTCCGTCGGGGCATGCTATGTCTTTGCAATGTTTTGGTCATCATAAGAAATATTCTAACAACTTTGAGAAGATGAAGGGTACCAAATGGGAAGAGGATTCTAAGTCAACCCTAGGAAAAGAGCTGATTGTTGGCAGTCCAAGGCATGAACATCATATTTCAGATTTATTGATTCCTCCTCTGTCGCTTCCTTATTGGTATCATTGCGGGAAACATGATCAAATTGATGATAAGATGAAGAACATGTTGAGGGACAAAGGGCACATAGATTCTTTTATGCAAATTACAAATTGCTTGTACATGGAAATATGGGATTCGAGAGATCTTTTGACTGTGTTATCAACTCCACGTAGTATGTATGGTTATGGGTGACAAGAAACATAACCCGTGGTCATTGAAGAGTGCTGCCACAAACTTTAAGACTGTTGTTGCCTGCAATTCCAGCTCTGCCCACATCCTAATGGCAGCCATAAGAGAATTGGTAACCACAAGGAAGATGCATTTCTCACCCAAAGTGAGGTATGAAGTGTTTGCAGCAGGTGCAAGATGGTCTCCAACCACCATTATCCCAATTTTGCATGAGAAAGTACAATGCTACAGCCACGCCACAAGTTGACTAATTTGAAGAATTCCAAAGTTATATATGGTTGTTACACTCATCCACCAACACTCATAGGATATGATCCAAGCCAATTTTAGAAGAGAATTCAGTGGGGCAGCTTGGAGGCAACGTTTGGAATCCAAAATCAGGAAGGTTACAACAATCAAGAACAGGTGAGCGTAAGTATTGGTATGCATTGTTTACATCTTATGTCGGAATTCATGGATAACAGGAAGAAGGCAATACTTCAAGGTAGAGTGGATGGAGTTCCAACATGGCTACCACAGAGAAGGAAGAGGCATATTTTCAGAGCACTCAGTGCATAGAGACAATCAAGGGTCTACCCTTAGGTAAGGTACTCCATGGTGATATTTTTTGGTTAGTTCCGGGCATACTCAATATTACTTCCTTATGGGGGACACTTGAAAAATTATGTGCAAATTGGAGCTTTCTTGTTACAAGCCCTTCTACACCAAGTTGGAATAAGTATCGGCTGCAAGAATCTTGAACTAAGGGCCAATGTGACTATTGTTTTCAATTATAAATATGTTGTTCTCAAATTTTCAATTCTTGTAAGACAATTTTTAGTTTCTACACTACAAATAAAATTGTCCCTTCCAGTAATCCAGTAAGATTTCAATTTGACAATTGTTATATGATTTTCACATGGCTGAGCATGAAAAAATCAGAGTTGGGACTGCCATTAGCAGTCATGGACAGCAGAAAGCATGTACTTCTTAAAAGGATTTCATCATTGGATGATGTGGAAAAAAGGTTACAGCAGGAAGAAACGGCATAAATTACCTTTAAAAATCTTGATGATGGTTAAGTATTTGGGTATGGCTGTTTAACTATGTATAGCCCATCCACATATCTTATATGCATACTTGTAGTATAAGGGATATTGTCAAGTTGATTGTTCACAAATTTCTTATCTCTTGATGGACTACTGCAGTTTGCAGGGACTTATTGACAATTTATTATTGCTCTATCAAAGGAAAGAGTTTCTCTATTGTTTTTGAAGTGAAGATTCATGAAGAGGACTTCAATGAAGACAGGGGCAGCAGATGGTGACCTTCCTTGATCCACTACAACATGTTCCTCCACTTTGTATGATGATACTTGGGCATATGAGTTTGCATCATTGCTAAAGGCAGGAAAATTATGGAGGGAGGACTATAATTTCCCCTTTGGCAGCTAGTACTATGACGATTACATTCCGAGCTTTGGGCTTCAAGGAAGGCACTCGCCGAGTTTTGTGAAACATATCCAGTATTGTAAGTGATTGTACTTTTCTTATTTATTATTAGCTCATGATTCTTTCAGAGATTGCAAGAAGTTGCAACAGGTAATGGGGTGCAAAAATGGATTTTATGAAAAAAAAAACTTAAATCTTCTGCCATCATGGCGTAGAGCTCTTGAAAGCCCGACACTTTTAGAGAAAAGTGCACTTGAAACGGAGTTAACAGAATGAAAGTTGATCATGCAAGTTAATTATTGGCTACATCAAAGAGGACCCTTTCCACTTAATGGATAATTTGTTCCCAAATGTGACATTTTTCAACCCCAAAAATTTCCCGCAAAAGGACTAGAATTGCCAAATCTGATTAATCCAAAAAGGCAAGTTTTTTTCTCAATTGGGTATCAAACTGGAAACGTCAAGGGGAAGGGTACGGTTAGGCCACGGCAAACCGTTTCCAGAAAACCATACCCTGTTGCCCTGTGGGTAGCGTTTCCAGCGTACCCACAGCGTATTTTCCAACTCAAAATACTTCCAGTACTATGGTACGTTTCCAGTAGATAATGAATAATCAGAATAGGTTATGCCATTGTCATATGGCTGAAGATTCGAAAAACATTAATTCTGGAATTGCCATTAGCAGTGATGACCAGCAGAAATTGTATTCAATAACTTACAAGGGAATTCCATCATTGAGTCTGATGTGGAAATGAAGGTTACAGCTGGAAGAAACAAATAAATCATTCCAATGATAGCCCCGATTTGGATAAGATTCCATGTGTTTTATGGTTGTGCAGAATTGTTTCCAGCCTCTCCACAATCTGATTTGCATCTTTTAATTAGGGAAATAGTTGGTCAAATTGATTATTCATCCAATTATTGCTCTATGATGGAAACTACAGCAGTTTGGAGACATTTTGGTACAGCTGAGTATGCAAAGGAAAGACTACTGTCAACTAAGTTGTTTTTGAAGTGGAAGATGAAGAAGACTTCAATGAAGAGAGGGGAGAGGTAGAGCTTTTGTCCTACTGGATCTCATAGCTCATTCATTTAACAGGTTTTTGTCCTCAAGAGATTATGGGAGCACTACAACATGTTCCTCCACTTTGATATGATGATACTTGGGCATATGAGTTTGCATTTGCTTAAAGACAAGCAAATTTGGGAAGGGAGGACTATAATTTCCCCTTTTCCAAGCTAGTCACTATGAAGGACTTGGGCCCATTCCACCTTCCATGTTGGCTTCAAGGAAGGCAAGAAAGGGAAGTGAACATTGCCATAATTGTAAGCAATTGTATTTTCCTTATTTATTTAATAATATAATTGAGGCTTGGATTTCTTTTTTTTATTTTATTTTATTTTAAAAACGAAAGATATTTTTTCTATCATCTCCTTCATTAAGGTTGAATTTATTCTTGAGAGATCCAATTAATATAAAGTGCTTATACTATTATCCCTTTATATGAGGTCAGTCTTCTTATAATTAATTTATTATGATAAGTTTCCCTTTCTAACACCCTTAATTAAGCTAGGTCAGGAAACAAGATTGATCTTCTAATTCAGGTACTTGGTGACCAAGAGAAGGGATATTACATTAAGGAGGTTCGAATGGAGGATGGTGATTATTATCATTCATCATTTGACATTTACTTGGGGTTGGCGGTAGTGTAGCCTCTCTTCTTGCTATTGAAGGAAAAAACCCTTTCCTTGGCCACATGTTCAGGATGAAAACCTTTAACAGGATCACACTTGAGAACGAAAACCCTCTTATGTACATTGGTGGCTTCATTTGGGAGTCATAAGTGGACTTCATTGGACAGATTTCTAGAGACAACAAAGTGTTTATCCGTGCATAGGGTACTTCTACTCCAGCTAGAGTACTTTCAAAGAGTGTTGGCACCCTTCCTCCACTTGGGATCTACCCACCTGGGAAGTTTGGGATCACTTTTGAAGGGTTTCCATGGTTGGAAAATTGTGATTTCACTTTAATGGGATAGCTGGTCTCTCCGCGATCAATTTGAGCATTTGTTTGTGTTGAAATTCCAAGTATTGATGGAGTTATGAATTTTCGAAATTTCAGCCGTCTTTGCACTTGAATTAAATTTCATAAAATATATATTTGCTCTATATTTCATCTTGTATCAACTTATCAAGTGTGTGGGATATTTCTATATTGATTCTTAGTCTTTATTGCATGAGAATATTGTCTTGAAGAGTCCATATAGTTCATTGCCCTAAGAAATAGAAAATCAAATTCATTACTAGGGCTAAGTGGTGATATTGTTGGCTGTCATATGAATTGCTTTGTTGTCATAAACATTTAGATAACTTTTGGTTGTTAATGGCATTTTTCAGTTTGCTCCTATAGGGTTTGAAGTGATTGACAACTAAAAATCAGAAGTTGTCATTTGGATTTGAGCCAAAACCCTTATTTTCAGTTTCAGCCCCAGAAAGGGACATTACACAGGAGGTGTACAAACAATAGTTAGTAGAGAATAATTTTGCGGCTAGCTATGAAGAGTATGGGGCTCTTCCGAATGAGATCCGTGATGTTATCTTGCTTGCCGAATTCATAAAGGGTAAGCAAGGGAAGGTCAAGGCCGGAGCCTAGACCTCATGCGCGACAAAAGAATCTTTAAAATGCTTCGGGGAAGGTGGCGCTCTCCACATTTGATGGCTCCAACAAGGGGACAGCCTGGGCTTGGATACAAAAGTTGGATACTTTTCTATCATTGAGGCCTATGACAGAGGATGAAGCAATCAAGTTTGGAACCCTCCATCTTGAAGGAATTTCACACGAGTGGTGGTACCATGGATTGGTCACACAAGGGAAAAATCTCATCCAAATATCCACAAAGAAAGAAGTGTTGTGGCCCTAGATACCATCAAACCCTTCACCTATGCAAATCACCACCCTAGGAGAGGATCTACAATGGGATGGAAATAGCGTGTTCCAAGGAAAATCTGAATGTAGTCACCAAGTGTGACCTCCATGTGAGACCACCAATGAAGGAATAAGGGTTTTTGTCCTCAAACCAAGTGCAAAGAGGTTTTCCGTCCTTAATTGCAAGAGAGAGAAAGCGGTTTCATGCTCCAACTCTATGAGAATAAATTCCAAAGCAAGCATATGCATTTTCCAAGCCAAACGACCCCAATCATGGTCCAACTAGCTAGGGGTGGAATAAATTCCAAAAAGCAAGCATATGCAATTTTCCAAGCCTAAGGAGGACCGACCTCCTTGGAGACATAGCTAGGGGTGGCGCCTTTTTCTTTTATTTTTCCATTGGCTTTTCACCTTTTTCCCAGCCGACCTGGACCAAATACAATCCTCTGACCTCCTTGGAGACATAATAGTTCCTTTTTCTTTTATTTTTCCATTGGCTTTTCACCTTTTTCCCAGCCGACCCGACTCTGCTTAGAAAATTACTTACAATTAATACAAAGCTCACAAAAACAATTGAACATCATGACATTAACTTCCTTTGCTCATTCCCTTTTAGCCCATGGGAAGTGGAATGGGCCCAAAGTCTTCAAAGAGAACTAGCGTTTAGAAGGGGACATTATAGCATGCAAGAGGTGAACCTTTATTGACAAAAATTGGGATGAAATATGCCTAATTTTTTGAATAATAGAACTCCTATTTTCGACAAAAAAGAACACATATCACAAGGGTTTTTAGAACATAGCTAGAAATGTTCATTTGAAGGAAACAATATTATCACTTTACGATCATGGAAATATCTTATCAATGAAATTTAGTTTGAGAAGCTTACAATAATTTACCATAGATATAAATGATACAAGATACCAAAAGAAAACACAAAACCATAATGTACCTGAACTTAGATAAATGAAAGGAACAAATTTAAAAACAAAATGGTGTACAGTTACACAAAAGAAATAAAATAAACATACTTTAGAGTCCACTTGAGGTGCTGTATTTCATCTTCAATGCGATCACGCTCTTGGCGTAGCAACCGAAATTCCTGCATAAGTAAATTTGTAAGAAATGACTCGTTAATTTATATTTCTTGGTCAAAAAATAAGGGTTTTGATCAACCCACTTCCACTTGTATAGTACAAAAGAAAAAACAGCATGCTGACCACATTAATAGCAAATATCAGCGAGATATGAGAAAAGGAAGCGTGATAGTATCAAAAAAACAATATCAAATTTTAGTGTTGGATAGTATCAGAAAAACACATGTGAAACCAAACAAAGGGTTGGTTTAAACATTGACAGCTTAAAAAAAAAACTATTCAGTTCTAGATGATGACACATGTTCCAATATGACTCGTCTTTAATTGCCAATATTTGAGTCTATGGTAACGGCAACAAAAGTATTAAACTAAAATCATTTGTATTGACTTCTCAATCAAAATATCAAAAATTCCTTACTAAAATGTAAAAAAAGGGGAGAGCACCTATTTCCTGTTCAGCAGTCAACAAAATTAAATACAAAAAAACAAGGCCAAATGAAATTAAATCTTCAAATAAGGAAGATGTTGAGAAATTAGCGACATTTCCCAAGACGAATACGATTGTGTCATGGATGAAACCGTGATTGCCAAGCGTAGTAACTCACAATGTTGAGTCACGTGAAAGATGTGAGAAATCATTTTTTGAGAGATTCTCACAGCGTAGTAGAAGAAGTTGAGGGGATGATGCTGATGATAGGATTCGAGTAGGGAAACATACCTAAACCTTCTATTACAAAAGGAGAGCTTTATGATCAGATTTGCAAGTAAAAAGTCGGTACTCTTGACTTCAAAGTTCAAAACAATTTTTGTAGTAATTGTTGTCTCACCTCGAGTAGAAGAAAACATACATGTTAAGTTCCAATCTTCAGTGAGATAGAGTGAGGCTTCCCACCTTTTATGGGAAAGAAAGACTCAACCAGGCACTAACATACGTGAGTCCACTTTGATAACTAAGGGTCAAATTGACAAAACATATTCTCCACAGTTGTTTTTAACTACACATTGAAAATCTGCAAATGAAATGGGGGTTTGAAGCAGATTATTTTCCGAAGTGGGAACATTCATGAAAGAATTTGTAGCAGAATTCAAACTGCTTTGCAACAACCTGAGATTTTCAAAAAAAATATACAATTTGAAACCGGTAAAAGGCATATCAATTCTGGCATACAATCCAAGATTGACAGCATTGATGGCTAGTGTCTGCACTGAAGTGACTTGAGAACAGTCACACCCGGTGACTTCAGAATGTCTCTTCTACAGTCTAATGGCAGTTGAGAAAGCATACAAATGGTTGGTGAACAATTTATCCACCCATCATCCCCACCAACTGTAATTATAACTAACATAGAGACTTGTTATGAGCTGTGGAAAAAAATACAACTCATCATTTCGGTTTAAGAGTTAACTGTCTATATGTGAAAAAACTTTTTATTTCAATGTATAGCCCTTGTAACATTTTTTAAAAAAGGAGACTTGTTATAATCATTTATTAGAACTCTACATACACAGAAAAGCAGTTATTAAAATATTACAGATTTTGCCTTCCAGAGTTCTGCTGGACATAATCACTTAAGAAGATAGGGCTGCACGTTATCAATCATTAAGTAAATATGATAAAATAACACCTACATGATTACAAAAAATAATTTAAGATAAAAGAAAAATATTTGTAGAATCTACTCTCTCAAAATAAGACACAATTCTGTCAGCTTCAACTATAAAATTTCCGAACCATATCCAATTTGACTTATTTGGATTCTCATTATATGAAGACAGTAATGCATTATCATAATTTAAGTTGAATATGCAGGGGTGCAACATGCCAAATACTACTGTTAATTTAACAATGATTTGAGCCACTCATTCATTCTCATAGCATAACGACATCATATGTCTATTGGTTACAAGTTCTGCGAATATGGGCAAGATATAGCTCCCAGAAAGGAAATGTATACACTGAATACAAGAAAAAAAGAAGATCGTTGTACCTTACGAATACCCTTTGTCTCAGAAAGCAGCTCCAGTTCCCTTTCAAGCTCTGGTACAACAAGCATTGTTCTCCATCCTGTTCCAAGATTCAACTTCAATAGAATTCATATCTTTATGCAACTCAAATATTTTTTGTCAAACACTGCAATGCATGATCTGTCCACGATGCAGCCCCTTTTCACTACATTTCAGATCCAATCCATTAACTTACCGTAAGTTCATTTTCAATGCTTGTGAATTCTGATGCACGGTGGTAAAAAGCATAATTCTTTAATACAAGCCTACATGTCTCCAATGCCCAAAATTCCTCAGCTTAAAAGCATTGAATAGAGAGAGATAAAGTACACATACCAAGCTGCTTCTTGCTGCGCAGTATGTCTCCATAAATATGGTCTCCAACATATAGAACCTGTAGCATTTTAATATACATTTACAGCAATATATAGTAGGATACATCAAAGAATGTCTTGAGCAAGTGTTAATCAATGTTCATCCAAATGGGATTTAACCCTACCCTTTTAATTTTAGTCATAGATGCAGGTTATCTTAAAATTGAGCACTGCAAAAGTTTCTGAATGTACAGAGGCAACAATAGACTCACCTGAGAACTTGCTTCAATTGAAAGAAGTTGATGAAGATGACTAACATTCCCTCCCTAAACACATCCCTATGATAAATCAGTATATATGTAACATAATAATATTCTCATAATCAATTAGTAGGTAGCTCTCGCCTTGAACTAACATGTATTAGAGATGGTGGTAATTTCTGGTTATTTATTCAGTCAGTCAGCAATACTGATTACATAATTATTTAATGGTTTCAAAGGTACATGTATTCATTAAAGTACCATTTCACTTTGACTAAATGGGTTGTAAACACCAAAAAATATCATTCTAAAATACAATTGAAATATGGCAGAAATCATGCTACAGGAAATTAGACCATTCACTTTTATCTCCCTATATATTGGATCATTAATGACTTGCGACTCTTACCAAAATTTGTTTTCATCAAATTGGCACAAGTACATGTGCTCTCTATTGCTTGCACCCCCATGACTGCCAAATCTATTTATTCTCGCACTTTATATCTCCAACAATATTAAGATGTTTGGATCATAGTTCAAAAAATCGTTATCGCCAATTAATCGGCAGGCCAAATTTTGACTTGGAAATCAGGAATCGGCAATTTATCGGCATTAATCGGCAACTTTATTGCTACTTCAAAAAACACTTAAATTAATAAAATAAACTTAAATTAAATAAATTCCAGCCTAATAAATAAGAATTAACCACATATGCAACAAAATAAGCTAAATAACCACAAAAAACAACTCATAATGTGATTACTCCAAGGCTCCAAGCAGTACCATAATGCATTGCAATGTGTCACTGTTAACAATATCATTAAAATGATTTGTTTAACATTACTTCAAAGCAAACTAGGAGCTGGTAATTTTCTTCCAGACAGTACTCACATGCAGTTTAACTTGGCCAACACTGGAAATATATTCATATGTTTTGACATTAAGATGACTTGTGTAAAGCACTACCGCTAGCATTTAGCATTTAGCATTTAGTTTACCCACTTGACTTCTCTGAAACATCCTGATTTCTGCTACAGTACACAAAACAGCCCTGCAGAGCACTTTAGCTGACAAATAATTCAACATGACAAGATGCAATAATACATCCCGTCCAAATGACAAGTACAAATCTTGGTCAGCAAAACACAAAAACCCACTTCAAAATAACTGTGTTTTTTTTCTGTTTAGACGTTTATACACTAAACAATTTTCAACAATTTTTCTACCGATTTTCTGTAATTTTCCAGGAGTTTTATCGCCATAAATCGCCGATTTATCGGCACAACAAAAATTGCAATTTTTCAAAAGATAAATCGTTTTCATGCTTCAAAACGATTTATCGCTGATAAATCGCGATTTTTGGAACAGAGGTTTGGATAGATGTATGCATGTATGATCATTCTTTTTGTCTTCATATAATCAGTCGCTTTTAACAGATTATAGTTATACCATTTGTCTTCATTTTTTACGTCACAGCTAAGCCAACATGCCTCTTGGATGTAGTGGAACAAAGGGGACATTTTCACTTCTATATTTAAACCTAATGACCAATCTCAGGAAAACACCGGGCCTTCCTGATGCATCCACACCAAGAGTAAAAATGATCAAGGGAATAAAAAATAAAGCTTACGATGAGAGAGGAAAGGAAGAACCTAAAGCATCCCCCACTATAGAAAGCCATGAAAATAAATTGAAAAATAGAGGGACTCACCAAAAAAAATTGGATCTTTCAAAGATAGTAAACCCAATAAGATTACAAGAAAACTGTTCTATACTCATTATATTCAGAGCTCTTTTTGAAAATTAATTCTAGAAGATGGATTGGAGCCCATCCCCGCGTCTAAGACTCTAAGACGCAGGATGGGGTTTCTAGGACGGCAAAAAATTCCCATATTTTGCGGATGGGTGGGGGACAGCTATTAAAATAATATATGACATAATAAATATACAAATAAATTTAAATAAAAATATTAATAACAATCTGTAACAGTCCACTATCCAAATTTGTGCTTGAAAATTGATGCATGCATAAATCACTTTTGAATATTATTATGTCTTTGTAAGACAATAAATTTAGGTTGTGTAAATGCTTTGGTCTATGCCTTGTTGCTTTTATCGTCTTCACGGCCTTTCGCTTCATATAGAATTTGTACATACAAGCTTTATTAAGTGATTGGAGTTTCCACTGAATTTTAATCAAATTCATACATAGACTTTATTTCAAATAAAAATGAGTTTCTTCCAAAAACGATCTTACCCTACAAGAGTACATTAGGGCCTTCCCAAATTTATTTCATTTTCAATTTTATTTGAGCCCAACACAATGGTGCAGCTGGATTGAGGCCATCCATTACCCGACCTTGAGAAATTTGTGGAGAAGGTGATCAAGTTGTTAATCAATGGAGGACCCTTCAATGGGCAAAACTATGTAACAAATTCAAGATAAGCACCTTGAGATTGATACATATTGGTGTTTTAAAAAAATTATATTTAAGATATCTGAACAAGTATTTAAATCTTTAAAATTTAAAAAAAAAATGAATATTTTTTTTGTGGGGGTGACATCTAGACATCCTCTAAAAAAGAGAATGTTTCGGGGATGTCCCAAAAACATCCCCTTTTTTAGGGGATGTCCCCCTTTATTTGCATAGGAGGGTGCACGAGGACATTTCGTCCCCGTTCCTGAGTCCCTAAAACATCCGGGGCGGTTGGGAGATGGGGTACAGGCATCCATGCATAACATTGGATTGGACAGCCTTTTAAGTTTTCTTCAAATTGGATAGACCATCCTAGAACCAATAGTTGTTCATCTCATCTAACATTACAACTTGGAGTTCCACATCACCGCCTTCATTGTCCATTGTAAAAACATAAAATTTCTCCTTTCTCCTTCAATGTGTATATTTTTCTCACAATTCTAATTATAACCCCTCAATCTACACAATTATAGTCCTCACAGGTTGTCCATTCATTTTAGTGCCCCATTAGAAGCTCCTCAAACTCATTGTTCAAAGAATTAGAAGGTTACACAATAGATGTAAGAAATCAAAACTATGGGATTGGAACATGACATGGTCTTATTTGGGTTACTGGTCAATCCAATAGTGCTTTACAATTGGAAGAAATGGGCCAGCAGCACATCAGACACAAAATGAATGCAGATAAACACAGTTACTTTCCCTTTAGAGGTAGCCACTACGAGCCGGTTACGTGGCTACTTAAATAACCAAGATGCGTGGAAACCAACAAGTGGCCCGATATGATAAGGGGAGAATAGTTAAATATAAGAAAGGGAAATTGGATGTGTTGTTTATTGTTTTGACATGAACACAGTAAAGGGTGTAAAACCCTCCCATTCTGGGCCTATTGATACTAAACTCTGGTACAAGTTATCTATACCTACTGAAGGTAAAGAAAATCAAAAAATAAACAAAACTGACATGAATTTAATCTAAACAAACTCAAATCCTACTTTGACCAATTTCAAATAATCAGGAAACCCATGAGATAAAGGTATCAACCATAGAGACTTGCAAGAATATGAGTTAAATACACCTTGAAGAATAATACTTATCACATTTGAAGTTAAACCCATTAAAAACAGAAACAACAGATGCCCAATTCTATCCCAATTCTATAAAGAAGTGTGCCAAGTTACAAATTGCTCATTAATTTACTCAACATAAGCCCAAATAACTCTCAAAACTTCACAAAATTATAATTGATTTTCAACAATCCAAATTCCCAAGCAGCATAAGCACAAATGAAAATGCACAATTAAAACCCAATTTGATAATTGTATTCAACAACAAAATGTGTATATCCTTAACAGCCCGAGCCTAATTTGTAATGTCCCCTTTTGGACATTTTTTGACCAAGTTGGATTTTAGGCAAACCCAACTCACCAAAACAAATTTGTAGAAGATATAGCAATCATTAACAAGGCAGATCTGAATTTTTAGTGAGAAGTGCGACTAGGGCAGAATTGAAAACTCACACAAATCAGCGATTAAATTCATACCCACTTACTCCAAACTGATTCCCATATTTTTAACAGCCCAAACATGAATAAAATCTGATTTTTAGAACAATAATGGACTGGAAAATAAAGCAGAAATCTGCAGACTTGGGAGGCTGAAAATAACACTTTATAACCCTTCCAAAAATCATGAAAATAACTTACTTTGATTCCCAAAATTCAACGCAATGGATAACAACAATTTTCAGACCTGGAATGTATCCAAAATAGCTCAAAATAGCCAAGAGATGGGTCGCTCCATCTTGCACAATGAACATGCAACTGCTGCAATTTTATTCTTCAAAACAACACTGCCGGAAATAGTAAAAATCTGTGAAGACCCAATGGAAAATCCTGTGTAGAAATTCCTCCAAAGATCTAAGAGGGTTTTTGTCCTCTAGAGTCAAATCCTAAGGGTTTTCGTCCTTAGAATATTTTTGCAAAGGCTCAAGGCTTCAAATGCAAATCAAAAATTATAAAAATGATCATAACATGCCTTCCCCTCAAGTCGACTTCTCCTTATAAAGGAAGAAGAGACCCAAAACAACCTCCAAAATGTCCAATCAACATGCAATGATTTTCTTTATGCAATTTCTACCCTCCACTTTCCTTTCTAGGACAAGTCGCATTTTTACATAGGGAGGATACAAAAATACAATGCTTTTTATCTTTTCTAAGTTCCCATGATCCCTCCTCAATGCATTTCGCCGTTCCCCCTAGGAAAATACAAAATGTATTTGGACCACTAATAATTGCCCCCAAGGCTAGTAGCACCTTCCTATATGGATTACAAATTTTATAAGTGCTTTTTCTACATTTATATAATTAAGTTAAATAAATTAATATAAGCGCTTTATTGTTTTTTCTTTTCTTTTGGCACTTTATAAGAATTTATTGTAACTTAAGCCACCCTTGTGATCACCCTTTTGCCGTCGGGCTGACAAAATAGGCCAAAGGTCTTCGATTGGGATGGGAATATTACAGTCCTCCCTTCCCAAAATTGTTTTTCACTCAAGCAATTCCTAATCTTGTTTTGTCCAAGTGCCATGCGCAAGAAACAAAACATGTTGAAGTGTTCTACCAGCCTGGCCCCTGTACCTATCAAGTGAGCTAAAATTTACCACTATATATCAATCCACAATATGCTCATATACTACATACTTGGAGCAATGGTTTCAACAAAATGCGATATAGAAGGTTTCATCATCTACCATATTACGCATCTCATGAAGGAAATAAATTGGAATATGCAGCAATAAATACAGACTGCGTTATCATGTCACTTCATACCTTGGCATATCACCAACATTCATGTCAATCTTTGTCTTCAGGAGTGACTTGACTTTGCTGCACCAAAATTCTCCTTGTATCCTTGTCTGATAATGGGGTTACACATTCCTCATGAATTAGAACTGCTGAAATAACATAGTATGATGGCATACCTGAATCCACACATTGCTTCAATCCGAGCTGATCTGCCCTCCTGTAGAGAAGATCATTTCAAAGCGTCTTACCTGCCATATCTTGAGGAATATGATTCCTCATACCTTACTGCCTACTAATAGACAGCATTATCCTTCCTTGGAACTCTTGTAGGTGATGTCTCGCTTGAGCGGCTAACATCCCAGAATCAATAGCTCTACTATTCCATTCCTCACACTTTTTAAGAGTTTCCATCACATCCTCCTATAGTTTGCATATATGAATTTATTCCATCATGACAATGACTCAATTTCTTTAGGACTCAAAGTTTCACTAATTTCATTATCTTGCTAAATGGAAATCATACCTTTTGGAGCTTCTTTTTCCTGCATGTTGGAATACACAATGGGCTGGTTTCTCTCCAAGTGTAGATTTGATTTGGTAGACTCCACAACCTTGTCTCCTTGTTCAACCTGAAGATCAAATCTCTCTAGAAATTATTTGAGAGAAACCTGCAAATGGAATCAACAGATTCGACCCCCTAGGTCTTCAAGATTTTCTTCCACTTTCTTCATGTGTTACTTTGTTGACATGTATATAAAAATGAGATTTAGGGCATGCCTCTTGACACAAAGGATTACAACACAAAAATGTTTCAAATTTTTCCAATCAACACCTAGCAGAGATCTCCTCTGTTCCTTCAAAGACTGAGTGACTTGCATACACTTCATTTTTCCCATACAGATATCCATGTCATCATCCCTCACACTGGCTGGGAGGTTCTTCACTTGGTTCTGAATACCATCTGTAATGTCCCTCCTTGAGAGCATTTTTGGACAATTTGGATTTTAGGCAAACTCAACTCACCAAAACAAATTTGTAGAAGATCTAGCAATCATTAATCAAGGCAGATTTGGCTCCTATAATGGAGTGCGACTAGGGTAGAATTGAAAACTCGCACAAATCAGCGATTAAATCCATACCAACTTAGTGAGAAACTGATCTCCATATTTTTAACAGCCCAAACATGAATACTTCATCTGATTTTTAGAACAATCCTGGACTGGAAAATAATGCAAAAATATACAGACCTAGCAGGCTCACCATAACACTTTATAACCTTCCAAAAATTCTGGAAATAACTTACTTTTCTTCCCAAAATTTAGTACACATGGCTAGGGAGAATCATCAGACTCTGGAATTTCTCCAAAATAGCTCAATATTGACAAGAGATGGGTCGCCCCAATCTGGGACAATGAACTTTGCAACTTAGGTACAATTTTAGTTCTTCAAAAAAACACTGTTAGAAATAGTTAACATATGTGAAGACAACTCAATGAAGATATCCTCTAAAACTCTAAGAGGGTTTTCGTCCCCTAGAGTCAAATCCTAAGGTGTGATGTCCCCTTTTTGGACAAATGGGAATTCTAACAAACTTCCACACCAATCAAATCAAGAAGTATTAAATCCTTTTGAATCAACCTCAAATAACCCAATGTTAGTTAAATTCAACTCAAAATGCAGTTAGAAGTAGCCAAGGTTGTAGGTTAGATGGGTGGATCAATTGGGAATTAAATCCTCTTTACTTTTGATTTTTTATAACAGTAATTAAATAAGTCAGATTTGCAGACAACTGAAAACTTCTAAAATTCATAACTCAATCAGAAACAAAGTGCACAACTAACTTGAGATTTTTCCCTTTAAAATGAACTAAGGATCAAACTTTTCTGAGCACTAAAACCCCTTCAAAATAGCATTCAAACTTCTAGATCTAGGCACTAGGGGTTAGCAGAAATTATTAAATTAATAGCCAGCACTTCCCTCAACTGTTTTCACCCTTCAAAAGCTTGTTTTGATGCACAAAAATGCCAAGAACAGATCTGAACTGAAATTACAATTTTTAAGCATAAAAATGTGTCCCAAACAATTAATAATCCAACCCCAGACTGTTGTAACTTCTAAAATTATTTCTTTCTTAACCAACCAAGCAAAAGCTTTCTAAATTTAGATTTTAGGCCACAAATATATGAAGAATAATATTCCAAAATTAGTTTTCGCACAGCAAACACAAAACCCTAATTTTTCCCTAAAATTAGGTTGCCCAACACATTTAGGGCATCAAATCATCTCAAAAAATTATGAAATTAATTGATAAACACAGCAGATCTAAAATTCACTTGTTTAACCATCAAAACATGCAAACAAACTCAGATTTAGTTCAACAATCAATTCGCTAGGGTTAGGAACACTTTCCCAATCAATTCCCCACACAATAGATGTAACATACATACAAATGGATCCTTAGCAAAATCAGATTTACTTCAATTCCAAATTGAATGAGAGAGAGAGAGCACAATAAAGAGCTAGGGCATACATCCCATTTCTCCAAGCATGGAGTGATATCAAATGATCAAATCAACATCCCCAATGATGGCCTCGCAACCTCCTTTTATAACATAAGGGGTGCAACATTCAAATCGCCGACCACTCCCCTTTTAAAGGGAAAACATAAAACTTAATTAAAATACTTAAAAGACTCACTTAATGTGCACTTTATTATTTTCTAATTAAATAATAAAGAGTAACTAACCTATGTGCACATTTTAAAACTAACTAGAGACTCCCACTTGTAGCGCTAGGCATGCCAAGGGGTTACAATGTAAATAAAAGAGATGAATAGATATATTAGTAATGCCCCAGAAAAGGGCACATTACAGTCCTCCCCTCTCGGAGATTGCTTTCCCTCAAGTAATAGCAAACTCATAGATCCATTTATCATGCACCCAAGAGAAGAGATGAAGTGATGCATCTTAAGTCTTGCTCCGGTGCCAGTCAAGTGATGAAACCTTTGGAAGAGCATGTAGGCTTCCTTCGTGGCAATCCAAACATGTGTGTGATCATCTTCGTAGTAGGAACTCCAAGTGGTAGTGCCTTCATCATAGGAAGATGAATGAAAATCCGCATGAGCTTTGACAAGCCCCCAAAATGCCCACTCAATAATGCCCTCATGAAGTGAGTACGACAACTGTATTTCTTCGCATGTCTTCAATCCTACACATGAAACAAACACATTAGAAAAATCATAAGTTTTGAGAAACTATTTTTCATCTTCTTCTTCATGTCTCCAAGGCATGAATGCCTCACAACCCATCCTCATACATGGGTTGTTCCCAAACTCTGTCATGCTGCCCCAAATGTTGTTGTGGTCATGCATTTTTTTCCCAAAAATCAGAACTAAAGTGGCAGGTGTCCATCGCAAAGTAACCATGCATAAGTCAATAATGATCACCAACAACAAGTCCATCCACTTCATGTCTAAAAACTCAACTGTAGAAGCGATAAGAGGGTTGAAAATAATGATGACAACCATGAAAATGATAGGACAACAACTATCATACTTCAAAAATTTTACCCCAACATGAAAGAGCAACAAACCAATGGAGGAAAATGACTTCAACATAATTAAAACTTCACCCCCAACTTTAGCAAACTGAAAAATACTCAAATATATGGCCACATGGATAGAAAATATTGCATCTTGGTGAGTGTGAATCCTGCAATGAGGAGTAATCAATCTGAAACACATCTTACCCTTGCTCATGGTAAGTGTACCATCAAAGCATTGAATGACAAAATCCATAGTGCTTGTGCTACCAAGTTTTTTAAACTGAAAATTATCATTAGAACTCAAAAAAAACACCTTTCCCATTGATTTCCTGATCTACCAAGGTTAGGACATGCTTGCCAACACTTTTGTTTAGCATATTCAATTATGAAATTTCACTTGACCCCATGAAATCAAATGTAAAAATCAGAAAATCAGAAATATAACTCATGCAAGGAATCTCATACCATTTATTGTGCCAATGGACTTCCCTTATGAAAGGAAGCAATTCACCTGAAAAATGGTTGGGGCTACCCATCATACCTTTTGTGCCATGGAACACAATACTCAAAATTTTCAAACCAAACATCATCTTCTACCTTAGAATCATGCAACCTTATTTGTGATTTGCGTGGGACCTCCTTAGACTTCATTTTTGAGTGAATAAAGTCATTTAATTGCTCTCTAATGATTGTTGTTCTGTGCAGACCAGCCAGCT
The DNA here is from genome assembly GCA_019776745.2 of Taxus chinensis. Taxonomy (NCBI): domain Eukaryota; kingdom Viridiplantae; phylum Streptophyta; class Pinopsida; order Cupressales; family Taxaceae; genus Taxus; species Taxus chinensis. The sequence continues at coordinate 21,005,946 of CM034149.1, forward strand.
AAGAATGATCTAAGTACCCAGAAATGCCTCTTCTCCATGGGTATAATTTCTACCCATGCCACCCTCATGTTCCCTCTTCAAAACTGATTTATTTCTACACGTTTCTAGCTCAATGTAGTTAATAGGCACCAATAATTTATCAAGCATCAACAAATTATTATCACTAGATGAATGCTCTATGGTTTCCTCTTTTGACTCATCTCCCGTGATCACTTTATCATCATGCATGTAATCATCAAAAGGCAAAGAAACTTTTTCAATCAACAAACAATCTTTACCTTGCTTATTTTCATTCAGTGGCTCTTCTTCCTTCACTTCCTCTTGAATCAAATCTGATTTTTCTGTGTAATCACCAAGTTGGATGCAAGGATTAGATATGAATAATTTATCACCAAACACCAAACGATTCATACCTTGAAAAGTTGATCCTTCTTGCTTCATAGAAGACCTTACTAACATATATTATGCCGTCACCTTGCTTGAACATTGACCTAAACACTTTTGGCTAAAGTATGAGCAATACATGACTCCTCTAATCTCAAACCTTCCTCAAGCATGGATACCAATGGTTGTGGGGGATCCTCATATTCATTCAACACTAGGGACAAGATGGTTTGCATTACAATTTACAACCATTATTTTTTTTTTATGATCATCATGTAGGACAACAAATAATACTTCAAAAATGTGTAGAATGAGATCATCACGATCAAGATCTGACATTGGTATAGAAGTTCTTACCTTTGCCATGTTCTCCAAAATCTTAACCCTTTTATCAAAATAAGGGTTTGTGGTGTCCCAAAATTTTTGAAAGCTTCCTATCATGAACTCAAAGACCTCTTCCATGGTGGTGTCATTGTAAGACAAATTTGGGGTTGTTATCCTTATCACCTCGCTAATACAAGAGATGACCATGAGCCTCACATCCACCTCATCATGCCTCAATAGTTTGGATCTAGCCAAATGAGTCACCAAATAATCCATCGCTGAAAATATAAAGCCATAATTTGATTGTGCTATCATAGCCAAACAACTTGTCGTTTCTTCTAGAGTGTTGAGCAACACACTCTTCACGTGGAAAAGACTCGAGACATCTCCCAAGTCTATAGAGCTTGGCCCTCAACTCTCCATCGCTTGTTAGTTCCATGATTCAAAAACTCTGCAAACAATACCCACAAGATTAGAAGAAAGTTGCTATGATACCACTGTGATGTCCCCTTTTCAGACAAATGGGAATTCTAACAAACTTCCACACCAATCGAATCAAGAAGGATTAGATCCTTTTGAATCAACCTCAAATAACCCAATGTCAGCTAATTACAACCCAAAATGAGGTTAAAAGTAGCCAAGGTTGTGGGTTAAATGGGTGGATTAATTGGGAATTAAATCCTCTTTACTTTTTATTTTTTATAACAGTAATTAAATAAGTCAGACTTGCAGACAACTGAAAACTTCTAAAATTCATAATTCAATCAATATTCCTTCTTTTCATACGAAACAAAGTGCACAATAAACTTGAGATTTTTCCCTTTTCAATGAACTAAGGATCATATTTTTCTGAGCACTAAAACCACTTCAAAATAGCATCCAAACTTCCAAATACTAGTGCTAGGGTTAGCAGAAATTATTAAATTCATAACCAACACTTTCCTCAACTATTTTCACCCTCCAAAAGCTTGTTTTGATGCAAAAAAATGTCAAGAATAGATCTGAACTTGGTGTCCCCAAATTTCACCCCTGAAATCTAGGACTACCCATTTAAAAAAAAATGTTCTTTTTAAAATAAAGGGTCTTTTGTGATTTTACTGCTAGAAGTCTTGTCTATTACGTTAAAATATTCCTAGGGAATCATATGAGCCAATTTCGACAAATACCCAGATGCTCAAAATAATTTTATCCCTCCACCAGGTTTCGTCTGCACGAATTTTATTAATGTAAATTGTGCTCCGGTTGAACCCTGTTGAAGTTTTTCATGCTAGTATTCCCACATCTCAACAGAGTTTTTACCAGGAATGAATTCAGAGTGATTGTCTGCAACTTCTGGCAACGTTTTTCATTTTTTATTTATTTCTTTTTGCATTTGTTTTCGGTTTTTCTCTGTAGTCTGTCTGTTAAATCCCCCTCGATCCGGTCTTTGTTTTGTATAGCTTGTTTAATTACCTAGAACATCTGGCAGTCATTTATGGCCTTAGCAATGGAAGAAATCAATCTTGGAAGGCAAACTTTTGACCAAAAAAGATGAATTTAAGCAGAAAAAGCCTCTCCTAGACAAGTCGCACTTTTTGGGATAAATAGATATAAGCTGCAATGAGAATTTTAGCAGTGGCAGGCAGGTGGGAATTTCTTGTCTGCCTAACACGTTACTTTTTCCCATCAAGTCAGAATCACTTAAGTTGCAATGGGAATTTTAGAGGTACTAGGCAGGCGGGAATTTCTTACCTGCCTTATAGGGTGAAAATTCTCATTATAAAGGAAAACATCACTTAACGCACTAGTGGGAATTTCTTGTCTGCCTAGCAGGCTAACTTTTCCCATCAAAGAAGTTTATTCACCCATGCAAATCGCACTTTTTCAAAGAAGGCTATTTTCAATGCAAGTTGCACTTTTTGGGAGATGATTTAAGCTGCCAATAAGAATTTTGGCAATGGCAAGCAGACGGGAATTTCTTACCTGCCTTGCATGGTGAAAATTCCCATGATGAAGAACAAATCACTTAAGTGAAAGATGGGATTTTTGGTGCTACAGTGTAGAGTGAAAATTTTCATCAAGTTGACTTCCTATTTTTAGTTGTTTCCCTTGTCAAAAAGTGCGACCCACCTTGGTATTAAACCATGCATTTAATGATATTTATTAATTGCTTTTCTATCCACTTTGGTGCCATAAATGGAAGGAAAGTCAATGCAAGTACATAAGCTAAAGAGAAGTCAAGGATGCATGCTAAAAATAAATAAAATAAATCCATAAAAAAAAACCACCAGAAGCATACATATTTGGGCTCCCAAATTGGATGAATAGACATGGCTTTTAATTTATTAAATTGCCAGAAATAGGGAAAGACAATTATTAAAAATAGCATGCAGATGGTTATATAAGCATGGGATGCCATAACAGAGAAGCAGTTAATTCTTTTTGATGAAGTTTGCAGCCCAGACAGGTTTTGGTGCCAAAAGGAGGATTTTGCAATAAAGATTATTTTCCACCGCCGAGAAGCTTCCAGTTTTGGCGCCCAGGGTTGGAATAGCCTAATTTTTATCATTCTAAGTGTCTGCATGTTGGTATATGTGCCCAGGTGAATTAAATAATATTTTTGCTTGCTTTGCATGCAAGCAAAACCTCAAATTTTAGGGCAGCAGGCTTTATATGCAGATTTTGGTGATAAAAATCAAGTATTCATGCCATGGACTCCATCTTTGTCTGAATTAATATCAGGTATTTATCACAGGTGCTCATATTAGTGAAAGGAAGTTCAAATCAATATTAGATACACTGAATCTCTTCCGAATCAGAAGAAATTGTCAGATCTGCACAAAGCCAATTACAAGGGATTCCGATAGAATTAAAAGAAAAACAGTTCACACAAAGATTGTTCCAGGCATGATGAAACATGATGAAAGAGAAGGATCAACAGATTCATGCATATCTACCAGATTTGCTATCATCAATGATACAGACATAGGCCCTGAACCCATCACTGATTTAATTGACAGATCTAGAGCCAAAAGGACATCTATCATGCGGGCAATTAAAAGTAGCGGGATTATTCAAGCCTCAGCATTTCCAATCACAAGTCAATTGCCTGAAAATTCCGGCACGACCAGTGGTGATTTCAATCAGCATGCATGATGCTGACAATAGATGGGAAAATGTTGAATTACATGTTTGACAAGTATATTCAATATCAGAACAAAAAGAAAGCGTAGGGTTTTACAGCTGACAGATCTTCTTTCTTTTCTTCTTTCTTTTCTTATTTCTTATGTTTCCTGATGAAATTATGAGATTAAAGTTATTGGTTTAAAAGTTAATACTTTAAGTTATTTGAAAAGGTTCTCTACGATAAGTGACAAATGTGCACAACTTTGACTTAAACTTCAGGTACATGTCACTTAGAGAGGAATTCTAGGAGATAAGATAAGATAAATATATTAATGTCCAACGAATGACCACAAAAGTAGGTTAATGGGACTATAGCCCAAACAAAGTACAAAATGCGAGCGGGAAGAACTTTAAACGAGTTCCCAATAACAGAAAAAAGGGCAAAGACAAAGTAGAAAGGAAACCCGAAGCCAATACCCCCATAGGCGGGGGCAATGGAGCAAGCAAGGGAGAAAGACGAGGGAAGTAAAGAAGGGAATGAAGGGGGGGCAACAAGGACCAATGGTCTACTCAGGAATGGTAGCCACACCCCTCCTAACATTAGAGGCCGACGAAAAGAAGCTCCTGATGGATTGGCAACCCGAAGAGGGGGGCAAAAACCTCCTCCCCTGTTGAGATTTGACACTGAAGCGACGACCAGGGGAACGAATGGAGCTGGGTTGTCCTCTGGTACGTGTGTGCATCCGATTCTGCTTGTGGTGATCGAGGGAAGTGTGAAGGTCCAACCGGGGACGAACTGATCTATGCACTATATCTGGGTCAAAAAGGCTCTGTCGTTTAGTTCCTCCACCTGTGGGTAGAACTGGAAAGAAGGCAATAATTCGTTTCTTGGGGATGACTCTCGGATGGGGATGAAGAATCCGGTCCCAAAACAGCAAAGACTCACGGATGTAAAGGGTAAGACATCTCTGGTCAATATATCTGAAGAAGATCGGGAGAGTCAGAATCCCTCTGAAGAGACAGTGAAATCGTCTTATGATCTCATAGTAAATGGGGCAGCGGAAGATGAAACGAGTCTTGGTCTCCACCTCCTGAAGGCTACAGAGCCTACAAAGGTTGTCCTCTTGATCAATGTGGTGATCAATCTCACACCGAAGTCTGTGGGAGCCAACATGAAACTGACCCAGAGGTATACGGAGGGCATGCACCCAGTGACGGGAGGTGTACTGAGGGCAGATGATGAGTCCATCTCTGATTTCAAGAAAGTGCTCTGCATAAAAGGACATCTTGGCACGCGAACCCCCAGAAGGGTTCACCCAAGTAGTCTGAATGAAGCTCCTATTGATATCCTCCCGGATGGACCTGTTCAACACTTGCTTGGTGGACAAGAGATGACTGGGAGCATTCAGGGAATACTGGAAAGGGGGGAGACGATCGATCTGGATAACAATTGAATCTAATAAGACAGAAGTCTCAGAAAACCAACAACGGCCCATAGCCTGAGCAATACTCACAGAGGAACAATAAGCGAGATACGGATACCTGTCCTGCTCATCGGAGAGATCACCAAACCCCCTGATACAGTGAAGAAAGGTTGATATGTCAAATATAGTCTCTAGACATAAAGGTCGGGCTCCGAACTCTGCCAAAATAATATGTTGGGGGACCGTTTGTTTGCATTTGATGACGCGGCGAAGGAGGAGAGTTTGAATCCTCTCAGCAGAAGCCCAATCTGTGTCCAAAAGGGAGGGCCCTGTACGGATGAAAATGAACACGTGATCCTCAACCGCACTCGACCCCCCGAGGTCGTGCCGGAACAGCCGATGTTGAATGTGTGTGGCTAACTATAGGAGGATCAGTGACTAAGATCCAGTAGTGTGATCTCCTGGTAGTTGAGTTGGCAAAGGGGAGATTTAGAGGCTATGAACGGGTAGCGTAAATTCCCTATGGTTTGTTTACCTAACTTGGATCTAAGCGCTAAATTAGTTTGAAGTGTCCATTTAAACTGAATGAAATTAACAATCTATGCTACTGCTGAAAGGAAACTATTCTAAACAAATCACAAAACTGAAATATTACAATCACAAACAATAATTTGTTTCTATTCTAAATAATTAAAATATCTCTACACTAAAACTAAACAAGCAAAATAACCCGGCGTGGTTATTCACCTGTGCTGAGTGTATTGAAACTAAACTAACTTAAAACACACTTTTCCAAATGATCTATGATGTGTAGACAACCTCCTACAAATATTCTATCCTTTAGATCCACAGGGATGGGAAGAAGAGGATCCCTCACCGGGAGTTGCTATGAAAGATTCAAACCTTCTTGGAAATTAACTAATTACTTGCAAATGAAAGGAAATTGATTTCTACTCTATTTGATATGATATAACAATGATAAATTGCAGGAATGAAGGAAATCAAACAACACATCCAACCTGGAATTCACATAACAGAGGTAAATCCAATTGTGCAGTAGTATGTCCCCTCAGTTTGTTTCTTTCTTTCTCCGAGTGTTCATATGAGTCCAAGGGATTGCGAATGCAAGAACAACAGCAGAAGGATAGCACTTGAGCAATGGCAGGTTGATGGCAATCTAGATGCAATGCAGGTAGAAGAGAGATAACACAAAAAATCTGAGCTTGGCTATACAATTCCTAGCAAGATTGTGGCAGCAATACAATGCAAGATACACAAAAATTCTCAGGCCCCTTTGCTTGAATACAAACATGGAATATATAGGAATGGAGGCTAGGAGGTTACTTCATGCACAAGGCAAGAAGAGGCAGTTCCAACAAATTAAATCTCATTTAAAATAGGAGCAAGGAGAACCAAGCAAACAAAGCTATTTTTAGCCAATTTGGCTCACGGATACGTTCTAAAAGCAAACTTAAGTGAATCGTCGCATGTCGAAACACACATGAAGAATCTAGAAAAAGCGGGCAAGACCGCCCACCTATGCAGGGCAGCGGTCCTGGCACTGAAGACCAAAACAAGCACAGAAAGAGGCGGGGATGGAAAAATGCATGGAAAAGTTAAGTAAGGCCATCTAGGCTACAAATATACACTACGAATGGGTTTTGGAGCTCGAACACCTTCTTGAAAAAAATTTGAATCATTATTGGGATTCTTGTAACCGTTTTCCCGAAAATGTAGCACGTGCAATTTGGGGTGCATACAGGCCCCCAAACAATACACCCATAGAGAACAGTGGGGTGTATGAGAAAGTTCATAAGAAACATCTTGGAGGAGATGTCTTGGAAGTGGTGCCCAAAACACTGTCTCTCGAGAATGGCAAGAGACCCATACCCTTTATTCACCCTCGACTGAAGAGCATGCCTCATACTGAATCTAAGCCCTGAGAACTGGACTCCCAAGTAGGTGTATGTATGAGAACTGGAGAAAGATTGTCAGATGTTTCCTTGACAACTTCCGCATGTTATAGTTCAGTTGAAGTTTCCTATTTGTAATTGCCCTCTATACACTATAAATAGAGAAAGAGCTTACGGTTAAGGGATGAGAATTTGTAATCAGCATTCTTTTGTTCCAGACTTTGAGCTGAAACCTTTGATATCTTTGTGAAAGCTAAGGAATAGAGAGGAGGCAGATTTCCGAAGAACTTTGTGTCAATGGTGCATTTGTTTCTTATTTCTTTTTTAGATCTTCGCATAAACTTTGTGTTATCTTAGACCTGGATCTAAAACTTTCCTTTGCTTTGAATTCTGCATTTCAAGATCTATTTGTTTCGTCTATTTGCATGTGACCAACTTTGTCAAATATTGGTTAGCCTATACATCTTTTTTCTTTTCTGCTCCCATTCAATTATTTCCCTCTTCTGCATATATACATTTTTACAGCTGCTTACTGCAAAATTGCCTAGCTATGGTCCATGAGCTACGCAATTAAAATAAAACCAACAAATAAATATTAGGAAATATAATTGACAAAATCTTACACAGGAGCCTCACCGGTAAATGAGGGAGATTTATCTCATGACTGCCTAGGTTTTCAGCTGTGCAGAAAATCTAGCCAACAGAACTGAAATCACAACTTTTAAGCATAAAAATGTGACCCAATAAAATTAATAATCCAACCCCAGACTGCTGCAACTTCTAAAATTATTTCCTACTTAACCAAGCAAAATTCTTCAAACTTTGGATTTTGGGCTGGAAAAACATGAAGAATAATATTCCAAAATTAATTTTTGCACAACAAACACGAAACCCTAATTTTAACCTAAAAAGTAGGTCGCCCAATAGATTCAGGGCATCAAATCATCTCCAAAAATTATGAAATTAATTGCAAAACAAAACAGATCTGAAATTCACTTGTTTAACCAACAAAACATGCAAACAAACTCAAATTTCCTTCAACAATCAATTCGCTAGGGTTACGAACACTTTCCCAACCAGTTCGCCACACAATAGATGCAACATACACCCAAATGGATCCTTAGCAAAATCAAATTTACTTTAATTCCAAACCGAATGACAGAGAGAGAGAGAGAGCACAATGAAGATCCAAGCATACATTTCATTTCTCCAAGCATGGAGTGATATTAAATGATTAAATCAACATCCCCAATGATGGCCACACAACCTACTTTTATAACACGGCATGCATAGCGCTACAAGTGGGAGTCTCTAGTTAATGTAAAAATGTGCACATAGATTAGTTACTCTTTATTATTTAGTTAGAAAATAATAATGTGCACATTAAGTGCGTCTTTTAATTTTTTAATTAAGTTTTATTTGTTTTCCCTCCAAAAGGGAAAAGGTCGGTCATTTGAATGTTGCACCCCTTACGTTATAAAAGGAGATTGCATAGCCATTTTTGGGCATGTTGATTTGATCATTTGATATCACTCCATGCTTGGAGAAATGGGATGTATGCCCTAGCTCTTCATTGTGCTCTCTCTCTCATTCGACTTGGAATTGAAGTAAATCTGATTTTGACAAAGGTCCATTTGTGTCTATGTTGCATCTATTGTGTGGCGAATTGATTGGGAAAGTGTTCTTAACCCTAGCGCATTTATTTATGGTGCAAATTTGCAGCATGATTTGGGAGTATACTTGTTGGTTTTCAAATCTGTTGTGTTTTGCAATTAAGTTCATAATTTTGGAGATGATTTGATGCCCTAAATGTGTTGGGCGACCTACTTTTTAGGGAAAAATTAGGGTTTTGTGTTTATTGTGTGAAAGCTAATTTTGGAATATTATTCTTCATATTTTTGTGGCTCAAGATCCAAAGTTTCAGTTCATTTGGACTTCTCTAGCAAAAGATATGAATTTTTGAAGTTATGTTGTAGGAAGGATTTCTTTAAATAATTTCCAGAATTATTTGGCAAGTTTTTGACGATCATAAAAAAAGATCTACAAATCTGATTTGTTTATCTTTTATTTATAAGCAAGGGAGGTACTTATTGATGTGTTTAGAGGCCGGGAAAAGAGCTGGAAATTTATTATTAATTTCTTATAACCCTATCGCCCAGATCTGGAATTTTAAGTGCTATTTTGAAGGGGTTTTGGTGCTCAAAAAAATCGTATCTCTAGTTCATTGGAAAGGGAAAAATCCCAAGTTTATTGTGCATTTTGTTTCATGCAAAAAGATTGAGTATCAAGAGAGTTATGAATTTTAGAAGTTTTCAGCAGTATACAAGCTCTTTTATTTAATAACTATTGTTATAAAAATCAAATTTTAAAAATGTATGAATTCTAATTGATTCACCCATCACCTTGGCTACTTCCAACCCCATTTTGGGTTGCAATTAGTCGACATTGGGTTATTTGAGGTTGAATCAAAAGGATCTAATCCTTCTTGATTTGATGTTGAATTTTGTTAAAATTCCCAATTTTCCCAAATAGGGGACATCATAGTGGTATTAGAGCAACTTTCCTCTACTCTTGTGGGGTTTGTGTTTGCAGATCTAGATACATAGGGTATGAATCATGGGGTTAACAAGTGAAGGAAAAATGAAAATGCAGTTTTGCAGATTGGGAAGATGGTTTGATCCTCCACATCTTTCAAGAGATGTGTTGCTTAGTATTTTGGAAGAAGTTGCAAATTATTTGTCCATGGTAAAGCAATCGAATTATGGCTCCATGTTTTCAGCAATGGACTCCTTGGTGACTCACTTGGCTAGATCCAAACTATTGAGGCATGATGAGGTGGAGGTGAGGCTTATGGTCATCACTTGCATTAGCGAGGTGACAAGGATAACAACCCCAAATTTTCCATACAATGACACCACCATGGAAGAAGTCTTTGAGCTCATGATAGGAAGCATTCAAAAGCTTTGGGAGACCACAAACCCTTACTTTGATAAGAGGGTTAAGATCTTGGAAAACATGGCAAAGGTAAGAACTTGTATAACAATGTTAGATCTTGATTGTGATAATCTCAATCTACACATGTTTGAAGTATTCTTTCTTTTCCTACATGATGATCATTCACCAAAAAATAATGGTTGCAATGCAAACCATCATGTCCCTAACATTGAATGAATATGTGGATCCTCCACAACCATTGCTATCCATGTTTGAAAAAGGTTTGAGACTATAGGAGTCATATATTACTCATACTTTAGCCAAAGGTGTTTTAGATCAATGTTCAAGCAAGGTGAAGGCATATATGTTGGCAAGGTCTCCTATGAAGCAAGAAGGATCAGATCTCCAAGGTATGAGTCCTTTGGTGTTTGATGGTAAATTTTTGATATCTAATGTTTGCATGGGACTTGGTGATTGCACCAAAAAATCAGATTTGATTCAAGAGGAATTAAAGGAAGCAGAACCACCGGATGAAAATAAGCAAGGGGAAGATTCATTGTTGATTGAAGAGGTTTCTTTTCCCTTTGATGATTGCATCATGGGAGATGAGTCAAAGAGGAAAGAGAAGTTTGTTTTACAAGTTTGCATGGACAAAAAAAACAAGGGCAGCCAAGAGGTAATCAATTATCTTTTTTGGTGTTACTAATGCTACTTGGGTTGGTAATGAATGCAAGGATATGGGGGTGTGTGCCATGCAAGAAGAGGCATTTCCAGGTACTTTAGACCATTCTCAGCTCGCTGGTCTGCGCATAACAACAGTCATTATAGGGAAAATATGAAGTTTAAGAAAGTCCAACACCCATCACAAATAAGGTTGCATGATTCCAAGGTAGAAGGTAATGTTTGGGTTGAAAAATCTAGGGAGTGTGAAGGTGTTCCATGGCACAAAGGTATGATGGGCAGCCCCAATCATGTTGTTTCAGATGTATTGATTCCTTTCATAAGGGAAATCCATTGGCAAAATGAATGGTATGAGATTCCTTGCATGAGTTAACTTTTGATTTTACTTTTTCTTATGTGAATGGAGTAAAAACAGTGGGGTATCATCATGCACATGCTACCTCATGGTATGAAGAAGTGAGCAACCACTTCGAATTATTTGTATTGACACTTCCATGTACTTGTGAGATGATCAAGTTGAATAATCTATTGTTCTTATATCATGGCGAATTTCAGTTTTGGGTCATAAGGAAGGTTGGCATCATAAAAGGAAAGTATAAACATTGTCTATTCATGTGTGAATTTGCAACCAAGAAGAGTATGTGTATGCCTAATATTTCCATTGATATTCACACTGCAGTCATGCACATTTTCAGTTTGTTTGGAGACATGTTAGCATGCCCACAAAAGGATTCAATCACACAGTATGCTAATTTTCAGTTTGGAGCATCATTGGTACATGTTACAGGACCATTTTCAAGCCACTTAGCACTGCTATTGCATTGGGAGCAGCAAAGAGGAAGGTATGGTGTTAAATTTTCATGTTATGTTTTAGAAAATAAAGGCAAATATGGTGAATATTCAGGTATGGAAGGAAGAGGTGCAAAGTTTGTGATAAAATTCACTTTGGATCAGCTCTACATCATGTGCGTGAATGTGTTTCAAAACTTGTTTTCATGGGAACAATGCATTGTGGGTTGTGAGAGTGTAGTGTTAGCCTTACCTAAGGTGAGTTGGGATACCTTGAGGACAAATATTTTTATTTACACTGCTGTAATTTATTTCAGCAGTCTTCTTGTGGCTTTTAGAGCCATAAGGCATGAAGATAAGGGATATTTTCCCATTAGTACACTCACACATGGATCAAAGGATGAAGTAGGGCTCACATGGGGACAAATTTGGAGTTGTCAAGCTGCTGATTATTTATCAGATTTTTATTTTATGACAACTGGTTTTTGGGAGTTCAAGGAAGTATGGGGCAATATTATGACATTTGGGGGCAACCCATACATGAAGGAGACTTGTGAGCCATTCACACCACCGAAATACACTTGAAAAGTGTTTTTCAACACTTATTTTTCTAATAAGTTTGTTTTATGTGCGGGATTGAAGACATGTTAAGAAAGACCGTTGTCCTATTCACTTCGTGAGGGCATTATTGGGTGGGCAGCCTTGGAGCTTAGCAAAGCTCATCCCTTTGATGACTCCCCATGACATGTTGAGGACACCATTACTTGGAGCACAAATTACCGAGCTAAAAACCCACTTTTTTGGGTTGACATGCGGGAAGGAAACATGTTCTTCCAAGTGCTTCATCACTTGACTGGCACCAAAGCAAGACTTATGATGCATCACTTCATCTCTTCTCTTGGGTGCATGATATGTGGATCTATGTGTTTGTTATTGCTTGAGGGAAAGCAATCTCCGAGACGAGAGGACTGTAATGTCCCCTTTTCTAGGGCATTACAAATATATCGGTTCATATCTTTCATTTGTATTATAACCCCTTGGCATGCCTAGCGCTATAACTAGGAGACTTATTTAGTCTTTAAATGTGCACATAAGTTAGTTACTCTTTATTATTTAATTAGAAAATAATAAAGTGCACATTAAGTGAGTCTTTTAATATTTTAATTAAGTTTTACTTGTTTTCCCTCCAAAAGGGAAAAGGTCGGCCATTTGAATGTTGCACCCCTTATGTTATAGAAGGAGGTTGCATTGCCATTTTTGGGCATGTTGATTTGATCATTTGATATCACTCCATGTTTGGAGGAATGGGATGTATGCCCTAGCTCTTCATTGTGCTCTCTCTATCATTTGATTTGGAATTGAAGTAAATCTGATTTTGAAAGGATCCATTTGTGTGTATGTTGCATCTATTGTGTGGCGAATTGATTGGGAAAGTGTTCCTAACCCTAGCACATTTATTTATGGTGCAAACTTGTTGCATGATTTGGGAGTATACATGTTGGTTTGCAAATCTGTTGTGTTTTGCAATTAAGTTCATAATTTTTGGAGATGATTCGATGCCCTAAATGTGTTGGGAGACCTATATTTTAGGGAAAAATTAGGGTTTCACATTAGTTGTGCAAAATCTAATTTTGGAATATTATTCTTCATATTTTTGTGGCCAAGATCTGAAGTTTCTGCTCATTTGGACTTCTCTGGCGAAAGATATGAATTTTTGAATTTATGCTGCAGGCAGGGTTTTTTTAAATAATTTCTAGAATTATTTGGCATGTTTTGGTGATCATAAAACAAGATCTGCAAATCTGATTTGTTTATCTTTTATTTTTGAGCAAGGGAAGTACTCTGTGGTGTGTTTGGAGGCCCGGAAAAGTGCTAGAAATATTTTACTAATTTCTTCTAACCCTAGCGCCTAGATCTGGAATTTTAAGTGCTATTTTGAAGGGGGTTCAGTGCTCAGAAAAATTTGATCTCTAGTTCATTGAAAAGGGAAAAATCTCAAGTTTATTGTGCACTTTGTTTCATGCAAAAAGACTGAGTATCAAGAGAGTTATGAATTTTAGAAGTTTTTAGCTGTCTACAAGCTATTTTAAATTAATAGTGTTGCTATAAAAATCAGATCCAGAAAAGGTGTGAATTTTAATTGATTCTCCCATCTCGCCCATCACCTTGGCTACTTCCAACCCCATTTTGGGTTGTAATTAGCCGACATTGGGTTATTTGAGGTTAAATCAAAAGGATCTAATCCTTCTTGATTTGATTTTTGTTGATGTTTATTAAAATTCTCATTTTTCCCAAAAAGGGGACATCACAAAATCCCGTCCAGTACCAAGTCCATACCAGAAATGGCTTTTCCATTTTTTGGCACATACTTGGGCATTTATGGGCCGTTTCCATCAACACGTACTTCAAAACACACAAAAAAGGGAAAAAATGCTATAACATAAAAACTAAACCCCAAATTTCTAGAAGACACTAACTTAAACCCATATATAAACATGACATGGAGTGCTAAACTGTAATGTCTCCTTCTCCAGGATAGTTTGTTTTATGATCTTAGGCCCATTCCACTTCCTGTGGACTAAAAGAGAAAGAACAAGGGAAGTTAATGTCATGATTTTCAGTTGCTTTTGTAGATTTGCATTATTTGTAAGTAATTTTCTAATTAAAGTTTAGAGAAGTCAGGTTGGATGGGATAAAGGTGAAAAGTCATTTGAAAAGTAAAAGAAAAAGGAACTCTTACATCTCCAAGGAGTTCGGTCCTCTTTTGGAGGATTCTATTTTGTTTTTGACACAACCTGTAGTTACTTAAAGGGGTTGCTTGGATGGAAAAATGGGTATGGTTGCTTTGGAATTTATTCTCTTGGAGTTGGAGCACGAAACTGCTTTCCCTCTCTTGCGATTAAGGATAGAAACCCTCTTTGCACTTGGTTCGAGGACAAAACCCCTCATTCCTTCATTGGTGGTCTCACATGGCGGTCACACTTGGTGATTGCATTCAGATTTTCCTTGGAACACGCCACTTGCATGGTGGCGGGTTTCGGTGTCATCTAGGGCACGACACTCCTCTCTTTGCTGATAATTGGATTGTTCCTAATTAATAAGACTAATTTCATTTCCCGAATTGAAATTTGGGCCTTAGCATCATTATTTCCAGCCATTTTTGTAAGTAGATTCACTGCTAACAAAAAATTAATTATTATACTTCAACCAGGGCTCTAAAAATTCATTTCTTGGTTTGTACTTGCTCTAAATAATTATTATTGTTCCCTACATGCTTGGGATAAAGTAGAAGTGGTGTTGGAAGTGAATAATTGCAATTTCTTACTTGTTGTCATGAGAATTCAGTCTAATGTAGTCTGCTGCTATAAATTTCAGTTTATTGTGATTTGAGTTGGTGTCATTTTCCCTCCTTTTCAGCTCAGCCCTGGAAAGGGGCATCACATAAACACCTGTAATCTCATTTATGAACACTTTACATTTTTTAAGTGTTTTAACTTTTCTGATTTATCTTTTATGAACTAAAAAATGAGTATTATGTATATCGCTTCTGTGTTTTAGACCCATTCCCATTTCCTGTCAATGTAGCTTTGAAATTATCAGAGAACAACCAGTGCCCCCTTAAACTTACGTGAAGAATGCTAAAGTTCTTCAAGCCAAACTCTATTGGCGACTTCTACATCGGCCACATGAATTATGGGCTTATAATCTTTGGGCTAAATATGCAAAAGGTAGGTCACCTGAGGAGATTATTTGTCTTCATTTTCCTAATAGAGGCTCTCCTATTCTTTCTACTTTAAGGTTTGGTGAGGAGATGCTCAAAAAGCATCTCTACAGGGTTGTAAAGAATGGTCAGAGAGCTAATTTTCGGACAAATTCTCGGAATGGTCCTTCTCCACTCATTGAGCAATCCCTTCCTTAGAGACCTATCATGTGTTTGCATTCCAAGAAGTGGATTAAAGTGGCACATTACTATAGACCGTTGAATAATATGGAAATGGTGGGTAAAAGATGGATTTCCCCTGATGAATGGGCCATTCAATTGGTCGCCAATCAAAAAATAGGACATTTTGTATAATTCAAAGAAATTGGGGTATTTAGGGGTTTTATATTGTGATGAAGGTTATGATTCTATTTTTAGTAACAATCCTAATCCCCTATAAGATATTTTTAAACCTCTATGGTTTCAAAACCTTTGGCCCAAAGTTTGCTTTTTCATCTAGCTATTGCTACATCGAAGAGTCCTAACAAGCAAGCAATTGATGAGGCAAGCGTTTCATGGTCCTTTTAGATGTGAAATATGTTTAGGTAATGATGAATCTATTAATCATCTCTTTAAAGATTGTCCAATCACAATTAACCTTTGGCACAACCTGACTAATTTGTTGGATATTCGTTGGTAGGTTGTTGGAAATTACAATCAAATCTAGAGGGACTAGATGATTCAGGATCAACTTGCAAAGATGACCATCAAATTATGTGGATTAACACCTCTTCTCCTATGGAATATCTGGAAAGAGAGAAATCATAGAAACTTCAATTAGGAATGCAAGGACAACCATTTTTTTACTAGGAATCAGGAAATATCAAAGAATCAATTCATTATTTGATAACACACCCTCAAGTTCCTAGTCAGAGATGGGCCGGTATTTTATCTAAGCTTCAAATTCAGTTAGGGCAATTTATTTGTAGAAAATGCAATGTGGAATAATAAAGGGCAATTGTTTCCTCCTCTTGGGGTAGGTAAAATTAGCGTTGATGGGGTCCTCGCTAAGCTAGTATGAGAGTAGGGAGGTCACATGACAATGTTCCATCTTTTTTGTTTGCGGAAAATTAAGGTGTCTCTCCAAAAGTATGGTGGAAGGATATGCTATTTTGAAAGGACTCTAGGAGGCTGTGAAGGTAGGCGAGCTGAATATCATACTGCAGTCAATTTCTCAAATTTGGATTAAGTATCTCCATATTGCAACTAGGCAAATTGGATATTGGATAGAGTGCTGGATACAATGGATCATATTCAACAAGACTTTTGGAGAATAGACTTCTAGTATATCCCAAGAAATCAAAATAAGGTGGTTGATGCTTTGGAAAATTGGGCACTAGAAAAATCTGATATTATTTGTTATGGTCTTCCCATGCAGTGGTGGTCATCACAAACAAGGAATGCTATTTACTCACTTCTTTCTTTAGATGATGCCCAGGCTTGGAATTGGTAATTGCTTGAAGTATGTGTATATAAGAATAGTGATGCATTTGTTGCTTAGTTGTAAATGGAAAGCAAGGGTTCAACACTACACCTCTAAGGCTAAGGATTGGGTCTATAGTATGTATATCTAGAAATTAGACAATGTAACTTTGTTTTCTACTCTTGAATAAAATAGCTCTTTTAAAAAAAATATATATCAAGGACCATGCCTCCCTCACACGAAACAATATCCTTAGGTAAGAAGTTAATTTTTTACACCTCCATTGGATGCCTAAATAAAAGAAATTCACCTCCTCCACAATTCAAATCCTATGAACAAATATACAATCCACATTACCATGAAAGACATGCTTGTTGGGTTTTGATTCTTGAACTTCAATCATTTCGACAATAACACCCCACCTTATTGCTAGATCACAACCCCTAGGAAACCCATTCTCTAATGATTATGCAATGAATTTGAGAATTATGAATCAAATTTGACAAGTCATAACATTAATATTTATTCTCAAATGTTTTTTACACACATAAATATGAAAATATGTGAAACGATGAATCTCCTAGTACCAACTTTTGGGATACTTATTGCACCCCTACATACACATAGTGCAACCTTTTGTATTTATACAGCTTTAGCGCTCGACTTGGATTACACTACAAAGTATCCATACGGATAGAAGTCTCTTACTTTCAAGGGGGTGTGTGAGGAAGGTGATTTGTAAGAAATTGTGAGTGTTTTCAAGGGCATTTATGCTCTTCATTAATGTTTGTTCCTTAATTTCCTTAAATGGGAGGTGCTTCGTCATCCAATTATCCAGTGTGACTGCCTCTTATTAATTACATAGATTATGCGTTTATGGACTCCCTTTATGGTCAATAGGACCTAAAATTCATTGGGTTTATCCATTCAAACAATTATAACTTCCATATTATCTTTCTTGTTTATTGATGTTGTAACATGTGCTATGAATAAATAAAAGTAGAATAAGGAAGTTGAACAATACAATCAAGACCTAATACATCTAGTTTTCATTGAGGACAAAAAGACTTAAACCATAGTTGGAAGCCAAAGAGATTTAATGAAGTTATGTGCATCATAATGTCATGAAGCTTAAACTATTTCATCGTGAAGCTTAAACTATTTCAAAGAATATTTCAAGAGCTTTCCAACAATAAATCACACGCATATGTTCAAATTGATTAATGAAGAAGAAGAATTACAGCACATTGTGAACTAATAGTGTTGGACCAAAAACCACAAGGAACAACAATCTCCCTAAAGCACATTTGTGCAATATAAAAATATTAGTACAATCTAGATTAGTGGATATCAAGTGACTATGCATCTCAATCTTGGAGGTTAGTGCAAAAGCTCAACTTGTTCTAGACTAACATAATGCACATTCGATGTGACCCTAGAAAAGTGGTTTTAACAGAGAATGTTATTTTAATAGAGAATGTTAATGAGAATAAGCAAAGCATGAATTATGCAATAAGACAATAAAGAAGAAATTCCACAAATTCAAAGGTGGGTAAGAATAGTTAACTAATATTAAATTCCTATGTTTACAAGATATGATCAAGATTACAGAGGTGGAATTTATGTATCTTTCTATCTAGTTGAAAATCAAGTAAAAGTTTGTGTACATTGCATATTACTTCATAGAACTCATTGTACAAAATTATGTGAATATCATAATTGGAGTTGAATGATCTAAATTTAAATGGAAATCTGATGGAAAAAGCACTAAATTGCAAGAAATTGATGTGTCATGAAAGCAATGAACCAAAAAAAGTAAATGAACCCAAAACTACACACAACATCACAATGCAAATGGAAGTTTTAAGAAAATGAGTCGAGCTACAAAAATCCAATTTTTACATTTGGATGCCAACTCTTAATTTCTAGCTACATTTAGCAGGGAATAAAACTTTTATATTTCGTTAGTTTCAAATATAACTTTCTATGTTTTATAAAAAATAACCAAGAAATGAAGAAAAACTAAACATAGAAAGTAGATGATTCGCCTTGGAATTTGAAAAGCCATATGGCAAGCGTTCTACAAAATATTTGATATTATCTGTCACAACATGAAACTCATCAAAACAAAAAAGTCTCAGGTTTTCAAAAAAATTGGAAATTTCTACAATTTTGTCATTTTGGGCCCCTGGATACCATTTTTTGGGGAGTTCAAACTTTTATGGCCAAAATAAATGCCTACGGAAACTATGTGGTAGTTGCAAAGCACGAGTTAAGCTTTCTAAAGAATGAAAAAGTTGTGAATTCCGATCAACAATGAAACAGTACACTCTTGGCTAGTTGACCTAATACTGTTTAGTATTTTCCTTAGTTTTGTCATGAAGTTTCACTAGGATCAATTGTGTCTCCTTGGAAAGAAATGACCTCATTGCTTCTAATTGTAATCTCTAATGAACATAAGAACTTCTTAGTGCATAAAGGATTATCTTCCAGTTGAGTGAGGTAAGACACGTGGAGTCCTTCCTTTGTAAGCAATATGTATGGTTTAACATGCGGTGAATTGACAAAGCAATCTATAGTCTAGAGTAAGTCCACGAGCCTTAAGTTGTTATCAGTAAAAGTACCCTGTCAATTTATATTTACTAGCAATTGCACATCAGTTGCAAATTACGCCTCAAAGGATAACAATATTAAGTTTGTTGGAGTTGCAATTTGTGGTGAAATGTATGTTATCTTAATTGTTTTAAGGTTTGTGAGATGGGGAGGAGGCGAACAATGTAGTACAACATAAATCCTATATGCTCCTTATATTGATTTATATTATAGATGCATAACATTTTCCCTTGACATGTCATAAAAAAAGGTGTATTTTTTCTATATTAAATTTTTATGCCTTGGGTGCTTACTTAGCAGCCAATTCTTCATAGATTTTATGCATAGCTCAGTTAAATCTTTCCTCCACTTAACGTAATCCTTCAAGGATAAAGTTTCTATGTAATGTCCCCTTCTGCAGGATAGTTCGTTTTGAAGACCTTAGGCCCATTCCACTTCTCATGGGCTAAAAGGGAAAGAACAAAGGAAGTTAATGTCACAATTTTCAGTTATTTTTGTGAGCTTTGCATTATT
The DNA here is from genome assembly GCA_019776745.2 of Taxus chinensis. Classification (NCBI taxonomy): domain Eukaryota; kingdom Viridiplantae; phylum Streptophyta; class Pinopsida; order Cupressales; family Taxaceae; genus Taxus; species Taxus chinensis. Next base: position 21,025,809 of record CM034149.1, read on the forward strand.
TTTAAGTAATTTTCTACGTAAAGCCAGCTTGGCTAGAAAAAAGGTGAAAAGCTAATGGAAAAATAAAAGAAAAAAGTACTCTTATGTCTCCAAGGAGGTCGGTCCTCTTTAGGAGGATTCTATTTGGTTTTTGACGCCACCTCTAGCTATTTAAAGAGGTCACTTGCCTTAGAAGAAGATATGTTTGTTGTGGAATTTATTCTCTTGGAGTTGGAGCATGAAACCGCTCTCTCTCTCTTGCAATTGAGGACATGAACCCTCTTTGCACTTGGTTTGAGGACAAAAACACTCATTCTTTCATTGGTGGTCTCACACAGAGGTCACACTTGGTGATTACATTCAAATTTTCCTTGGAACAATCCATTTCCAACTCAGTGCAAACCCTCTCCTAGGGTGGCGCCTTGCATGGAGGAAGGGTTTGGTGGTGGTGTTTCAACTAGGACTCTAAAAATTCATTTTTTGGTTTGTACTTGCTCTGAATAATTATTATGGTTCCCTACATGCTTTGGATGGTATAAAAGTGGGGTTGGAAGTGAATAATCACAATTTATTGCTTGTTCTCATAAGAAATCAAACGGTTGTAGTTTGCTGTTATAAATTTCAGTTTACTTTGATTTGGGTTGGTGCCATTTTCCCTCCTTTTTCATTTTCATCCCGAAAATGGACATTACAGTCGTATCAGAGCATAATCCTCCCATCCTATTGGGTAAACATGCAAGGCGGTGATAACAAATCCCTATTTTATTAGAAAATGAAAAGAAGATTTGAGGACAAAAATCAAAGACTTTCAAAATGGCTAACATCAATTCAAAAAAACCAAGTTGAATCGACTTGTTGAAGGGCAAAAGAGATTGGTAGACGCTATGGATTCACTAGCCCTAACTTCACAAAAACTTCACGGGTCAAAACAATTGAATAGTGAGGCCAACTCAATAGCGGTTCATAACAATAGGCAGCCCCAAAGGTCAATTTTCAGATCTGCTGCTAGGGCTTTTCAATCTACCTTCCTCCCAAGGGAAGAAGCCATTCGAGAGGTTCAAACAAGGCATTCAGTGGGTCACAACATTGCTGCCAGCTATGAGGAGTATAGGGCTTTTTCGGATGAGATTCGTGATGTCTTATCACTTGCAGAGTTCATAGGAGTGAGCAAGGGTAGGTCATGGCTCAAGCCTAGGTCTCAAGCACCACAGAAGGATCTTTGGCATGCCTTGAGAAAGGAAGAGGGAAAAAAAATCCAAATTGCAATAGTAGAGCATGAAGAAAAATCAGGGCTGCAAGTAATGGATAGAGAAGATGCCATGGAGGAATCTACCATGCCAAAGGAAAGTGGAAAAGATGTTCCAGCCCAAGACAAAAAGAATTCTCCCTTTGTGGAAAATAGTGAAGATATCAAAACAAAAAGGGCATTACTAGTTGAATGCGAAGAGCTCGAGATAGAGGCACATATACCATCCTTCAAACTTCCTCAAGATAAGCCATTGACTGATTTTCAGAACAGCCTTGTGAAGGAACATGTGTTTGAAGAAAATATTGGGAGTCACAAGGATACAAGGGTTGGAGGTGTCTCCACAAATCCCAAGTCAGCAAAGGAGAGTAAGTTCTTTGTTGACAGCCCGAGGTATGACAATATTTCAGATTTGTTGCTTCCTCCTAGATTGTTGCAATATTTTTGCAATCATGAACAACATGCTAAAAAGGATGATAAGATAAAGGGGACAACTAGCAATATAGAGCACATAGATCCATTTGCTCAAATTCAACATTGTTTGTGCCTATGGGATCCGGATGGCTTTGTGAGGATCAAGGTAAATGTCACTATTGAATTCTCCACTTGCCATAGAAGAAGAATTAAGAAGAGTCATGTAAATTTTATTGTGAGTTCTAAAAACATAATCAAGGATGTCACTACAAAGGGGATTCATAATAGCTTACACCATGGAGACACAACAAGTTTTCAATGCTTGGGGTGGATACAAGTTACTTGTTGGCTAGATTTTCTGCACAACTGAAAACCTAAGCAGTCATGAAATAAATCTCCCTCATTTACCGGTGAGGCTCCCGTGTAAAATTTCTATCAATTATGGATCTACGTAAGGCTGTTCATGGGATTTACTTTAATTGCAAAGCTCATGAGCCATAGCTAAGCAATTCTGCAGCAAGTAAACAGCTGTAAAGAAATATTTGCAAAAAAGGGGGAAATAATTGAATCCGGGAAGAAAGAAGAGAAGATGTGCAATCCAACCAATAGTTCGCAGAGTTGGTCTCATGCACATAGATAAAACAAACAGATCTCAAAATACAGAATTTAAAGGAAAGGAAAGCTTCAAATCTAGATCTGGGATAACACAGTTTATGCAAAGATCTTTACAGAAGGAAAGCTTCAAATCTAGATCTGAGATAACACAAGGTTTATGCAAAGATCTATACAGAAGTAATAAACACAGGCACCGTTGACACAAAGTTCTTTGGAAATCTATCTCCTTTTAATTCCTTAGCTTTTAGAAAGATATCAAGGGTTTCAACTCAAAGTCTGGAACACAAGAATGTTGATTACAAATTCTGATCCTTTAACCCGTAGGCTCTTCCTCTATTTATAGTGTATAAAGGTGAAATTACAAATAGGAAACTGCAACTGAACTAGAACATGTGGAAGTTGTAAAGGAAACATCTGGCAATCTTTCTCCTGGAATTCCTCTCTAAGTGACATGCATCTGGAGATTAAGTCAAAGTTTTGCACATCTGCCACTTATCTTAGATAGCCTTTTCAAATAACTTAAAGTAATGGCTTTTAGACCAATAACTTTAATCTTATACTTTCACCCGGGAACATAAGAAAGAAGAGAAGAAAGAAGATCTGCCAGCTATAAAACCCTACACTTTCTTTTTGTTCTGATATTGAATATACTTGTCGAACATGTTAATTCAGCATTTTCCCATCTATCGCCAGCATCCTACATGCTAATTGCAATCACCACTGGTCGTGTTGGAATCTTCACAATAATCAATAAATTGTGCATCTAACCTAATTATTGTCTTTCCTGCAGCATCTTGAATTGTTCAGGAAAGAGGATGGTAAGACCTTGCACACTCCATAACAAATTCAGGAAATTGAGCTGTGACTAGAAATACCGAAGCTTGAATAATCCTGCTACTTTTAATTGCCCGCATGAGAGATGTCCTTCCAGCTCTGGATCTATCAATTAAATCAGTGATGGGTTCAGGGTCTATGTCTGTATCATTGATGTTAGCAAATCTGGAAGATATGCATGAATCTGTTGATCCTTCTTTTTCATCATGCTTCATCATGCCTGGAACAATCTTCGTCTGAGCTCTTTTTCTTTTAATTCTGTCAGAATCCTTTGTAATTGGATCAATTTGTGTAGATCCGGCAACTTCTTCTGATTCGGAAAAGATATTCAATGTATCTAACATTGATTTGAACTTCCTTTCACTAATATGAGCACCTGTAATGAATACCTGCAATTAATTTCGACAAAGATGGAGTCCATGGCATGAATACTTGATTTCTATCACCAAAATCTGCATATAAAGTCTGCTGCCCTAAAATTTGAGACTTTGCTTGCATGCAAAGCAAGCAAAAATATTATTTAATTCCCTTGGGCACTTATACCAACATGTAGATACTTAGAATAACAAAAATTAGGCTATTCCAACCCTAGGCGCCAAAACTAGAAGCTTCCCAACAATGAAAAATACTCCTTAATGCAAAATCCTCCTTCCCTTGGCGCCAAAACCTTTCCGGGCTGCAAACTTCATCAAAAAGAATGAAATGCTTCTCCCTTATGGCGTCCCATGCTTATATAGCCATCTGCATGCTATTTTTAATAATTGTCCTTCCCTATTTCTGGCAATTTAATTAATTAAAAACCATGCCTCTTCATCCAATTTGGGCACCCAAGTCTACATGCTTCTGATTGTTTTTTTATGAATTTATTTTATTTATTTTTTGCATGCATCCTTGACTTGCTCGTCCATTTGCATTGACTTTCCTCCTATTTATGGTGCCAAACATAGCTAGAAATGCCATTAATAAATATCATTAATTACATGTATTAATGTCAAGGTGGGTCGCACTTTTTGGCAAGGGTGACTGCTAAAAATAGGAAGTCAACTTGATGGGAATTTCCACCCTGCACTGCAGCTCCAAAAATCCTCTTCCACTTAAGTGATTTGTCCTTCATCATGGGAATTTTCACCCTGCAAGGAAGGTAAGAAATTTCTATCTGCCTGCCATTGTCGAAATTCCCACTAGCAACTTAAATCATCTCCCAAAAAGTGCGACTTGTATGGAAAATAGCCTTCTTTGAAAAAGTGCGACTTGCATGGGTGAATAAACCTATTTGATGGAAAAAGTTAGCTTGGTAGGCAAGCAAGAAATTCCCATCGGTGCTTTAAGTGATTTTTTTTTATAATGGGAATTTTCACCCTGCGTTGCAGATAAGAAATTCCCGCCTGCCTGCTACCTCTAAAATTCTCATTGCGGCTTAAGTGATTCTGACTTGATGGGAAAAAGTAACCTGTTATGCAGGCAAGAAATTTCCGTCTGCCTACCAAAACCAAAATTCCCACTGACAACTTAAAGTCTTCCTTCCAAAAAGTGCGACTTGCATGAAAGATAGCTCTTTTCCAAAAGTGTGACTTGTATTGTGACTTCTGCACTTAAAATTGCATGAAAATTCGTCACTGAAGGCAACATGAAAATTGGACGCGAAGGGCACGATAAAATAATAAAACCAGAGATATTGTAATTTATTTCGGGACAAATTCCCAATGGAGAGATTACATATAAATAGCTCAATGAACTCCTATAAGTAAGGAGTCAAGGCCAATCTCTCGAGCTCTATGCATTGATGGCAATATTTTTCTTATTTTCATAAAATCCAGTTTTGCACCCTTTTGGACCAAGCGACTTCTTGCAATCTTCTGAAAGAATCCTAAGCTCTGATTACCTGTAGATAGATTAGTAATAAAAAATGAATAGCTTTTCAAAACCTTAGGCCTGGGGAACGATCTGGCAGGAACAATGAACAGGCTACGGGGATTGTCGAAGAAAACAAACCAAAATACAAACATAAAGAAATAAAAACAAAACAAAAGAAACTGCAAGCAATTGCTCAAAAATTTCTCCAATTAGCCGATCTGCAAAAATCCTTCCCCCCGAGTGAATGTTCTATGGTAAAATGATGGGGTGAAGTGCTTTATATAACCTAAATCCTCCAATTTTAGCTCAATCTATTTTTAAAAGAACTTTATTAATTTTTAATAAATAAATAAATAAAATTCTCTCAGACAAAACCTGACGAAGGGATAGAGTGAATTTTAGCATGTGAGTACTTGGGGAATTTGACTTTTATGACTCTATGGTGATCCCTTAGAGCAATGCAAACAACTGCAGGCAAAACAAACACAAAACGACCCATTACATTGAAAAGAACGATTTTTTTTTAAAAGGGGTTTTCCCAGATTTCAGGGTGAAATCTGAGGGACACCTCAAGGTAAATCCCACATTTTCATTTTTAGAACAGCAGTTATATCATAGAGATTTTCAGCTCCTAATCCATGCACATGCTCTTAGAAGAATTCTTCCAATAAAAATGGATGTTGAGTTCGTGAATTTTATATTTGGAAGTGAGCAAGATGGATGTTATCTCGTTTCCATGAGCATTGTAACCCAATTGGAAATTGGTGATATGATTGTAAGTAGTAGAAGTCATGTTTATTGGGTTTTATGACACATTTCCATAAAAGATTGTATTGTTGTTATCAACATTTTTAGTTTACCAAACACTTTGTTTGCTGCCATACAAATGTTGACAGTCATGAAATGAAATAATTTTCAGTCGTTGGGAGACTTTTCAATCAAATAATGGGATGTCTCCAGCCCCCATAACATTGTCATTGCAGAATTTCATGAACGGTTTTCGGTGGGACAGCTTTTGTACCCTCCTTTCACTTGTTGCACGCAACATTTCCAGCCCCCTTCTCATTTTGTTGACAGCCTTAGAAGAGTTTCCGACCACTATCACTTTGATTTTAGAGAAGGAAATGCAAGGTTACAGCTGTGTTTGGGACATCATAATTGAATGTTTTGACATCCATAACTTGAAGGGAGGTTATGAGATGGTTGCAAGCAATGAGAGAGAGTTGGCCATCATGTCTATAAGGCATGATGAAGTAATAATGGGAGCTTCTATTTTCTTTAATGTGTTTGTTCTATGTGTAGGTCCAGGAATGGGGAAAAAAGTAACGTGTAAACAACTTGAAAGGGAGATAGAGAGTATGAAGGAGAAAGAAGACAAGGATATGAGAGAGCAGTTGAGTTTGCTATCGCCTCAGGTAAATGAGGAAGCGTATGAGGTTGCAGCTGGTGATGATGGGATGGAAGAGGTGCTTCTCCAAGCATTAGAAGCCCATGGTGACAACTATGGAAACAATGATGAAATGATATCATCATATGACAACAGAAGCATACCCAGGACAGCTATGGGCCTAATTTCTGGTACTAATGTTGTTGTCATCATAATTATCAGCCATCGCCCCACTACATGGGAACTCAAACAAGTGATTTTGCAATGGTTTCCAATCATGGGAAAGACTATTTTCCAATTGGTGATGACTAATGGAGACTTTTCAGTCCTCGTATGGCTATTTACCACTTCTACATCTATCACATTACTGAATTTTGCATGGGTTTGTCATAGTTATATCATTTCTATATTGCTGGTCATAATATTTTTAGTCATGAACAATTGTACACTTGTGCAACTTCAGAGGGTTTCCTTGCATTGTAATCTAAATAGAGGGGCTCTTCTATTGAAGATAATTCTCCCAGCCATCCTAGTGTTGATTTGTATGGAATTCCAAGTGACTTGTGGCTGTTATGATTTGTTTCCAGCTTACATGAAAGATGTGTTGTGCCATGTTTTGAAGGGATCAGCCCACAGTAACATTATGGGACCCATTGGAGCTCAATGCGATAATCATGAAGCGAGTGTATGGGATCCTTCGTCACAAGAAAAGAGAAAATGGGTACTTTGGGAACACGGTAGCCTTGGGACAGCCTTTGGCCTTAAAGGTGTGTATGAAAGATGTTTTCATGCTTTGGGTAGAAGGCTTCATTGAGGGAGAGCATATAGATGTGGGTGATGGATGGAGTAGACACCATTGTAATTGTTAGCGGAGGTTGTTCCACTTGACAGCTATGGGATTTAGATGTTTTGGTCTAGGTAGCCGATACGGCTAGAAACAGGGTTGGGAGTGGGAGCAAGAGCGTCTGGGAGCGAGAGCGGCGACGGGAGCGGCACGGGAGCGGGCAGGGAGCGGCGGCAGAGCTGCAGAAACGACCGGGTACGGCATTGGCTATACCTGGCCGTTTCCTCAGCTCTACCGCCGCTCCCTGACCGCTCCCACTTAAAAAAACGCGAATTTTCATTTTTTTAATGATTTCTTTGTTTTAAAAGCACCACTCCTTTAAAAAACGAAATATTTTTCTAATCTAAACCCTAAAAACTAACTCTAAACAATAAAACAAAAGAACACAAAAACAAAACATAAAGGAAAGAAACTTACCTTTGGCTCTCCAAAATTGCATTGTGTTTGTCTAGGGTTTGAGGAGTTATTGCTAAGCTTGTAGGAGTGTGAGGAGCTCTAAAGGAGGAAGATTTGTGAAGGATTTGTGGTTTACAAAGTGAAGGTAAGTTTTTTTTAATTTCTAACCTTGTTTTTTTTTTTTTTTGGTTATTTAATCTTGCACACATTACATTTTGATTTTTTTGCTTATGTTCATCTTTTTTTTGCTCTTTCTATTTAACTTTTTAATTTTCATTGTTCAATCACAATGCAATTGCATGTCATTGTTTTCTTTGCTTATTTTTCTTTTTGGAACCTTGTAGGTATTTCTACAATGGCAACAACAAGTTCTGCTTCTTCTGGGCAATCTTTGGCCAAGGACTTTGACCCAAATTCACCGTTATGGAGGCATGTAACAATAGTTCAACAACTTGCAGGTGGTGGTTGTCTTGAATGGAAATGCAATGATTGTGATGGACTATTCAAAGGCTCTTATAGTAGGGTGAAAAGCCACTTGTGTGCCATAATGGGTAATGGTATAAGAGTATGCAAGGGGAGGAATAATGTTGGGGTGCCAAAAGCAAAAGTTTTGGCATATATCAAAGAGCAGTAAGATGCAAAGGCCTCCAGTTGCTCCATCACCAAGTGGATCCCCAATTGTGGTCATGCCACATCCATTTGTGGCTCATATCTCCACGAATGAGGATGTTTCCCTTGCACGAAAGAAAAGTAAGACAAAAAGGCCATTGGAAAAGGCCTTTCAGAATGAGAGCAGGGAAATTGCAAATGAACACATTGCAAGGTGTGTATATGCTAATGGGCTTTCTTTTAATGTTGTAAGATCACCTTATTGGCATGAGATGGTGAAAGCCATCAACGAGGCACCAAAGGGTATAAATCACCAGGATATGAGAAGAGCCGCACCAACCTTTTGGATAAACAAAAAAAATATGTGGAAACCTCCTTGCAACCAATTAGGGACTCATGGACCAAAACAGGTGTGTCCGTTGTTTCTGATGGATGGAAAGATGCAAGAAACCACCCTTTAATCAATGTGATTGCAGTATGCCCTAAGGGGGCAATGTTTTTTAAAGCGGTTGATTGTGAGGGGCAAGTGAAGGATGCCCAATTTATAGCCAACATTTCTTTGAATCCATTGAGGCAGTGAGGCGTGAAAATGTTGTCCAACTCATAACAGACAACACCAAAAATTGTAAAGCTACGGGGATGCTAGTTGAGGCACGGTATGGGCATATTTTTTCAACACCATGTGCTGTGCATTCATTGAATTTGATGCTAAAGAAAATGGCAAACAAAATAGAGTGGATCCAACAAGTGTATGAAGAAACTGAAGAGATCCAAATGTTTGTCACCAACCACCACATGTCACAGGGCATTTTTAAATCATTCTCGCAGTTGGAGCTACTGAAGGTAAGGAAAAACTTTCTTTCTTTCTTTTTCATTTAAAATTTACATATAAGTTTTTATCTTTTTTAGTATTCTTTTAGCTTTCAGTTTTATTTTTAATTTTTGTTCCTCATTCTTATTAGGTTACTGAGACTCGGTTTGCATCACACACAATCGTCTTGAAACGACTAGTGAAGGTGTGAGAGGCACTCATGAGGATGGTAACATCCAATCTTTGGTCTATATGGAGGCAAGCAAACACTCAACGGGCTCAAAAAATGAAGACCCTGATCTTAGAGGACCCTTGGTGGGATAGAGTGAATTATCTATTGAGTTTTACGGAGCCCATTATGAGCATGATCCGGTTTACTGACACAGATCAGCCATGTCTAGGAGAGATATATGACGGCATCAACTCAATGATTGAGAAAATAAAAGCCGTCATAAATGCAAAAGAACAAGATCCCGAGGAAATATTTTTCAAACAAGTGAAGTCAATCCTCATTGAGCGGTGGAACAAATGACCACCCCATTACATCTATTAGCTTTTGCATTGACTCCTAGATTTTATAGCACAGAGATCCTTTCCTTACCAGGGAGGGTAGCACCATACAGGGATGCGTAAGTCAGTGAGGGATATATGACAGCATTGGCTAGGCTCTTCCCTAATCCTGAGGCCCAAGACCAGGTTATGGTCGAGTTTGGCAAGTTCATAGCAGAAACGGGTCATAGCCTTCTCGCTCTTCGGAGCAAATACAAGATGGATGCTCATATGTGGTGGTACCTCCATGGTACTTCATCGGTTTACTTGCAACCTCTTGCAATCAAGGTCTTGGCACAGGTAACTTTTCAATTTTTTTATTCTCTTTTAAGTTTCTTTTAGTTTTTTTAAAATTTAAGTTTGAGTGTTTAAGTTTGAAGTTGAACTTTGCATTGACTTTGAAGTTTGGGTTGCCTTAATAGGTTGCAAGTTCATCTTCCTCTAAGCGCGACTGGAGCACATATAGTTTCATTCACTCACATAAACGCAACAGGTTGAGGGCTAAAAGGGCTAAAGATTTGGTATACATACATTCCAACTTGCACCTTTTATCCCACAAGCAGCCGAAGTACAAGGAAGGGTCAACAAAACATTGGGGCATTGATCCAGAGATAGTTGACTTGGATGCTTCCATTTCCCACCATGGAGCATATGATAATGAGGGAAGTTTTGTGGCACTGGCACCACGAGACCTATATGCACAAGGGGGTGCAACTGACAGTGGCCCTAGTGAGAGTGGTTCGAGCCCATGTGGTTCCAATGAACCACATAATGATGATGATGCAGCTTGATCCTCTTGATGAAGAGGAATATCATGAATATTGACAATGAAAGATAGTTTGAACTTTGAATATTGATCTATGATTGAATTTAATATATCATGAGATTCATGACATTCACATTGTGTTCGATTTAAGTATTTTAAATTTTAATTTAACTTTTAAGCTTTTAAGTTTCTAAGTTTTATCGGTATCCTAGCTTGTTTGTTGTGGTTATTCACTTATTTAGCTTATAACTTGTCTTTTATCTTGTCTTTCATATGCATAATATGTGGTTAATAATTAAATTCCTATTTAAAAGGCTGAAATTTATATATTTTTTAATTTTTATATAGCTTTTGTACTACCGTATCCTACGCTGTATCCGAGGTCCAAAAAAAAATTTGTTGTTTCTGCATATTGGATACCCCACTCCCACTCCCATATCCAAAACATTTCGGCAACTTAGGTTTTGGTTTATTATAGTATAATGGTACTTGCGCATGTGAGTTTGCAATTGTTTGAGGGTAAGCAATTTTGGGTGGGGAAGACTATAATACTAATAACCCCTAATCCAGGATAAGTTCGTTTTGAAGACCTTAGGCCCATTCTACTTCCTATGGGCTAAAAGGAAAAAACATGGAAAGTTAACATCATGATTTTTCAGTTGTTTTTGTGAGCTTTACATTATTTTTAAGTAATTTTCTAAGAATAGTCAAGTCGGCTGGCAAGAAGGTGAAAGGCCAATGGAAAAATTAAAACAAAAGGAACTATTATGTCTCCAAGGAGGTTGGTCCTCTTTAGGAGGATTCTATTTGGTTTTCGGCACCACCTTTAGCTATTTAAAGGGGTCGCTTGGCTTGGAAGAAGATATGCTTGTGGAATTTATCATCTTGAAGTTGGAGCACGAAACCGTTTTCTCTCTCTTACAATTGAGGACGGAAACCCTTTTTGCACATGGTTTGAGGACAAAAACACTCATTCCTTCATTGGTGGTCTCACACAGAGGTCACACTTGGTGATTATATTCAAATTTTCCTTGGAACAAGCCATTTCCAGCTCATTGTAAACCCTCTCCTAGGGTGGTGACTTGCACAGAAGAAGGATTTGGTGGTGTCTAGGACACGACATTCCTTCCTTTGTTGTTATTTTGGATTGTTCCTAAATTATAAGGCTGGTTTCATTTCCCGGATTGAATTTTGGGTTTTGGAATCATCATTTCCAACCATTTTTGTAAGTGGGTTCACTGCTGTCATAAAATTAATTATCATGCTTCAACCAGGGCTCTAAAAATTCATTTTTTGGTTTGTACTTGCTCTAAATAATTATTATGGTTCCCTACATGCTTTGGATGGTGTAAGAGTGGTGTTAGAAGTGCATAATTACAATTTCTTGCTTGCTGTCATAAGAAATCAGATTGTTGTAGATTGCTGTTATAAATTTCAGTTTACTTTGATTTGGGTTGGTGCCATTTTCCCTCCTTTTCAGTTTCAGCCCGGAAAGGGACATTATATTCTGAAGTGGAAAATTTCCTACATTTTTATACATTGCCCCATGATAAGACTAAGGTTGTTGTGCGATTATTAGTTTGTATCACTTACATATCAATTTTCTTTCAAGAGTAACGAATGCTCATTTTGAGGTGTACTAAGAAGATCTGCATCTCGGTGTTGATAGAAAAGTGCAGATGTCTTCTCACTGATCAAAGATATTTTCTTAGGAGCTACCTCTAGCATCCTGCAGGACCGATCACCCCAAGTAATGATGACAATACATCACATCACTTTTAATTAAAGTTATATGAATGCCACCTCTAGTCTCCAAGAGTCATCACATCAGTTAGTCTCCACTAGATGTCTCTAGATGATTATGCATGAATTCACTGCAAGGCTCCTCTTGGAAGCATAGAAATTATCAGTTGTACATCATGTTGCATGGATGCCTTGACACCATTTTGTATTGAAACCATGCATATTATATTACTTTGTGTGTTTGTGTATTTTCAATTTCTCTTCTTTCTAAACTTTACATTGGAGGCGCTCTAGGATATCCCTTTACTGCTTATAAATCTAAAAGTTGAGTCTCCAAGAGTCATCACCGACTTTGTTGCCATCACCAGACATTTATTAAAATTTTCTGTTTTTCCAAATTATCATGACTGGAACATAATGAAAGAGAGGGTGCTAGAATAGAATATGCACATAATTTGGGTCTGTCAAAAACTGATTCACACAAGTTCCAGGTAAAGTAAATCGAATATCAACAAAATCCCCATTATAAATGCTTTTGCAGTACAAATTTGCTCTCTAAGAACCTACATATACTGTACACATTTACAGCTAATATCTCTCTTCACTCTCATATATTATATCCTTCTTGATATATGTGTTTGTGATACTAAGAGTATTACCTGAAATACTCTACATCCTTGCTTCACACCCCTTTCAGAGAGTGATCTTCGGCTTAACTCACTTCCTCCAATCTTAAGAAGAAAGAAACAATAATCTGAGAAAACATAAATAAAACAAGATATGTTCTAATAAAAGAAAAAATGTTCCAAATGAACCAATGAAAAAGACTAACTGAAATCATCAAACCTGTGGAAGAGGAGTGCCATTATCTGTGTTCTGTAGCATTCCTGTTCTGATATCGACTTCAAATAATGGATATTTATTCCCATCCATAAAGAAGCGAGGCTTTGAGCTGCAACAACGACAAGAATAAAAACTAGTATATCAGTCAAATAACCATTTCCCTAAACGAAAGATTAGGTCGCCTAGTGAACTGCAAACATTAAAACCCCAGCAAACATAGCCTTCAAGAAAAAAAAAACATCTGTTACTTCATAAAGAACTCTCTGGTCTAACAGGTAAATAACTTTACCAAATGCACTCAAATCTGACAAAAAAATAATAATCAAGATTATTTCTAGTCGGTGTCTTTTTGCTAGAATCCTCTCATCTAAGTAGTAGCTAAACATAGGATTGTTACAAAGGCAGACTGAAAAACAGACGTTATGAGACATTCAACATGTTATAAATACATACAAGATAAAGTGCCAAACCACAATCTGAGGACGATAAAATACTTTTGAGTAAATAGTTATATGTGGTATCCCTAGATTTCACCCTGAAATCTGGGACTACCCTATTTTTTTAAAAAAAGTACTTTTAAAATAATGGGTCATTTTGTGTTTTTATTGCCAAAAGGTTCCTATAATGTGTCAAGATGTTCCCAAGGAGCCATATAAGTCATTTTCAACAAATACCCAGATGCCCAAAATTGTTTTATTTTGTCGTTGGGGTTTGCCTACAGGAAATTTGTATTTAATTATTTTGAGCACTGTTTGAGGCAATTTGTGCTCCGGTTTAAACCTGTTGTGATCATACATGTCAATATTCTCATATACCAGTAGGGTTTTAACCAGGAATGGATCCTGGGCTTTATTTGTGACTTCTGGCAATGTTTTGTGTTTTTGGTGTTTTCCCGTTTCGTTTTCTGTGAAATTTCTCTGGATCAATTCCTTTGCCGGTTTGGTCTAATTCTTTGCCTGGAGTATCTGGAGATCACCTATGCACGTTGTGCCAAAAAGAATTCACTATTGGAAGTCCGGTTCTGTTGGCTAGATTTTTTGCATAGCATCAAACCTAGGCAGTCATGAGATAAATCTCCCTCATTTAACCGGTGAGGCTCCCGTGTCAGATTTGTCAATATAAATGTGTTTTTATCTATTAGGGGTTTTACTTTAACAACTTAGTTCATGAACCATAACTAAGAAGTTTTGCAGCAAGTAAGCAGCTGTTTAAGAAAGGAAATTTACAGAAGAAGGAAGTAAAGGAATTACAGAAAAGAAATGAGGAAGATGTGCATCCCAACTAGTAGATTGCAGAGCTAGTTGCATGCACATAGAAGAAACTCAAATAGATTTGAACACACAGAATTATAAAGCAAAGGCAGCTCTAGATCCAGATCTAAAATAACACAAAGTCTATTAAGAGATCTAAGATTTAGAAGCAAGAAACAAAATACACCGTGACACAAAGTTCTCCGGAAACCTGCTTCTTTGTATTCCTCTGCAACAAGTGGCTCTCAGGGGTTCAGCACAAAGTCTAGAACACAAGATTGCTTCTTACAAATTCTGATCGATCCATAACCCGGAGGTTCTTCTCCTACTTATAGAATGTAGGAGGGAAAGTACAAATAGAAGACTCAAACTGAACTAAAGTATGAACAACAAGTAAAGATGACATTTGGCTATCATCCTCAACTAACTTCTTCCTAAGTGACACATGTATCACTTAACTAATAGAAAGGTTCCACATGACTTCAAGTAATGGTTGCAAAACCAATAACTTAGAAGTTTACAATTTCATCCGGGAACATAGAAAATAGAAGAAGAAAGAAATAGAAGAAGTCATGCCAGCTGTAACATCTACATCTTCTTTTTGTTCTGATATTTGATATATTTGTCGAACATATAGTTCAGCATCTTTCCATCTGTTTTAGCTACTGCTTCCTTTTCTGTCCTGAATTGCAGCAATCCTTCATTCAACACTTTGCTGCATGCTTCCACTTCTTCCAAAACTTGGCCCAAATCTCGCAATGTCTGCCTTCAGTGGTTACCAGCCTACTGATAGAGTTCATTGTGAAAGGCTTGGTAGCTTTATCAATCCTCTTTTGCACCATCAGAAGAGAACCCTCCAGAGAATCATGCACTTCGTTAGAAACAATCCGCACGTATGAAGTAATACCTCCATCCACTCTTTCCTCAGTGAAAGAAATAACCACTATCCGGCAAATCTGATGTTCTGCTCTCAAGTGCCTGCATCCTCTTCAGCAAAACTCTGCAGGTCTCCAAACGGAAAGATACTGCAAACTCTAGCTGCTTCCCCTTCTCGACTGATCCATCCGGCACAATTTGCTCTGCAACCAATACATCTCCCGGTAGCTTGTTGATCTCGGCCAAAACACTCAGGTTACTCTCTGCAACTGTAATTATTCCTTTTATGCTTTCTATCAGTTGCTTTAGTTGATTTTCTGCATCGTTCATAACCTTTAGGCGGGCTGGCACTTCCCCAAGTTGCACAGAAGCTTGACGAATAATCAGATCCTTCCATTCGTCAATAGCCTTTACTTGATTGCTTGCATCTTCCATTTCCTGCATAAGATGATCACTCACCTGCGCTGAAATGGGCTGAACGGAAGGTTTAGCAACCTTGGCTATGATCTCACATAATTGAGATATTTGCTTCTGCAGCTCTTCTTTCTCCGCCTTTTCACTGTCAAGCCTAAGGAACAAAGCATCCAGCAACGTCTGCGTGTCCTGCTTCAATCCTTCAGTGGTAGCTTGACCGAGTGGTATTTTGGTCACTATCACATCTTCTGCCGTGAGTTCCTCTTCTACCTTTCCTTCTGCCGGGATTAATATCTCAGCAAACTTCTCTCCCCGAATCCTCGATGATCAACCTAGAAGTTGCCTTAGCAACTTTAGGCCTTCTGTCTCTTCTGCTCAGATCCTGAAGTAAGCTGCAAGTCATGTTCCTCTAAGTTCATCTCTATTCTTGCTTCCGGAACCAACTGCAAAGCTAACCATTCCGAGAAATTACTTCTCGGAGAATGAGAAGTTGCTGAGTGCGCTACTATTTCCCGCTCTGCATCCTCTCCATCAGAAAGTGCCACAGTATCATGGCTGCCATCCTCTGAAACATCCAAGGACAAAGCTCTTTCGAACTCCGTCATCTGCAGCTTCAACATCTCCTCTGGAACGGGGTGCTGAACGAAGTGGCTGCGGAGAGAAGATGAACGTTGCTGGTTTCAATGAAGGCATGGAAACATCCTGCTGCTGTGGTGCAATAGTTGGTGATCCACTAGGTACTGGAGAAGTCGGAGTCAAAGCTATGGTCGTAGAAGTGGTCTTCTCTTTCTCTTGAGATCTTCTGCGTACTTCCAACTTCTCAGACCTTCTGCTGCTCTCTCCTTCATGCTTTCGCTTGAAGGAATCTCCTGCGCCGAAGTTGCCCGTGATTTGATTCATCAATACTTCATCAAGGCAGTATCCCTTCGTTAGCAGCCAGCTCGAAGTACTCACCAACACAGCTCCGGATCTTTCTTCTATTGTGCTGCAGCCGCCATTGCTATCCTGTAGTAGAGCTTTATCTCCTCCCATTTGATGGTAAGTGTCAAGTACCACGTTCCCATCATCTTTAAGATCCGCAGGTATCCGCGCTAGTCCAAAGTCAAATACTTGCTTTGCCGACAGCCTGCTGAAATCTTTCTTTCTGACATCGTACTCACTTCTGCACTTCATCCAGAAATCTTCTAACGAAGGCACATGTGCGTACTCTTGGGAGATTGTCTTCCTGGCTATTCCAAATGGATCAAAAATTAAGCCGTGCAGGGAAGAACTCATGCTCATACTCGGACAACATTTGTGCTTCCATCCCTCGAGCTCTATGAATGCTGATGCAACTGTAATATCCCACAATGAGTGGGAAGTAGCCCGTAGACTTGTGCCGCTTCGACTGAAGGTCGTGTAATTCCACAAGTTGCCTGCTTAGCTCCATGGCAATCAATCTGTCACCTCGGGTACCTTGGCATCTTTGTTGGTTTCACCTGAAAAGCTCGTAACCCTGAGATATGTGAAATCAGCAAACTGGATGAATACACTGCCAATCTTGGACACTGCTTCCCATGCTTCCTTGCTTACCCTGTGAGTCTTCAAGTCTTTGTCTAACCTGCAGATGAAATCGTAGAAGAAACCATCGTTGATCACTTTGAAGTCCTTCTCGCACGTAGGTGCAGTAAGCTGTGGGTAGCACTCGAAAATGGGATCCTTGGAAAGAATACCACATCTATCCAGCTTGGAAAATACACCCTGTGAAGCTGCAGCATATACCAAGTATGAAGTCATTTTGAAGCTGAAGGTACGCTTTACGTTCCGCAGTTGCTCACCGATGTTGCTGCTAATAATTTCTGACCAACTGATTATAGAATCAACCTTGTTGATTTCAATGGTCCTGATGAAAGCATACATCCATGTCCGGAAAGTGTAGGCATTCGCTTCAACCATTCAACCTGCATAGCAATTTGACAATATCATCCGCCTCCTGCACCAAATTGGATCGTGGAAGAGTTCTCGGGAACCTGGAAGGGGATCTAGGCTTCTTCATGAACCGGCTATTCATGATGCTCACACAGTCAGCTTTATGTTTCTCCCACCTACTGTCAGCATTCTGAATGCTAATAGAAGTCACCACCTTTCGCACTGGAATCTTCAGACAATAATCGAAGAATTCTGCATCCAAACGAATTATTGTTTTTTCCCCGCAACATCACGTACTGATCTGGATGAAGGATGATAAGATCTAGCACACTCCATCACAAAACTCTGGTAATTGGGCTGTACACGGGAAAGCTGCAGCTCGAATAATTCCGCTACTTTTGACCGCACGCATGAGTGAAGTCTTTCCAGCTCTGGATCTGTCAATCAAATCAGAAAGAGATTCTGGGCCTAGATCCGTGTCTCCTATGTCTGAAAGTTTAGAAGCAATGCATGAATCCATCGTGCTCTCTTTTTCATCTCCTTTCGCCATAGCTTTATCAATCTTTGTCTGAATAATTCTTTTTCTTCTAATTTGGCCTGCTTTCTTCAATACTGGTGCAGATCTGGACAATTCTTCAGATTCGGAGGATATTTGCAATGTATTGGACATTGATAAATACTCCTTTTCTTTTATAAAGCACCTGTAATGAGTTCCTGCAATTTATTCAGACAAAAATGGCCACCGGAGTATGAATAGTGAATTTAAATTACAAAAATCTGCACTTTTCAAGCCTGCTGCCCCAAAAATTGGTGTTTAATTTGCACATAAAGAGAGCGTGAATCCCTTTCAATCAACACCTGAGTTCCTTTAACACCTGTGAAAACAATTGTGCAGACGAAGATGAACCTTTTCCAAAGCATGCGCCAAATCTGGAAGCTTTTAGCCTTTGCTAGCACTTTGTCTGTGCAAAATTCTTCTTCTAAAGGGGGCGCACTTTTTCTCCTTGCTGCAATTCTTTACCTGTGTGTTTGAATAATAAATCCATATGGCTGTCCATGCTTATATAACTTTCATAATTCTATAATTAATAATTGCCCTAACAATTAAAGGCAATTAATTAATTAAAAATCATGCTTTTCTCTTTTAAAAATTGCATGTTTAAGGACAGCCATCCAATAAATTAAATTAATCCAATTTAATCCTCCACACAGCACTTAACTTTAGCCTTACAGTGTGCTTTGACCATAGCCACTGAAAATAGAAATTAATTCAATGATTTAATGCCTTAAAAATCATTAAATAATGGCCCAAATGGGGCGCACTTTTTCCAAGGAGAGGGGCAGCCACTAAATAAATTAAATTTAATTAATTTAATTGCTCTATTTTAATCCTCCTTTGACTTTTCAACCTCCTCAAGCTTGGGCGCAACTTTTTCCAAGGATAGAATTTATTAAAAATAATCAATTTAATTATTTTTATCCATCACCAAAGGGGGGCGCACTTTTTTGCACATGTAATTCTATTTTTTAAGAATTTTCACCATAATGGGATTCTTTACCCTGCAAGGTAGGCACCACAATCTCATGATCCACTTAAGTGATTTGACTTTTGACAATGGGATTCTTTACCCTGCAAGGTAGGCACTAAAATCCCATGATTTCACTTAAGTCACTTTCCTTTTATTATATCATGGGAATTTTCACCCTGCAAGGTAGGCAATAAATTCCCACCTACCTACAGCCTTTATTTTTCCCACTGCAGCTTAAGTGACTTTTTATAACACGGGAAAAAGTACCCTGCCAGGCAGGCATACAATTCCCATCCTGCCTGCGGCTTATATTTTTTCCCATCGCAGCTCAAATCCTTTGTTTTCCAAAAATGCGCCTATCCCCGCAGGGGCTTTCCTGTGCACGACTTCGCTTTTTCCCAGTGATCCAGACCTCCGATGATGACTTCCTCCGGGCAAAATGTGCGTGTATATTTTCCAGCTGCTCCAGGCCAAAAATCGGGCTTACCCGGCGAAGGAGTTGTTCCAGAGAAATTTCACAGAAAACAGAACGGGACACCACAAAAACACGAAAAAATTGCTAAAAGTTACAAATAAAGCTCAAAACTTAAAATAAGTTAAAATCCCTTTTGGTATATAGGAATAATAACATATTTGCTTATAACGGAGTTAAAACGGAGCGCAAATAGCCTCATACGGGGCTCAAAATAATTAAATACAAAATTTCCCGCAGACAAATCCCGACGACAGAATAAAACAATTTTGGGCATCTGGGTATTTGGCGAAAAGGGCTAATATGGCTCTTTAGGATTATCTTGACGCAATACAGGAACTTTCAGGCAATAAAAACAACAAATGACCCACTATTTTTAAAAGTACGAAATTTTTTCGAATTAGGTAGTCACAGATTTAGGGGTGAAATCTGAGTGACACCAGAAGGCAAACTTTTGACCAAAAAAGATGAAGTCAGGCACAAAAAGTCTCTCCTAGGCAAGTCGCACTTTTTGGAATGAATAGGTCTAAGCTGCAATGGGATTTTTGGTAGTGGCAGGTAAGCAAGAATTTCTTACCTGCCTTGCATGGTACTTTTTCGCATGAAATCAAAGTCACTTAAGCTGCAATGGGATATTAGATGTGGCATGCAGGCAGGAATTTCTTACCTGCCTTTTAGGGTAAAAATTCTCATTATAAAATAAAAAATTACTTAAAGCACCGATGGGAATTTCCTGCCTGCCTAGCAGGCCAACTTTTCCCATCAAAGAGGTTTATTCACTCATACAAGTCGCACTTTATCAAAGAAAGTTATTTTCCATGCAAGTCGCACTTTTTGAGAGATGATTTAATTTGCCAGTGAGAATTTTGGCAGTGGCAGGTAGACGGGAATTTCTTACTTGCCTTGTAAGGTAAAAATTCTCATTAGGAAAGTCAAATAACTTAAGTGGAAGAGGGGATTGTTAATGGAGCTGCAGTGTAGGGTAGAAATTCCCATCAAAGTTGACTTAGAATTTTTAAAAATTACCCTTGCCAAAAAAGTGCGACCCACCTTGGCATTAGAACAATACTATTTAATGGATTAATTGATTTAATGGCTTTTTACCCAATTTTTGGCACCATGTATGGCTAAGAAAAGTCAATGCATACTGAAGACAGAGCCAAAGAGAGCTTGACTAGATGTATGCAAGGCTAGAAATTAAATAAAATAAATTTATTTAAAAGGAGCCATGCAGCATGCACAAATTGGGCGCCCAATTTGGGTGAATAAAGCATGATTAATTTATTAATTAAATTGGCAGAAATAGGAGAGGACAATAAATTAAAAATAGTATGCATGAGGGCTATATGACCATGGGATGCCATAAGGATGAATTAATTAATTCACAAACTAAGAGAAGTGCAGCCCAGACAAAAAGTGCGCCCCATTTGAAGAGGAGGTTTTTGCTCAGAAGGTGTAATTCAATGCTAAAAGCTTCCAAATTTGGCGCCTAGGTTTGAAGGAGCTTGATTTGTGCTATGAATAATTATTGGCATAAGTGATACAGGTGCTCAGGTGAAGTTGGTAAAATTCATGCTTGCTTTGCATGCAAATAAAACATCAAATTTTTTGGGCAGCAGGCTTGAAAAAGTGCAGATTTTTACAATTAAAAATCCACTATTCATGCTCCGGTGGCCATCTTTGTCTGAATTAATTACAGGAATTCATCACAGGTGCTTTACAAAAGAGAAAGAGAACTTATATCAATGTCTAATACATTGAATATTTCCACCGAATCTGAAGGATTTATCCAGATCTGCACCAATTTTGAAGAATTCCAGTCAAATAAGAGAGGAAAAGAATTGTTCAGACAAAGATTGACAAAGCCATGGCGAAGAAAGATGAAAAAAAAAGCACAACGGAGTCATGCATCACTTCTAAATTTGCAGACATTGGAGACACAGATCTAGGTCTGGAACCCCCTTGTCGAATTGATAGACAGATCCAGAGCTGGAAAGACTTCCCTCATGCGTGCAATTAAAAGTAGTGGAATTATTCGAGCTGCAGATTTTTCCATCCAAAACCCAGTTGCCAGAGTTTGTTATGTAGGTACAAATCCATATCCAGATGCAGATGCAGATGCAAATCCATATGCAGATCTAGATTCAAATCTCATAGTTACAAAAGCTTCCGAGCACAAAGGCTTCATCTTCTTGTTTCTGAATGCAACCCGGTGAAGGAAGTTAGTGCGTGGAAAATTTCTTCCAAGATCTTGTGCAAATACTCCCAATCTGCTAGTTGAAAGCCTTCATTGAATTTTCATTCATCCCAGAGTGCTTTTCCAAAATTTTTAATTGCTCATATGCAATTAAAAATAAGGATGATGAGTTATCTACGACAAACATTGCATTGATGCATGTACTGAAGAAGAACTACAAAAGATTCAAGGATAAAAGAGAAGACAAGGCGAAGGCAATAATCGCAAGCTATTTCACATTCCAGCTTGTTTCCAGATCCAACCCCGTTTCCAATTCTAGCTTTTTTCCAGATCCAGCTACTCCCAGATCCAGTTTGGTGAAAATCAAAGGCAAAAGAATCCGCTGCATGTAGACATGAAAAATGACAAGATTGTAGCTTTCCTCTTCCTTCTTTCTTTTCTCCGACAAAGTAATTGAGCGATCAATTAAATTATACAACTTAAGTGATTGGTTTAAAAGCCATTACTTGATGAAGTCGACTACTTGGAGATAGGTGGTGGACATGAAAAATAGAAGGTTCTATTTTCAGTTGCAAATCATACATGTCATGCAAAGATGAATTCCAGGAGGGAGATTGTCAGTTGTTTCCTTTCCCACTTCTACGTGTGCCATTTCAACTAAAAGCTTCCGAATTGTAATTTTCCACTTCTACATTCTATAAGTAAAGGAAGAACTTTCGGGTTAGTGATAAGAATTTGTAAGGCAGCAACCTTGTGTTCCAGACTTTGGGCTGAAAACCCTTGAGAGCCACTTGAAGCAAAAGAATATACAGGAGCATATTTCTGGAAGAATTTTGTGTCATGGTGTATTGTGTTTCTTGTTTTCTATCTTAGATCTTTTAATAGACTTTGTGTTATTTCAGATCTAGATATAGAGCTACCTTTGCTTAGAATTCTGTGCGTTGATATCTATTAGTTTCTTTTACGTGCATGCAAATCAACTCTGCTATCTATTAATTGGGATGCACATCTTCCCCATTTCTTCTCTGTGTTTACATAATTTCATTTTTCTATAAATATTTCCTTTCTTAAACAACTGCTTACTTGCTGCAGAATTGTTTAGTTATGGTTCATGAACGGAGTAGTTAAAGTAAACCCCCCATTTAGATATTAGCATACTTTAATTGACAAATTTGACACTGGAGCCTCACTGGTAAATGAGGGAGATTTATCTCATGACTGCCTAGGTTTTGTCAGCTATGCATAAAATCTAGCCAACAGGAACTAAACCCAATTGCAATTTCTTTGTTCCACGTGTTCCCCGATTTGCAATATGAATGTCGTATTTGGGGGGTCAGGGTGTCTAGTTGTGGCAAAAGACTTGGAGGGCACATTGGGAATGTTCCCACGTTCCTAGTGTTCGCCAAAGGCTCAAGCCGGTACGGATTAAGCGACAAAGTGAAGGCATATTAGGTGCGTCGGGTAAGTCAGACGCACATCCGTACACACAAGGCATTGTTCCGCCCTTCCATGAGTTCCCCTTCTGGCCGATTTATCCGACCCAACACAAAAAAGGATTATGAAGGTACAACAACCACTAGATGACGCAAGGAACTGCTCTCTCGTTCCTCTCGCACTAACCATATTAATTCCGCATCTCCACATCTGTAATGTCCCCCTGTGGGATCTCCAAGTTAAAACTTGAAAATTGGTCTTATTTGGAAAGGTCTCGTAAGAGCTTAGACTTTGGGCACCCTTCATGAAATTCGACCTCAAGTTGGTGGAGTTAGTGTGAGCTGGAACAATGCAACCCAAATGAGTCCCAACAATTGTAAAGTGCAGTTCCAGGTGATGGGTTAGAACTACCATATTTAGATGCTAGTATGTAATGTCCCCGAATTCTGGACTAAATCAAAAATTACCTGCAAATAGATGTAAAATAGGCAAATACCCCAATCAAAACCAGCTGAACAATTTTAGAATAATTTATAAAATAGTTCAATGCAGATCTGCAATATTTATACATGCATGACGACTTGCAAATAGGAAATGCTAATAATTTTATCAAAATCCAATGAGGTTATAAACCACTGATTTTTCTGAGCACTGGAATACACTGCCATCAAATCTTAATAAAGGTGAAATTCAAGAAGACCAAATCGTCATAGGGTTGACTTCAAAACAGGCTGAAATTATTTTATTAGCCCCTTTCCTTGCTACAAACAGGTGCCCTCAGACACAGCTCAAAATACAGATTTCCTAGCCCAAATAATTAATTGATACCAGCTGCTTGTTGGCTTCTATCAAAATTAGGGAAAAGTTGTTGGTGATGCCAGATCCTGGATAGCCGTGCCCTAGAATGTACCTAAGTCCACCCATTCAGGGTATACTAATGCTAGATATGGCTGCAACATTAGTGAAGTTAAAAAATCACCAAAACACATGCTTCCACCCTTATAAAATACCCTAGAACAGTTCAGATTGTAATTCTACCACAAGATCTACTAAATCTACTGCTGACAAATAACACAAATAGCAAGTCGACTTGGACTAAAACAAACCAATGGAACAACAACAAATGTGGAGAATCACTCATAAAACACTAGGAGAAGCCCTCATTTGTCCTTTGCACTAGATCCCTTGCAGGGTTAATGGCGTCCTCGAGACGATAAATTATACCATGCAATAGGTTTTCGTCCTGTAGTAATATCCCCGTCATTCTATGCGGCACCACTTTCCTTGATATCCGTGATGGGGTCATTATGCATTGTAACCCACGTGGCATGCCTAACGCTAAGCATTCGGTTACAGGTCTCTTTAGTTAGTCTTAAATGGGTCATTTTAGAGTGGGCTCACTTTTATTTAGTTACTTAAAAAATAAATAAAGAGCACATAGTCTTAGTCACTTAGACCACTCGGATGCAGACCTGCCTGCTTATGCTATCCCTCTAGGAGGTTGAAAGGTTGAAAAACTTTATTCCATTTTCCAGCGTTCCTCTCTAGTTCTATGAGATTCATGGGAGATTCACATTGCCTGTTTTCGTGAGCTTATGTTGGATTCATAGCTTTGATTTCAGATACTATGATCAGAGATGTCGTGCTCTCTACCTTCAGGAGGCCCTCAAGCTTCGGGACAGGCTCCTCCACCCTCCCCCCAAACAGATGAATACTAGACTGATCACTTCTTTCTTCCCGTTGCTCTCCCCGGTGACTGGTTTATCTTTTCTAAACTTGCGCTAGATCACTTTGGGTCATGGACCCCCCAGCTCATTGTTAATGTCAAAATCTCAAACAACTCCACTATTCTAAGGGGCACCCGAGGCTCCCTACCTCAGGCATCTATCTACGAGGCCCCTCAACATAGATAGTGATCTACCCAGGCCTACAGAGAGAACTGCCATCCTGGGCTGCATCATTCCGGTTTCATAGGCATTCTAGCGTCTCAACTACTGGTCTGAATGGCGCATTGCGATAAACTACCATCCGGCCTCGGGTTTTAGCAAAATGATGTTGTAGAATGCTATCTTGGTTACTCCTTCCGCAAGGGCCACCTAGCTTCAAAGGAAACATCCTATTCTTCTTATCACACACACTAGTTGCTTCCTTGAGTCCTGAAATCTAGTGCAACGCTTAGTGACAATTCACATTTCGGGCAGTGATACCTAAGAATTTGGGTCCTCTTCTGGAAAAAATATTTGCTTTGTATTTCGGGACAGTCCCATTAACCTAATTTTTTGGTCATGCGTTGACGACTATTAAAATAATATATTATCTTATATATCTTAGTCCACCATGTGCATACAGCTCCATGTCCAAAAATCAGATTTGTATAAAACTCAGCGAAAAACATGCCCTCAACTATAGCATTGTTGTTTGCCCATATAACTTGTTAATATTACAAATGTAATGTTGCCTGATTTTCATAACATGTGACAATTTCCAATCATGATTTCACCCCTGTTCGACATTTAATATTATATTCCCACCTTTTTCATCTCTCCAAAGGGATCACATTAATGTCCTCCTAGGGGAGAATAATAAACATACAACCGGGTGATATGGTTAACGGGTAAATGTTTTCTTATTATACTTTATCACAAGTATATTTTAATTAAAAAAATTATTTAATAAAAAGACTTTATCATTAATAAATTAATATAGAAGTGTTTATGAACCGTCCCGGAGATGTCCAGATGCACTTCTTGATAATTAATCTTAGTACGATCCCCCTTCCCTTTCTAATACCCTTTCAGAAACCATGGGGGGAACAAAATCCCCCGTATAGGTCTTCGACGCAGGATGTTCGGGATATTCCAAGACTCTTGGATTTTGGTGGGGACGCATCCCCACGTAACACTACATTAGGGTGACCGCAGAGGTTAGTTCGACTCAAACATTTGCATATTTTATTTAGTCTAATGCGTGCTTGAGTCTTGTGTAGGTAGTTAGGGTTTGTTTTGCATATATAAGTGCGACAAGAGAACCCTATAACAAAGTGGATATGACACGAAGCGAGGTGAGGGTGACACTATCAGACACAGAAAGAACCAGATCTGCACCCATCACCAGGATACTAACACGCAATTCAGACACTAGCGCCCAGGCGATACTGTCCCCTTTCGGGCGTTATTGTCCAACATAATCTTCAGATCACTATTTTCTAGACGAAGCACATACAGTTCAGATAGAGCTTGGCCCCCAAACCTCAGAGTCATAGAGAACCATGGGCCTGACGAGAAAGTCTTAAAGGGACATCTTGGACAGAATGTCCTGGAAGTGATGTCGGAAGCACTATTTCTCCAAGATCGCCAAGGAGCCATAGCCCTTATTAACCCAAGGCTGAAGTGTCGATCGTAAACTAAAGTGAGGTCTCGAAAATAGTAATCCCAAGTAAGTGTAAGAGCTGGTGATCCCAAGTTCATTCCCCCTATGGAAGAAATGAAAGTCTGGTGTCTTTAGGCCATTGAAGATCATAACTTTGGACTTAGTCAGGTTAACTGTCAGCTGCTTGTGGTCACAAAATAGGGGTAAAGCATCCAGTTGTCTCTGTAAACCCTCTGCAAAGGAGGTAAGGACCACATTGTTCGCAAAAAGGAGAATATAGATCGAAACCTGGTGGAGAAGACAATCATCCCCCTCCTGGGTGTGATCCTTGAGAAACTCTTCCAACTTGTTAATATAAATGCTAAACAAAGGGCAACCCTGCTTGACCCTAATGGTACTCCTGATGAAGTCAGAGAACCCAGTAGCGTGTAATATCCCACTTCCGGGATTAATAGAAAATATGCAAACAATCAACTCTCTGACACTCTAATCAATTGAAAATAGCAAAAGCACAGTCAACACTACTTGGACCAGTTGAGTAGTATGTCCATTTAGGTCACTGTAACATGTACTCTTCCTTTCCAGTCATTCAATATTTCACCTTAAACAAACACATTCAGATCGCTGCCCTAGATGGCTCAAACATCATAAAAATAACAGCTAGGATCAAATAAATAGTGCCATACAGTCCGCTGATCTTTGGGGGTTCAAAACATACACTCAAACATTCAATACCTTCCCCAATGAAGTCGCTGCTCCAAGGAAAAACACAGCAGCTTCATTCATACTCAAATCAGATCACAACCATGTCAAATACTATCACTGTATTGCCCTGAAAGAGATCGCTGCAACAAGGGTCTGTTAACATGTATAGGATAGTCGAATTACTTAGAAGAATGCCACAAATCAGACATTAAAACCCTTATGCAGTTGTTGACTTCCAATGTACATTCCAAAGCATTCAGGAGAAATTGCTGTAGCTTAGCAATTTAATACTAACCAGTCCGCTAAATAAAACATGCATTAAACTATTCAATATTCATTCCCAAATGGCGTTCCTGTTTAGGAAGGAAGATAGATCTATTAATCAACAACATGAATATCTAGAAGAGATCGCTGGACAAGGGAATAACAGCAGTCAAACTAGATAATATTCAGATTTTCCAAAAACGTGGATCTCATACCAAATCTTCCCAATCAATTCGCTGTGACTAGAAGACAGAACCACACAAATAGCCAGTCGATTTGTACTAGCAAATGTATTCAAATCAGCCCCTAAACATCACAAAGCAAATCGCTAATTCTGGAATATACTTCATACATCCAATACACCAAATTATGCATAGATCTCAGTCGATTTATTTCAAAGAACCGTCTCCTAGCATTTGATGATACGTTTGAGAAGAAGGATCTGAACTCTCTCCACTGCAGCCCAGTCGGGCTCAAGTATGCAGGGCCCCCAAACCTCTGAGTCATAAAGAATCGTGGGCCTAACAAGAGAGTCTGAGAGGGATAACTCGGACAAGATGTCCTAGAAGTGATGACGGAAGCACCGTCTCTCCAAGATTGCCAAGGAGCCATAGCCCTTATTAACCCGAGGCTGGAGTGCTGGTCGTAAACTGAAGCGAGGTCCAGAAAAGAGTACCTCCCACGCAAGAGAGTAGAGTGAGTAAATAATATCAATGGGCATGCATCTCAAGCTCTTCCCCCATGTTGAAGAAATGAAAATCAGATGTCTTCATAACATAATGAATAATCATTATCCTAGTCAGCTGCCTGGGTCGCAAGCAAGGAGGCACTAAATTCAAAATCCCTAGGAGAGGGAAATTATCTCAGTAAAACCAATTTGTTTTCGCCGAAGAGTGCAAGGCGTCCCATCGTTTACAAGGAAGAGAATATATCAATCAGAGCCTGGTGGAGAATTTTATTTGATTAATTCTCCCTCCTGGATTTGTGATATTCTGGGAATTAAATTAAATCCAACTCATCAATATAGCTGTAAGCAATAATATTTAATTATTTAAGACAAATGGGCAACCTTGCAACATCCTGAACCCCAATGGTAAGTCTAGGATGAAGGGTCTTCAGAAATGAGCCCAGTACAGTCCTCCCTTCCCAAAATTGTTGGTCCTCAAGCAATGCCAACATGTGCATGCGCAAATGCAATGACAGTAGTTCTCCCACGAGCCTTGCTCCCGTACCAATCAAGTGAAGAAGTCTCTCTGTATCAACTTGTGGTTGAGAGCTTCTTATGGGAACTCTGCAGTGTCTCCGGTTGCACTTTCTTTTTTAATGCCTGCACATGGAAGCAAACATGTTAGGAAAACAAGTGTTAAAAAGTGGTGACCTTTTCAGCTTCCTCTCCATGATGGCCCGAAGACATGAGGATGTGGTCACCACCCCCTGGTCCATACATGGGTTGTTCCCGGATGGCTTTAGAAGACTCCTCTTTTTCTCACAAATATAACCTGTAATGTCTAGAAACTTTTTTATAGTTGCATGTGAAGTACAGAAGGTAAAATCGATTGGTGCACATGTAATTTTACCCACCATGATCGTTTTATAAATTTTTGCAAATCAAAATAAAAGGTAGGAAGTTCGATCTTCACCTTGAGATGGGGTAAAAACATGTGGTTTTACCAAGACCCCGGAATCAAGTGACTAGGCAAGTTGCACTTGGTCCTGAAGAGATCCATTTAATAATTAATATCAAGATGATAAAGTCCCTATTCCTGAAGCATGGGTCGACCCATATGAAGCATCTTCCTAATATCCCTATGCATTTAATGCCATTGTTGGCTGAATTTCAGGCACATTTTTAAATGAGATTTCCTCCTGGGAGATGATGTGACAAACAGAAGATAGAGATACCACTCGGATTTGGAGGATGTGCAAACAAAAACGTCATAAAGAGAAGATGTGATTACTCTTTTTTTGGCATGTTGACGGTTTATGAAACTTATCTTCATGCTTGAAGAAGGGATGTATGCTCGACTTATAATCAAAATAAAAGGTATTTATTAATACCACCATGTATGTGAAATGTGTGCCCATAGAAGGGACTTACGGTAATAAGTTTTTTGCAATCATTTCTCTCTATGTATGTAAATGCCATTCTTGTGGTGAGAGGAGCTAGCGATAAGCTTGACTTTGAGAGAGTTTGAAGTGTGATGGGATGATGAATGATCTTTTATTAAATGCTATTAGTTTTTTCCTAATAAAGTCGACTTGTGCTGGGCATCATGCATAAGAGTGGTTCATGGAGTGCAAGTTTTGAAGTATTTATAAATTTGTTGTTTAGATTTATTAATTGCAGATTTGGAACTGCATTTATTGACTCTTAAAGTGAAGGGAAAAGTGCTAGAATTGTGTTGCAAATTTTACCCTAACCCTGGCGACTGGGTTTTGGATTTTGGGGGTTGTTTTGAGGGGTTTCTAATACATGAAAAGATCTAGTTTTTATTATGGATAGAAACTCATAATTTTCCCTTTCTGTTGCACTTGGTTTCAATTCAAAAGAGTTAATATTTTCGAAGTTATGAATTTTCAAAGTTTTAGTTGATTTTCAGCAGTTTTATTTATTATTTTACTTCTGCAAAAGTATATTGGAAAAAAGAGTATAAATACCGACTGGATTGCCCATCTAAACCCTCACCTTGGCTCACTTCAACCCCATTTGGGTTGAACACGGAATACCATTCAGAATCAGCAGCTTAGTGGTGTTTGGGTATCTTTTTAGAAGCAAACAGTAGGAGTGAATTAATCTGAGTTTGGATTGTGCTTCATTATCATTTTTGGCAATGGAATTGATTGGGTCTGATGTTCTTTATATTGATCTATATATATGAAATATTAGATCAATACCTCAGTGACTTGAATGAAAGGATTAACTCTGGATTTGTGATCTCTAATGGTCATGATTGGTTGAATGTTGTGTATAGATATTGAGAGTAATTTCAATATTCATTACAGCAGTGTCATTGCTTGTCTGATGCTCAATTCAATGGTTGCATTAGAAATTGAGACCTAATTTTTAAAAGTTCATCCGAGGATTTATGTGTGAGTTGTTGATAGAGGCCATTAAACCCCTATCTTTGGGTTTATTGAGTCGTCTATTTAATTGATTCAAATATTTTGTAATGTCCCCATTTTTGAAGACCCTTAGCCTTTCATTCCCCATGGGCGTAATTTTAAAATGAAATTTTATAAATTGTGCAAATCGAAATAAAAGGGGAAGTTCGACTTCACCTTGAGATAATAAAAGCATGTTTTTAAAGGTAAATCAAGTGACTAGGCAAGTCGCATTTTCCTGGAAGCATTTAATATTTAATATTGGAGATAAAGCGATTATTCCTAAGCATTGGGTCGACCCATATGAGCATCTTTTTAATATCCCTATGCATTTAATATTTGTTGTTGGTGACTTTCAGGCACATTTTTAAATGAGATTTCCTCCTAGATGATGGCACCAAAGATGGAGAAGAACTTTAGAGGATGTGCAAGCAAAAGTTATAAAAGAAGATGTGGTTACTCCTTTTTTGGCATGTTGACGGTTTATAAAAACTTATCTTCATGCTTGAAGAAGGGATGTATGCCCACTTATGATAAAAAACAAAAGGTGTTTATTAACACCACCATTTGTGAAGTGTGTGTGCCCATACAATCTTGAAATAATAAGTTTTGCAATCATATTCTCTCTATATATACAAAGGCGCCATTTTTGGGAGAAGATCTAAGCTTGCTTTGAGGGTTTGAAGTGTGATTTGTGATGAATATCTTTATTTACATGCTGTTGGTTTTTACTCGATGAAGTCGACTTGTTTTGGCATATGCTAAGAGTGTTTTGGAGTGATTTTGAAGTATTTATAAATCTGTTGTTTAGATTTATTAATTGCAGATCTGGAACTGCATTTATTGACTCTTAAAGTGAAGAGAAAAGTGTTGGAATTGTGTTGCAGATTTTACCCTAACCCTAGCGACTGGGTTTAGGATTTTGGGAGTTGTTTTGAGGGGTTTCTAGTGTGTGAACAGATCTGGTTTTTATTTTGGATTGAAGCTCATAATTTTCCCTTTCCGTCTGCACTTGGTTTCATTTCGAAAGAGTTAATATTTTCGAAGTTATGGATTTTCAAAGTTTTCATTGATTTTCAGCAGTTTTATTTATTATTTTACTTCTGCAAAAGTATATTGGAAAAAGGAGTATAAATACTGACTGGATTGCCCATCTAAACCCTCACCTTGGCTCACTCCAACCCCATTTGGGTTGTATTGTAGCTGACACTAGGGTTAGTTGAGGTAACCCTAGAAGGGTTTATCTTCTAAGTTGTTTGTTTTTGCAAGTAAATAATAATATATTACTAATATCCCACAAGGGGATATTACAGTGGTATCAGAGCTTCTTTCCTCTTTTCGTGTGGGTGTTTTGTGTATGCAAGGTGATAAGCAGTTGTTTTATAGGAGGAGAAATAAGGGAAATATGGACGAAGGGCCTTTCACAACGGATCAAGTCAAATTTCTACAAGAGCTAATGCAAGGATGTGGTTTGGAACTTCAAAAAACCATTAGTGATCAAATGACCAAACTGATCACGGAAGTGGTGGGCAATGGCAAGACGCCAAACTCCAATGGCGAAGGGAGTTCACATAGTGGGGATAAAAATTCAACACAACCCACTCATAAGTTCTTTAAAGGCACTTTCCTTCCTAAGGAGAATCATAGAGCTTTCGAGGAACCTTCAATAGTGGAAATCATTGAGGCATGCAACAAGGAATATGACACTTTGCATCCGGCCACAAGGGCCATACTTTTGATGACTTTTGTGCCTTAAAGATGGGAAGCAAGACCAAAAGAGGCCATAGGCAACCCCATGCGGATATCCAACAAAGGTTGGGAAAAGTCTCTTTACCAAGCTTCGATGGAACCAACAAAATCACGGTAAGAGCTTGGCTACAAAAGATGGAGACCTATTTCTCCCTCAACCCCATGCAAGAAGAAGAAGCCCTCAAGTTTGTTACCCTTCACTTAGAAGGCATGGCACATGAGTGGTGGTTTCATGGTATGCACACCCAAGGACACGACTTGATCCACACAATGGAAGGATTTAGTCACAGGATCATGGAGAGATTTGATAGAAAAGATCCGGAGCTTCATTTTAGGGAGTTGGCCCAATTGAAACAATAAGTAGTGTTGAAGAATATGTAGCAGAATTTCAAAAGGTTGCAGTGATGGTACCGGATGTCAGTGAGAGAAGGTTGATAGTCCTCTTTACAGAAGGCTTGATAGAGCCATTGAAAGGTTTGGTAAGAGCTTTTAACCCATTTACCTTGCAAGAATGTATTACTAAATCTCTATATTTAGAATGTGTAGCTTATAGAGGGGATTATGGGCCAAAAGGACAGCATTCTAATAACTCTCAAATGTTGCCCAAAGGTGGATTTAAAGGACAGCCAAGGTCTGATCTATAGCAGCCCCTTAAATTGCAAGGAGGATAGCCCTTTGGATCATCAAAAGAGGCCCCAAGAAGGCCCAACCAGCCCTATGTTCCACCATATAGAAACCAATCCCAAACTGGTATGCAAAAATATGAGAGAGATGAGCTAAGAAGGAAAGGATTGTGTTTTGATTGTAAGGCTCCATGGGTAAGAGGTCATAATTGCAAAGATAAGGGAAAATTTTATTTCATTGAAGTAATAGATTCAGATTTTGATTTGATTTCAGATTCTAACGATACTAATGAAGTGGTGAATGAGGGGGATATGAGCATGTATAAGAAGAAGATGAGGAAGAAATTGAAGGAGCATTGGCAGCCCTTTCAAATACTTCTAAGTATCTCCCTTTTCGTCCCAGTGGAAGGTATACTATGCAAACAAAAGGTAATCATCCTCATTGATAGTGGGGCCACTCATAATTTTATTAGTGAGAGATTGGTAACAAGGCTTGGCCTATGTAATGAAGTTTTTCAAGGTTTCAATGTTACCATAGCTGATGGATATATTTTAACATGCTCTAGACGGATTTCCAAACTTTCTATCACCATAGAAGATTATGAACTTATTGATGATTTTTACATGATTAATATGGATGACATGGATCTTGTGTTAGGAGTACAATGGTTGCATTCTTTGGGGGATTTCACCCTCAATTATAAGGACCTATTGCTCAAATTCATGATTGGGGAAAAGAATATCATTTTCCAAGGTATGACAAGACACTTTTCTCTTTGCAAATATCCACCAAGGGAAGTAGAAATATGTTCTGTATCTTTTATATCAGCTGATTGGAAAGACTTAATCACCCTTGAGTATGTAAAAAATCAGTTTTCTAATGATATGGTTGAAGGGTTGATTGTGGATGAAAGGTACAAGGTGATAGATGGACTTATTCTTTACAAGGGAAGGGTGTATTTAACACCAAAATCAGAAGTTAAAAATCTGATTTTAAAATCAGCACATGATGCCCCTACAAGTGGACATCAAGGATACTTCAAGACCTACAAGTTGGTATGGGAAAGATTTACTTGGAAAGGTATGAAAGGAGATGTTCTTAAGTATGTTAGAGAATGTGTGGTATGCCAAAGAAATAAGAATGAACATACTTTTCCAGCTGGTCTTTTGCAGCCCCTACCTATTCCCTCTCAAAAGTGGGAAAGTGTGTCCATGGATTTTGTTACAGGACTGCCCAATGTTAATGGTAAGACTTGCATGTATGTAGTAGTGGATAGACTCACTAAGTATGCTCACTTTTTTCCACTCCCTACTAAATTTGATGGTCCTATGATTGCTGATTTGTATTTCAGAGAAGTTTTTAAATTGCATGGTGTGCCTAAGAACATTGTGAGTGATAGGGACAGCAGATTTATGAGTCTTTTTTGGCAAGAATTATTCCGGTTAGTTGGGACGGAACTCACTCCAAGTACTAGTTATCACCCACAAATGGACGGACAAACGGAAATAGTAAATAAATGGGCAGAAGGGTACTTAAGATATTATGTTTCAGGGCAGCAGTTAGCTTGGATAAAATGGTTGCATCTAGCTGAATTTTGCTATAATACTACACATCACATGTCCATTGGAATGTCCCCTTTTAAGGCTTTATATGGTTATGATGCTAACTCTTTCATGGATGTAATGATGACAGATAGTAGAGTGCCTAGTGCACAAGAGTTAGTGCAACAGAGTATGGACATCGTGAAATCTCTCAAAGAAAATTTGCACCATGCCCAAAATAGGCAAAAATTGTATGCAGATAAGCACCGGAGTGAGAGGACTTTCGACGTGGATGATTGGGTATTTCTTAGATTGCAGCCCTATAGGCAATCTACTCTCAAGCAAAGTGGCAAGGAAAAGCTAAAGCCACATTTCTATGGGCCCTACAAGATTACTAAAAGAATCGGTGAGGTGGCTTATGAATTGGCGCTACCCGGGGATGGTAAGATTCGTAATGTTTTTTATGTTTCTTGCATAAAAAAGGCACTTGGTCAAAATGTTGTTCCTTCTTTGGAGTTACCCCCCTTTAGATGAAGAAGGTAAATTGATCTTAATTCCGGAAACTATTATGGAAACAAGAGAAAGGAATTTAAGAAAACGTGTCATTAAAGAATATTTGGTCAAATGGAAGGACCTTCCATTAGAGGATGCTACATGGGAAAATGCTTCAATCTTAGAGCATCCAAGTTTACAATTGCTTGAGGGCAAGCAATTTTGGGAAGGGAGGACTATAATGTCCCCCTTTTTTTATAAAAAATTAAAAAGAGGGTAAAATCGATTTGCACATGTAATTTTAAAATGAAATTTTATAAATTGTGCAAATCAAAATAAAAGGGGAAGTTCGACTTCACCTTGAGATAATAAAAGCATGTTTTTAAAGGTAAATCAAGTGACTAGGCAAGTCGCATTTTCCTGGAAGCATTTAATAATTAATATTGGAGATAAAGTGATTATTCCTA
This sequence comes from Taxus chinensis, assembly GCA_019776745.2. Lineage (NCBI taxonomy): Eukaryota > Viridiplantae > Streptophyta > Pinopsida > Cupressales > Taxaceae > Taxus > Taxus chinensis. The sequence continues at coordinate 21,061,092 of CM034149.1, forward strand.
AGCATTGGGTCGACCCATATGAACATTTTTTTAATATCCCTATGCATTTAATATTTGTTGTTGGTGACTTTCAGGCACATTTTTAAATGAGATTTCCTCCTAGATGATGGCGCCAAAGATGGAGAAGAACTTTGGAGGATGTGCAAGCAAAAGCTATAAAAGAAGATGTGGTTACTCCTTTTTTGGCATGTTGACGGTTTATAAAAACTTATCTTCATGCTTGAAGAAGGGATGTATGCCCCACTTATGATCAAAATAAAAGGTGTTTATTAACACCACCATTTGTGAAGTGTGTGTGCCCATAGAATCTTGAAAGTAATAAGTTTTGCAATCATTTCTCTATATATGTACAAGGCACCATTTTTGGGAGAAGATATAAGCTTGCTTTGAGGGTTTGAAGTGTGATTTTTGATGAATATCTTTATTTACATGTTGCTGGTTTTTACCTAATGAATTCGACTTGTTTGGGCATATGCTAAGAGTGTTTTGGAGTGATTTTGAAGTATTTATAAATTTGTTGTTTAGATTTATTAATTACAGATCTGGAACTGCATTTATTGACTCTTAAAGTGAAGAGAAAAGTGTTGGAATTGTGTTGCAGATTTTACCCTAACCCTAGCGACTGGGTTTAGGATTTTGGGATCTGTTTTGAGGGGTTTCTAGTGTGTGAACAGATCTGGTTTTTATTTTGGATTGAAGCTCATAATTTTCCCTTTCTGCTGCACTTGGTTTCATTTCGAAAGAGTTAATATTTTGGAAGTTATGGATTTTAAAAGTTTTCATTGATTTTCAGCAGTTTTATTTATTATTTTACTTCTGCAAAAGTATATTGGAAAAAGGAGTATAAATACTGACTAGATTGCCCATCTAAACCCTCACCTTGGCTCACTCCAACCCCATTTGGGTTGTATTGTAGCTGACACTAGGGTTAGTTGAGGTAACCCTAGAAGGGTTTATCTTCTAAGTTGTTTATTTTTGCAAGTAAATAATAATATATTACTAATATCCCACAAGGGGATATTAATTTCCCTCTCCTAGGGATTTCGAATTTTGTGCCTCCTTGCTTATAAAAGGAGTGCTAAAATCATTGTTAGACTCATGTTATGATGATATTTATTTTATGCTCCATGCTTGGAGTTGGGATGCATGACCATTGATGTTTTATCTCTCTCTCTTGTGTGGGAAGTTAGTGAGCTGGTTTTGATCAATTGAAGTATTTTCTCTTGCTCCATTGTTGAGTTCTCTTGTGTTGAAGTATGATCTTTGCATGATTCATACTTTCTAACAATGGCAACTTGATAAGGGACTTGTTTTAGTATGTTTTGGGAGTGAACAAGGTAAAATATAATTTGATCTATGTTGGTATAATTTTCCAAGTGTAGGATTGTTATTTGGAGGGTTTTTGAAGTGCAGAAAGAACTGAAAATAATTTGTCATTCCATCTAACCCTAGCGACTTGATTGAGACTTTTGGGGGCTGTTTTGGAGGGTTTTCGGGTGTCATAAAATTCAGATCTTTAATTCTTTGGAAAGATCTTAATTTATAGAATTATATGCATTATATTTGAAGAGAAAATATGGAATATTGAAGGAGTTATGCAATTTTGAATATTTCAGCTGTCTGCAGGCTTTTGTGGGTATGGAAAATTGATATTTATATCAAATCTGCAGTTTGGGGTTGATTTAATATTGCATATGATTGTAGAAACTAGGAGAAATAAGGAGATGTTTTCATAATTTTTGGAGTGGATTTGATGCCCTAAATGTGCTAGGCGACCTACTTTTTAGGTCAAAATTAGGGTTTCGGGTTGGCTGTGCGAAATCTAATTTTTGCATATTGTTCTTCATATTTTCTTGGTCTATTATCCAAGATTTCAGCTCATTTGGACTTCTCTAGCCAAAGATATGAATTTTTAAAAATTGCAGCAGTTGGGGTTTGAAAATTAATTATTTATAGCTGTGTGTGATCAAATTTGTATGAATTCCTAACTTGTCCTAGAAGGGGACATTACATATTTCTAACTGGCTTTGGCTATTTGCATTTGATTGGAGTACGGAAGATTTGGTTGATTGCCTATTTTCCATTAATCCTAGAAGTGGGACATTACATCGCACCAATTTAACATTCTCTTCTTCCTCGTTATGATTCCCTATATTTTGGTTCACCTTTTATGGCAATGCTATCCATATAATTGTTTTTGAGAAAAGGTAAAAAGATTTAATGAAAAAAAATTATAATACAAAGAAAGGGTTGACAAAATGGCAAGCCCTGCAGTCCGCAAAAAAACAACAGAAACTTTCACTTAACTAAATGGGCTCCAAAGAAACCCAAGACTCAGTTTCAGTCCTATCTTGATTCTTACATAAATCTATACCGGCCAGCCAAAAAACCATTTTATTCACTTCTTGTCAGTCTGACATGTCGCTAACCTGATTAGAAGTCAACTTGTACCCAACTGGTTTTGCACTACCATATTTTGCCAAAAAATCAGCTACAGCATTTTATTTTCTACCAACATAGACCGAGATGACATCCTCAACCTGTTGCCAAATAGATTTGATTTGAGTCACCATATTGCTTATTCTCCAAGCCTTCGGACTAAAATTAGTAATAATATCTAACAAACCCACCATGATTTGAGAATCAGATTCAACTAGAAGCTTGCAAACCCCATCCTCCCAAGCATTGAGAGTACCTTGCCTAATAGCTAACCCTTCATCTTAGCTATTAGTAGCCATTCCCAGACCCTTGAGCTCCCAGTGAAGGATTTTCCATGTATAGTCTCATCAAAGAAAACCAGTACCAGCAGCCCCTGGATTGTCCTTAGCAGCTCCATCTAATTTATCTTTTCCCAACCTTGGGGAGGAGGTTTCCATTCATCGTGAATCAATGATTTGGAAGACCCCTTGTGCTCTTGGAATTACTTGACCGTTTGATAATCTCGAGTGGTTTCAAAAACCTTATTAATGACTTTATTCCAAGCTAACTCCTATTGGTTGAATTCGTCTTGAAAATTTATAGAATTCCTTTCCAACCAAATGTGCCACCAAATGAAACTCGGACCGAAGGACCGGCCCATTTGAACAAAGGTATTTTTAAATTTGCATTGTTTCCAAGTCTTCCAGATATTTGTAAGATCTATTTGAAAACCTATGTGAACTTTAAAGAGGTTTAACCAACTGTTCCACAATTTCCGAGCAAAGTCACATTGAAACAACAGAAGATCAAGCGTCTCCTCCTGGGAAGTACACGTAATGCTATCCATATAATTAGGTGGGATATTTTCCCATCAATCTAGTTTTTAATCTTTTTTAGTTACCAAAAGGACTAGAAACAAAGCCACTTCCACTTGATGGACAATCCTTTTGAATTCCATGTACATTAAAATCTTCTTGCATTCTTGAATATTGATTCCATGTTGAACATATTGTTTCTCTTTATTCCCTTTAGACCACATGGGCCATGGGGAAAGATCCCATCACAAGATTTTCCTCTACCTTCAAAGGTCCATCAACCTTCGGTTTTAGAAGAGGTTTTAGGAGTGCCTTGCTTCATCCTCAAATTGTCTGGCCAACCCATCTTAGCCTTCGACACTTTATCGTGGACATTATCAAATAATGCATTGACCCTATCGAGGTAACAGGTGATGATATCATTAGTTCTTCTCGCCTAATCCTTGCTACAGACGTGCGATAATGCCAACTTCCAATCTTGATCCCCATTGTTGTTTGTCTTGCTCCATTTCCTTGAAGGGTACTTTCATCACATGAATATTTGTACTTGGATTTAGATCATAAGATTTGGAGCTCAATTGCTTTAGGTGTGCTAGCTTTGTCGTATCGTTCTAATTTTCAAAACCTAAGGGTATTTTAACCATAGCACTTTCCAATAGTAACTTAATGTACATTTTAGCCCATTAAATAACTGTGCACATCAATATAATTTCTTTCTTCTTCTCTCTTATTGCTTTCTCCTTTTCATGTTCTTTCATGTCCATCTGCAGCCATTGATATTGTTCCTATATCAAACTTCTTCTTTCTCTATCCCTTGCTATTTTATGTAGTGATCATCTTTCCTAGGCTGAAATTCAGCAAGACTTGTAATGAAAGTTTCAATTAAAATAATTTACCATATAATTGGTACATGACCACTAGCAATATACCGCCTCTGATTTTAGCCAGAGTTACCCACTTCTGCTTGTTTATTTCCTGCAATACTCGTCTTTCCAAAGAATGGCATGTGCTTCTGCTACACCCCAAAAGTTTATTCCCCCACCAAAATGCCTAAGATATCTTCCAGACAAAGACTTCACTCAAGTGCCAACAAAACCAATAAAACATAAGGTAACACATACACAACAATCTTTGTGTGCTCTATCCAACTTCATCAGCAACCAACATATAAAGAATCTGTGTCCAAAATAACTGTCGTGTCTCAAGTCCACATTCAATAGGGTTCGCAGTGATGGTAAGGCACAATTATACTCACAAAAATAAACTCAATCATAAGAAGAACAAAATCATAAGTACCATATAGATAGATAATGATTATGCAAAAGATTATACTAACCATTGGATATATATGACAACAATGATCGCCACATGGAAACGATGTCCTCGCCAGATGAATATTGAAGGTGGTCTGATAGTGATGCATTTATGAAATGACAATTCCAATATACAAACAAGAAGGTGACATGTACACAAAGGATTGCAGTGGTTGGGAACCATTTGCTAGCCAATCACATCACTAACTAATCGAGTCACTCATGACTGCATTACATTCCTTATGAACCCTCAAGAGATGTCCACTGCAAAAGGATGCTACCCATCCCACAGTTACCTTGGCATGTCCATCAAGGAATGCCTACTCAGTGATGTCCATTCAACCCCACTTGACTAGTCTCACAAGCACTCTTGGTTAAAGCCTAATAAACTATCATGTATGCACAAAGTATAAAATAAGACGATCAAAAAACGGTATGCGACCTAATTCATGGCTGATAATAGTTGGTTGCTATCCATCTCAGGAATGTCCAAAACACTTGAAAAGCTTCAAAGCGTTGGTCACTTTTTCCTCTCTGGACAGTATGAAACTACAAAACTATCAGCTAACTCAGGACTAGGAGATGAAGGTGGATCAATTTTATCTTCAAGAAAAGATATTGAAAATGTTAGTTCTAGATCATGGTTCTTTGAAGCTGCTGCGAAGGATTTTGAATCAAAGGGGAGTAATAGTTTTTGGATAGAGATTTTGTGTATTGAAAAGGGAGAGGGTTGGGAATTTATGAAGATACTAAACCTAGCAAATTGATGTAACATATGCAGTATATAGACTCTTGGTCTAGTTGAAAGCTATTGATCAAACTCAAGAAACTATTTTATGTTGACAAAAGGGTGCATGGTTAATACAGTGAGATGAGGTTCACTGTGAGATAAATCCATTACTTGAATCTGCAGGGGTATTTTTCTGATATTATCAGCCTCTTCTATTTCCATATTTAGATGTCCGTGCCTGAATCAGATTTTTCACATCAGTTGTTATATTTTCCTAATTCCTGACAACATTAACTTAATTCAATATCACTGTGGATCAATTAGTATCTTCCCACATCTATGGAGAAGTGTAAAACTCAAATAGTAATGCTTTTTGATTTGGTAAAAATGGAAAGAGAGAACCTGCCAGTAATGACTACATCAAAATAGTCTAGCCACTCATCATCACGAGGTGTAGTTCCATTTACCCCACACTTTCCGCAAAGATAATTCATAACCACATGCGTATAATCCCACAAGCTGCAAGACAAAAAAGTGTGCCAAAAAGATGAAATTAGCAAAGACAGACTAAAACAACAGATTGTAACTTTGTAAAAAATTGATAGAATTAATTGTTTATCAAGATTGACCATTAATTATAAAAATATTCAAGAAGCAGTCATATACTGTTACCTGTTTGTAACTAGGAAAGTCATACGTCCAGAATTTCGAAGCATTTTAAGCATTGGTAATATCATTTGATCTTCATGAATAAACCTAAGAATCCAGGAAAGTCTTAAGTTAGTAAAGCAGAAATACATAGGAACGAGTGGACAACTCCTTAAAGAAAATATTATGCTATACATACAGATGTTTTCCTCTAATAGCGATAAACATTGACAAAATATTCATTTTGTAATGTCCCCTTTTTCAAACTTATTCATTTTGAAGACTTCTACCCCATTCCACTTCCCTTAGGTTGGAAGGTGGTGTACAAGGGACGTATTTGTTTATATTTTAGTCCTTTTTGTGAGCATTTACATTTTCTTTTAGTGTTTTCCTTTATGAGGCAAGTTGGCTGGGTTAGAGGAGTTAAAAAGCAAATTAGAAGATGAAGCAAGTTCCTTAAGAGGTCGGTCATGGGAAAAATTCACCCTTATGACTCTTGGCGCCAACTAAAGGGTATAAGAGGAGTCGCATAGGCTCATTTGCACATCACTTTTTGACATATATACTTTATCAATTTGGACTCTACGGCTGATTGCTTTATTTCCAACGCCACCAAGGGAAAAAAATCCATAGTGTGGCATCCAAGGAGGACGAAAACCTTGTGGCATAATGGAGAACGAAAACTCTCCAAAATTGATGGTGTGAAGGCAAATACTGAAGATCCTCTTCCTGATTTGTATCTAGGGAATCAAGGAGAAGACCTATCAAGAGCTTTTGCATTGTTTGGAGCCCCTCTCTTAGGTAGCGACTAGGGTTGGAGTGAATTTGGGTGCCTTCTAGGGCACGGAACTCAAATATTGTTTGAAATTCAGATTTGTCAAAATTTATAAGGCTGATATCTTTTATATTTGGCCATTGTTGGAGTTTGGAGACCTCATTCTTTATCATTTATCTTGGTTGTACTGCTGTTGATAAATAAATTGCTAGCCGTGTTTGAGATTGGATTTCAAGATGAAAATTGTTCTAAAAGGTTTATAAATATTGTGGATGAGTTTTATGGTGATATTTGGGTGGTATCTTGTTTTTTGCAAGCTGTTTCAAAAATCAGACTACCGTACATTACTGATCTAAATTGTCAGTTTGCTGGTCTAAAATCAGATTTAATCAGTTTGGGGTTTTTGTGATTTCCTTGTTCTTGTGTTTCAGCCCTAGGAAGGGACACATTTAGAGAGAATTATGTGGCAGATCTCGACGTCAAGATTAATTACCCATGAAAATCAAGCCATTTATTAAGTGAAGGATGCTACTAAGAAATGCATGAATGCAATAAAACATTTACATCCTTGGTACGAATCATGTTTTTTTAACAAACAATATAAACATATTATTATATTATTATCCTAAAAAGGTCATTACAAAAAGCATAAATATCTTCTTCTGTAGTTAAATGTCAACTGCATTTTTTGTGACCTTAAGACCTTGATTTTAAATAATAAACAGATATATAACATGTGTTCTTTGACATTTACTAGTGCAAATAATCATCAAGGGCAAAATGATTGACTGGGGGAAAATAATCAGTGACAACTTGCATCATCAAGTTCTCCAATTGCCAGCTACGAAGAAGTTTTCAATGACATCTTATTTGGCCTACGCTCTTGCAAGCACAAGACCGTTCAAAGGTTTGACACTCACTCAAAACATTTCCCACAAGGATCTTGCATATGAGATGTATCCGCGGTTGACACTGAAAGAGAGCAAGCACCATTTTGCAAGAATGAACGATGCGTTCACTATGCTTGTCATACGGTTACTTGAGGGAAATCCTGAATCAAGGTTGTCTTCACAAGCTGCTACTTTGATCAAAAGATACGGGTCTTTCTTCACACAATTCTCAACCCTTTCATACATCAGAGTGTCTGGATTTGATCTTGCTCCACGTAAGCTGCCAAGATACCTCAGCGAAAAAATCGTGATGTTCGAGTTGTGTAAGCAGCTTGTTCACATCAATGGTAAGCTTAAAAACAGAAAGAAGAAAAGTGTTGATTTCCCCATCTTTCTCGGGATCTTCTCTTGCAAAAGTGTCAATGATGTCGTTAACTTGGAAGCTGCCTTCGCTCCTCTAAGCCCATCTTCATACACTCCAAGAGTGGACTTCGATATTCGAAGCAATCCAAAAACATTTCACCTTCCTGACTTATATCATGTTTCGCAAATTGACGACTATTGAATGAATTGTGCAGATGGTTTCGAAGTTAGGGAACGAGATCATATGAGGATGACAATTGGGAAAATGAGAAAATTCAGGTTTGATTGGTTTGAAGGAGTTGAGGATGATGGTACTAAAATGTATGATTTAGAGTATCAAGCTGTGAAAGCCTCACCCTTACCGCAAGTCTCGTGGAGCATCTGTGAATCAAGGGATATAAGTGAACGAACCAAACTGGTAACCAAGAGATCCAAAGAGTGGTTCAAAAAGCAGAAGGCCGCACTCATCGAATCTAGAAGTTTCCCAGTTGTCAAACGACAAACCTCTCACCTTTCCACTTTAGAGGCAATTGAGAAAACTTAAAGTTCTACTCATTCAAGAAAGTGCTCCAGGAGAAAGTTCGTGGAATCACAAGCTCCTCACTACAAAAGGTTGCACAAAAAGGAAAAAGCAACAAAATATCCTGTGGGAGATTTGGAGCAAGGGGAAATTGCTCCAATTTATCCTTCGATCCCTCAGCAATCTCAAAGTCTCTCATCTTCTACAACTACACCAGCTCAACCGATGCAAGAAGTTCCTTCTCGCTCAAAACAAGAAACAACAATTGTGTCGGATGTCAAGCCTGAAATGAATGAGATGTTCCCATGGGTACAAGAGATGATTGGTGGAGAAGCTCGCACGGTTCATCAAGCAGCAGTTCCAAACTTTCAAGCTATATCCTCTATGGTGAAGATGAAGAAAGGAAAGTTAGCTCATATTGCTTCTCGTTTTTACAACAGTGTTTCCAAAAATCAATACATGGAAGTAGTTCAGGCGAAGGTAATCAAGCTTGTGGGTGAGATGACCCCGTCCAACTAAGAGATTAACACCATTCAACTAGGGTCGGCAACGCATGAGGGAGATACCCACATGTTCAGAGAATCTTCCACTCGCCTTCTTGCGAGAAACAGGAGCATAAGGAGAAAATTGATTAGTTGGAAGATCATGTAAGAACACTCACCTCGTATGTACAAACATTCATGGATCCAAATGTTGCGCCATCTCTCCCAGCTGAGGAAGTTACTCCCATTAGTAGCTTCGACCCGGAATCCATCAGAAAAACTCAAGGCTTCACAATGCAAGGTAGAGCACATGATAAGTGGGTAAGTAAGATTCTGGAAAAAGGTAAGACATTGCTTCCTGAGATTCGCTCACTATTTGAGTACATAATTGCAACTGTCACAAAGGTGAGAATGACCAGAGATGAAATTGAAAAAGGAAAAGAGCACCGGGATCAAGTGTTTCCATTGGTGACGAAAATGGGCAAAGTCGACCCTTCCCTATTGTTGAGCTAAAAGTATTCAATTTTGCATCTGAAGACTTGTCTCAAGTGTCGGCTAGAACTCTTGTTGCTCAGTACGAGATACTCAACCGCGCTCTGGATGAATTGGACTCATACAAGGAATGTACTTCTAAGATTCAAGAAGATATCAATGCTGAGGTACAAAAACTTGGAGTACCTGCTGTGGATGAAAACACTTCCGCTGATGATCTACTGAAACCATTTGAAGAGCTTGTCAAGAAAGAGGCCGAAGATCCATTTTCTTTCAATGAAGACACACTGGAGTCTCTTGCTGAGATAAGATTTGTCATATCCAACACCGCAAAAGAACATCAGACATGGCTCACCAAATGCAAAAATATCAATGCCACTTCCGAGAATTGGCTCAAGGCCTTGAGCTTTGTCCATATTTCACAAGTTGATGAGGTTACACCCACAGTGGCTCGGTATAGCAAGGAATTCAAAGGGATCTAGATCTCTCCAGAAGAACTTTCCAAGAGTCCAACACTAGAGGAATCTCAGTCGGCAATTACAGCATCGTCCTTATCCAAGTAGCTATCTTCTTTCCTTTCTCTCTTCCTCATCCCCTTCCTCTCTCCTTTCATGTTCTATTTCTTCATTAGGGGGTTGCACTTTTCATTTTTTTCTTATTCACTTTTGTCTTATTCATTAAGATGTGATTATAGTTGAAAATTGTAATAAGTTTCTCTCAATTGATAAAAAGGGAACTTAATTTCTTTCCTAGGAATGTGAAAAGTCACAAGTTGTAAAAGACAAGTGAAAAGGCATGTGGGGGGTAAGTGAAGAGCTTTTTGAAAACTATATATTGTAGTGACTTCCTCACTTCAAGGGGTTGTCAATTTTGTGAGTTCATGAGTAGATAGCTACAAAGAATAAGCAAAGATATCACTTCTATTTTTCTTCCCATGAGATTCCTCTCTCTCTCATTTTGCAGCTTTGTGAACATGTCAATCAAGAACGGTGTTTAATTTTTTTGGAAGAATGAATGAATGAGATTTTATGCTCATAGTTTATTTTGTCTTGATATAATTAGCAGAGTTGTTATTCCTTCTAATTGTGTGTTGATATATTCTAGTTAATGCTTGTAAGAATACGATTTAACCTACTTGCAATATTAACCCCTCTTTAAATTCTCACTCCCAACATCTCACCTTCCTTTCAAATTCCTCCCTTGTACAAAATTGCAAGCATTTGCCGCAGGTGCAGTGGAGTGTGCATGTTGGATCCCTGACCTATTGGCCAACCACAGAGTTATTTTTATTTACATACAATAAGGGAGCCTCCCCTTTCAAGCAGGAGGGGCCTAGTCCCAGAGCGTTGGTGAAAATCAACTAATTTGTCCTTGCGACAAATTATTTCGCCAACAAGTCTAAAACCTAGAAAGTTGCAAACCTTTGATCTTGGTTATAGAGTGCTAACATACCATCCCCACATGTTTCTTCCCTTTTTTTCTTCATTCCTAATCATCTTTCCCTTTCACCCCTCTTTTTTTCATTCTGCCTCATGTTGTCAACTTGTAGAATGCCGCAATGTATCCCCCAAAACTGTGAATGCTTGCTCAAAGTTGTGTCGTTCTATTTGAGCCATAGAATACCATCCACAACCGCAAAGGTCTTCCTAAGCCACGTATTGATTGTCATTCGAAGCCGTGTTGCACTACCTTTTGTTATGATGTTCCTTCCCATGCTATGGAACATTGTCAACACCTGCGCTCAATTGTTTTGGTCACACCCTTTGAGCGAAAACACCTTTTCCATATTCTTCTTCTCGATCAAGGACCAACAATGATCTCCTTTAGCTCGTAGTGCCTTCTCCATGCCTACATGTGCTTGGACTTGTTCCTTCACTTCTTCTATGGCACAGATCACTTCCTTTGATCGTTCTCACTTTGCATGTATGTCTCGAGATTCCCTTGTGTTGCAAGAATGTCACGACGGTCAAGAAGCTTACCTTCTCACCTCAAGTGGTTACAGATTTTAATGCCCAACCTAAAACAATGCAAGTGGTGCGATAGTGCATACCTTTACAATACAAAACATTCCTAGCTAATAGCTTATTCAAACAACTATTTGTCCCCTTCATATCCACTATTCACTACTAGAATCTCTGATTGCCCCTCACAATCAAATCTAGGCATCACTTCAGATACCAAATTCTTTGCAGCGAGGAACAATCTGTCGCTCTTCATTCACGATATCTTCGACTTATTTCTCAAGTATCTTCCCTCCATTTTGTATAAAAGATAAGATTTTGTTTGTTTTAGGGGTTTTACTCTCTCTGAAATTCTCGTGAATTCCCATTTTCGACGTATGGTATTAGCCTCTATATTGATGAATGTGATGCATATAGCGCCTCATTTTGCAATCTAGTATAGTTGTGTATACTTGAGCAACATTGAAGTGTTGTGGCTTATATCTACCCTACTCTTTTTTCGTCTCCCTATATCTCTAAAAGGTTGTTCTTACCTATTGTTATGTTTTAATGTGTGTGGACTATATTTGTATGTATCTAATATATATTGTGTTATCCTCAAACACAGAGTGGAAGGAAGATCCCTATTTCACTCTTGACACATCACCATTTCTTTTTCCCTTATTTCTCTTATCCCGACAGTTGTTAAACTAGGTAGTTAGTGGTAGTTTTAGGAATAGAGGTAGAGAAGAACCAGCTCTCTTTGGAGGTTTGCTTAAAGTCGCAAATCCCACACTTGAGAGAAATCCCATGTTGTGTTAGTGAAATAATCTTCGCATCCAGATGCTTTCAACCCCCAATAAGGATAGCACAAAATTGTTCTGAGGACATTATTAAGACATTTTAAAGTTTAGTCATAGGAGAATATATCCACCATGGATGTGGGGTGTCTTGATGGATTTCACCCAACATGGAGCTTCATCTTACCGACTTTCAACATGAGCTAATATTATTGGCTCACATTCAATCACTTGTTTTACATTTATGTATCTCATTTTATTAAAATTGCATGTTTTTAAATAGCTTTATGTGTCTACGCATTTACAAGTGTTTTGTAGATAGTTAAAACATTAGAATTGGACATATATTTATGTGGGTGACTTTCATTTCAAGTTGTGCGCTTACTTTGGTAAGCTAAGTAAATGAGACTGGATTTACATTCACTCTGCACATTCACTTAGTATTTTGTTCAAATGGGTTCACAACATCTTTTAGATTGTTTAGTATTACACTATAGAATTTGGTTTAATGTTTTGATTTAAATTATCCATTTTTCTTAAAGTGTTGTATCAAAGGGGTTGCTATTCTGATTCAATTTTGACATACGCATTTTAGGCATTTTCAAATTTTATAATCTTTTAAATTGTATGTAGTTTGCATTCATACATTTAAAAGGCTACCTTTTTCTTAGGTTAGTTGTTACATTGTACTAGTATAGAACAAACCCCACACTTTCACAAATTCACAAAGGACATTTTAAGTTGTGTATATCCAAAGGTGCAATTTTTTTATGTTATATGCATTTACATGGTTAAAGAATAGTTGCATATAGGGAAAGGTAATTTTCCTTTATAATTTGCATTTGCCCCCTTTTATTTATTTTAAAAGCATTCAACATTGGGTTTATTTGCCTAACATATACATTTAATTCAGATCCTAATCATCAGTAGTTGCAAGGTTCTATATCTTTTTAAAATTATTTTGGAGGTGTAGGATTACAAGCACATGGGTGACATTGACAACGCATACAATAGGTATAATCACCTTGACATTTGCTTCGTTTTTCAGATTGGTAATAGGAACTAGAATAGTCATCTAGAACCTCCTCATAATTAGGAAGGGTTGATTATCCACATTTCAACTTTCCCCTACATTGAGGTATCCCTTGTTTGACCATGCCTAGTTCCAAATCAAAGGTTGAGGGCCAATACTCGAGAGAAACCTAGTAGACACCAATCAAGGGCGTACCTTGAGTTGAGTAACCATATAAAGCATAGTGGATTAGATGATTCCTTCCCGTAGCATAGATGACTTCTTGACCTAAGGAGACAACTTCTTCCACTATTGCCTCATTTACATGAGAGCAGACCATTTCGGGCATCCAATTGCATTCTAGGTCATTTCACACTTCCATATTGTTTTGTATTGTTTTTACATTCAATAAAAAAAAGCAATCTTTAACCAGCCCATAAGCCTGCACACACCATAGAGAGTAGTCCAAACACTCTCTCATATAACTATGTTTTCACACATTTGCACAGACAGAGTTGGAGTTTATCGCAAACTCCGCACAATTGAAGTGTACATTCCATTTAATGGAGGACCCTTTAGAAAAGGTATAAACACTAGGCACTTTGTGAACCACGTTATGTGTCAAGTGACTATTGAATTCAAAATATTGCATTCACTCTCCAATTCGTACTACCATTGGATGAATAGCCAACTCCGCACATTTGAAGTGTACATTCCATTTAATGGACGACTCTTTAGAAAAGGTATACATACCAGGCATTTCGTGAACCACGTTATATGTCGAGTGACTATTGAAATCCAAATATTGCATTCACTCTCCAATCCATACTGCCATTGGATGAATAGCCAAGCAGGTATTGATTTTGTTGATACATGAGTCGCGGGGTCAGGGGAGTGGACTGTGACAAAAGGCTACCAATAGTCTCAGATGTAGCGTAATTCATACAAAGTGACTCTACGGCGCACCCTTCTAGCTAATATACAATCAAGAATATATAGAGCTTGTGGAATACTTAGTGCCAGGCCTAAAGATTGTTGATGAGAATAGGCTCAATGAATGAAGGATAATGGCATAGTGGGCGAATGCAAAGGCAAAGAAATCACCCACATGACAAGCACTTGAGGATGAGCTTCAAGCCAAGGGCACTCATATTACAGTACAACACTTGAAGAGAGATAAAACTAGGCAAATTGAAGGTCATTTGGTTAGAACCATTCCAAATCCATGTACTAATGAATAATGGGGTAGTGCATCTAGAAAATTCGGACAATACCATATGTAAGGATGTAACAAACCAATTGAAGCTAAATTGTACAAACTTTAAAATGAGGTAGTGAGCATGATCGAGTTCGGGGTTGATCATAATAATGATTAAGGGGACCCAAGAATCGAGAATCAATGATTCAAAAATATTAGATGAGCAAGTTAAAAGAAATATAAAATTCAATGTGCTTTTATAAAAATCACTCATGATAAATCAAAACTTGATCGAATTGGAAGTAAAATTACAAAAATAAGCATGGACTGAGAACTTCTGAATTCCAAGCTTTGAGTTACAAAAATGAAGATAAATTTTCATCGGGTGCACCAGCTCATGAATTCTCTTACCGCCCTTACTCAGGTCGCCCCTTCTTGCAAAACCATGTACAATTTCCTTAGGATCATACAACCACCTTGAACAACTCGCCCCTTTCCCTTCACTCACCTTTATTGTGCTCCTTCCTGTTAAACCCTTACAGACATACAAAGATGTGACCAATACACCTTGTGCCTCAAGAAAGTTCTTTTAGTCTCTCTTCTCCTTACATCATTGCCTACTACATTCATACAAAACACCTCCAGCTATAGTTAATTCCTCGCATCATAAGGATTCTCACATACAACCCCATTCTTTATAGTATAGATATAGTCTATTAATAACTAGATAATGGTTATTAGTTTATGCAGTTCAAGGGGTCTAAGCTAGAGCTAATATTACGCAAAGGAAGATATATTACTTTAATGTAAAACTTTAAATCAAAATGAAGTAGCTATATGCCAACATACACACATAACACATATATTTCCTTGAACTATCTTCTCTTTATTCTTATAAGCTTCTCAAATACATACCATGTCTAAGTTACACTGATCCAGGAGGATCTACCACCAGCAGTTCCAGCAGTACCAACAAGCCCGTTCTCACAACTTGGGTGCATGCGGTACCACTTCAATGGACTGTTGTATTCCAAAACCTCATCCACAGGTTTATGTACTTCCAAGACTATTCATCAGGCTCCAATAGATGTCACACACACCTCTGCAATGGCATGATGCAATCTGCGTTCAATGGACTACGGTACTCCAGAGCCTCACCCACATATTCGATGGTTATTTTTTCTCTTGTGATTTCTCTTTGGCTGGTTTTTGGTCCACAATGCATACAAACTTGCCACCCTCCTCATTGGGAGCCACATTTACCTCCTCTTGTTCTTCAATCTTGGCCACAATAGTCACTTCTACAAGGATATGGATGTAATTTCTAGGTTTCTTTCTCATCAATAGCACAATGATCAAAATGATTTTGGGGATCTTTGCATACATGTGCAAATTTAGAATGGCTCTTATTGTTCGTTTTGAATAATTTCTTACTTTTATGGGGCTTTGGTAGGTGGCCAGTCTTCCTTGGATTTGGAGCTTGATCGCTTCTTTTCCATGTCTCATCTGTGTAGGCTTCCTTAAGGATGCATCATCAAGATTCTTGGGATCTAGAAGATACACTCGTCTCCTTGTGTAGCTATCCAATCCTTCCAATTACTTTTCCAACAAATTGGGGTCTCTTGTAGAGATGCTCATCATGCTCGCTTTCTTGACAAATTCAGTTGTGTAATCTGGTGCATTTTGGCATCGGTTTTGTCTCAAATACAACCACTTCACCTTTAGCGAAGTTCTGATATCACTCTGCTTAGAGATGGGTGGAATATTACCAACCTTGAGGTATTCTCCATAGTTGTCCCATAATATGAAAGTTCTGAAGTGAAAAGTCCACCATTACAATCACACTAATTAGCATTATATCATTAGCAATACAATTATCTCTGAACTCAATATTAGATATGTAGAGCGTAGACAGATAATTACTACACCACCATTATGTTTTTGTGAAAGGAACCGACCATGGTTTTTTCTTATTACATGGTAAGCTGTGTAGCGCACTTGGTTAATATTGGTGGGTATGAGATGGGTTTGGTACAACAGATGCCTCTCACCCAACACCACTATATGTACAAAGATATTCATCGGGGTAGGGGAGCTCTAACAAACTGTCATATCTCCATATACCATAGCAACGTTCATTGCTTTGATATACGAATAAAAGGGCAGTTTCTAACTATTTCGTGCAAATACTTGTATTTTTGTTGTTAGTTATTGGCACAACAAGATACACAGCTAGAAGTGCCAAAATCAAGCATGCACTCCTTATTTGCATTGGACAGATGTTTGATGGCATCTATTTGACTAGGAACACTATATCTATTCCAAATGCATACAGATAAATGTAACCCTCAATTACCATCCTATATTTTTTGCTATAAATAGGGTGTAAAAAATGTGTTTTCTTTTTGGAATAAACTCCCAAATTTTGTAAAAAGTACTGGAGTCATTTTTATTTCATGAAGAACCGATGGGCTATCATTTTTCTTTTTTTGAGATTGTTCAACTTCTCAGAGCTTGTATACACTGCAACAATAGGTTTCCAGACTACCTCATTTGCATTTGTCAAAGTACAGAGTAATAAGAACTTTCTATACCATCTCAATTGCAATTGCAAAGTACAGAGCAACAATAAGTTTCTAGACTATCTCAAAAGTGATTACCGACAATGTTGCCACTTATTATAGCAATAGTTCATTCTTGCAAAATATTTATGCAAACTTCATGTACAAGGTTTCTTGACCATTGGCAAAGCATGAAACAAGCAACTCTTAACAATAATATACATACTTGGAGGGGTCACATGCAACTGCTTGCTTCACAGTTCCATCTCGATGACACAGATCAACTGCTGCCCGAACATCTCTATACATTTGGCCATAACTGCAAATGCAACATTTGCATAGTGTTAGTTCACCAAGATTCTAAAATTACTTCCCCGAGAATGATAAGAAATTAAGCTATATGTTTTTACGGAGGGCTCTGCATGTCTTGCTTAGCTATTCATTCAACCACCATAAATACCTCCTATGATTTCCCATGTAGGTACTAAAACCATTTCTCCAGCTGTTTTGCTTTCATATTTTAATCCTATCACCATATAAACAAGTTGAGAAAAATGGAATAGAAGCCAAAGAAACCACTAAAATAAGGCTATAGGTGCCCAATAGACCCTTATAACCCACTGGTGGAATCTGCATATGATGAAGATTACTAATTTATGTGCTACATGAGAAATTATTAATTCTTATTCAATTGAACTAAATCTAGATAGTAGCATAGTCACCTGGACATTTGGGATACAGGTGCGGGGACCTGTACACCATGTTAACATAGGGTACATGAGTATATGGATAAGGGTACGGATATATTTTATCAATATTGTCACCGGGAGATGTGTGCGTGCAAGGACGGTATCCATGTGCGTCAACTTGAGTTTATTGGTGAGTATGCGTAAATTTTCAAAACTATAAAGACATTACCAATGCTTCTTGTTTTCTCAATCATTTTTGAATTGATGTCAAGCTGCTGCAAAAGAAGATAGCTTCACTTTTCTAAGACATATTTTCTCAGATTTGTTGCAACATCAAGGCGCAGGGCTACCACAGAATTTTGCATCGGCTTTGAACTTTGTAAGTTTTGTGATAATATATGGAGTTTAAGGGATAGGAATTTGGGTAGACAAGTATCTTCATCAATATTAAATATGCTCAGAAAAAACCCATGAAACTGTGAACATGTCATGACTTTGATATATGAAACAAACTAACACATCTGGCCTTCACTTTTATAAACCCTTGCTAGTTATTTTGGACATATGTATCAATCTAATGTTGACTGCTTCATTTCTTCTTGTGACAGTTTGGCTTGGCTCGTGTATACTAAGCACTCATGCTTTAACATACAGAGCGTAAACATGCAATTTGTAAAGCCATTTGAGGCCTAAACAATCAAACTGCATGGAAATATTAATTGATATCTGTAACACTATTTCAGCAAACACACACAAGCATACATAGTAATTAGAAAGCAGAATGTAACAGCAGATATATTGCAGCTATAAAAGTCGTGTTATTGAGTAAAACATGATGACAAAAAAATATGAAAGAATTCTACATCAATAGGTTTAAAAGGTTATCTTCAAGAGTAACGTCATGTTGAAATCCCTTGAAGATACCTACTCATAATGAAGTCTTTACCAACCTTTTAATAAATAGTCAAAATTCGCTTCATAATAAACTAAGCCTATAAGCTAACAACAACCCAGCCCAAACTAATGCAGCCTTAATATCCTAACAAATATAAACAATATGGAATGCATGCACCACTACATTTAAGTTACAACCCTTACAAATTCTGTTCCACGGGTTTTTTTGGGTGCGTCCATCTGCTGGTTTCAGTGTGTCATTTGCAAGTTGGTTCTCAGTTTTGCAATCATGATTTTCTTCTTGAACCTAGTTACCTCATATAGGTAGGACTGTTGCTCTAGTTTAGGGTTGATGACATTCTTATAATAAAAAAGTTTTTCCTATCACTAATTTTATTGTTTTTCCGAAGGCTATCAATGATTTTAGTTTGGATGTTTGATATCAAGTAGTTCAAATCAATCAATATCAGAGTTTCAAAAATGTTCCAATAATTCAAACCTTTCCCCAAGTCCTTTTGCACACCTCGTTTTAGTTGAAAATGGATTGAATAGCAGACCTATGTTTATGTAACTTATCGTGTTTTAATTATTGGGTCATGTTTATGGCAACAAGTAATGTAATTTATAGATGGTTCTTTCGACATGTAATAACTCCCAAGTGTCATAACTAACCAAGTGTATGCAAGCCTCTAATTTATATAAAGGGCCCCTATTCATTTTTGTGTCCTTATCATAAGAGTAGCAAAAAGAGTATCATCTACACACCATCCAAGAGATTTATCTAGTGAGCTTCCACCACACTCGATAATCACTTCTCATGAACTTATAGCACACAGCACAATCTAATCTCATACCATATTTATTAATGTGTTCATATTACTTCTAGATGTAATTTCTTTGTTAAGGGTAACTTGGAATGTCACCAGGTCCAGACCGGTTTTGGGAGGAACAAGCACTATTCCTAGACATGTTATTGCACATGCTTAAGTCCTCCAAGTTATGGGCTGCAGAAATGCGATGTGGTGATTTAAACCTTTTTCACTCTCTTTACTAATGCACCATTTTTAACATTACACCACAACCCTTTGGACCTATAAATGTAGTTTTGTATTTATAGGAATATACCTATTATTATGGGCAACTGTATTCTCCCTTTGTTACCATCACCGATTCAAAATGGATAATGTGGAAAAGAAAGACACGAGGCATGGAATAAAAAAAAGGGAGGTTTCTTAAAAACATTCCACCATGACCATTTACAAGAAAAATTGTGTCCAACATTCCATGTTGGAGAGTTTTGGGGCAGCATCCAGAAAGTTTTTGTTTTCAAGACTTTATTTTCTTCTCGAAATTGTATTAGGATCAACTTTGAAATCAAACTTGGTTATTGCTAAAGTTTGTACTCGCCCTGATTTGGTGACAAGCAGAAAAATCTATCACCTCGCAAAGGCTTGACCATTAAAATCATAATCATGAGCACCAATTCCTGCTATGTCCTTTACATCCACTGTGTAATCACATACAATGTTAACGGATCTTAGTCCCACAAATCATTTACCTAAAGATATGTTAACACATATTCCATGAGGCAGTTCCATATAAATTACTATAAATAAAATAATGTATATCATAGTTTCCATTACTGTTCCAAGCATGCTCATAATTGTTAATTCATCAAACCATAAGAATGATAAATTGCACCAAAACAGAATAGATTAAATAGGGAGCCAAGAGAAATAGATGTTGGTAGATGGGGTTGCCTCGCCCGTGAAAGTCTTGTATTTTTCATTGCTCTTCAATTATGTGTTATTTGTTGGTTAGTAATTATGGTAACTACTAACTCACATGCCCTAACTGATTTAGGGCATTATTCTCTTCTGCAATTCGGAATTCCTTGATAAAATTTACATGAGACCCAGCCATGGCACTAAACATTTTAATATACCATAACAAAAAAGGTGGAGTTGATTTTTCAACCCTTTAAAATTATCTGGAGGTACCTATTAACCACCATGGACCATCCTTACAAAGGTAACTTGATGCTTCATATTTCTAATAAAAATATATCCAATAACAGTCTGACTCACTCATTATAATCAAGTAGAACAATAACAAAGCATGCTACTTATCATGACTTCACCTTCCACTCGATTAGGAATGCACCTTGACTGGCCCATATTATGATCCTGGTTAAAGATTTTAGGACTTCATAATCAACCACCTTCAATCCTAGTAAATCCAAAAAAAAAATTATAAATTTAATAAACGAGAACCTTAACGCATCCTAAAATGCCATGCCACTAACAAAGACTAACTTAAGTAAGACCTTTGCACATGGATGCTATAAACTCTGCATGAATAGGTGGAACGATTCACTAGATGAGTATTAAAAAATGAAAGAAAATTCACTAATTTTAATTTTTTCCAAATCTTGGCACCATTCAGGTCAGCACAAAATGAGTACAAACACTGAAAACTTCTGCAAGCTGGGTCCTTCATGAGACTGAAGGACTCAAAATATGTCTCCATCAGGCTGTTGTCATATTGTTGAGAATTTCAACCACCTTCAAATGTGTTCATTGAAACTTTAAAGGAACTTCTCCAGATTTTAAATTGTGGTTGGAGTTACAACAAGAAAGATAAACTTAGTGGAAATAGATCTTCATGTTGATCCTTTATGTAACCTTCATGACCTTTACAATAAGTGTATTAATGCCTTCCCCCCCATCGTACTTTTCAACAAAGTATAATGATGATAAGTCCATGAGGACCAATGAGATTCAATAGAGTATAACAATGATAAGTCCACGAGGACCAATGACAATTGGTCCTCATGGACAAAAAAATCCTTTGTTTTCAAAATCATGCCCCGTGCATATATTGCACTTCATTCAATACAAGGATGTTATCACAAATGCTAGGCCACCTATACCACCTCATATCTACTGTGGATATCCTTGATGGATGCTCCTACTGGGATCCTTATCACTTAACTTTGATAGTTGAAGCTCAGGATATGCAAAAAGTGTCCAAAAAAGAATTCCAATGCTTTTGGATATCAACTCCATCGACACTTGTTGACATCTTCATTGAAAGTTAAAGCATATCGTCACGAAGAGTATACTAACAAGTACCACCTTGAAGGAGAAAAGACAAACCACCCATGTCAATCCACACAACAAACACCATTTAAATGTTGCCTAGAATCCTTCATTGCATAAGATTTTTGTCATCATTTCTTTGTGAGTTCATGATAGTCTCCATATCAAAAATAATTTTTTGTTACATGTTCACAGTGCGGGGGTTTCAAGTGGTCGGGGTCTTACACTCAATTGAAAACCAAAATGTCGAGCATGCCTTTGCCAATCTGAGGTCCTTGTGCATTTTATTTTCGGGTCATCACCCTTTTCGAGCAATTGTGAACATCTTACAAGAGTCGCGATAAATAGTCACCCGTCCTTTCTCTAAGAAGAAGAATAGACCATTACTATTTGGTGTCCCCAGATTTCACCCTGAAATCTAGGACTACCCATTTAAAAAAATTCGTTCTTTTTAAAATAACGGGTCTTTTTGTGTTTTTATTGCCAGAAGATGTCTTTATTACGTTAAGATATTCCCAGTCAATCATATGAGCCAATTTCGACAAATACCCAGATGTTGAAACTCATTTTATCCCTCCGCCAAGTTTTGTCTGTGGGAAATTTTTATTTAATTATTTATCAAATAAATAAAGCCTCGTTTGAAATAAATTGTGCTCCAGTTGAATCTTGTTAAAGTTTTGCATGCCAGTATTCACACATCTCAATAGGGTTTTTACCAGGAATGAATTCAGAGTGATTGTCTGCAACTTCTGGCAACGTTTTTTGTTTTTATTTATTTCTTTTGCGTTTTTTTTCGGTTTTTTCTGCAGTCTGTCTATTAATTTCCCCTCGATCTGGTCTTTGTTTTGTATAGTTTGTTTAATTGCCGGGAACGTCTGAAGATCATTTATGGCCTTAGCACCATAAGGAATCAGTCTCACAAGGCAAACTTCTGACCCAAAAAGATGAAGTTAAGCAGAAAAAGCCTCTCCTAGGCAAGTCGCACTTTTTGGAATAAATAGTTCTAAGTTGCAATGCGAATTTTGGCAGTGGCAGACAGGCGGGAATTTCTTACCTTCCTTGCAGGGTACTTTTTCCCATGAAGTCAAAATCACTTAAGTTGCAATGGGAATATTACAGCTGGCAGGCAACTGGAATTTCTTACCTGCCTTGCAGAGTAAAAATTCTCATTATAAAAGAAAAATCACTTAAAGCACCGGTGGGACTTTCTTGTCTGCCTAATTGGCTAACTTTTCCCATGAAAGAGGTTTATTCACCCATGCAAGTTGCACTTTTTCAAAGATGACTATTTTCCATACAAATCGCACTTTTTGGGAGATGATTTAAGCTGCCAATGGGAATTTCGGCAAGGGAGACAGGCGGGAATTTCTTACCTGCCTTGCCTTACAGGGTGAAAATTCCCATGATGGAAGACAAATCACTTAAGTGGAAGAAGGGCTTTTTGGAGCTACAATGCAGGGTGGAAATTCCCATCAAGTTGACTTCCTATTTTTAGCAGTCACCCTTACCAAAAATTGTGACCCACCTTGGCATTAAACAATGCATTTAATAATATTTATTACTGGTCTTTCTACCTAATTTTGGCGCCACGAATGAAAGGAAAGTCAATGCAAAAGGATAAGATAAAGAGAAGTCAAGGATACATGCTAATTGGGCGCCCAATTTGGATGAATAGATATGGCTTTTAATTAATTGAATTGTCAGAAATAGAGAAGGCAATTATTAAAAATAGCATGCACAAGGCTATATAAGCATGGGACGCCATAAGGGAGAAGTAGTTGATTCATTTTTATGAAGTTTGCAACCCAGACAGGTTTTGGCACCAAAAGGAGGATTTTGCATTAAAGACTATTTTCTATTGTCGGGAAGCTTCCAGTTTTGGCGCCCAAGGTTGGAATAGCCTAATTTTGATCATTCTAAGTTCCTGCATGTTGGTATATGTGCCTAGGTATTCATCACAGGTGCTCATATTAGCGAAAGGAAGTTCAAATCAATGTCAGATACATTGAATATCTCTTCCGAAGCAGAAGAAATTGCCAGATCTACACAAATTGAGCCAATTACAAGGGATTCTGGCAGAATTAAAAGAAAAAGAGCCCAGTCAAAAAATTTTCCATGCCAGATGAAGCATGATGAAAGAGAAGGATCAGCTGAATCATGCATAACTTCCAGATTTGCTGACATCAATGATACAGACATAGGCCCTAAACCCGTCTCCGATTTAATTGACAGATCCAGATCAGGAAGGACATCTCTCATGCGGGTAATTAAAAGCAATGGAATTATTCAAGCTTCAGCATTTCCAGTCACAACTCAGTTGCCTGAATTTGTTATGGAGTGTGCAAGGTCATATCATCCTCTTTCCAAAACAATTCGGGATCATGCGGGAAAGACAATAATCAGGCTAGATGCACAATTTACTAAT
Source organism: Taxus chinensis (assembly GCA_019776745.2). Taxonomy (NCBI): domain Eukaryota; kingdom Viridiplantae; phylum Streptophyta; class Pinopsida; order Cupressales; family Taxaceae; genus Taxus; species Taxus chinensis. Next base: position 21,085,158 of record CM034149.1, read on the forward strand.
TATTGTCTACAGATTCCGACACGACCTATGGTGATTGCAATTAGCATGTTGGATGCTGGCAATAGGTGGGAGAAGCACAAAGCAGATTGCGTGGGCATAATGAATAGCAAATACATGAAGAAGCCCAAATCTCCATCAAAGTTCTCGAGGACTCTTCCATGATCCAATTTGGTGCAGGAAGTTGATGATATTACTAAATTGCTTTGCAGGTTAAATGGAGAAGTCAATACTCATAACTTCCGCTCATGGATGTATGCTTTCATGAGAACCATTGAGATCAACAGAGCTGATTCGATCATCAATTGGGCAGAGATCATTAGTGACAACATCGGTGAGCCGCTCCAAAGTGTGAGGCGGACATTCAGCTTCAAAATGACTTCATACCTGGTATATGCAGCAGGCTCGTAGGGTATATTTTCCAAATTGGATAGATGAGTTTTGTCGAAAGATTCTATTTTCAAGTGCTTCCCACAGTTGATAGTTCCTGAATGCAACAAAGATTACAGGGTGGTCAATGATGGATTCTTCTATGAATTCATCTGCAGATTGAATAGTGATCTAAAGACCAGTAGAGTGAGCAAAGAAGCTTGGGAAGTTGTATCCTAGTATGGTTGCATCTTCATCCAGTTTGCAGACTTCACGTATCTCAAGGTCAGTGGCTTTTCAAGAGAACCAGTCAAGTTGTCGAGGTATCCAAGCGACAAATGGGTTATCATGGAGTTGTGCAGGCAGCTCGTGGAAATGCATGACTTACAATCAAAGCGGCACAAACCTACAGGTTGTTTTCCAATCACGATGGGTTATTACAACTACCAAAGGATCCATAAGGCGAGGGGAATCGAAGCCAAAATGTTTTCCGGATATGAGCATGAGTTCTTCCCAACACGATTGAACTATGATCCATATGGGATAGCGAGGACAATCTCCCAGGAGTATGCACACGTACCTTCATTGGAAGACTTTTGCGTGAAGTGCAGAAGCGAGTATGAAGTCAGGAAGAAAGATTTTAGCAGGTTATCAGCGCAACAAGTATCTGATTATGGTTTAGCACGGATACCTGCAAATCTCGCGGATGATGGACATGTGATACTTGACGCATACTATTAGATGGGAGAAGATAGAGTTGCTCTTCAGGAAAGCATAAGTGGTTGTCAGATGATTAAGGAAAGGTCTTCCGCAGTCCTGGTTAACACCTCAAACTGGTTGTTGACAAAGGGATATTGCCTAGACGAAGCTTTGATGAATCAAATCACAGGTAACTTTATTGCAGGAGAGACTCCAACACAAGAAAGCACGAAAGTGAAACTAGTAGGAGGCCAGAGAAGCCTAAAATATACAAGAAGTCTCAGATACAGGAGAAGGCCAATTCTATAGCTATTGTGCTAGTACCAATTTCAAACGAAGCTTCTCCTATGTCAACTCATAGCACTTCGGCAGCCCCTGAACCCCAGGAAGATGTTGTTGTTCCTCTGTTGAATCCAGCATCATTTGTATTTGCTCCTCAGCCACTCAGATCTTCACCTCCCCCTGCAAAGAAACTAAAAGCATAGATGGCGGGGTTTGAAAAAGCATTGTCTTTGGACAATTCAGAGGATGGCAGCCACAACACTAGCAAATTTGAATGCAGCAGAGTCTGGGCATGAGAGGGTGGTACACTCAGTGACTTCTCATTCCCCGAGAAGCAATTTTTCATCATGGTTGGCTTTGCAGACGGTTCCAGAAGCCAGAGAGGAGATCAACTTGGAAGAGCATGACTTGTCGTTACTCCTGAGTTTGGGCGGAAAGGATGGAAGACCTAAAGTTGCCAAGGTAACTTCAAGGTTTATTGAAGAATCAGGCCAGAAGTTCGCCGAGTTGACAGTTCCAACAGAAGGAAAGTAGAAAGGAGAACTCATGGCGGCAGATATCTCAGTAACCAAAGTGTCACTAAGTCAGACTACCACGGACGGATTAAAGCAAGATACACAGACGCTAATAAACGCTTTATTCCTCAAGCTGGATAAAGAGAAGGCAGAGAAAATCAAACTTCAAAAGCAGGTTTCTCAACTGTGTAAAATCATTGCTAAGGTTGTTAAACCTTCCTCTCAGCCAATTTTGGTACATAAGCAGGTGAGCAACCATCTAATTAAAGAGGTGGAGGATGCAGGTAATCAAGTCACGGCTATTAATGAATGAAAAAGCCAGATCATTCACCAAGCTTCAAAACAGCTCAAAGAGGTACCAGCTAGTCTGGAAGTTATGAAAGGTGCATTATCTCAGCTGAAGCAACTGATAATAGGCATGGTGGATGAGAATGCAGTGGCTGAAGGTAACCTGGACATTTTGGTTAAAATAAATAAGCTATTGGAGGAAGTTTTAATTGCGGAATAAATTGTGTCTGATGGACTGATTGAAAATGGCAAGCAGCTTGAATTTGCAGTTTCTTCCTGCATGGAGATTCTCAAGCTTATGCTAAAAAGAATGCAGTTGCTCGAGGATAGGATATTGTCATTTTCGGGCAATATAGTTGCTTTCACCGAGGAGAAAGTAGTTGGGGATGTTTCTTCCTGCAGAAGAGATATTCCAAACAAGGTGCTTGCTTCTCTTGAAGGGTTGCTTCCGATGATTCAGAAGAGGATTGATAAAGTTGTTAAGACTTTCACGTTGAATTCAATCAACAAGCTGATAACACTTCAATCGGACATTAAAGAGTTCGGGCCTAGTTTGAAGGAAGTGGAAATAAGCATTGACATTCTGTCCAAAGCATTGCTACAATTCAAGACCGAGAAAGAGGTTGTTAAAACAGATGGGAAATTGTTGAATTATATGTTCGGCAAGTATATTCAATATCAGAACAAGAAGAAAGCGTCGTAGGGTGTAACATCTGGCAGATCTTCTTTCTCTTATTCCTTATGTTCCTGGATGAAATTGTAAGATTAAAGTTATTGGTTTAAAAGGCATTACTTTAAGCTATTTGGAAAAGCTCTCTAAGATAAGTGGCAGATGTGCACAACTTTGTCTTAACCTCTAGATGCATGTCATTTAGAGAGAAATTCTAAGAGAAAGATTGTCAGATGTTCCTTTTACAACTTCCCACATATTCTAGTTCAGTTGTAGTTTACATTTATAATTTCCCCTCTATACACTATAAATAGAGGAAGAGCCTATGGGTTAAAGGATCAGAATTTGTAATCAGCCTTCTTGTGTTCCAGACTTTTGAGCTGAAACCCTTGATATTTTTCTGGAAACTAAGGAATAGAGAGGAGGCAGATTTTTGGAGAACTTTGTGTAAACGGTGCATTTGTTTTTAGATCTTTGCATAAACTTTGTGTTATCTTAGATCTGGATCTGTAACTTTTCTTTGCTTTGAATTCTGCATTTCTAGATCTATTTGTTTCGTTTATGTGCATGTAACCAACTCTGTCAACTATAGGTTAGGTTGCACATCTTCTTTCTTTCTACTTGCATTCAACTATTTCCCTCTTCTGCATATATACATTTCTTACAACTGCTTACTTGCTACAAAATTGCCTAGCTATGGTGCATGAGCTACCCAATTAAAGTAAAACCAACAGATAGATACTAGAAAGTATAATTGACAAAATCTTAGATGGGAGCCTCACCACTAAATGAGGGAGATTTATCTCATGACTGCCTAGGTTTTCAGTTGTGCAGAAAATCGAGCCAACACTATTGTTCCCTTCCTAGCAAATTGAATGATGCCATTTCTGCCTCTACTCCAAAAGCTTCCACATGGGAAGTCATATCACCTCAATTATCAACATCCAACACCAGCCAACTATTTCTTTGTTACAATTAGCCAAAATGGCAAGCCACCAGAAAAATCCATATAAGAGTGAGCTTTAATGAATTGTCTACACAATGAGAAAATGGCCACTGCACATTCCAATTGGTAGTTTGTATCATCATCCCTGTGCATGAGATTCAAAAGTTGTAGAATGGTATAACAATAAGACTACGAACTATGTGAATTTTTTTTATCATCCTTAACAAGCTCTACTTTAAATAAACATTGTGAACATCAACTATTGGTTTTTTTTCATTTTTCTAATTCTTTGGTCTTTCAAACAAGTACAACTTGTATGATATTCAAACAATCACTTTTGAACAAATTCCATTTTTATGCAGAAGCATACAAGGTGTACAAGCACTCTTGCAACAACCAAAAATAGTAGGTTTGTGCTCATGTGGATTAGTCGATACTTTTGTCATTTTGACATGGTGAAGTTGATCTTAAAGCAACATCAGCAATCCAAAACTTCAATGGTATCAAGGACATCAGAGGATATCAGTGTCAATCATTCAAAGGGTTCCAAAATTTGGAAAGTGGTTGCATCCATTGAAGACCTAAAAGTGATTAGGTCTCGAGGAAAAGGAAAAGATCACCTAAATGACACCTAAAATCATAATGAGATTGCATATTTGGATTCTTCTCAAGAAAAATTGCACTTTCAAAACAACAAAGCACTAGATTTCTAGTTTGTATGCAAAAGTTATTACATCCGGAAGTTGCGGACATCTCGTAATGATTCTTTGTAGCGAGGATGCAGATTTTCAGAAAAAACCACACCTTTTCTTTGTTCAGGGCGCATGTCATAAACGACGCAGCGCGGCCACTTTCCATTACAAAAAGAAAGTAATTGTCTGCATTTGAATGTTTTCCTTTGGTAAGCATTTTGAAGGCACTTGGGAGCTCAAAAACACACTCCATAACAATAGGTATTGTCGATGAAACTAAAATTCTTAGATGGGAGTTAGCTTCGGAAAGCAAAAGGAGCAAAAAGATAAAGACTTGCTAGAGATAAGAAATTTTTGGCAAGCAAACAGAGAGAAAGATAAAGACTTGTTAGAGATCAATTAGAGCTTGCTGGGAAGGGTGTGCAGCCCAGAATTTAACTGTAATGTCCCCAATTGGACAAATTATACCCCCAAACGGATTATCAGCAAATCCCAATCCAAATAGCAAGTAGTAGCAATTATATAAAATTAAATAAGTGCACATCTGAATTTTACTAGTGAATGGCGACTTGCATGAAGGAAGAAAATCAACCAAACTGAAGTAAATCAACTAAATTTCTTTTCTAAACTGATCGGCAATTTTTAGAAGGACAAGAACATGAGAAAATTACCCAATTAGATCAAAATAGAAGCCTAAATTATTTAATATAAATCTGCAGATAGCAATCCTCGGACAAGACTGAAAACAGAGTTTCTCAAGCCCAAAAATTATGCAAACCAACTGATCTTGGCTTCTAAAATTATGGCAAAGTTGTTGGTGATGAGAATTGGGACAGTCGTGCCCTAGAATGTACCTAAATCTACCCATGGGGATGTAGATAACCCTAGATATGGCTGCAAATGAAGGTAAAAAATATGCAACAAGCTTCCACCTTCAAACCCTCGCCGGAAGTAACACAAATCTGCAAATCTAGCTGTAATATCCCACTTCTGCGATCAATAGAGATTATGCAAATCAACAACCCCTTCAATACTTTAATAGCAAAATTGTAATCAAATCCCCTGGAACCGGTTCAGTAGATGGCTCAATAAACCCAAATAATAGGGGTTTAATGGTCACTAACAACAATTCACCCACGCAAAAGTCAGATCTAAAGTTCTAATGCAATCGCTGTATTGCACCTCAAACAAGTAATGCAACTGCTGTAAATGAATAGTAGAATTACTAACAACATTCAACATTCAACATACTTCAACTCAGATTACTTCTGCTGTTCTAGAACTCTAAAATACCATTAAACTCAGCCTTGTTCAACCAGCTACAAACAGTCACCCAAATCTCCTTAAAAGGAAATTCAAAATTATTAGTAAGCATGCAATAATCCTGATCGCTGCATTCAGAGATATGTAATTGTTGCCACACCAATTTGAGCATTAAAGGAAGACACCAACCCTAGATAACAACAGCCACTAGTCTGTATATTTATCCCAATCAAAATCACTGTCAAAAACCAACACTTACATACCAAAAAGAAGTCGTTGGGATGTGTGCAAAATATCCTACAAATCGCAGATCATATGAGGCTTAGAACCATGCATCCCAAAGCTAAATAAACCACATACTGAAGTCGCTGAATTTATGGAGGAACAACAGCTATAAGGAAGGCAAAAGAACATGTATTTCCACTGTCAAAGCATTCAATATTTTATCCCAAACAAACATATCCAGATCGCTGCCTTAAAAGGCTCAAGACACCATGAAAATAGCAGCTAGGAGCAAATAAACAATACCACAGTCGCTGATTTCAAGGAAAGAACAGCAGCTTCATTCATACCCAAACCAGATCACAACCATACCAAAATACATCTAGGTTCAGCACCAAACCTGTCTAAAGGAAATCACTGTATAAATCTGACCTCGTCACATCAAAGAATGCTCTAATAACAGTCCACAAACATCATAGAAGAAGTCACCTAGGGTTTAGGGAGATCATACACCAAATCGATTTGCAAAGCATTCACAAAACACTTCAACTTGATAACCAAAAACCAGCTACTATAGTGACGTTGCTACAGTAGAAAATATAGATTTTCACTTGCAAATTTAACCAAAATATTTGCCAAGGCCAAAAACGTGGATCTCACAAATAAGTTCTTCAATTTGATCTTCAATAACCAGCTATAATAAGATCTCCCATGCAAGAGAGAACAAGTATCAAGGGTGGGCATACATCCCTACTCCAAGCATGGAGTCAAATCAAATTCATCCATAACATAATAATAATAGTGATCCTAGCACTCCTTTTATAAGCAAGGAGGCACAAAATTCGAAATCCCGAGGAGATGGAAATTATTAAATAAAAGCAGTTTATTTCCCCTAGGTGTGGCGTCCCCTTTTCAAAGGGTGATTTTATCAATAAAAGCCACCTAAATATTTATTTAATTGATTCCCCATTTAATTTTTATATTTTGGGAAATAAATTAAATAATCTTCATAATTAAATAATTATTGCTCCAGGCAATAATATTTAATTATTTAATAAAGATGTTCCCCTTGCAACATCCTGAAGCCCACGGGGAAGTATAGGCTAAGGGTCTTCAGAAATGGGGACATTACACTAGCCTTCAACAACTGCCAGAAAACATAAATAAATCATTGATCTTCAATGGAAACCCCTAAATGGTGAATCCTTTCAAGAGAAAGAAGAGTTTTCGTTCCTCTCTCTCTAATCCTCAAGAGGATTTTCATCCTCAAGAGCTAACTCAAAGAGTTTTCGTCCTTCCGAATTTTTATGGAAAGCATGCAAGCTTACACAAATCTAAAAATTATCATAACAAAAGAGATGCATTCCCCTCACAATTCAACTTGCTTTTATAACCTCATTTGGCCTTTTAGCCACCCACAACCACCAATTAGATTTATTTCCCCGCATTTAATACTTTTCTTTACCTTTTTCTCCTCCACATGAGTCGCATTTTCGTTAGGGAAATAAAATAAAATAAAGTGACTTTATCATTTTATTTCTTTTTTATTTTATCACTTTGTCTTTTTTCTTTTCTTTTCTTTGTTTATTTTAACTTTATCATTAATAAATTAATATAAAGTGCTTATAATAATATTTTATATTGCGATTTATAATTAATTCATTATGACTAACTTTGCCTTTTATTCCTCCCTTAGCTGTCGGGAAATAATGAATGGGCTAAGGGTCTTCGACTGAGAAGGGGATATTACAATCCTCCCTTCCCCAAATTGCTTTCCCTCAAACAATTGTAACTCTCACACCCAAGTGCCATATGAAACAGATAAAACATGTTATAGTGCTCCAAGAGTCTTGATCCCGTACCAGTCAAATGAGAGAGCTCTTGCCAAAGTATGTAGCTCTCATAATGCCCACAATTATGCATTTGGAACAAGTGGTCCATATGCTCCATATTACAGTTTGTATTACCATACTTAGAATGAGAAAAGCAAATCTGAAATGGTTTACTATGCAACAATAAATATGACCCATTTTTATCCTCTTCATACCTTGAAGTATCACCAATAGGTGTTGTTATGTTAGGACCAACAAGCTGATTGTTATCCCCTTTCTTTTCACCATCTTGCTTCTCATGTATCTCCTCATGTACTGTTGTTCCGGACAAGGCAGCAAAGTGAAAGTAGTCCTCGTCATTTGGAAGTTGGACCTTCACCACCAAACTCTCATCATCAACTTGCAGATTGGAGTTATCTTTCTTCTCGGACTCAAGATCCTTGATTTCCTCCTCTACCACTTGCTCACTTTTGCCCTCCAGTACATCGAACCTCTCCAAGAACCTTTGGCTAAAGTCATCAAAGAAGCAGACAGATTCTTCCCCTTGGGTCTTTATCAAATGATACCACCAATCCTTTGTTATCACTTCCAAATGATAAGGGATGAATTTGAGGACATCCTCCACACACATAGTGTTTGATAGCAATTATGCCTCCAATTCTAGCAACCATGATCGCACGGAAAGTTTATTAGTACCATCAAAAATAGAAATCTTACCCCACCATGGTTGTAACTCTCTACAGGGCTGCATGCACGATACATTTTTTTTAATATCTCCCACAGCTGGCAAGGATCATTGCTCTAATACCACTACAATGTCCCCAATTGGACAAATTATACCCCCAAACGAATTATCAGCAAATCCCAATCCAAATAGCAAGCAATAGCAATTATATAAAATTAAATAAGTGCAAATCTGAATTTTACTAGTGAATGGCGACTTGCATGAAGGAAGAAAATCAACCAAACTAAAGTAAATCAACTAAATTTCTTTCCTAAACTGATCATTAATTTCTATAAGGACAACAACATGCGAAAAATACCCGATTGGATCAAAATAGAAGGCTGAATTATTTATTCTAAATCTGCAGATGACAATCCTCGGAGAAGACTGAAAACAGAGTTTCCCAAGCCCAAAAATTATGCAAACCAGTTGATCTTTGGGTTTGTGATCTTCGATTTGGTATAATAAATTCAGATCTGCATTATTTTTAATAAGCATATTTTTTATACATTGTTGTTTAAGATCAGATTTGAAGGTGTTCCAATTGGAGTTAGAAATTATCCCATTGGGGACATTACACAAGGTTCTCATATTTCCTTGCCATTGTGCTCCCCTTATTCATTGTGACATGAAATCTAATTTTTTTTATTTCAACCCAAAAATTCAGTCCTTCACCATAATATTTGAGGCTAAGGTTTTCCAAAAATTGAGATCAAAGTACCCCACAAACAAGAATAACTTCAGTTGGGTTAATTTTCAAGAGAACATCACATACCTTGCACTTTTATATGAGGTATGAAATTTGTACCTTGTTCCTTTTGCAATGCACAAAAATGTCATCCATCATGTTGATCTCAAAATCAGATCTCCTTCCCCTTTTGCAGCCCACAATGATACCCACTTCATGTACCTAAAAACAAGTTTGACATTGCACCTTTGCATCTACACCTTTTGCTACACCATTCGTTTATGGTCTTCTCTTTACTTGGTGAAATTTGATCATGAAGATAAAAATACAGCAGTATCATGGAATGGAGCCATGCATCATAATCACCATGATTGTTATTCTTTTACCTCCTATTCTTTAGTCCTTCCATGGAACCATAGGTTAGCAACATATGGAAAAGAAAATTAGAAATCTTATCATACTTATGATGCCTCAAACATGTCATGCTAGAAATTCTTTCCAATTTCATATAAACTCATCAATTTTCTTTCCTTCCATAAGCAAAGAGAGGAAAAATCAAAACTGCAATTTTTACCTACACCTTCTTTGAGCTTCAAAGGTTTACCCAGATCCCAAGGATGTAAGCAATCTATGTAACTCTTCATCATACCTCTTCTTCTCTCCGTCAACATCTTGAAGCCCAAACTTGTGACCAAGAGTTTGTGATGACCAGCCCAACATGATGATGAAATAGAAAACAAAGAATCTGAAATATGTTTGCACCTTGGGGTGTCATGAAAAACCTTTTCATAAGCATTGTTTGGGAGATGTATAATGAATCCTTGGCCAAGATTCTCCTCCCAACCTTGCTCCTCTACCTCAATAGCATAGGCATGATCACCAAAGCATGGCAATGACAAATAATGATGCAATGGACTCTTGTCATGATCATACAAAATATCAGAGGGCTTACCATTGGTTGTTGGGTTGAAAATTACAGTGGGCTGAAGTTGGTCATGGGCACCCAGAAATGTCCTTTTTCCATGGGTATATCTCATAACAACTTCACTTGGAAACTTTGCTTCATAGGTCCTCCAATATTCAAAGTTTTTTCCAATTATAACCTCATTTTTAGCTTGTTGATCAAGATGTACCGCCACTTGCCATGGTTTACAATGGAGCCTCAACCATTACATATTGTTATTTTTTTCATCAAATGGCTTGAGACAACAAAACTGAATTGATGTAGAAGAAAGAAATGATTTTGAAACACCTTCATACCTTCTGCCACTATGAAAAATCCATCTTATAGGGAATGCTTGAAAGATCCTCTTCCCATTTATTTTCCTTCATCTTCTTGTCATTGTTATAATAGCCCTCATGATGACCAAAGAAATGTAGTAACCTAGTGTGATGCAATATACTCATGCTATGATCATAAAATAAATCAAGTGGCTTACCCTCAGCCTTTGTTTTCGAATTCACAGCAAGTTGAAAATCCACAAGTGTCATGTGAGGTCCCTTCCTCATAAACCTCTTGCAGATCTAATTTTCCCTCCTCCATTATGGGCTGGTTTATTTTGTCTTCATGCTCCAAAATGATAATTGGATTACCCTCTTCCAATGCATCCTCTTCACCCTTATGCAAATCTGATTGTTTTTCAACATTTAACCACACACACTCATTAGAAACCAATGAAACATCATTAAACATTAAGGAACTTTTACCTTGGGACTCATGCTCCATGATTTCCCTTTCCTTTCTAGGCTCGTGCGTCAAACTTTCATCGAACCCTTGTGTCTCTAAGGTGTTGTTTGGAAAATTAGCCAAGAGATCACCTTTGACAATGGCAGAGATTGCTTCTAGGGCTCCCAAAGGTTGATCTATCACCATAAGCAGTTGTTGTGATGGTTCTTCCTCCTTAGCATGGTGGATAATTCCCTCTTTTGGGACCTCATAAAGGTTGCTATAGAGGGATGTTTTATCTTCGAATTTCACCATGACTTCCTCTTCATCAAGATTCATAGGCTCTTCTAGATTTGCAAACAAGATGGAGCTCTTCTTCTTTAGGGTTTGGATATCCTTCCCATGACCCTTGTGCATGGTTTGGGGCTTAGACCAAGTTTCAATGCCCACTCTATCTTTCATCCATCCTACAAACTCAAAAAATGGTAGGGCATCACGAATAACTTCCGGAAGAGCCCTATACTCCTCATAGCATGTAGCAATGTTGTCTACTTTGGATGGCTGAGTATTATTGACTTTCATTGAAGAGTTCCTTCCATCATTCGAATCTTGAATGGTATGGATCAGTTGAACCATTTTATTGGTCAATCCTTATTGTGCTAGGGCAAGCCTTTCCAGACTACCATCACCAAAAATTCTATCCACCATTTTATCTTCTTGCAAGGAAACCCTCAGGCTGGGAAGACCGAATCTTTGATACCACTGTAATGTCCCTTTCTAGGGCTGAAACTGAAAAATAAGAAATAACACCAATCCCACTTAAGAGCAATCTAATTTTTATAACAACAAACCTAAAATTATCATCAACCCTTGCAGCGAATTGTATAGGGACTTCAACTCATCATTCAACCATGTAATAACCGCTAAAAATGCTTCTAAATAATTAATCCAGTCACGGAAACATTTATAAGTCCAATTTACATCAAAGAAATGGAGAAAACAAGTGATTGCACACAGCTGCAATTAATTCTATGACAGCAACAGTGCAGCCACAACCAAGGGCTGGAAATAGCTCTTAAACAACTCCTAAAATCATAAAAATGTAGATTGCAGCCTTATAAAAATTTTAAATATGAGGAATTGAATGATGCAAACCAAACACGGAGAAACCCTTCAAATCAATGCAAATCCCACTTCTATGCAATTCGCCCCACTTGGAAAAGCTAAATTATTGGCTCAATATGCAGAGAAATGATTGCTTCCACCTTTAGAAATTAGTACAAGTCCATCCATGCAAGAATCAAACCATGCATCCATTAAAACACCTCCAAATTGCTCATGATGCAAGTCGCCTAGGGCTAGGTAAAAAGATATCAGCTCCAAAAACCTTAAGATATTCAATTATACCAAGTATCCTTCCTCGAGGGTTTTCATCCTTGAAGGGATCTCAAACAAGAGTTGTCATCCTTGATGAGAGAGATAGGAAAGGTACAACCTTTGCCAAGAAGAAATAATAAGATTCAACATAACATCATAATGGCCAAGCATCCTCCTTTTATAACATAAGGGATGCTACATCATAACTGATGGCCGACCTTATAATATTAAAGTCTATTTCTAATTTGAGCATATATGCTCATCAAACAACTAATTAAGTAAGTAATTTATTTCATTTATTGGAGCGTCAGGCATCCAATAGGAATACAACATAAAATACTACAATATTTCTTAAAACTAACCTAGATACCTTCAAACAACTTTCCTCTAGCTCCAAATCCTTAGTCCCACGAGGAAGGATGGGATAAGGTCTTCCATAGCAACTGGCTTGGAAAAGGGGGCATTACATTATGGCCAGCCTGCCAGGACACAAATTTTCAGAAAATCCCATGCGTTTTCTGTGTTTAGGCCACATGTCATAAAAAGGCGCAATGTTGTCGCTTTCCTTAACAAAAAGAAAGTAATTGTCTGAATTTAAATATTTTCCATTGGTAAGCATTTTGAATCCATTTAGGAGCTCAAAGAGACACTCCAGAATGGTAAGTATTGCCATTCAAACTAAAATTCTTGGATGGGAGTTAGTTATGGAAAGAAAAAGGAGAGAAAAGAAAAAGTAAGATTTGCTTGAATCAAATAGTTTCTAAGCAAAGGTAGAAAAATGATAAAGCCTTGCTAGGGATCAGTTAGAGCTTGCTGAGAAGAGTGTGCAGTCCAGAACTGAACTAAGAGCCTTTTCAAGTCCATGAGGGCTATCATACTATTTCAATTGCGTGCAAAAATGTCTTGAGCCTAGAAACCTGGAGAAGCTAAAGGCGCAGGTTAGGACAAAACCCAACAATGCCACAACAGCTGGAGAGCAGAAGACATTTTTGTGATATATGGAAATGGTTCAACTTCCAATTACAAACCAACTGAAGAAGAATCAATTTTAAATCATACTTAAAGGCAATTTTAAAAGGAAAGCAGAGAGTGATCAAGAATCAGAGATCATTGTACCAATTTCTATGAATGAGGAATCACAACGTAGTTGCTCCAATGTGAACAAATATCTCTATAACTTTCTCATTAAGTGTTCAAGAAGGAATAAAAGCATTTCCTGATTTTTTCTGTGCATTTTTCTCCCCAAAGAGGGTTTCTCCACATTAAATATTTGCATGAATTGAGTGCATGCATGTTTTATTGTATTTTTGTTCGATACATCTGTAATTCTTTTCCTGGACACATAAAGTTAATAATTCTAGATTTATGTTCAATTTTTTCCATAGGCATTCTTTTGTAGAGAAAAGAAAGAACTTTGGAGCCAATTCAATACTCTAGTTTTTATTGGAAAAGATTTGTTTGGCGAATAGTGTTTACTCATAGAATAGCCACTTACATATCAAGTGCCACTGAACTTGGAACATGGACATGTTAAAAAAGACTATGAGATTTTAGTAGTGTAAACCATTGAGGATATTCGCCTTTATCATTAATACAATTAGTTTCTTTGGATGGCCACGTTCAATCATTGTGACCATTTGACACGTGCCCTTTCATCCTTATATAAAGATTGGAATTTTTAATTTTTAATCATAACTTGTACTGGAGTTAGCTCCGTAACAATAAAGCTTTATGCATGTTATTTTGTGGCTTTCTAGTATTTACTCTAATATTGCATGTATGCTTGTATAAATTATATTATTACATGTAGGATATGCTTAATCATTAATACGATTAGTTTCTTTGGATGGCCACATTCAATCATTGTGACCATTTGACATGAATATATAGATTTGAATTTTGAGTTTTAAATCATAACTTAGACTGGAGTTAGCTCCATGAAAATAAAGCTTTATGCATGTTATTTTGTGGCTTTCTACTAATGCTAATATTCTATGCATTGCTTGTATTTAATCTATTGTTGTATATATGCTTGTGAAACACCACTCTCTTCCACCCTGCCCCTGCTTCTTCTGCTCCCACCTAGATTCGCCATGAAGCTGAACAAAGGAGTCTAGAAACAAATTTAATGGACCAGATTTCTCTGAATTTTCAGAGCCCCATGGGAGGAGCAAATCCTTGAACACTAATTCAATGAGGAAGTTATTTTCCTTGGACACAAGGTCCGTATATTACAATCAGGCAATTTTATCTAATTTAGTACAATTGGATATATAACAAACAATAGTAATGTTGTTCACCATCATTGTTGGTTCATAAGACCGTCAAGTTGTCTATTTATGGACATTTAAAAGATGGCATAGTTTGTCCTTTCCTCAAAGTTGTTGGCTCTTTTTCTTTATTTGGTTGTTCTTAGTTGTGATCTTCTAATGTATAGCAACCTTTCCAAGCCACAAATCACCCTCGGGTGCGGCCTTGGTGTTTTGTAATCACTCTTTTATTAATACAATTCTCTTATTATCAAATAATGTATGCTTGTATTCGTAATGCTAAGGAACACACGTGAATGTAAATAGCTTATCATTGGGGAACCTGATGTGAAAGCGAGTAATACAAGTGGAATTTCAAATTGGGATTCAATGTTAGAGTGATTTGTTGCGATATTTTAAGATTGCTGGTACTTGGTAAAGTGAAAGGAAGCATGTGGTTGACGAGTCATCTAGGGAGAGAGCGGAAGGGAAACAAAACCTGAATTCCACCAAGAAAAAGGTGATTTTCACATTTTATTGTATTGCTAAAGAACACACGTGTGACTGTAAATAGCTTACTGCTGGTGAGCATGACGTGAAAGTAAGTAATACAAATGGAAATTGTAATAGTGAATCTAATGCTAAAGTATTGAGTAATGATACTTCAAGATTTCTGTAATTGACAAAGTGAATGGAAGTGTGTGGTTGCCAAGTCTGCCTGAAAGAAAGCAGAGGGGATGCACAAATTGAATTCCACCAACGAAAAATTAATCAATTGGGCTGTTCTCATACATCATATAGTTTTTCACTTAGCATAAGTAGCACCATTGAGATTAATTGGAGATTCCAACTCTCTCCTACTCTTTTGGTCCCTGCATGGATTAGTGGGGATTAGTTTCTCTAGCAGACCACTCACAAAAATAATGGTTCTGTACTTCACCATGTCATGATATTGATATGCCCCTTTCTGCAGATAATGCAGTTATTCTGGCCTCTTCTTCGGCTGAAACAAGATTCCTCAACTCATTTATTGATCTTTGGAAGATAGTGGTGAAACTTAGGAAACCCAATATTATAGTTTGTTATACTATGTTATGAAAGCGCTCTTCAAACTTTAGTTCTTCTTTAGAGAGAAACCTATAGAGATGACCACTTCTTTCACTTGCTGGGAAGTTTTCTGATACCATTACTAAACCTGCAATCACTTATCGCTCATAAGTTCAGGGCATAGTCTCTGTAATCTAGACTGGACCCGTGTGCAGAAAATACAGATAATTATGCTTGAATGTCTCATTGTTAAAAGCAAACTGTCCCTCAATATAGTGTCCAAGTAGTTTAGAGCCCACCTCTTCATATCGAAAGCAGCATCAGACTTATCAGTTTTCTCTTAACTTCACAAACTCTGGTCTAGTAAGAGATCCCAAAGCTTAAAACTTGGGCGAGACTTTCAAAAATAAACAAGAGCATAAATGTTATGCTAAGATTTTGACAACATGTTTTTTTTAGGTCTCAAATAGAATTTTTTCTTACATAACACAAAATTTTCCATTTGGCATATTTATTATGATTGACATTGCAGTTATAACCTAAGAATGTGCATTTGTTGATCACGAATAGTCAATTCATAGTTACCATAAACAGTTTGCATACATGTAGGCTCTGCAACTATTAAGAGTTATCCTTTTCCAAACTTGCCAACCATATTGATGTTGGGTGGGGCTCAGTATATCTCTTACCTTAGTCATGGAACCTAGACTCTTATTTGCTGTGTTTTCATTTAAAAGAATGCAATTTTTTAAACTCATAATTATTATTGTTCTTTTCGATGAGCCCTGACTGGTTCACTTATTCTGCTAATGAGCACCTAACTCTGTCTCAATGCCTCAACTTCCAAATATTTTGATCAACGATGATTTTCTTGCATCCACCATGTGAAAGGTTCCTATCCCATTTAACCCAAAAAGTAATGTATTCTATGTAAGACAATTATGCACAAGCTTGAAATTACTCTCCAAAAACATACACAACAGCTCCATCCCTTGTAAAACAATGAATTGGTTGTAAAATAAATGGAATGGCTTTATTTGGATGCTTTTAAAAAACAAAACAATAAGTTGAGATCCTGGTTGGACATGATGAAAGATATTTTTTTCTATCATTTTTGGCAAAGCAGTCAAACTGCTTTTTAGTCAAGAACAACATTCAACATTTTGAGCAAGCTCATCAACTCGTATGCCTAGAATATTGAACTTGCATACAACTAGATCAATAGTTTATTATGTTCAAAGTGGAATAAAAAATCAATACCAATACCATAGAACTATAGAACAAACTATAAAGAGAAGAAGTAACCTTATAACAAAAGAACAGTATGACCATTCTGCATGGACTAATTTCAGGGACTTAATTTGATATTTGGTCCTTACATCCTTGCAATCTAAGAAACATGAGCAGTAATTCGTGGACTCTCATAAGTCAAACTCAGAGTTCAAAAGCATCTTAATATGTGCATCTTTAAATTCCAAAAGCTTGGGAAAACATAACTGCTACAGCAAGAGAGAGTATTTTTCAGGTTTATAGAAGGACTTCCATTTGCCTAAGTTGACTCTTCAAGAAGCTCAAGTGCTTAAGAGGAACAATTCAGAACCGGCATTCACAAGTATTCGTGCCTTATAGAATAATGATTTGGCAGAAAAAATAACAAAGTACACTACTTTGAACACTTGGACCAAGCAAAACCAATACCAGAACTGCAGGAAATTTGAGGTGGGATAATGAGGAGAAGTTTGTTGCCTGGGAGAAATGCTTTTAACCATCAAAAACAACATTCCAACACAAAATCCTAACATATTTTATAGAACATCATGGAAAAATTTTATGTTTTCAAAAGCAATTCATGTCCAATATCAAGAGCACAGAACCGCAGAACAAGATCTAAGAGCAAGTATTGCCCCAAATAAGAAAAAGGACAGCACAAGTATTCCTCACAAAGATTAGTTTCAGTAACTGCAAGTTAATACTCTGTTTGTCGCCCCCCTGAAACATCGAAAACCATGTGTAGTAATAAAGGGATCACTATAACTCATACTCGGTGCCTGCAGGAAGCTTCTCTGGATATGCATCCTTCAACTGAACAAGCTGAGCAAACAAATATGCTTCGCCAAGAGAGAAGAGTGTATCGACAAGAGCATAATCAGGTTCGTCAAAGGACTCCCGTAATAAGGTGTTTCCATAGGTTGCAATTCGATCTTCCCTTGACATCTCATTTAAGCCATGGTATGCTATTTTTACATATTTGTGGCGGTCCATCTGTAAACAAGAAATTAATCAGGATTCAGAAATTAGTATGCATAGCAATGTCAAAACTAAAAAGCAAAAAAATAAGAATTGTTATAGAGATCAATGCAGCTAACTCATACATTTATACTCGAAATCGGAAATATAGAGAATCATATGATGCCAATTACATATAAAACATACATATCAGTTTCATACTCTAGGCTTTGTCAAAAGGCCAAAACTTGATGGGGTACAAAGTAAAGAGAAAAACGAAGTCTCCTTGTCTGTGTAATGAAGACCCATAGACCAGGAAAGCATGTTGGCTAGGCTGGGAACTAAAATTTACTCTACCTTTATTTATTTACATTTTTTAATTCAGGACACTTGATACAAGTACGTCTGGGACAGCTTCACAGTGCATTGTGAACTACACATGATTTGCAATGCACCATTGCCACCTCACATCAAGAATGAATGAAATCATAACTTTGCAGCCCATTGCAAAGTCCACCTTAAGCCTCAACATATTGAATCCCATTGGCACTACAAGACAGAACTGGGATGCCAAATGGACACAAGCCTTAGCCCAATGAACCCTTGAGGAATCAGACCAGAATGCTGTTCCTAGGGCACTGTGAATTGCACATAAAAAATTGCATATTTCAGACATTGCACAATTTTTTGAAGATTCGAACACTAGGGCACAGAAGAAGGTGATACGAATGTACAGTCCAGACCAGGAGTGCAGACTGTTGGTGATGTGCAAACAACAATATTCGCAATTTACAGTGAGAGACTTTGCATTTAATTTGCAAACAATAGATTCGTGATTTCGCAAAGATCGTTTCTAAGACACGGCTGAAAGAAGACGTGCAGAACAGCTGTGTTGATCAAAGATGGGGCACGATTTCCAAGAGGGATGAGTTTGCAGACTGACTAAGATGGAAAATGAAGTCAAAAGCGTGGTACGCATGAAGAATGGATTCACATGCAGTCAAAGACAAATCATCAAATCTGCATTCAAATGTTTTGTTCACATTAGGGCACAGCTGAAGGGAAAATCGCAATTTCTTTTAGTTTCTTGCATTGAAAACTTTTCTATATATTCCTGCGACTTTCAGTTTTGTGGGGTCACAATTATGCAGATCTTCATACCATTTTCAGGGACTTTCATGGCATTTTTTACATAGAACATTGTGCTAGGGCACAGGTTTTCCGCAGTTGGAAGAGACTTTTGCAGATGTCTAGTGCACGAGAATTGTGCTAGGATACAACAGTTTTACCCAAGTAGAAGTAAAACCGATTTGTAAATGGTTTGACTGATGTTTGTGTGGTGCTAGGGCACGGACCAGGACCTGTGAATTGCAAAAAAAACATAATTTCCAGGTATTTGTACTTTGTGCAAACAAAATAATCCCAATTTGCACAAATTGTGTGTACCTAAATGGGGTTTTACTGTGACTTTCTTTTTACGAGTTTAGAGTTTGCATTTTCCTATTGCATTCATTTACGGTTAAATATTGTGTGTATAATGATCAATCTTTAAACTCCAGCTCTGCTAGCAGCACAGAAGTTAATTGGTCAAAACTACAATATTTGGAGTCGTGCAATTTTGTAACAATTGCAGAGTATCATGATTGTGTTAATATCATCCTTGGCACTGAAAGATGAGTGTACCTATATGGGGTTTCGCTGTGATTTTCTTTTTTAGAGTTGTTTAGAGTTTGCATTTTCTTATTGCATTGATTTACAGGTTAGATAGTGTGTGTATAATAATCAAAATTCAAACTTTAGCTCTGCTAGCAACACAGAAGTTGATTGGTCAAAACTACAATGTTTGGAGTCATGAAATTTGTAATGTCCCTTTTTTCGACAAATTAGAACAATCTGGATTCTACAATAAACACTTCTACTGAAAATATGAAATTCTAATTTTTATATTAAAACCCTTGTAGATGAAATTACAGAATTCTGGAATTTTCTCATTTTTACAACAAATTCTGATTTTTGCAACGAACCCTTAAATTGGAAAATATTAAACTCTGATTTTTCTGATAAACAGCTGAAAATAGAGATTTTATTGGAATAATGGTAGAATTCAGTTACAACAAAATGTAGAAATTACTTAATGACATAACTGAACATGAAAATGGAGAATTTAACCCGAAAAACAGCTCCCAATGGTGACCTCAGCCCTAAACATATGATGCCAGCCCTAGAAATGCATCCAGAAGTGTGATGCCAGCCCTAATATTGATGCCCTATCATAGATCTGGAACTTCCACGCTACCCTAAGTATTTGATGAAGCTGATTTTTGATATAGATCAAATCTGAAGCGCTTAGGTACTCCCTGGATGGAACCACCACACAAAACCTGAGGGTTTTCTTCTCCAAGCCTTTTCCACTAGAGGGTTTTCATCCTCTGATGCTCCACAGGAAGATTTTTGTCCTCTAAGACTAAAAGCAGAAGCGGAATGCTCAAACTCACAATATAAAAATAGTTGGTTGAAAAGTGATGCCCAAGTGACCTCAATCACCCCACTTTTATAATTTTACTTTCACGCTTTTCAAGGAAAAGCACTCATAAAGCTATTTTCCCTCATTTAATTTAATTTTGAGTTGCTTTTAATAATGCTCACCTTTTTAATAATGCATAAGTTACGTTTTTATAACATGAAGTTACTTGTGGCCAACTTAAGTTAAATTGTTAATTTATTTCCCTTCCATCACCCCTTTAGCCTTCAGGAAATGGAGAATAGGCTAAGGGTCTTCTAACTTATTAAATTCAAAAAAGGGGACAAGACAAAAAAATTTAACAATTGCCGAGTATCGTGATTGTGTTAAAATCATCCTTGGCACTGAAAAGCTTCATAAGGAGGCCTTGTTGTTGAAGTTGTCTGTGTGAGATGATTTGATCCCCGATTTTTGTAATGCCACTGAAGCAAGTGTGCTTTGGACTAGTCTCGGAAAACAAGCATCAAACTTTGGAGAAAAGTCGGGTTTTGTAACTAAAGAATTTTTTGTTTTCACCAAAGATGCATAAGGGTAGGTCTCTCTTAGAACATCCTCTGCAGATGAAAGATCTCTGAGACCACCCCTCTTCCATAGAGAAAAAGTGGATGGTCAAGACCTAGTTGCATTTCTTCTTAACGATTTACCTGCCTTCCCTATGAGACTTTTGTGGAGGCTTTACACTTGATGGCGGAAAGCTAGGCCTGACTTCTTATCAGGTTAGTTTCTATTTGATGCAAAACAATGTAATCTAGACTGTTTCAGTACGGGTACGGATACAGGTATGGGTACAGTACACTAAAATGGAAAAAAAAATTAAAACCTCGGGTACGATACGTTGGGGGTACATTCATTATAATATATTTTTTAAAAAGTAAAAAATATAAATATATATATATGTGTGTGTGTGTGTGTGTGTGTGTGTGTGTGTTTATATATGTGTGTGTGTGTGTGTGTGTGTGTGTGTGTGTGTGTATTTAAAGAAAACAACAAACTTATAGTCTCAACAACCTATAAAATATCATAAGAACAACAAGCTTAATATGAATCGGAAGCCATCTAAAACAAGATTTCTTTGACTGAATAAAAAAAGACTACAAAATATTAAATCTATGAAATCCATCTACTAATGGGCTCACAAACATTCCACTTATTGTTAAGGCCCAGGGAAAGATTTGTGGAGAAGGCAATCTTTTCATAGAGTTCTTGGAGAAGGGGTCCCTTTAAGCCACCTCAATAGTATCACAAAAGCCATTCTCATCCTCCATAATTAATCCAGTAGAGGGAGCTATGAAGCATTTCTGAGCATTGTATACTTTCTGAACTGAGATTGAGGAAGCTTATGGAAAGCTTTAAGGTTTGTCCATTCCACCCCACTTCCCAAATTTGTACAAGTCATGAGATATTTTAATTCCTTTCTCAAACCAAAGGAGGGCAAAGTAGCCTCTTGTCAAGGCAAGGATCTTGTCATTATATTTCAGATTCGACAAAATCGATTTGTAGGCTTGGCCCCTAGTGTCAAAGGAAGAGAAGATAGGCTGCCCAACCACCAAGTGCTTCACTTGTTCCCATGCCTTCCAAATTGACTGAAGAATAAAGGACCCATGAGGAGCAACAAGAAAGCACCCAAATAGTAAGTCAACCAAATGAAATCATTTTCATCTCTCTTGACCCTTCGGAGCCTATTGGCAATATTGAATCTCACACAAACTTTCTAAGGTTCAATTCCAGTCAAAGCCCTCAAGCTTTATTTACTTTTTTGCACTTAAAACATTAAAAAAACCATGTGGGTACGTTGTGCGTACGTACCCACAGGCCCCGGGTATGTCCTGGATACAGATTTCCGTACCCGAGAAGTAACCAAGGCCTGTGGGTACGTACCCACAACGTACCAATACGAGAACCTGGTATGTATCAGGCCTAGTATGGGGGGGTACTTGACGTTTCCGTGCAGTCTAGGATGTAATGTCCCCTTTTCCAAGCTAGTTCAATTTGGAAACTTCGAGCCCATTCCACTTCCCGTGGGTAAGAAGGAAATGAACAAGGGAAGTAATTTTCATGTTTTTCAGTTATTTTCGTGAGCATTGCATTCTTCTTTAATAGTTTTCTACATAAAGTCAGGTTGGCTTGGTTAAGAAGGTGAAAAGCCAAAGAAAAATAAAAGTATCCATTACGAGGTCGGTCCTAATTGGAAGCTTTCTAATTGGGTTTGCCGCCGCAACAAGTTATGAAAGGGGTTGCTTGGCTCATTTGTGCATCGTCATCTTGTCTAAAAAATAACTTTCCATGGTTTTTGGGCTGATTGCTCAATTACTTACTCAAAGGCGAAAATCCTTTGATGTGGCCAACAAGGAGGATGAAAACCTTTCTTGCTTGATTGAAGAATGAAAAACTCTACAATTTATTGGGAATTCTCCATTTTCAAGGTTTCCAAAGTGCTTCAAGAAGATTAATGTTGCAGATTTTCAGCTAGGGTATGAGTCTACAGTGATTTCCAACCCCTCTCCTAGGGGAGCAACCCACCTTGGGGAAGAGTTAGGTGGTTTCTAGGGCACAGTGATTTCCATCTCAGCCATCATTGCATTCCTCGTATTTTTAGTAGCTAGAATCTATATTTGGACTTCATTTTTAGGCTTCAAATCATTCATTTCCAGCCACTTCTGTAAGGGTGTTCTCTATTGTCATTTATTTAATTAAATAAATTTCCAGCTGTGGTTTGAAGGCTGATTTCTTAGTTAATTTTGGTTCTAAAATATTTCTAAGTTGTCCTACATGTTTTGGATGGTGTGAATGATGTATTTTTGAAGATTTATTTCTTTTTCCTTGCAGCTGTTATAGAAATCATACTATTGTTCACTATTGTCATAATTTTCAGTTGGCTGTTATAAAATTCAGTTTACTATCAATTGGGATTTGTGTTATTTCCTTTGTTTTTTAGGTAGAGCCCAAAACAAGACATTGCAAAAGAACACAAATAGACTCGGGAAAAAGAGTCTACTTCTAGGGAAGTGTGTGATTGTGTACCTAGATGGCATTCTAATAACCAGCAAGATGTGGGAAGATCATTTGAGGCACTTGACGCAAGTGTTGGAGCGGTTATGGAAAGAAAAATTACTGATAAATTTGAAGTGCAGTATCATGCAAGAAGAGCGTGTATATTTGGGTTTTGCGATTTCTCATGTAGGTCTGAAGATGGATCCAGAAAAGGTGTGAGTGATACTAGAGTGGTCATCCCCACAGAATGCTTTTGAAGCATGTAGCTTTCATGGTTTGTCCAATTTCTACCGCAAGTTCATCAGGAATTTCAGCGGCACACGTGTGCATATCATTGAGGCCATGCAAGGGGATAAGAAGGATTTTGTCTAAAGCCCAATTGCAACACAATATCTTTAAGAGTTGAACAAGAAGGTGCCTGAATAGCTATTATTGGCAATGCCATATTTTGCGAAGGTATTTCAAGTGGATTGTGATACAAGTGGCACAGCCATTGGCATAGTGTTGAATTAGGAGGGAAGACCAGTAGCATACTTCAATGAGAGGCTGAAAGACGCAAAGAGGAAGTATCGTGTGTATGATTAGGAATTTTATGCAATTGTGCAAGCACTCAAGAAGTGGAGGCATTACTTGTTGCCAAAATAATTTGTCTTATATACTAATCATCTGTAATGTCCCCTTTTCCAAGCTCTTGACTATGAAGGCCTTGGGCCCATTCCACCTTCTGTGAGTTTCAAGGAAGGGAAGCAACAGAGGTGAACATTGCTACAATTGTAAGTGATTGTATTTTCCTTATTTATTTGATTACTAATTATGGCTTGGAGTAATTCGACTAGGTGATGGTTGAATGACAAAGCAAAGAGGAATGATTATCTCTCCTTCAAGAGGTTGGTCTTGACAGCCTACATAGAGATGGAAAAGTACTTTCTTTTATTAAGGTCAGTCTTCTTGGAGCCTACATTGAAGATAAAGGTGGGAGAACAATCCCACGGAGGTCGGTCATCCTTTTGTTTTAATTTATCCTTGGTGCCAAAAAGGAGGATATAAAGGTGGATCAAGTGGCCTAGAAACATTATGTCGATTTTGATATTGATTTCTCTTGGAGGTAGAGCTAGTAGCTTCTCTATAATATCCTTCGAGGACGAAACCCTTCAAATGACACCTATTGAGGACGAAAACCCTCTTGTGTGCAAGGGTGATCTCACATGGAGGTCACGTTGGAGCTTCAAAGTGATTTTATGCAATTGTTCTTCATTTCCATCCCTAGGCGAGTTGCTTGAGGGTTGGGTTCGGTGCCTTCTAGGGCACACTTTAGTATTTTGGGCCGATATTCTTCTTCTCCATTATATATAAGGTTGGAATCTACATTTTGGTGATTTTAACAGAAGTTTATCTATCATTTCTAGCCCTTGGTTTTGACTGTACTGTTGCTGCCATAAAATTAACTACAATCAGGTGTGATCACTTAGTTTCTCTATTATTTTGATATAAATTGGATTGATAAATATTGTCGTGGTTGAATTAATTATTTGGAGGCATTCTCATCTCTTTTGCATGATTGTGTGTTGATGTGAAGTCCCTATACAGTTCGCTGTCCTAGGAAATAAAAAACAGGTTCATTGTTAGGGCTAAGTGGTGATATTGTTGGCTGTCATATGAATTCCTTTGTTGTCATAAATATTCAGATCGCTCTTGGTTGCTAATGGCATTTTTAGTTTGCTCCTCTAGGGTTTGAAGTGATTGACAGGTGGCTGTAATAAAAATCAGAAGTTGTGATTGAGGTTTGAGTCCAAACCCTTGTTTTCTATTTGATGCCCTAGAAGGGACATTACATCACCAGGGGTTGCGGTTCATAAATAGTCAAGGAAGATTGAGCCACAGGCATATGAAGTGGGTAGCATACCTACAAGGCTATACATTTGTGTTGTGGGATAGAAGTGCCAAATCTAACAAGGTTCTTGATGCGTTGAGTAGACAACATTCTATTAACAGAAATGGGAGTAGAAGTTTTGGGTTTTGAATCCATGAAGCAAATGTATGCAAGAGATGAAGAGTTCGGCGAGGCATTGAAGAAGTGTAAAGAAACAGTGAGTGTTGATAAGGCACTTTGGTTGGAATATTTTGTACAGGGAGCCTATTGTTCAAAGGAAGATCGGTGTGCATTCCCAAAGGATCGATTCAGGATAACTTGGTGAAAGAAAACCACAGTGGAGGATTGGCAAGACACTTTGGAATGGAAAAGACTCTAGAGTAGTTTGCCGAGAGTTATTTATGGCCAAGAATGGGTTTGGATGTACGCAAGTTTGTGCAAGAATGTAGAGTGTGTCAGTTGGGCAAAGGAAAATCACAAAACACAAGGTTGTACCAGCCTTTTCCCGTCTTAGAGATGCCTTGGGAAGATATAAATATGGATTTTGACTTGCGGTTACCTAGGACTTAGAGAGGAGTTGATTCCATCTACAGTGTATTGGATAGACTTTCAAAAAATGAACATTTTGTTGCTTGCAGAAAGACAAGCGATGCAATGCATATTATGAATCTTTTCTTCTAAGAGGTGGTGAGGATGCATGGGTTGCCGCACAACATTGTGTCTAACAGGGATACTAAATTTGTTGGTCATTTTTTACGGACGATGTGGAAGCTGTTGAATACAAATTTGCAATTTAGCTCAGCATATCATCCACGGACGGATGGGCAAGTGGAGGTGGTGAATAGAAGGCTTGGAAATTTGCTTAGATGTTTGGCAAGAGATAATCTGGGACCATGGGACTTAGTACTGGCACAATCAGAATTCACACATAATAATTACATGAATAGAAGCATAAGGAAGACACCATTTCAGATAGTATATGGTGTTAGCCCAAGAGATGTAGCAAAGTTGTGAAGTATGAGTGATGACACAAGCATGAGTGCAAGCGTTGAGGATTTTACAACATACTTGAAGGATATGCACCAACATGTATGTAATGTCCCCTTTTTTTGAAGACCCTTGGCCTATCTTTCCTCATGGGCTTTTGGGATGTTGCAAGGGGAAAACTATGCTAGTAATTGAATGATATTGCCTGGAGAGTGATTTTTATCATTTGTCATTATAAAGCAATATTCATTTAATTATTAGTTCTCATTTAACTATGGATTATTAGTTTTTTCCACTTAATTGTATTATTGCTCACAAAAGAATATTTATTGAGCAATTAATGTAATTTAATATTTAATTTAATTCCCCAAAAATATAAAATTAAAAGGGAATTAATTAAATAATATTAAGTGGCTTTTAAATTTCAAAAAGACCCTTAGAAAGGGGACACCACACTTAGAGGGGGAAATTAAAAATAAAAGGGGGAATTATAAGCATGCCTCGCCTAATTTTTTGAGTTGTCTCTCGTAGAGCCTGTTGTTTCCGCCGCTACCATGAGGAATCGTGTTGCTAGAGGGTTTGTAGCTTCCGCACAGCGCAGATGCAATTAGTGTGTTCAATGCTTCGTAAATGCAATGGCCCTATTTCAAAAGACATTAGAGCACATAAATGGTATTTGGTTCATGCCATCTTGCGCCAAAAAAGGCACAATTCCAGCAGAGAGATCGGATTCTGTAAGCAAGGTAATGATTTCAAATAAAATGTGTGATTTTTGCAGCCACATTCGTTTATATGTTTGGCTTTGGCATCCAGCGTAAATATTTACATATACATGAAAAACATTTATTTGTTCAATCATCCATTGAATGTGGGGTCTATTTGGCCGAGCAATTAATAAATAATACAAAAAGTTAGAAAATAAACAATTCAAAGATAAAGAACAAACACTTGTTTCCTTCCTCGTTTTACAATTTGTTTTTGTGTTTTAAAGTATATTTTCTAAAAAATTGAGTTTTTAGAATACTATGAATTGTTTTGATTAAATAATATGGAAGAGGAAGAAAATTTGGGCAAGTTGTGGAAAATTTTGAAGGACGGTAGTAGTAAAGCCACATTGAGCAATAATGCTTATGAGAATAAAACATAACCTGGCTTTAGTTGGCTGTAAAATCCTCATTTTTTTAATTTTTTTCCCTCTCCCTCTGTTATGTGAATTACTCATCTTTGTATTTCTCTGATATGGATCATTGAGAGTAGAAGGCAAGCCTGCATGTTTGTATTCTCCATACTAATTCAAGTTTGCTTTACCTTGTTCTTGTGAGCAAGTTATTTTTATGTGTTGCAAGAGTATCTGGTGTTTCAATAGATGTTTATGTTTCTATCGAGTAGGGACTGTTAACTTTGCTTTCACATTTAAAAAATAGTATTATTAGCCTAATGATGCTAAAAAATGACGAGCCTATTTGGTAGGTGTAAGAATCAAACCCACAAATTTTACCAACCAATCAGCCTCTGACAGGGTGCAGTATTTGGGTGAAATGTAGTTGGATAGAGTATGGTTGCCAATTGTTTGACAAAATGCCACATTGAAGCAGGGTACAAAGATTTTTTTAGTGTTTTGGAGTCAAGGTTTACACCTGCCAACTGCATTTTAATGAAAATTTGCAAGACCTTTCCGACAAATTTTTCTTCTATAAATCCTGCAATCATTGTTGTCCATTAGACCACATTCACTTTTTTTTTGGAATACAACATAGATAGGAGCTTTAGAGGCCAATAATTTCATGAAATTCTTACCTATTTGACAAAACATGGTAGGTGATTTTTTTTTTTTATGGGCAAGTAATAGAAGTTACTATCCGAATGCCTCTTACCCGGGAATCACTCTGTGTAGGATGTCAGACTTTGTGTGGGTTATCTATGCATGAATTCCATTGGTGCAATCTCTTCATAGAGCTTTTTCCTGTTTTAGGCTCTACACTTTTAAGGAATCTCTTTTTGTTTCTGCATATTTTTAGTGGCTTTAGGTACGCATTTATTTAAGAGTTAACTTCTCCAGCTGTGCCAAGTCCCAGTCTACTATTTTGTCCATGTGGACATTAACATTATTTCCTTGTTCGTTTCTTTCTAGAACTCTTCGACTAGTGCACTATTTTTCCATTGACTTTAGATTTTTGGGAAATCCACATTATCTTTCCACAGTCAAATTCTCAAGGATTTCTTATTTTTACTTAATGGAATTGTCAATACAATAAAAGAATATGGAAGGTCTGTTTTATTACTTTTAGAACACAAAATACTTCCATGAAAATATCAATGGATTTGTGTTTACATGTTTTGGACAGTTTCAATGCTCTGTTTCAGTCTAAAACATTTTTAAATGTGGTAAAAGCATAGTTCAAAAAATCGTTATTGGCAATTAATCGGCAGGCCAAATTTTGACTTGGAAATCGGGAATTGGTGATTTCTTGGCAATTTATTGGCATTAATAGGTGACTTTATCGCTATTTTAAAAAACATTTAAATTCATAAAATACACTTAAATTAAATGTAAAGCATTGGTATATTACTTATATTACCAATGTTTCATTTAGCTTTACAAATGTTACACGAACTATACCAGAAATCATGTTTCAAGAGGCTGAGACTCTGAGTTATTTGAGTTCATGCATAAAACAAATTCGAATGCAAGGAATATACATGAAAGCAAGCTCAAATACACGAACTCAGAATGTTAGACACCTGCAGGCTGCAGTTAATGTCAATTTGTATGAGCAATGAAGTTGAACATTGATAATAACTAAAAACAAATGTATAATAGTAAAATAAAGCTAATTGTGGTTGAAACCCTAGCAAAATACGGAATGAATTCGCACAGGAGAAATTCAACCCTAAACGCTTTGAAATGAAATCGTTTTTTTCAGTTTTGACGTTTTATATCTAAGCAACGATTTTTAAACCAATTTTCTACGATTTTTCTTGAAATTTCTTACCATAAATCGCCGATTTATCAGGAGGGAAAAAATCGTGATTTTTCCAAAGATAAATTGTTTTCCCTCTAGCAAAAGATAAATCGCGATTATCGACCGATAAATCGTGATTTTTGTATCAGAGGGTAAAAGAAACCAAAAAAATAAAAAATTCTTGAATTGAAAAATCGAATGAAGTTTTTGTTTCCCTTTCAATTTGATTAAAAACCTCTCACGATTTTTTCTCAAAGTTAACTCGTATGTAAACAAACCAGTCTGAAGATAAAAGTACTAATATCAGAAAAATAACTATATTTACCCTAGAATGCGGTGAACTAAATACTTCAAAAGACATTTTTAGAGATGGCTAGTGGAGGTGGAAGGAGAGGGCAGGGCATGCAGCTTTACAACCCCTTCTAGAAATTTATCTTTGTCAAAAAGTCAAATTATGTCTAGTCCATCCTTTTCCTCTAATTCCTTGTTGGTGAACAAGCCCATCATGGACAAACATATATGCCATATTCCAAAACAAGTGATTCCAAGCCCCTGCAAAAAAGTGTGAAAGAGTCTTCCCATTACAAACAGGGCACGTGGGTTCAACATACGCTCACATTTGTTTGCAAATGGTAAGCCTTCTGCATTATTCCTTTTTTCGTTGATGGATGCCCTTACCAGATCCTAGGCACCTGTAATGTCCCCAATGGACATTATTTTACCCCTAAACAGATTTTAGGCAATCCCAACTTTAAATATGCAAAATACAAACAAATTGCAGCCAAACAGAAATCTGATTTTTGCAGAAAATTAAATCTAGGGCAGCGAACAGAAAAAAATGGATAACTCCAAAAATACTTGCTCAAATCTCTTGAAATTTTAAATGGAGCTTGCTAATACAATAACAAATATTATAGAACTGTTTTTGGAATTTTTCGAATAACAGAATGCTTCCAGAAATTTACAGCGTGCCCTAAACAACTGAAAACTTCTAAAATTAATATCTTTTGCTAGAGAAGTCCAAGTGAGCTGAAACTTTGGATCCTGGGCCACAAAAATATGAAGAATAATATTCCAAAAATAGTTTTCGCACAGCAAACACGAAACCCTAATTTTGCCCTAAAAAGTAGGTCGCCCAGCACATTTAGGGTATCAATTCAGCTCCAAAATTGACAAGCTAGGGTAGATCTCTCACTAACGAAGAATGCCCTGCTAGCTACGGATGGATCTCTCACCACCGAAGCTAGGGTTCCCGTGGGATCTTACTCCACAAGCTAAATATTTGCAAACAGCAGTTGCACATGAAAGAATATGCATAAGCTACAAGCTTAAGACACAAATTAGAAAATATCAAATGGTATGAAATATCCTTCCCTTCAAGACGACTTCTCCTTATAAAGGAAGAAGAGACCCAAAACAACCTCTACAATATCCAATTAGTTCCCAAGGATTTTCCCTATGCAAGCATTTAATATTTTCCCATATTAAATGTTTTTTCCAACAACTTTTTCTCTCTTAATGCAAGTCACATTTTTCTAGGGGAAATACATAGTAAAATGGGCATTTATCCTTTCTATGTTCCCATTCCCCCTTCTAAGGCAAGTCGCCTTTTCACCTAGGATGGATAACAATTTATATTTGGGCCTTTTCCATCCTTGATTTAATAATTATTAAGTCATAAATTATTATAAGTGCTCTATATATTTTATTTTTTTATTAATGGCACTTTATAATAATTAAATATAACTTAAGCCACCCTTATATTTTTCCTTTGGCCGTCGGGTTGACAAAATAGGCCAAAGGTCTTTGAATGGGAAGGAGATATTACAATCCTCCCTTCCCACAATTGCTTGCCCTCAAGCAATTCTGATCTTATTTTGTCCAAGTGTCATGCACAAGAGACAAAACATGCTGAAGTGATCCGCAAGTCTGGCACCTGTTCCTGTCAAGTGAACTAAAATTTGCCACCATATATCATCCACAAGATGCTCACATACATATACTTGGAGCAATGGTTCATCACACTCCATAATGTAAACTTTGGCATGCATCTCATGATGAAAATAAATAGGCAACAATAAATAAGACACGTTAGTATGCTCTTTATACCTTGGAATATCACCAACATCCTTGCCAATCTTGGTCTTCAAAATGTCTTGACTTTGTTGCCCCAAAATCTGAGTATTCGTGTCTACAATGGGCTGAAATTCTTCATAAATCAGCTGCTTCAATAAATGAGATGGCATACTTTCTTCCACACCATCTTTAATATGTGCAATCAGCCCTCCTTTGAAAGGTATTTCCATGCTCCCGGCTATCCTCTCTTGAGAAATGACATTCCTCATACCCTGCTGACCACTAAGTGAAGACATCTTTTCCTTTAACTCTAGTAGGTGTTGTCTTGCGTGAGCGGCTATCAATTTAGCAGCTCTAGCTCTGTTGTTCCACTCACACCTTTTTAGAGTTTCCATTACATCCTCCTTGCATATACAAATTTCTTCTCTTGAGCTGGAATAATTTCTCTAACAAGCAAAGTTTCATTAATGCAATTATTTTTCTCAATGGAAATCATACCTTTTTCTCTATAAGCTTCTTCTTCTTCAAATGAGTTCTTTTGTAATTCAGGTACCGGCATATGATGACCTCGCTTGGGCTTGCTACCAATCTTCATCATGCAATAACCTAGAAATGGCATATTATCTCTGAAACCCTTACTCAAAGATTGGTATTTCCTCCAACAAGAATCCTCATCAATCACCTCTATTGGATGCCCTTATTATTGTTCTCACCTTTTTCCTGATTGTCCCAAGACCTGCTTTTATTTAAATTCTGAGTGAGCTGGCTCAAATAAAGGTTAGTGGTTTCCTGGTGTTTCACCATGTTGGTGAACATTTCCTTCATAAAACCCATATTGAAATCTTTCCAATTTGTCATATTTAACCCACACAGGCTGGAAGAACAACAGCTCTGATACCATTTGTAATGTCCCCAATGGACATTATTTTACCCCTAAACGGATTTTAGGCAATCCCAACTTTAAATATGCAAAATACAGACAAATTGCAGCCAAACAGAAATCTGATTTTTACAGAAAATTACAGCTAGGGCAGCGAACAGTAAAATATGAATAACTCCCAAAATATCCGCTCAAATCACTTGAAATTTTAAATAGAGCTTGCTAATACAATAACAAATATTATAGAACTGTTTTTGGAATTTTTCGAATAACAGAATGCTGCCAGAAATTTACAGCATGCCCTAAACAACTGAAAACTTCTAAAATTAATATCTTTTGCTAGAGAAGTCCAAGTGAGCTGAAACTTTGGATCCTGGGCCACAAAAATATGAAGAATAATATTCCAAAAATAGTTTTCGCACAGCAAACACGAAACCCTAATTTTGCCCTAAAAAGTAGGTCGCCCAGCACATTTAGGGTATCAATTCAGCTCCAAAATTGACAAGCTAGGGTAGATCTCTCACTACCGAAGAATGCCCTGCTAGCTACGGATGGATCTCTCACCACCGAAGCTAGGGTTCCCGTGGGATCTTACTCCACAAGCTAGATATTTGCAAACAGTAGTTGCACATGAAAGAATATGCATAAGCTACAAGCTTAAGACACAAATTAGAAAATATCAAATGGTATGGAATATCCTTCCCTTCAAGACGACTTCTCCTTATAAAGGAAGACACCAGTCACCACTATGGCATACACTGAAAGAATGCTCCTCAAATTTCATCATTTGCCCTATGATATTGTAAGATTCCACATTTTGCAAATATGTAAATTACAATGTATAAATATATGTGAATTTTCCATTTTACCTCTTCTTAAGGTATATTTCACATCGCTCCATTTGTTTATTGTTTGGTCATACATCACATATGGGAACGCCAGGGATTTGTTGAATCGAAGATTGCACCGGCGAGAAATGTGAGACATGAATTGCACAAAGGCAAGACTAAGCACACACATTCAAATATGCAAGTTATGAAGAACAATGAGATAAAATGCAAAAATGTAAGAATGGCTCTGAATCAACTCAATGTCCCATATGATAGAATGATGCAAGTGATGTACATATAGGAGGTGAATGTGCAACCTCCTCATAGAATAACAGAAAACTCTACCTAGAATAGGGGTAACCTCCATACCCGAAATAACAATAAACAGAGAATTGGTCAAGGGTAGTAAACACCACTAGTTAAAATAGTGTGGTCAAGTGTACACCTAAACAAGCATATCCCATAAGTGTAGGAAATCTCCAAGTAAATAAACAAATACAAGGAAAATGAATATCCTACACTAACACCCCCCATAAACACGACTTAGGTGGGTAGTGAAAAAGGAAAGTGGGTCCTAGCAACAAGACCTAATGAGGTACCCATGTACATTGCAAATCTCTCATAAAGTGGAGAAAAGGAGAAAACCCGATGGGAAAAAACTCCCCTGTATCTATACTATGGAATTGTCCTTCACGATGTATCACTTCATCATTGATGTTGAAAAATAATTTGTTTTATTTTTTACCCGGAATGTTCATGGAACACTTGCGTTTCGATGGAAACACTACACAAAATCAAAGCTCTCCGTTAAAATCAACCTCACCTATATTTATTCCAATTGGTTGTTACAAGCCAAAGATTAGATACTCTCCAATTGCACATGTCTATTGCCCACACCACCATAGGCACAACCAAAAAAACATCCTCTTATCTTAGGTTCACAGTTGCTTATGCCTTCCACAGACATGACTCTATCCTCTCTGCAAAGTGGCCTATCGGCATATCCATTGCACCCTACCAGTTGCTAGTTGTAACATCCCATGTTTTTAGAAGTCTTAATGGGTAGGGTAGCTAAGTTCAATGGTTCCTTGGGTGGCTTGCATGCCTATGTAAACAAACCCATGTCCCTCAGATTAGGTAGTAGAGCCTAAGATAGATAAGAATTGGTAATTGTTGGTGTAGAAGTTACTGGACATTATGAGAATCGCTTCGATCTAGTTGTACGTATCGCTTTCGAGAATTATAAGGTTGTATGGTTGGCCATCAGTCTATGTTTGTGTGTTGTTCCTCTTATGAATGAATAATATAGATATTGTGTTAGTTATATATCATGTTCTATTTCCGCACATCAATTCCAAAGGGCTACATGGTCAAAGGCTGCTCTTGATTGGGTTCCCTAACCGTGTCTGCATCACTACTTCACATGATTTTTCTTCACCCTATCAATAAAGGCCTCTAATGTGTGGCACTCATGCTTATCACCCATTCTGGGTGAACGGTCTTCTTCATAACCAAGGGGTCACTATGCTGCTAGAGAACGGCACCATAATACTTTGCGCAAGGAAAATAGTACAGCTGTCAATTCTCTTGGGAATTCATGAGGTATGTGATGATATTTTTGTGATTGAACTTGCTAATGATGAAATCGTTCTTGGGGTTCAATGGTTGCAAACATTGGGAGAGTTCACCCTCAAATATCATGATAAAGAACTGAAAAATTTTCGCCAAGCTGGAGAAATTAGAATTCATGGCATGAGGAAAGAAGTGAATGCAGAAACAAATCTATGGGAATCACATTGTGGGCTGCTCTCTTGCATAACAGCTGACTAGAAAAATATTATCACTGCTGGTTATGTCAGAAATCAGCTTGCTAATGACATCATGGAAGGAGTTTGCAAGAAGGAACATAGGACAGCTGTTTTGGGGCAGCAAGTAAGGCACTTGCAATCAGAAAATTCGTCACAACAAAGGTTGTTCACACTTGGTAAGAATGTTTATTATTATAAAGTGAATTCCAAAGAGCATATTGGTGTGAAAAACACCACTTTCAGCCATAGATATCGAGTTGGTTTGAGTCGATTCCATGTTGACTATGGCATAGAGATTAGGGATGACCTTATGAAAAACAAGGTAAAAGCTTCTCCTTCTACTAATTTTTATGATTCTTGCATTTTATTTATACGGAAACTTATGCGGAGGCATATGAAGTTTATTGCACCTTCTAGCACCATAGTGAAGGATGAATTGCTACAAAAAGGCCACATCTCTGAAGTACAATACTTAGGAACTAGACTGTCTGGAAACGCCTAAGGCCCCCCCGTACCAGCCTGGAAACGTACGAGGTACTGGTACGGGGTACGGTACGCTGTAGGTACGGCTGGAAATGTACCCACAGGGATAGGGTATGGTCCGAGTACGGTTTGCCGTACCCGGACCGTACGCTATCCCTGTGGGTACGTTTCCAACCGTACCCGTCCAAAAAAAACTTGCCAAAGACAGCGTTTCTTTCCCTTTTTGGCAATTCTTTCCTTTTTTGGATTTTTGGTGGAAAAATCACAAGCATAGAAAAAAAATTGCCATTTTTGGAAAGGGTCTGGGAAGATGTAGCAGCAAAAACTTGCATGTGCCATAACTTTCATTCTGTGACTCCGTTTCAAGTGTCGTTTTCTCTAAAAGTGTATATTTTCTTGAGCTCTATGCATTGATGGCAATATTTTTCTTATTTTCATAAAATCCATTTTTGCACCTTTTTGGACCAAGCAACTTCTTGCAATCTTCTGAAAGAATCATGAGCTTTGATCGCCTGTAAACAGATTAGTAATTAAAAATACTGGATAGCTTTCCAAAACTCAGCGAATATTCTCCCGTGCTCGGACTAATCGTCCCACCTGCTAGCTTGGATCCATATTTTTCCTGCTTAGTTATGATGTTTTAGGGAATATGTCAAACAATACTATCGTGCTGAGTGGATCAAGGAAGGTCACCATGAACAATCAAAACTCCTTGAATCTTATCATGGTCACTAAGATAAATAACTGTGATAGAGAAATAATAAATTTCAATAAGTATGCAATGTATGAGAGTTAAATTTCAATAAGTATGCAAATGCTTCTTTAAATTTATAATTTATATACATATTTATATACATGTATATATATAAATATCTATATATAACGTACCCAAAAGTATACCGTACCCAAGATTTTTAAAAATTTGCCATATCGGCGTACCGTACCCGTACCCGTATCCAGACTGTCTAGGTTAGGAAAGTTGTCTTGGGTTGATAGAATGACAAAATCTTTGTATCCCATGGATGCAATTATATGGACAACTGCTCAAGGTATTGAAAAGAATTACCATGTCATTAAGGTACTTTCAGCTATTGATTCAAAAGAAAGTTTTTTTGGGCTACGTTGGTTATGTAACTGATCATAGTTGTCTCAATCTTTTACCGGTTGTCATGACATACTCAATGGTGCTCATAAGCAACCGGTTCAAAGATGAGGTATGTGCAGCCATTACAAGGTTATTTTCAATCATTATCAATTTATAAAGTGAATTCCAAAGAGCATATTGGGGTGAAAAACACTTTCAGCCATAAATATTGAGTTGGTTTGAATCAATTCCAAGCTATGGCATGGAGATTCCATATGACCTTATGAAAAACAAGGTAAAAGCTTCTCCTTCTACTTATTTTTATGATTCTTCCATTTTATTTATAAGGAAACTTATGTGGAGGCATATGAAGTTTATTGCACCTTCTAGCACCATAGTGAAGAATGAGTTGCTACAAAAAGGCCACATCTCTAAAGTATAGCCCTAAGAAATATTATGCCTGTTTATTTCAAAGATTGATATCTTGGGTTTGTGCACGTCATGCCCTACTCTCCACTAAAGACGAAGACCTTTGGTGTGGCTGAACTTTGAAATTGAAAACCTTCATTGGGTCCTATTGGGGACGAAACCCTCAATAGTCACAAGAACAACACTTGGGGACGAACACCCTCATTTATTTGAGATCCAAGAGCTTACATTTTGTTTGAGGGCAAACAAATTTGGGAAGGGAGCATTGTAATGCCCCCTATTCTAAATAAAAATAATTAGTAATATTTTAAGTTGGGCCCAGCCAATTCTTATTTTGGGACAACTTCATATTATAAAATAAAAAATATTTTTAAATACTCTTATCAGGTCGGTCTTCTTAAGGGAAGATTAAAAAGTGGATTGGACTTCTAATTCATCCTTGGCACCAAAAAGGAGGATATAAAGGTGGATTAGATAGCCTAAGAAAGAGTATGCATGTTTATTTCAAAGATTCATATCTTGGGTTTGTGCACGTCATGCCCTACTCTCCACTGAAGACAAAGACCTTTGGTGTGGCTCAACTTTGAGAAAGAAAACCTTCATTGGGTCCTATTGGGGACGAAACCCTCAATAGTCACAACACTTGGGGACGAAAACCCTCATTTGTTGCATTGGTGGCTTCATACGGGAGTCACAAGTGGACTTAATTGGCAGATTTCTGGAACAGCAAGGTGTTTATCCTTGCTTAGGGCACTCCTACTTCAACTAGGGCACTTTCTCGGGTGTTGGAACCCTTCCTTCTTTGGAGCAACACACGCAGGAAGTTCGGGATCAATTTTGAGAGGGTTTCCATGGTTGGAAATTGTGATTTCACTTTCATTGGATAGTTGGTCTCTTCAAGATCATTTTGAGCATTGGTTTGTGTTGAAACTCCAAGTATTGATGGAGTTAAGAATTTTCTAAGTTTCAGTTGCATTTTCACTTGAAATAAATTTATAAAATACATATTTGCTCCAAATTTCATCTTGCTGGATTTATTCAGTATTTGGGATATGTCTATGCTAATCTGCAACCCATATTGCATGTGACAGTTTGCTGCCCTAGAGGGATAGTAATTAATGTTCTAAGCTGATTTTGATACCCTAAAAGTGTAATTTTCAGTTCGCTGTTAGGGTTTCTAATATTGTTGGATCTGCTGTTATAAAAATCAGATTATTTCCAGTTGGGTGTTGGTGTATTTTCAGATCTGATTCTTAGGGTTTGTGGCCAAACCTTATTTTCTGTTTAAGCCCTAGAAAGGGACATTACAAGAACACTTGTGCCTTTAAATAAATCTAAATGTCAGCTTCAACTTGCCTTTTCAGTTTGACGAATAATACAACCACCAACCAAACAACATGAAATTTATGGCTACAAAAGAAAAAAAATATCACAAAAGATTATAAAGGGCTCCCCAACCTGTTTCATGACCTTAACAAATAGAATGACAATGATCTCAAAGTTAAATATTCAAGGTCTCAAAAAATTGGAAAGAAGCAACAAGACCATTTCCAAATGAAAACTCCCAATCTTCAAGCTCAAGATATAATATCAAATCTTCTAGCAATAAGTAAAAGAACATTTCCATCACAAGAAAAAACCTTCACTACGTTGGAAAATGCTTAATTGAAAAAAATAACAAAATTCTCCAATTTTTATACATGTTAATGAAAACAATGATTTGCAAACCTACCAACTCACCTTTAGGATGTTGCCTCGTCTCTTATCAAGGACCAAACCTCTGACCATGTAACTCCAATCAAATTTCCACTGCAGCAACTGCATAAGATAGGATTCCAAATTTGTAAGTACAGCAGCCTCGGAACTTGTAACTTTGTAATTTGCGACAATAAATATCCAAAACTAATGCAAATCAAAGTGCGCTGAAGGCTAAAATATAAAACAGAAATAGTGGTGAACTGATTCTTGCCTTAACATTGTACCCCATTATCCTCACTAATAAAAAAATTGCACGAAATGCCAAACCCATGTTTACGAGAAATATTAGTACTATATTGATTCTTAAGAAAACCTTCCCCTCATGTTATGAACCAAAAAAATTGCTCGACACACATTCTTCTTAAATTGGAAAAATCTATGTGCCTGGAAAACTTGCTGTCATGTACATTTAGGAATATAACATTGCATGTAAACTGCCAGTAAGGGATATCTTGTATTCAGCCAA
Organism: Taxus chinensis; assembly: GCA_019776745.2. Classification (NCBI taxonomy): domain Eukaryota; kingdom Viridiplantae; phylum Streptophyta; class Pinopsida; order Cupressales; family Taxaceae; genus Taxus; species Taxus chinensis. The sequence continues at coordinate 21,124,056 of CM034149.1, forward strand.
CAAGAATCCCACCTCTAGCTTTGCAACAACAAAAAATTCTATAAAAACAATTAATTTCTCATTGGTGCAAGGTAATAGCAATGGTGGAGGATAAAACGAAATAATCTTGAGTGTCCCTACACAGTACTCATAAATCCATGATCCACCTCAATACGTGGAAACTTCTACATATGGTTTCAAGTGTGCATGGTAGCAATAAGCCAACCTATGCAAGCTAATAATTTATGGGTTTTTCTGTGTTAGTTAAGTTACAGGACCAATGCTGTGAATATATAGTACTTCTTGGTCACTACTTTCTATCCCCTGCCAAATTGAAAATGTAGTAATTTTTACTCAAAGGGATATGTGTGTATCCCAGTCGCATGTTCTCTCTCCCTTCTACAGAAAACTTCCATAACCATGTAACCTTGTTACCATGTCACATGAAGAGAGCATCATGTACTAGGGATATGTTGGAACTTCATTCCGTGCACTTTTTGCAGCAAAAAAGTCATTTTAAAGATAGATACAGGATGATGCAAGCCAAAACATGGAAATTCAATATTAATATTGTATGAATGTCGTATAAAAAACATTCTCTCCCTGCTACAGTAAATTTCCATAACCATGCAACGTTGTTACATGAAGAGGTGATCTTGTGCTAGTTAGATGTTAAAATTTGAGTCTATGCAGTTTTTGCAGAAAGAACAGCCTTACTAAAGAGATGCAGGAAGTTGATATGAACTGACTTGCAAAATATTAATGAAAACGGTAATAACATAACACAAAAAATTGGAATGCTAAATGAACTCAGGAAATAGCTTTGAACTTGCTTATATCCAGATATCACAGGCTCCTTCGAGGGGGCAGCCTCCTTTTGAGCAGAGCTCATTTACAACAACAAATGATATCCCTATTTCTTTCTTACAATATCAATATATAGGCATCACAACCTTACCCTAATGTTCAAGGGTCCACCCCACACACACAATAGGCGACTAAGCCAAAGGACAGTTATGACTATTAAAAAGCAAAAAAATAGATGGTTAGAGTCCTAACATGCCCTTGCCCTTCATAAAGCTTTGTCCTCAAAGCTTGAGCTGCGGAAAATGTTGTTGAAGTTGTTGGAAAAGTTCCGAAGTTGCATCTTATGGTTGCACGACCCATCATTGGACCAGAACGTCAGTCATGGTACAGTTGCAAAGTGTGTATGTTCATCTGGACAAGATAGCCTCGGATTCCAAGATGATGGAGCTCTCTTCATTCAACTATCAGAGAGTGGTTTGGACATGAACTCATTGCCCAAGGACCTTCTTCAAATAAGATACATAAAAAATAAGATGAATCCTAGAAGATGAGTGTAGGTACAATTTATAGAAGCAGAACTTGTTGTTGCCATTGTAGAAATACCTACAACGTTCAAAAAAAAAGCAGAGAAAACAATGGCATGCAAGTGCATTGTGATTGAACAATGAAAATTAAATAGAAAGAGCAAAAAAAGATGAACATAAGCAAAAAAATGTAATGTGTGAAAGATTAAATAACAAAACAAAAAAAAACCAAGGTTAGAAATTAAAAAAAAACGTACCTTCACTTCCCTTCACAAATCATCCTCCTTTACAGCTCCTCACACTCCTACAAGCTTAGCAATAGCTCCTCAAACCCTAGACAAGCACAATGCAATTTTGGAAAGCCAAAGGTAAGTTTCTTTGCTTTATGTTTTGTTTTTGTGTTCTTTTGTTTTATTGCTTAGATTTATCTTTTAGGGTGTAAATTAGAATAATATTTAATTTTTTTAAGTAGTTAGGCTTTTAAAACATGAAAAAAAAAATTAAAAGCGCGGGAGGGGGCAGGGAGCGGCGAGGGGCCTGCAGAAACAATAGGGTACGGCCAGGTCGTACCCAGCCGTTTCTGCAAGCCCCTCGTTGCTCCTTGCCCGCTCCCGCCGCCGCTCCCGCTCCCTTCCGCTCCCGTACCCGCTCCCGGTGCCCCAGACTACCGTTTCGGCAACGTAGTTTATTATGCGTATGAAAAACAAAACAAGCGAAATAACCGCAACAAGCTACTCATAATTTCATTGAACATGGGCACAAGCATTGTCCCTACCAAATCTAGTTGAGGTGTTTATTATATTTATCTCGTACATGTTATTTTTGTCCATGAATCTGATGGCTTGTATTTGGTACTTTCTGCGGAATAATGTTGTTGTGAAAACTATAATTTATGCTATAATGATATACTAAATTTAAAGTAGAAAAAATAAATTAAATAAATTGTTTTAGGCCCCGAAATAGCCAAGGTTCGGCAGAGTATATACTGACCACTCTATCTAAAGCAAGTAGTGTTACCTAAAAGAAAAATAAATGCATGGGGTTGTTCACCAATTACCTGGACATTTGATAACCTTTGATATTTTCTCACGGCCTTATGCTCTAGACATAATGATGTCGACAAGTAGCACCCCATTGATTTTTCCAAGTATCTCATAGCTAAAACTAAGGTCATTCCTAATGAAGTTGAGTCTATTCTTGATTACATGCCTTCTTCCTTGCCAGATGCAGATCCATTTCGTCATCGTGAGTCATGCTCTAGCCCCACTACCAAGAAGACACCTCATTCAAACACATCGTCAAGGGCACCACTAACATACACACAGCATCATTAATTGCGCCATTGACGACAAAGGTGTTGTCGATAGATCAACTAGTACAAAAAATGGCATGTTATTATTTTCCATCTTTGAAAAATGTCAGGGTGAATGATGCCATCCAATAGACCGTCAATGAATTGGAATCGATCGACCGGCATGCACAATGCCACTACAGTAGAGCCAAGGTGAATAAGAAGAAGAAGAAACATATATTTATCATTTCATATGCACGCCACATAATGGAGCAGCAGGCCCAAATGGTGACCACACTCAAGACATAAGAAGAGGATGAAGCACTTGAGCTAAAATTTTAGTTGGAGTAGATAACAAGTGGAGAATGCATGGAAACATAGTTACCATGTTCTAAAAGTTCAGATAGTTTGGAGGGGGAAAAATTAGGAAGTTCAGAATTTTGCAAAAGGTTAGGTTTGGTCCACTTCATCAAATTTACAAATAATAAATATTATACATGTGATACTTGTAAAGAAAAACCAATTACACGTACTACTAAATAAATATATTATCTACGCAGATTTTCCGTTACATGTTTAGGTATTAGTATTTATTGTTTCCTTTTCGTTTTAAGTTGAAGTTCTTTTAATTTAAACGTATAATGTCCCTTTTTAGGGGGACTCGGGAAACGACCAAACAACTGAGATGTATCTTTAAAATCAGGTTAGTAGTTGTAGATGACTGATATCAGCCCTGCAACCTATAAATTATGCCCTTCCTAGGGCAGCGACCTCTTAGGAGAAGTCAAACACACTTTCCTAGGCACAAATCTCACTCAAACCTTTAGGAAATATGCTCAAAATTTATGAGAAATAACCAGCTATTGTTAGATGCAAGAAAACTGATTTTTAGAGCCCCAAAAATGAAGATATGAATTTTTCATAAACCCTTGTCTACAGAGTTACTTTAAAAATCCATAACTTTACCTAAGAAGCTCCAAAATTCACGAAATTTGGGATCTTGGGGTTTAAAAATATGACGAATGCAACTATCAAATCAGCTTGCCCAAACATCCACCAAAACATGCCAAACCTGCCTTTCAAGCAATTCGCCCCTCTTGGAAATGCCCTAAAAACCATGCAAGATCACTCCAAATATATTCTGAAATTATTATTCAAACTCAGCAATCAATTGGTGAAGGAATTATAATTTTTGGAAGTCTAGGAATGCTGGAATGAATTTCCTTCAAACCCGAGTTGCAGAAATAAATAAATATTTTCAACTTTGATTATGCATGCCGAAACCCTCCAATTTTCAATGTAAAACCATATTTCACCCTTATAAATTACATGCAATGAGATTATGTAATCCAAACACATCAAAGACACTTGAATACTTCAAAACACCATTCAATGTTGGTCGCCCTTTTAGAACAGCCAAATAATGTACCAAATCACTCCATAAATGGGTCGCTCCACTTTGAAGGAAGCCAACTTTGCATCAATAACATAGGGAAAGCAATATCTTCAATATTTGACCCGAAGAGCTCCTTAGGGCAACTCGCCTAAGGGTGAAATTAAGATAACAGCAGTAAAGAAATCCCTCAAGGGAGTGGAGACTCCCGTGTTGAAGTCTTCCCTAGTCTTGGTGAAGGATTTCATCCTCACACAAGACTCTCCAAGGGTTTTCGTCCTTAGGAGAGGTAGAGAGATGCTTTATAACCAATCTTTCCAAGAGATAATAGAAATCACATAATAATCAAATGGCCAAGCAGCCTCCTTTTATAACATAAGGGGTGCTACAATTTAATAATGGCCGACCTCATAAAGTAATTTTTAATCATCTAATTTGTTTTTAGAGCCAACATGCTCCAAATTACTTTATATTCTAATTAAATGAGTTCATCTATTGGAGCGTTTGGCTTCCCAATAAGAATACATGATAAAAAATTAAAATATCTATTTATAAAATGTCATCCAAGTCTTCCCCTTGCTTCTTTCCTTAAACCCACGAGGAAGAATGGGTTAAGGTCTTCAATTTCGCTAATCTCCAAAAAGGGACGTGACAAAATGCTTCAATTTTTTGATTTAAAACTAGGAAAAATAATGTTTGATTGAACTTGTTCAGTCAGACAAAAAAGTATGGTTCAAACCAAATTTTCATCAAGTTTGTAAGAACATGTTAACTATGCATGGAAGTAAGCAAAACAATCAAAGAAGTGATACAAGGCCTTTTCAAGAAAGGCCACAAACCTCGAATCGTAATTGAACAAAAAGAGACAGCGAAATAGACTGGAATATGCCGCTGAAGATAAAGGAAGCTAAGTGGGGAATGAAGAAAAAAAAATCTGGGAAGAAAAACACAATCCTCCTAGAAAAGATAAGATAAGATAAATATAGTAATGTCCAACAAATGACCACAAAAGTAGGTCAAAGGGACTGCAGACAACAGCAAGCACCGAAACAAAGCGGGAAAACCAAAGAGTTCCCGAGAAAGACAAGTACAAAATCTAGAAGAGATGGCCAACTGGAAGGAGAAAGCACACGCACCCAGAATGAGGGTGCAAAAACAAGTGAGAGGAAGAAAGGGGGAAAGACGACCAAGGAGAAGAAAAGGGGAAAGCCCATCAAGGAATGGTAGATCCATCTCTCCTAACATCTGAGGCCGACTGGAAAAAGTTGAGGATAGAATGTCGACCTGCTGAAGAGAGAATCTGCCTACTATGCCGCTGTCTGGACACAGGACTATCTCTATGATGCCTTTTGGATCTAGTCTATCACCTGAGGCCAGACCTAGTACGGGTATGCCTGTGATGGCTCGGGAAACCATGGATGGTATCCCTAGGCCGAACCAATCTGCAGGAAGAAGCGGGGTCGGACTCACAAGGGCGTTTAGTGCCTCTCTCCAAAGGTAACACTGTGAAGGAGACGATCTACTAAGTAGAGTCCGGTCTAGGATGCGGCTAAAGAGTGTGCTCACGAAGCCTCAAAACCTCCTATAAGTATAAATCCAAGCACTTTTGATCCTCAAACTGAAGAAGTCACAAAGATCTTGTGTCCTCCTAAATAAACAATGGAACCTCCCTCTGATCTCGTAGTAAATGGGGCACCGAAAGATGAAGTTTGTTTCTGTCTCATTCTCCACGAGACTACACAGCTGGCAAATCTTGTCTGAATGATCAAGGTGGTGATCCCTCTCACAACGGAGTCTATGAGAACCAACCATGAACTGACCAAGGGGGATGCAAAAGGCATGCATCCAGTGCCGAAGGGTGTATTGAATCCTAAGAAATATGTCAAATACCTCCGTGTTACAGAAAATGAGAAAGAAATGTTTCAAAAAGGAGTTGGCGAAAATGAAAGGCAAAACTTTAGTATTATCATCACCTAGACCTTCACTTACGGTCAAGGAAGCCTGAGCAATGATACCACCATCAATAATAGTAGTTTTGTCACTGATGACATCTTCATTGTCGGTATTATCCTCACCCACCCCGACTTTCACTCCTAGTGTGACCTTGTTGACTGAGATAGAGACTCCACCCATGAACAACATGACAATTCCATCTTCCACCTCATCACCTTCCATCAACTATAATCATAATAAAAGGGATAGATATAGATAAAAAATTTGATTATCATTGTTATAGTCATAATAAAAGAGAATAAAAAATAAAGTTCAATAAAAAGGTTTTTATTTTTTACTATGATGTATGACAGTTGTTATGGTTAACTTTAAATGTTTGGTCTAGGGGTAGTTGTCAATGAAACCATTGGGGTTAAGCTTCATATCTAGTCCCTTGATGACAATACGAATGTGGATTGATTGGAATGGATCAGGAATGTCCTCTCAGTACTCATTGACATGTAATTATGTAGAGAGTTCATGCCTGCTACATTGGAGAGAGAAGATTGTAAATCATGAGCATTATAATGAAGATATTGTCTTTCTACATTGTCTTCTTGTCTATTAACATGATTTTTATCATGTGAATATTTTTTTGTGTGTGTCCATTTTTGTTCAATTCATGATGTTTCATGTGTTACGTATTTTTTATTTGCTAGTCCACATCATGCACACATGAAATTTATCCATGTAAAAGTAATAAATCAACCAAGATTAGTACAAAATTGCTTCATTACACGATATATTTTCCTAACAAAGCATCATTTATCTTCCAAAAGGTATTGTTGAGATTGAAGCTGCCTTCATTTTAGATAATTTAACATACTTGGGAAGCTTCATTTCGAGTAAAACCACAAAAAGTTTCAAAATGAACAAAGAGTGAAGTTCATTGACACAACCTAATTAAGAGCTGAGAAAATAAAATAACAAACCTCTTCAGGATATTCCAAGTCGTAGACAAGCTTCTTAAGTGTGCCATTATATGTCAACGTTTCAAATGTTTCAGGCTTATATTGTGCAAGTGTATAGTCCATGTCAAAGCCAATTGCTACAATGCTCTTCATGTTAAGAGATCGGTTACAGAATATTTGCTTTCTCATAGCAATATTATGACCCAACTCTTGTGATGTCCAAATAGAGTACTTCTGACCAAAAAGGTTTGCAACTTGTTGATGCTCAAATAATGCATCACTGCTTTGAACAGGCTTCTCCATTTTACTGACTACCTGATTCAACATGGAACCTAAGAGACAAATATAATGGAACATTAGCACAGCAAATAGAAACAAAGAATATCTAAACAAATGTCATAACCAAATCAACAAATGAGATAAATTGTAACCGACACAAATTTGTGATGTATAAATTGAATGCCTCGAGGCATCAAACTGCCTATCATGCAGTTTGTTTTTTGGCAAATGGCATCAATTTCAATAACATGGAAAAAAAGTCTTAGATATAACAACACATGTTGTAAGCAGGGTAAATTGTAAATTTCTCATTATAAGTTTCAATAAGACTTACCAACAACTAAATATGTTGCACAAGGAAAAAGTAAAATAAAAAGGCATAATGACAACTAGTAGGAACCTTGTATAAAATTCATCAACAATGATCATTAACCTTTCCACGTCTAAAGAACAAATTTCGCAAAATGCATAGAAATTCTTATGGCCTCGATTTTAGGCAAATCTTGAAAATTGGAAATTAGACACCAAATTCTTTTGCAATCATTTTGCAAAAGCAAAATGTTGCTTTTGTGAAGCAAATAACATAACAAATTCACAATCTCTTGTATTTTCCAAAATGAACAGGTGCACAAGAAGAGTAAATGTGCATTTGCATGTATTTTATCAATCATGGTAAACTCTGTGGTTCTACATTGAGAGAAAATTTAACTAGTTACACTCAATATTGATTAGATGCAGGCATCATCATACAAGAGGATGAAATTATTAAAGAAAAATTATTGCGCCATCATACAATAAGGTAAAACCATATGAAGCAACCAACCATCTACACAGTGCCGCAAATGAACATGTACTGGATTTCATCAAATGAGGAAATTGTCTTGAACCACACGATGGTAAAGAGACTGCGTAGGTTAAAATTTGCAATGCAATTATGTATATCACCTGAACTGAGTGAGATTCACATATATAGTTCTATACAAGCTAGTCATGTTTTTTTCATTCATTATTGAAGGATTCCAAAGAAAAGTGATTTACGTTAACAGGAACTCAAAGATTTTTACCATCATGCTCAGGAAGGGAAGCACTGAGAGAAATATCTATGACTCGGTTCCATATGTAAGTTCATACACGGACCATCCAAACTACTAGCCAAAAGGTAAAATGATTACTAGGAAGAATCATTACAAAAGAGAAAAATGCCTTTGCATTACACAAAATATCTTAGTTAGTATCATAGTGGTGCAAGAAACAGTTTACAGTTTACACATCGAAATGGTAAATAGCTGAGGAACATAAAAAATTAACATGAAATAAAATTACAGTATACTAGAATGAATGGAATCGTGTGAAAAAGAACCTCTTCCAAAGAAACCCATCCCATCCTACTATTATCTAGTAGATAAAAAATAAGTAGGATATTAAGTGTACTAGAACTGCAGACAGAGTTAGAAGACTGTTGTTACTTGATCCAACCAAAAAATCAGATCATCCAAGTAAATGAGATTAACTGATCGGAATATCATGGGATTGATCATTGATGTGCATTGAAAGGAAGACATTTTTATATTTTTCAAGAACTCTAGAGTTGCTCTTGTCCTGCTTGTGCAAGAAGTAAACATCTCTAATTTTGAACTGTAGTTCATTTTTATAAGGATAAACACTTTGCTTTTACTTAAAATCATGTTGATGTAATGAGGAAGTCATTATTTTAATGTTCTCTGTCTGGGAGAAAAATGTTATCAAGCTTGGATCTTCTCCTTGCCAAAGATGTGTTTGAAAATGTTGAAAGTAAGAAGGCACTTACAGAGTGATGTTAATATTTATGCTCCTAAGCTATAATCCAAAAGATTTGAAAATGTTGAAAGTAAAAAGGAACTTACTGTGTATGGTTAATGTTTATGCTCTTAACCTATATTCCAGAAGATGGTTCTTAAAGGCCCTGGTTTGTTAGTGCTTTAGGCATAATTACTTGGATTGTAGGAGTGGATTTCAACATGGTAGAAGATGTGTGAAACAAGCTGGAGGTTTGGCCTTTGGAGAGGTAACGAGCATGCTGAATGGTCTAGAATAAAGAGCTCTCATAGCATATATGATCATCTATAGAAAAAATTAAACTCTCAGCTAGCGCTATTTGGTTCACTTGGTAAGGGGGCGGGGTTGGTCGAGAGGTGGCAGAGAGGGAAGTAGTTCATAGAATATATTCAAGACTCAAACAAATTTCTTCTCAATAAGAAAATTGAAATTGACAGGGAAGAGGATTATACCATTCAGATCACCCCTTTAAATTTCCTGACCGCCATCCCATTCAGGTTGAGATGCTTCCTAATATTGCTTAGTTGAAATTGACACATCCTTTGGCTTCTAATGAGTTCAAATTTATCAAATGGGATTTGTTGCGACCGAAAATTGTAAATGAATTAGAAGCAATAAATTCAATTTTTAAGACCTTGGAACAAAGTTTGAATGCATCTCCTAGAAGAAAAATTCATCTCCAAACACCTAAATCTCTTTCTTAAAGACATCTAACCTAACTAGGATGATAGCCTTCTGACTAAACTGTTGTATTGTTGTCATGCTAAATGTCTAGCATGCAAAATTTAAAATTTTGGTCATGACAACTAAACCCACACTTGAAATTCCCTTTCCCGGTCAATGTAAACCTTTCCTATGGTCAACATTTCAACTGTGTCACCCTCATTATGGTCAAGAGGAATGTGTTAACATCATTTTCAAGTGTGTTTCATGTGCAGAGAAGTTTACCTAGCTTGGTTCTTGAAGCTACTGAGATCTAAGAAAGAACAGTGCTCCAAGAGGCTTCAAAAGGGCTATTTTTGGTCTTTTTGTCACTGGTGAACATCCTCTGAAAGCTTACAGGGAAAATTAAAATCATTTGGGAGTTGTATGGGAGAGAAATGAAGTTTTCCAAGGTATTTTAGGAAGATTTTGTGGAGAAAATTGAGGTCAGGAACAAGTTAAGCAAAACCAGGTCTTTTTGGGCAAGGCACTGGGAAAAGCAAATTCCAAAGGAGCTAGTCACCTTGTTCGAAGGGTTTCAGGAGCCTTGTGAAGTGTTGGGAGCTCATATCCCAGGAATTGGAAATTTGATAGATCCTAATTTATGGTGCAATAATAAAGGAATAATTTTGGTAATATTAAAATGTGAAAACATGTCCATCAATGCAGCACAAGAGTCCTTCTACAAGGTGGAACTTTCTCAAAATGGTTTCGAAACACCTCATGAAGAGTTAGGAGCCTAAAAAAATATCAAATGAGGGTATTTTCAATTCTCCTCATGACCCACAAGTTTGTTTTGGCTGGTTTCATTGAAAACTCTTTTTGCCACTCGGCTCATCGATGCACCGCTCTAGGCACAATTGAAGGAATAGATAAAATTTGTTGGAGAACTCATTCTTAGGCCTTCTAAATATTCTCACTGGATTCATTCACCAATTTCCATGCAAACTCATATATTGTATGGCCAAAATTCATTAAATTTTGAATATGGGGCGAAGGAAACATTCCAGGGAAGCAAGACATAGAGGTACAAACCATGCTCTGAAGCAACACTTGGGTGCATTGGGCGCACTTTTGGTGTCACTTTGCACCCTTGGCACACTTTATGAGGTGCAATTGCACCCCAAAAATGTGCCCCTCTCCTATTGGTCGGAATTGCACAAGTTAAAAACATAAAAGAAAGCCAAAAAATGCATGTGGTGACTTAAGTGAGTGTTTTAACTTGAGGTGGGCCCCATCCTTCCCCCCAAGCACATTTTTGAACCCCATTTGCACCTTGGGCACACTTTTGAGGTGAAATTTCACCCCAAAAGTGCACCATCTTCCTATTGGTGGGAATCTTTGATGGGTGCATGTCAAGTCATGAGAAAAACATAAGAAAAGGTGCCACATGGGCATGTGCATGCCATCTCTTCTCTCCATCCCCATCCCATGGCGCACTTTTTCACCCTCCTTGCACCTTGGGCGCATTTTTGAGGTGCAATTGCACCCCAAAAGTGTGCCATGGTGCAAGGAGGCCTCCATCCTCCATTTCTCCATTTTCACTCCTCCACTTTCCCATGTGCATCTCTCTTCTTCACTCTCCACCATATAAATCACTCACCCTTGCTCCCACTTCACAAAAACATAAACAAACTCATAAAGCAAGTTTTGGAAGCCATTAAAGTGCTTTTAAATTTGGTTCACCATCTCCAAACACCAAAAAAACTCCTTTTTGTGCCCTAGATTGTCAAAATTTTGTTTTCCTCATAACTTTTGATTCCATGCTCGATTTTCCTCCAAATTTTGACCATCCCTTCCTCTCCAAAACGCCTTTCAAATGAATGTAAGATGGATTTCATTGATGGTCTGAGTTTTTTTTTACACCCACATGAAGTTTCCAGCCATAAATAATATTTTTTTCAAATCTACGAAACTCAGTGAGCCAAATTGCCTGAAAATTGGAGCAAAGCATCCCGGTGCAAAATAGAAACTTTTGAGACCACTTCCATTCCGATCCGACACCCGGAAGACCAATTTCTATTTTTAGTAAGCCTCTACCAGGTAGCCTACTAAAAATAGTAAGTCTGAGAAACAGTTGGTTTTCAGTACCTCAATTCATTCCTCCAAGATCAAAACACTCAAAAATGACAAATTGCTAAAATTGCTAAAAATAGACACCCATGTATGACTTACTAAAAATAGTAAGTGTCATAGAATGAGCTCAAAATGGTCACACATGTTCTTCCCCTGCATGTCCCACTGACTCCCGTCTTCACAGAGGTCAATTTCTTAGTTTGTAAGCAAATTCCCGCATTTCCATATGTGGTAATAATAAGGTGTGGTAGTGAATCTACTAAATTTAGAAACATGATGTGGAATGAACCTCATGATGTGGCAAAAAGGATTCTCTCAAAGTGTGTCATAGAGCAAATGGTCACTTGTTTTAAATTTGGCTAAACCATTTGTGAAAGTTCTAGGAACACCTCTAGTAAACAATAGTCTATTTTTGACAGTCCTCATTTCAAGAGGCACTTCTCAACATTTGCAAATCTCCACATGTCACTATGTAGTGATCATCTCAGGACCTTGCCTCATTAGAGTGATAAGGAAAAATTCATGCTTACAAAGGGTTGACAGTTGATTTGTGACTCAGGCAGAAAGGAAGCCCTCTTGGTTCCCAATTTTGGTCTCAAAGTGCATTTAATCCCGGAGGACATTTCACTTCATCTCATATGGGGTATTTGATCATAAGGTGAATGACATTGCATTCAATCTCTCTCTCTTTCCTCCACCTCAGTGTCGGAAGGTTTTTGGTCTTGCATCTCATTAGTCATCAGTATTCTCAAGGTGACAAAATCATGGATCATGGTTGTGTGGGCAATTGTCTCATTTTGCACACCAAGTTCAAGTTCTCATCAGTGCATTGAGGGTCAGAAAGGCATGGCAATGTTTCATGGATTGGAAGGATTTGTTCAAGTGAGGGAAGATATCCTTCATTATTCTCCATGGTCTATTGCTAAAGTGTCTCTCATCTCTCCTCTCAAAGCACCTGATGGGCTATAATGGTTGATCATTCAAGAGGAGGCTTCTCACAGTGCAAAGGGGTTAGAGTTCTTCATCTGGAGTCCACCACTGGAGCATCACAGAGGTCATGGAGGTCATCAGGCATTTCATTGTTCATTAGAGTGGATCTTCTTCATGATCAGAGCTTCTTCACCCTTCTTCATTCAGAGCTTGGAGCTTCTCCTCTATCTCTCTTTATATGTTCTCTCTTTCTCTCTCTACAATTCTATTTCTTCGTTGAGGAGAAAATTTTGAAAAAAGTGACTTAAGTCACTTAAAGTTTCTATTTCTTCGTTGAGGATTGCACTTTAAGTTGAAAATTCACATAGGAATGCAAAGAGCCAATAGATTTGACTATATATTGTAATGCTCTCTCCATTCCTAAGGGTTAGATTTTCTTGGTTGATAGCTCCCATTGTCTTACTACAAGCAAGAAACTACAATTCTTCTATCTCCTTGTCTTATGTTTTCCTCTCCATCTCAACTACTACTCCAATAGAGCTTTGTAATCCTGCACAACCAGGGAAAGAATGAATCTTTTGATGAATATAATGCAATTAAACTTTGTGTTGATTGCGTTTTTTGTCTTGCTTTGCATATTGGTGTCTTCTCATTGTTAACTTGGAAATATTCTGGTTTTATGTCAATAAACTCAACTTGTTATTTATTGAGTAAACCCTCCTTCTCACTTTCTCCCCTCTCTCCATACACACAGCTTTCCTCCACCTCCTTTTTGCACACGGGTTTAGTGGAGTATTCCTGTGTGATCCCCGGTCGAAGGCCACCCTCAATGATTAGAGTAGTGTACATATTTCCATGTTTTCAATAAATGGAGCTGCCCCATTCCTAAGCAAAGGGACCTAATCCCAGAGCGTTGGTGAAAGCCCCTAATTTTCCCTTACGAATAATTATTTCGCAAACATGTATCATAAGGAAAAGCCAACTTGATCTGAGAAGAATAATTATATAATATGATCCAACATTGGATCATATACATCATCACAATCAGTTGGTTGAGTTAATCAATTGTTAAGGAGACTAAGCAAGTCATTATAACATGTCATGACCTTATAAATGTAGGTTTGGTGCAAAGGCAAAAAAAATCAAATTTGATTTTGATTACATATTTGGATTTCTCTCATACATTTAAAAATAATGGCACCTGATTTCAAGTCAGTGAGCGAAAGTTGTGGCCTCTGCAAGTTGTATGACTTTTTGTGAATAGTGAAACAACAATTATGCAAGTGTCGCAGACGGTTATGTAACCACTAATTTACTTAGGAGAAGATTCGCAACCACTAGTACTCTAAGCACTGTTTTTCCCAATTTTACACAACAATTTCTCTCAAATAAAACACATGAGAAGAGAAAACGGCAGCGAGATGGTTTCTCTTCAAATTTTTAACTTTTGGACTTCTTGTTCAAGCCTAATGTAACAGTGTAAATGAACCCTTGTAGGAATTCATGGAGAATGGATGTAATCACAGTTAAGTATGATTGTGTGATAGAAGAAGACGACACAGCTGAGATGGTTGAGGACAGTAGTTAAGTTTTGTTTTAGGACGCAAGTGATCCACAATAGATTGCAGAGAGCATTTACAAGTGTTAAGATGTTGATGATTGATGTTAGCGTCTTCGAAGGCCTCGAGAAGGCAATAATTTTGTAAAATTGCAAAGAAGATAGTGGAGACGAAGAAGCACGGCTTCAATCTTCCAAAGTTTTATCACATTGGGTTTCTTCAAGGTAACTTCTTGTGTTTTCTCTCTTTTGTTCCTGTGTTTGACTGACTGTTTGCATACTTCTACTTCCTGCAACTAATTCACTATCTCAAACACCTAAGGGAGCATAAGAATCAATAGAATGTACGAATTTAACGACATCACTTGTTCATTACAACAAGGAGGAATTAAATTCAATCTCGCATAAATATAAAGAAATTATAATGTATTGATGTCCACATACAACCAAAAGTAGGCCAATAGGACTTGAGGATACAACAATTAACAATAGGAAGTTATAGGAAGAGAGAATCCTAGAAGCCAAATGAAGGAATAAAAGTACATAAGACAAAATACAACAGCATGCCACCAACAAGGGTGGTAATGGAACCAATACAAATAGCAATAAAGGACGAAGAAGAGCCCCTTAAAGGGTGTGTCAATGAATAATAGAAGACCTCATCGAATATCTTTGTCTGTGCCTGTAGTGGAGGAGCCGTTTGAGTCATCATTGATCATTGTGAATAGGTCAGATAGTGCTAGTCAAGGAGTACCCAATGTCAAAGGGGCCAGGAAGGGACATCCTAGGAGGAAGCAAAGCACTTCCTCTAGAATCACCCATAACATCCAAAGGCCATTGTATGTCTCGTAATAGGAAAAAACTCGTTCATTGTGGTTTGAGGAGCGGCTAGTAAGTAGAAGATCCATGTCACCAGAAACGGGCAAAGCCAAACCGGCAGGAAGGAGCAAAGCCATGATGCTATGGGAAAGAAGGCGAGGAGAGTACAATAGTCAAAGTAGTAATGGCGTGCAGAGAGAAGTATTGCCTAGTTGATCTATTACCTCTAATGTGTAAGGTATCTGTGTCCAAAGGGTGCTTAGTGTTTCCAATCACCTAGATGGGCTCGAAGAAAGAGGTGATCAACATGGTGGTCTTTAGAGCCTATAAGCTCCACCTGTAGGGATTTGCACTGGAGTGTGACAGTGTCACAAAGATAAAGAGCCAGACACCTTTGGTATATATATCTAAAGAAAGTAGACAGGGTGTTTCCTAAGTCCCTGTAGAGGCATTGATATCTTCCCTAGATCTTATGATAAATGGGGCATTTGTGAAGTGTTCCTCTGTCTCCACCTCTTGGAGGGAGCAAAGACAACAATTCCGATCCTAATAGAGAATGTGGTGATTTGTTTCAACCAATAATTTGGTGAGAATGCACTCTTATTTGGCCAAGGGGAAACCTGAAGTTGTGGAGCCAATGGCGCTAGAGATAATGAGGGCGACAAATAACATGTAATGTTCCTTTTTTCCGAATTAATCCAAACATAAAGGATTCCTTGCTTTTCCTCTTTCCGAAGGCAAGCAATAGATAAACAAGGAAGATTGTGGGTTATATTTCTATTTTTCCTCATTCATGTTAATGTTTTTATCTTTGTAATTCCCGCTATAAGAGGTCAATTAGGTTTGGAGCATTTTAAAAGCCAATTAAAAGATTAAACATGTTTTCTATGGGTTGGCATTTCTTTTTTGGGCTTTGGCGCCAAGTTAAGGGTAGAAAAGAAGATTAGAGACCTCATTTGGGCATTCACTTTTTTGGCGCATTTATTCTAATTGGACTTGTGGGCTGATTGCTCATTGTTCTTCCACTCTTGGGCACAAATCCAAGTGTGTGGCATCTTCCTAGAAGGACAGAAATCCTTCTAGTGGTTGGTAGGAGGACGACAAACCCTTCCTTGGTTGGAATAAAGACATATTAAAGACCTTTTTGCAGATTTGGGTTTTTGAGAATCAAAAAAGTCATCTACAGACATTTGTATGCATTGTGGTGTAACGTCACCTTTTTTGGGACATGCCTAAGAGCTATCTTTTGGTCCACTTTACATTGTGACCCCTTGGCATGCCTTACGCTACAAGGGGGAGTTCTCTCTTGGTCTTAAAAGTGCACATAGGTTAATTAATTTCCTAATATTAAATTAGGAAAAATAAATAAAGTGCACATAGTCTTAGTATTAAATATTTTTTAATTATGTTTTAATGTGAGTTTATGTTTTCCCTCCAAAAGGGATAGGTCGGTCATTGAATGTTGCACCCCTTAATTCTATAAAAGGAGGTTGTGTGACCTTTAGTGGATTATGTTGATAGATTATTCGAATTTACTCCATGCTTGGAAAAAAGGGATGTATGACCTATGATTGTTGATTGCTCTCTCCTCCATTGTTAAAGTTCACATTTGCATTTCTAATTGAAGCTGGTTTGGAATCTATTTTGCAAATTCAAGTGTGGTCTATGTTCTTTGCCCTAACAAATTCCTTGTGCAAATTCGTGGGTGATCATTGCTAATGCATAAGTTGGCTGTAGCAAATTATTTTGATGAAGTACTTTATTAGATGATTCCACTCTGAACCCTAACGAATGCATGCTATTTACTTTGGCGACTGTTATGAAGGTGAAATTGGGTGCAAAGGTCATATAATTTGCAGCGAATTCACCTTAGATAAATATTCTCCTTTGTTGGCTGAAATATTCCATGTTTGGCGAGCTGTAGATTGCATGATATTGTGGTGTTTGTAGCCTCTTTTTGCAGCAATCTGTGTGAGGGAGTTTAGATGAAACTTAAGTGCTCTTTGGCAACAATTTCTAAGCTTGATTGAATGGTGATCAGTGTTTATTGCAGCGATCTGTGTTTGTGGAGTATAAATCTGAGTTTTGAGTGCATCTACTGATAGTCTTTGGCAGCTAAAAAGTTCCCCTTTAGCAGTGATTTGCCTTTAGTTTTGATTGGTAATTTTGTGATCATTATCTAGGCCCGGCGATTTGTATTTGGGTGGATTGGTCATGAGTTTTATTGCAGCAGTTTTGTGTATGAGAAGCTTGGTTTGGGTCACTAATAAACTACCTCCCTTGCCTAGCGACTTGCCCTTGGAGGGTCTCAATCACTGATGGTTGCACGTTGAGTCCCCTTCTATGACAGTGAATCCTTATGCATGCTTGGTTTGATGCCACACTACTGTTTGAAGTCGAAATGCTGTTTTTGAAGTTATAAAGTTCTGAAGTGCTCAAAAATTTCCGTTTGATAGTGCATTTGAAAGCTCTAACCTTCTATTTTATAAATACATTTTTTCAAGTGATCTTTAAGTGGATGTTCTGAGTGTATTTGCCACTGCTCGGAGTTATTCATTTGTACTCAATTTATTTGACTTAATTGAGGTCATTAAATCCTTCCTTGGGTTTATTGAGTCATATTTGCCATTAAATTCTATTCTGGATTTATTGAGCTAGAATATATTGGTAGTCAGAATCTGATCGCTGCTATATAACTTCAGTTTATTATCAGATTGCATATTTTATTTCACACATATTGGTTGCTTGTCAGCTTGTCCTAAGAGGGGACATTACAACTATCCAAATGTACTATGGCGATCTTTGATCCAAAATTATGTTAAAAAGTAAATTGTTTCAAAGAAATTTAAAATTTGTAGTTTACTTTAGATATGTTAGTGCACACTATTGTTTTCTAACTACTATACATTTCAATCAACACCATAAGTGTCTTTGAGTTTATAAAACTACTAATGAATACTTTATTCAACTTACAAGGCTTCCAAACCCAACATAAATAGGATTTTTGCCACCTTCAAGCCATTTCAAAAGTGACTCTTCTGGTGTGAAATCCGAAGCAAGATTGAGAAAGCAGAATCCTACAACGTCAACTTTAGGTCCCCAATCTGCAAAGAAAACAATGCTAAATGTATATTACAATGGAATCAACCTAATGTGTGGAATAGAAAGAGTTATTGCCTGCAAAGAGTTTACTTTCTAACAAATGATGATTCATCAATTAAACACTAAAAAGCCAAAACATATTGCTAAATGCTGTTTATACACTGTAGCAGCTAACAGGATCTGATACAACTCTCCAAAAATATCAGAAATCAACTCACACTGCATTTTGAGATCAATCCTTTGAAAAAACAAAATGTACCTTCTGGTTTGGGGACAAGATGTGGACTCCATATGTACCCAGTAGGAAGGTCTGTAATAGAACCTTGGGTACCACTTAGATATGTCACTGGACGCAACTTCAATTTCTTTTTCCGGAAATCATTGATTATGTCTCGAATTCCTAACCAAATTAATGAATCCACTACTTGATATGATAACTGCAGAACGGAATGTAAAATTATCACCAGGAAAAATGTGGACATGATCATACAATACTTGTTTGATTTAAAGAACGAGTTACAAAGTAAGGATATGAAGAAACTGGAGCCCATTCTAGATTATATATGGTGAATATGTATGTAAGACACCATCATTTAAAGTTTTTAACTCACTCGATAGCCTGCTGGTTGCTTCACACGGGAAAGGGGGTGCGGAAATTTACTTGTCGGCCTGTCCATGAAAGCAATATACATACGATAATTAACAATTCTCATTTTGAAAGACAGAAAACTAAATAGTTTCATATGCTATGTAAAAGGATGTCAACATAAAACCTATAACAAGTATTGTGAGAACGAAGCACTGTGTGAATTTAAAACATTAATAGGATCAAACATAATGATATTTTCCAGATCTACAAGATTGAACAATGCAAGAATCTAATGAAAACTTAGAAAGCCAGTTTTCTGAAACTTCATAAATAAGGCACTACTGCCTGAGCTGAAAATATATTATTTTATGCCTAAGAAGACAGCTGCAAGGCATGTAATTAAGGTTACTTACGTCCATGGCATTGTGAAAAATATATGCAATGGAACTTTTAGTGCCTCCGCAACATGTACATGCCCTGCACAAGTATATGCTTACCAGCTCAGTAGTGAACTGGAAAAGAGAACCAAAACAAGGACTTGGCATTAAATATGGAAAGTCAATTTTCCTAATAGAATCATGACGCAACAAAAAATTCTGATTGTTTAAAAATAAACTTGCAATTGGATGAGGAAAGTTTCTTGAAGTTAACATGTAAGGCTGAAAAATACCAGGTCTAATACAAAGCATGTAACCAGGTTCCAATCAAAATTTCAAAACAGAAAAAGTCAGTTTTTTGAAATTGGTAACCCTCAAAACATGGAAGAATATCCCTGCTACAGGGGTCACTAATAAGGCTCCAAAACTTATAGACAGGTGGCTGCCTCCCACATTGGGCAGAGTGCAATATAAAAATTGAATTTTCAAGGAGCATCCAAAGGTAACCCAGACAAACCAGACCTGGTTTCAATAAGTCTATTCCCACAGACCACTTGAAATAAGCAATTATAATTTTCTGTGAAGATTACTAAAAAGCACCAATAATCTGGCAGAGTGTTGAGCATTACCGAATGGCCTCAAAATTGCAAAGGATTTTAGTTGGTCTATGTTGGATACCTAGGGGAATGAGAGTTAACGAGGCAACAAAGGAGAAACGTCGTGCTGAATAGGGAGCTCAGAAGCATCACCCTACACAATATCGAGATTCTTTGCAATTTTCCACAATCCAAATTGCTTCATATCCGAAGAAGTGGAAATGGACCTGCCTATCACCAAGCTGTAATGGGGGAATCAAATCGATGAGGAAAGAAGGGGGTGCAAACTAAAATAAATAGGAACTACACATAGGACACGATGTTAACCAGTTATGTATGGAATATAGGGATTTTTATGAAAGGCCCCTACAATAACTAAAATTGGATCTAAGAAATTAGGGCAGCGACCTGTAATATTCCACAGGAGAGATCCTAATGCCACCAGCTTACACTTCACATTTTATAATTCCCACATAATTTGAATTTATGCCTCAATTCAACGATGATACACTTGATGGAGGCATGCAAACAAAAATGCTTCAACCAATAAATTACAAGGTCACCATGAATTAATCATTGTTCTTATCGAAGACAGGGATTGATAAAAGACTTCAACAACATATGTTATTAATGGATTTAAGCAAAGGTAATAATAGCAAATGGATGGGATTACATGCTGACCAGCTTACATATCACACATTTAATGACCATTAGAATGTGAATTTACGCCACCACGAAAACCCATCTCATCAGTATGTCCAGAGGATGTTGCTGGATTTCAATGCCCAATTATAGCAGGCAGCACCAACTCACTGTGCCCTAGCTGGAATTTGCTCCCCTAACTGCCATGATACAGAAAAACATAGAAAAGACCAGTCCAGAGAATTGAAATTTTGAAGATACAGAAGTGACAGCCTCAAAGAAGCTTCCAAGCTGCATTGGAGATAGGGTAATCACTAAGGGAGGGTATGAATCTTCTTATTGATGCCATTCGTCCTTTATAGGAATCTGTAATGTCCTCTTTTTGCACTGAACTGAAAACCAAAAGCTCAATAGCTCCAAATCCCAATTGAGAGTAAACTGATTTATATAACCAACCAATAAATATTAGAATGAGCCCTAGCATTTGCTTTTAAGCCTGTATCTTGCACTTCTTAGGGCATCACACACCCTCCAAACAAACTGAAAATGGCCTGTATAAATTATTTTCTAAAATATTCTAGTCAACAAATGGAACAAGCTTTTAGCCAAGTAAAAACACTCCAAAGTATATGCTAAGGGGTCTTTTTTTCTACTTTAAAATCTACACAGCTACAATTAAATTTACGACAGCAGATATTACAGCACACAACAATGGCTGGAAAGAATTGGTCAGGCCAAACTTAAAAAAATTATTTTTCTCATTTAGAAAAGTGTGACATTACAGTCCTCTAAAATTATGAGGAAGCAAATGAAGCTATCATACCCCAAATGAAGAAATGTGCCCTAGATGGCAAAGAACTACAGTACTCCGACCAAGTCACTAACCTAGGAGAGGAGCTATAGAATCGCTCTAGGATCAAACCCTCGCTGAAACTTATGCAATATGCCCCAATCCTCATAGAAGTGTTTTGGAAACAATAAATTGAAGAGTTTTCGTTCTTCAATTGAGGAAGGGTTTCGTCCTCCTTGTTAGCCATACCAAAGGATTTTCGCCCGTAAGTGGAAGTGGCTGATACAATTAGCACCAAAAACCAGCTGCAAGTTATAATTTTTTGATAAGAAACGATCCAAAATGAGTCCAAGCGACCCCTTTTATACCATGTTATAGTGCCAAAACAAGTTAGAATGCCTTCAAACTAAGATCGGCCTCATAACAGTGTTTTTCTTTTATTTTTCCTTTGATCTTTACCTTGGTGGAAGAACATCCGACTCTAATCACATGCATGAATGCAACTGATTAAAGAATGAGAATGCCAAAATGCTGTACAGCAATGATAACTGAGTACAAATATGACTCATCACTTTCCATGTTCACCTCCTTCTTGCCCATGGGTAAGTAGACATCACCCTCAAAGTCTCCGAATCACACTAGCTTTTTGTAAAAATAACCAAATTACACTCCTACCCTCCCAAAATTGCTTACCCATGTTGTTGCTGATTTGCAAGGTCATATGCCCTTTGAAGCACTCATCATGTCAGGGTGAATCTCCAATATGCTGTGAAAATCCAAGACAATCTAGGAATCATGTCCCTGTCAAGTGAAAGAGATCTGTACCACACAAGAAAGCTCATATATCTGTTGTCCCTCTTCTTATCCAAAAAGGATGACTTGGGCAACCAATGTGAATTTCGGGCTGCATACTTCCTTGAAAAAGAAATCAGCTACTACCTCAAATGTCTCCAATAATTTCCGCTTCGACCCAAGTAAAGAAAAGGCTTCATTCTCCTTGCATACGTTCTTATCGAGGAACTTGGGCAACCTGTGAAATTAGCAACATGCCTTGAAAAAGAAATCAGCTACTACCTGCAATCTTATTTGCTACTTCATTTGCTATGAGGGGAAAGCAAACCCAACTGCTCTTTCTCCTTTATACCTATATCTGCACATGGAACCAACTCATTAAGAAAACAACATTTTCCCTCACCATTGCTTCATTTCATGCCTCATGTAGATATGATGGCCAACTCTTTTTGCTTGCAAACTTCTCACAAACTTCATACAAGTGATGGTTGTCCAAAAACTCAGTCATGCTTGCCCCAAACACAGTTGCAATCATGCATTTTCCCTCAAAAATCAGAATGAAAGTAGATGGAAAACCTTCTATGATAGTTGTAAGCATGTTACTATTGTTAGCACCCTTCATTCAAATGGTTGGAAATTCTTCTACAGTTGTTAACAACGGAAAGGGGCTGGAAATTGCATGGACAGTAAGTGAAAAACAAGTACAGTTGTCATACTGAATATCCCTCATGAAATCTTGCAAAAACAACATAGTGGGGGCTGGAAACACTTTGTTGATGACTGAAAATACCTCAAAAGTGTGGAAACTATCCCCTCTCATGGCTGTCCTCTTTTGTATGATAGCAAATAAGATTTTAGACAAATTGGAAATGTCTATGACAGCAGTACAAAATCTTATGACAACATGCTCGAAAATCTGAAAATCAACATGTTTACAATTCACAACCATACCTCCATGTTCGGCTGGGTGACGATGCTTTGGGCAAGATAGCCAATCTTGTTCATCTTCATACAAAACAATTATAATTCAAAATTTACTTGAGCATGCATCTTGCTCATCTTCATACACAAAACAATTACTAATTCAACATTTATTTGAGCATGCTTATCACTTGGGAACTCAAAACCCTTATGTCTTGATCATTGTTTTGAAAATAAAATTGTAGATTTTACCTCATCATGTGTTGCCCATATACCTTGCCTTCTTTGGTAAGTTCCCCCCTTCTTCTTGGCTGTAGCAACTCTGATTATCTTGATATCCTTGCCTTGGAGTGTAGAACTTGGCTTCAAGGAACACTCTAGAGTAAATCCGTCACAACAATAACAAGTTCAAAACAATCCTTCATAAAATCTCTTTCTAACCATATGCATGGAGTAGCAATATTGAATTCAACAAGGACTTCCTCTTTCTTATAAGTTCGAAGGATCAACCGGAACCCAAACTTTTATGTTCACATAATCTTGAACTTGCAAGAAAAGATCGATGTGCCATATGTTACTCAATGAGTTTTTCACATTATTACCAATTATATTATGAGGCATCAAACATGACATATGATCATTCTTTTCAACAATTTGCCCATAATGGCACACGTGTGGCAGCGACATAGGAGGAGATAAAATGTGATCATTTCTATCATACCTCGGGCTGCCAACAAGGAGCTCACCCTAATTTTGTAGGTACTTATCTGGAACATCTTCAGAACTCTCTCCAAGGTTATAAACTCCCTCAATCTGCCCCTCATTGACTACTGTTTGGGAAATTCCGGCGAATTGAAAGTAATTATGAAGAACCAGAATTTCCTCCATGGACATACTCCTCCATAATGTCAACCTCATATGTACTTCATGCAAATCTGATTTTTCTTCTCCATTTTTCTGCAACATGCCATCATTAGAAATCAATGAATCATCATTAAATATCAAAGGATTTTTACCTTCCAACTCGTGCTTCATGGCTTCCTTCTCTTCCCTAGGCTTGTGCTTCGAGATTTCATCAAACCCTTGGCCCTCCATACTACTGTTCTGAAAATCAGTCAAGGGCTCATCCTTAGGGAAAATGATAGGTACTTTTTCCTCTTTCTTTGGAGATACTGCTGCATCAAAAACCCTTTTTGGTTCTTCATTTAGCAACTGCCTCTCCATGTCCTTCAACATGGTCTTCTTGGGACTCCACCTCAAAGCCCTCTTGCAGATCTGATTTTTCTTTTTCTTCTTATGTAACTTGTGACCTAGGCTTGAGCCTTGATCTTCCCTTGCTTACTCCCATGAACTCAAAAAATGACATGGCATCACAAATATTCTCCGAAAGAGCCCTATACTCTTCATACCATGTAACAATGTTGTCCACTTTGGATGGCTGAGTATTATTGACTTCCTTTGAAGAGCTCCTTCCACCATTTGAATCTTGAAGGGTATGGATCAGCTGAGCCATTTTATTGGCCAATCTTTCTTTTTGCCTCTACGCATCATATAAGCACACTATCTTGCTCTCTATCTACATATTTTGGTGAGTCCATTTCATTCCCTAACCCTAATCACATTTTTTCAAATTCCAAATAGAGTAACATGTCTAAGAATTAATGCTTGGCATAATTTAGGATTGTCATTTATTAGTCTTAGATTATCATTTCCCTTTTAGTTGTGTTAAACCTAGTTTAATTAGAATACTCTCTCCACTACCCTGGAGTACAAGGAGTACAAAAAGAAGAGGCCTTGTTTAGAGGCACTACCACTAATTGTAGGCTTAAACTTTGCTTCCATATTGATTTAGACGAAGTCCTTACCTTCATTACACTAATTCTTAGACTTGTTGGGTTAGAGGAACCAAGGTCCTGGCAATCCAAGAGAACCAATGTTTCACAATTCATCAAGGACCTCTCTACTCTTCTATCGAATGATGGTATGCGAGCTTGGATTGTTTGACATTTCATTAAGGATGATTCTAGTTTAATGACCGATTTTGGGGTGCATGCTTCTCTTAGTTTTTCTTCTCATTCCCCTGGTCATGCTCATTTCCTCTCGTGTTGGATCTCCTCATGGGGGACTTCCCGCAAACATTGCACTGCCCGTTGGAAAATTATGTGAGTGAATTTAAATTATATCCTTAAGATATCTAATTGTCCCTTTCCCCAACTATCCCCCATATTCATTTGCACTCCCACCTTACCTCCTCGAAAAGGCTCCTCTGAACCTTCCCTTGTCACCCCATATGGCACCAACATGCATTGCAAGGTTTCACTAGACTAGAGATAGTTCAACCATGGTGATCTTCTTACCAATTTTGTCACTTCTTAGCATGGCAAGCTCACTGCAAAACATGCTTAAGCATTTTCTTTTGGTTATGCCTCTAATTGTTCTGGTATGATGTTATTATGTTTAAGTTGGAACGGGATAAGAAAGACTTGCTTAAAGTAAGCAAAATAACTAAGGGGCTTGTTCTCTCTATTGATAAGCTCAAATCTCTTGGTCTAGACAACAATGGCATTGAGAAGGTGCTTCATATTCGGGAAACCGCGGCTAGCAAGCCTAAGGGTCCTACAAAAGGTTCTATTTTTTCTAATATCAATTATGGCTCCCATGTTTGATGGTGGCACAATGTGTGACCACCTTCGTAGTTAATATATTTGTTTCCTTTCTGTCTTGGACCTCGGCTGCCTTGTATATCTAGTTTTGACTTTTGGTCTGGAAAACTTTGAAGGCTGACCACTAGGCTATATACACTCTCTTTCGGGCAAGGGGCCCTTTTATAAAACCCTCATTTAAAAATCAAAAAACAAATGAATCATGCACCTCAATTCACTACTATTGTCATAAATTACCATATATTGGAACAATTCTAACACAGGATTTCAAGTCTTTCAATCCAAATTTTAAAAATAAGGTAGTAGAGAAAGGTAAACAAATCAATGATAAATTAATTCTTGGACATGACTAAATAATTGAAAACATTTTTCTTCTGAAAAATAAAATAGGGAAAAAGATGCATCTTATAGCTGAATTTGCTTTTATTTGTTAAAGAAAATTCAAAAATTGAAACACCTTTGCTTCAACGTGAATGCAAGATTCCAAGTTTTTCAAAAATAAAATGGAAAATAAGGTGATAAATAAATGAAAGTGCAATCAATGATAATTTAATGCTTGGATACGATTGAATAATTGCAAACATTTTATTTAAAGAATAAAATAGAGAGTAGGATGAATCTTATGACTGAATTTTCTATTATCGTAACAACTGATTTGATATTGATATAATTCCACTTTTAAAAAATGCATGATTTCAAATGTTTCAAGACAATTTGGAAAATAAGTTTTATAAAGAAAAGCAAATGAAATAAGGAAAGTAATCCTTAGATAGGAGTATAGAATTGTTGACACCTGAGATTGTTTGACTATTATATAACAATAATGCATCCACAATTTAAGTGTCACAATGGGAAATCTTGGTAGTTTTAAGCTAAGACAACCTCTGAATCAAGCCAGTTCCCGATTTAAACGCTAACTAAAATGCTTGGGTTGAAAACACTGCGAGAAAATAATGAAAACATGAAGTAAATAAGGCAATGAGCCAAAATAGTATGATCTTATGCTCAACCAAATGAAAGGGCATGCACTGAAACACATTACTGCGAGAAAATAATGATTAACACTGAAGTAAAATAACCACAAAAACGAAAAATATTATCCAATGCCATAATAATCAAGTTTTATTAGAATTAGTTTTTAATTATATTTTTTGTGTTTTTAAATTTTGATAAGAAAAAGTTTAATTACATGCTCCCAAGTACGTCCTGGGCGTACAGGTTTTCCCAGGGACATCTGCGGACATATCTGGATGTACCTGTACGCCCAAGAGGTACCCAAGAAGTACCATACCCATACCACGACCCAATGTACCCAAGTTGGGTATGAGGCAGAACCAGCTTTAGCCGAAGAGGCAATCAAAGGCGTCCTTTATTCATCCATTCATGGATCAAAATGTGCATGAAGGCATAATGGAGATAAAGAAAAGAAAAATGAAAATTTCAAGATTATAGGCATGGGTAAAGATTTTAACCAACAGGGATGAGGTAGTTTTTGGCTATATCTTTCATACCATAACTCTATTTTTTGATCCGTTGGAAGGAAAATAGAGGACTTGAATGCAGTCCACACATAAATCCATAGCAAGGAGTAGGATTTTGAATAACCACAAAATCAGTGCTATGTGTTTCAAAGATAAAGCTGCATTTAGCTTTGAAATAACTAACATTAAACTAGTGTTCCATAAATTTGCAATATATTGCCCATTGCTTGATTTTTCCAGGATGATGACACATTGAAGAGCATTGATATTAATCGAATTTCTTCAATACAAAAGGAGTGATTGACTTTCAAGGATTGGATGGGCATCATCAAAGAACCCACACTGTATAAAGGAATCTCTGATATTATGCATTTATGATCCTTGGGGGTCGATTAGGATAATCATACTTCGTTGGATTCCCACTTGATCACTTGTTCACTACCATACCACCACCACCCCCACGCAGGGACGCGTCCCCCCCAAAAAAGACAAGTCCGGGACGTCCCGGACGTTTTGGGGCGGGAGTGGCAGGGGGAGGGGAAACGTCCCTAGGACGTTCAGAAAATCCTTCGGGGAAGAAGTCCCCGAAACGTTTCGGAGACCTAGTTTGGTTTTTTTTTAATTTTTCCATTTGTTTATTTTTTTTTCCCTTTATAAATGTTTACCCATTAAGCATAACCCGACTATATTGTATTACAAAGACATATACAGAAATTTTCAAGCACAAATGCACAGTGGACTTTAACAATGTTGCTATGAAAACTCACACATATAAATATAAAAAGGGACATATAACATTAGTATAGCTATATGTATGTGGGGCACTTCAGGATGGACGTCTGAATGTGGACTGTATGCACATGGTGGACTAATATATAAATATGAATTGTTATTCACAAAAAATTTAAAATTTATCTATATATTTTTAATATTTTTAATTTTATATATTATTTTAAAGCCATCCCCTTTCCCTAAAGTCCCGGGATGTTTCAATATTGTCCCGGAATTTGAGAATCTTTTTGCCATCCCGGAAACTCCATCCCCACGTCCCGTCGTCTCGGAGTCTTAGGTAACTATGGTTTTTAACAGTATGGATCCTTATATCCAGATGCCTGAAATCGTTGTTGGTGTATAATTCACCCATTAAGGCTTCAACGAATAACATTCAAGCTTTTAAGTCTGAAACTTTCCACAAATAAAAAGTGTTTTGGCATGTGCCTAAATGAAGGATATTAGTTGTGTATAGTCACATGTTTGACTATTGGTCATCAACACATGATAAATCACGCTGCACTCAATTGAATTGGAAGAAAAAGTGACAGGTTATTCAGGTGTTCGCCAACCCTGACCCTATGCTAAAACACCCAAAGTGAAACAACTGAAAAGGTTGATCCCAAGTGTTCACTATTTTAATAACTCACATGCAAAAAAACGAATTGGCTGATAATGAAAATGATTATAATGCAGTGTAGAGTGCTCAACATTCTCACATCAAGATCTGCTCCAGCCCCATTATCACAGCAGCATCCATTAGAGAAACGAAAATACAGCAAATCATGCAATAAGCACAATTATAATGAAATGTACAAGTCTTGGAAATATTCATGTATGCTCTCTAATTTACAATCCTGGGTCCCCAGATTAAAATAACTGGAAGAGTTCATTCCAAGATAACAGATTAGCTATCTTGAAACAAACAGTATGATAATGGAATAAACTAAATAAGCGCCCCCCCCAAATTTTGACATTTTTGGGGATGGGGACTCCTAGGAAGCATCCCACAACCATACCACCACCACCACGAAGAGTCACAGGATGTCCCCAGGACCTAGAACATTTCCCTGAAGTGGGGATGTTTATATCACAGAGGGGACGTTTGGGGCACTTCAGGACATCCCCAAAACTTCAAGGAAACTTTCCCAAGTCCCTCAATAGTCCCAGAAATTTGTGGCCGTCTCCTACCAAAAAAAAAGCCAAAAGGTGATTTTTTTAAATTAAAAAAACTGTCATTTTTAGATGTTTGCAATGGGGCTCCACCCACATTTTAAGAACTCAAAAAAACTATAAATAAACCTCACACCCTCACTCCAAATCACTATCAAAGCTTGGAAACATTGTGCAAGGATGCAAGAGTACGAGAGAGCAAGTGCAAAAGTGAAACCAAGTGTAAGAGTGAGAGCGAGCAAGGCTGCAAGAGTGAGAGGTTGAAAGCATTAACAAGAGGGAGAGCAACAGCAAGACGAAGAGCAAGTGCCAAGTCTTCATTGATCAATTGTTCAAGTTTCAACACATTCATCAAGCTAGAAGCCCTCGAACCTTCAAGGTAAACCATGGCCCATGGCCCTCATCTTTTAGCATTTTGCTATTTTCAATTTTTGGATTTGCATTTTAATATTTTTTAATTTTAAATTTATAAATAGCTAAATTTATTTGCATTGTTCAATGCAATATGTTTAGTATTTCAAAGTTCCATTTGTTATTCCTTATACATTTTTTATAGCTACTTTTTCAATTACTACATATATTTGCACCGTCATCCGCACACCGTCCCCAAACCCAAGCCCTTGGTTCCCCCGTCCCCGAGACCTGTCCTACACCCCCCCATTCCGAGAGTCTGTGGAACTATGTATTAAACAAAGAAGTAAATGCTAAGGTTATGATTCAAAATGGAAAAACTCGTTAAAAGTCCTAAAAATTCAAAGCCAAAAGACCCTTTCTACGAAGCTTCTTAAATCTCAATATATAAAAACAAAGTTCAAGGCAGCGGAATAAGAATGTGCCATTTACATAAATATCCACCATTCAACTTCACATCATAAGACAATTTTTGGTCATGGAGTGAAATCGATTTTTGCATGTTGAATGATAATTTTCAATGTCCTTCGACATTTCAAGTGTTCTTGTACATAACTGTGTAACGAACTGTTACACCAGAACCTCGAGGCGTTAGTGAATCCACACACCAGGATCATAACATCCCACCACGCTCTGTAGCCCGGACCCCAGGCTAGATTTGCGCCTGTAAAGTGGGACCATACACAACCCTATACGTGCCCCAGGCGAACACTGCAATGTTGGCGTAGCCACTCGTGTCGGGACTTGAACCTAGGCGGTCACTCTGATACCAAATGTAAGAAACTGTTACACCAAAACCTCAAGGCATTGGTGAATCCGCACACTAGGATCATAACATCCCACCACGCTTTATAGCCCAAGCCCCAAGTTAGATTTTGTGCCTACATAGCAAGACCATGCCCAGCCCCATACGAGCTCCGGGCGAACACTACAATGCCGACATAGCCACTCATGTCGCGACTCGAACTTGAGTGGTCACTTTAATACCAAATGTAACGAATCGTTACACCAAAACCTCGAGGCATTAGTGAATTTGCACACCAGGATCATAACAAACTAGTCACGCAATTCACTCTCTTGGATCAATCCAAAAATGGAAATTACAATGCCCTGTGCCAAACAAGCATTCCTCGGGCGAATAACACCCATATTTAGACATTTGGGTTAAAGTTCGTCATCCCTTAACAAATTGCAATATTTGGTTGAATCTAATATGGTAGGGACCAATTAAACCAAAATCAGACGGGGTGGGAAACTCTGCGGAGGCTCTTGCTTCATAAATTTTTACATAGTATGTCTAGGGAAATGATTGGAAAACGATAAACCTAAGGGTGTCTATAACAAAGTATGTGGAAGAGCTCAAAATAAAACTGGAGAATCGCCAAAGGATTCCTATCAATCAGCAGCGTCTTCTCTTTAGGGGCAAACAACTTGCGGATCAAACCCAGTAGCAAACTATCACATTAGCAAAGACTCAACTATTATCATGTCAATGAGACTGCGTGGAGGAGTAGTGGGGTTGACTTCAAAACTATTTCTCTCAAGGATGCAGTAAAATCCAAGGCTCCTCAAGTTTCTCAAACAACTGTTGTTAATAGTCTCTATATAGAGGAAAAATTTGTCGAGATTCCAACTATAGAGATAGATGACCCAAGGGTGGATAACCTGCTTTCTAAGTTGGAGAGAACATCTTTAATCTGTCAATTCAATGGTGTATGACCATGCACTACAAAATTGTATAAGTGGGTTTACATGAACTGGACAAAGGATTGTGATTTATACTTTTGTGCAAAAGGATTTTTTATTATTCAGTTTGCACAACTTAAAGATTATCATCAAGTTCTTGAAGAAGGGCCTTGGTTCTGGGGAAGCTCAGGTCTATTTGTCACCCCTTGGTTCCCTGAATTTGACCCGTCCACTATGACTGTCACTAAAATGTATGTTTAGGTGCACCTCCCAAACTTACCTCTCCATCTTTGGCATATTTTAGTTTTGAAGATATTGCAAACTTGTTGGGCAGATTTTTAAAGCTTGACATTCCAAGGAAAGAGATGGGTTTTTATACTTATGCTCGGGTTTGTGTAGAGATTGACCTTAGTAAGGGTTTTCCTGATAAACTGATCCTAAAGGGGGTCAACTATCAATGGGTACAAGTGTTGGATTACGAAAATAATACCTATAGGTGCAGGATTTGTCATAATAGTGGTCATTTGCAGGGTTCTTGCCCACAAGCTTGGACACGTTCAAAAAGAAAAAAGTACCCTCCTCTAAATAACAGAAGTTAGCAGCCATATGTGGCTCCAAATTCAGAACAAGAAAATGAACAGAATTTAGAAAATCATTCAGATTCAGAAGATGAGAAAGATAACCATGAAAGAAAAGAAAGAAGGATGAGTCCAAAGATTACAGTAGAAGAAATCAACGTGGAATCAGCTGATGATGAAGTTTTTAAGGGAGGGTTGAAAAGAACGCATGAATCAAAAAGTTTTGAATCCAATAAGGAACAACTTCAACCTACAATTTCCAAATCTCAGAATCATGACTTTCATCTAGCTCTTATGAATTCAATGGGATGGATTGAAGTTGAGAAAAAGAAAAAGAAAAAAAGGAAGGGTGGAGAATACAGTTCTTCACTAATTAGGGTACCTGTGGCGGGTTGTTTATAGCCTAGCCACTGTTGGTAGGTTGACTTATTGATAACTGTATGTTGGGTCTATGACAGTTCTAGACCTTGTTGTTAGTTTGTTTTAGTTATGTTTTTATATGGCTATATTTGTTTGACTTTGTAAAAGGTTATGGGATCCTTTCAAAACCCTTACCCATACCTAATCAAAAATCTTTTTTTTTACACAGGTCCACCCACCATTAGAACAAGATTTTGATCTAACCGCAGAGGAAACTCGAGGGAATGACAAGTCCCATTTTCCTTCTTCAAGTTGCGCCCACCACATGTATTTATTTTTATTTTTTTAAAGTGCTCAGCCCCACAAAGCCTTGTACTAGGTACTTCACCTTAGGTTATTACCTTTTTCTCTTTTCTACATCCCGCAGTGTTGATCTTAAAAGATCAGCAGTGCATGGAACTTTATGGGAGTGTCAAGCCTGGCATTCCACATTGAATTGCCTCCATCCTACAGGTGGATCTTGGAAACCCACCAAGATTGTGGGCTATTCGAACACCCAACACTTTATTAATTTTTTAATATATGGTCCCCCGGGCCTTCAAATGTAGAAATTCATTGTGATCAATGGCATGGACAGTTTGAGGGTCTGACAGACCACTGACATACTTTTGAGTTGCAATCCAATGCCTCATGGCACCCATCATAAATAAAGACTGTCATCTTCCTCTTCCTTTCAAACATGCCTGCCCATCGTTAGATCAAGTTTTGATCAAGAAGATCGATGGAGGGGAAAACTTGGAAGGCTTGTTCACAAAATCAAACAATGCAGAGCCTCGTCTTCAAGCCTCAAAGGATTTATTATAATGTCCTCATGCAAAACCTTCAAAAGACACTCATCAAAGCCTGAGCCATTAAACGATAATATTTTGCATAATACAATAATTGAGAAAGTTTTCAGGAAGAAAAAAAACACAAGGGAAATAGGCCTGTATTAATGTTATCAGAAATTAAAATAACTCTGTTTGATATAAAATGGAGGTTTTTGAGGCTTCCAAGACAAATTTGGAAAATAATGTAATAAATAAAGGTAGATGACATCAATAATAAATTAATTATTGGACAGAACTAACAATCGGGAATATTTTCTTCGCAGAAAAGAATAGGGGATATCTTATGACTGAGTTTGTTATTATTGTCACAAGTTATCAAATATTGAAATAATTCTGCTTTATTGCATGCAAATTTTCCAGTCTCTTTCAAAAAAAATGACAGTAAGGTAACAGAGAAACACAAATGAAATGAGGGAAGTAATCTTTGGAAAGGACTAGTCTGTCAGGCTGTGTTCTAGTGATTGAGATGAAGCATTGTCATGAAAAAAACTCAGGTTCAAGCCCCGAAGGATCGTAAATAAAATGAATTTTACATAGACTCAGAATTTCTAGACATTCGAAACAAATTTGGAGAATAAGATGATAAAGAAACGCAAATGAAATACAAATAATTTAATCATTTCATATGACTAGAACTGGAGAATAATGAGATAAAGAAATGCAATAGAACTACAAATAGTTTTATAATTTCACAGGACTAAATATTAAGAATATTTACTAAAGGAAAAATAATAATCAGGGAATAAGATAAATCTTAGGCCTGAATTTTTTATGATTACCAAAATTGACAAATATTGAACCAGTTCTGTTTGAAATAAATGAAGGATTTCGATTATATCAACAAAAACTTTGATGTTATGGCAATAAAGAAATGCAGAGGAAATCATCTTTGGAAAGGACTAAAAAAATGAGGAGATTTCTCCAAAAAAAAAATAGGGAAGAAGATCAATTTTAAAAGTAAGTTTCCTATCATAATCAGACATCAAAGAAACTGTGCTTCAAATTAAATGCAGGATTTCAAGACTTTCAAAACATAATTGGATAAGCAAGATGTTACACTGTACACAAGGCAAATGAAATAATAATAATTAGAACATTTAACAGCATAAAATAATTGATAATAATTAGGCAATAAAATAAATTAATAGTTAAGAGCAATTTTTTGTCCATCGGACTGTGGTCTAGTTGTTTAAATGGGGCATCAGACTGAGGTTCAAAACTCGGCGGGCATAGAGCCCTTGTGTGTTGAATTCAGGAGTTTCACCCGAGAAAGGAAAAAAGAAAATTAGGCCAACATTAGTAAAATTTAGGCATGAACGTGTTACTATTAACAGAAATGGAAACAATTCTGCTAGAAATTAAATGCAGGAGCATTTCAAAGAAGAATTGAATGCAGGAGTGATTCAAAGTAGAGAATGAAATTAGACCTGAATAAGCCAGAAAGTAGAAAAGGAAATTAGGTCAGTGCTGGTAAAATTTAGGCCTGAATTCGCTACTATTATCAGAAATAGACACAATTTTACTTGAAATTAAATGCAGGAAGGCTTCAAAGTGGACAAAGAAAATAGTCCTAATTTCCCGAGAAAGTAGAAAAGAAGATTGGGCCTGCATTGGTAAAATTTAGGCCTGAATTTGCTACTAATATCAAAAATTGAAACAATTCCGCTCAAAATTAAA
Organism: Taxus chinensis; assembly: GCA_019776745.2. Lineage (NCBI taxonomy): Eukaryota > Viridiplantae > Streptophyta > Pinopsida > Cupressales > Taxaceae > Taxus > Taxus chinensis. The sequence goes on from CM034149.1 coordinate 21,158,631, forward strand.
TGCGGGAAGGTTTCACAGTAGAATCGGGAAATTAGGCCTTAATTTGCCACTATTATCAGAAATTGAAACAATTCTGCTCGAAATCAATTCCAAGAGGGTTTCAAAGTAGACAAGGAAATTAGGCCTGAATTTACTACTATTACCAGCAATTGAAACAATTCTGCCTAAAATTAGATGCAGTAGTGTTTCAAATTAGGAAAGAAAGTTAGGCCTGAATTCGTTACTATTATCAGAAATTGAAACAATTCTGCTCGAAATTAAATGCTGGAGGGTTTCACACTAGAAATGGAAATATGGCCTGAATTTGCTACTATTGGCAGAAATTTGAAATAATTCTGCCAGGAAATAAATGCAGGATTTCAAATCTTTCGAAACAAATTGGGAAATAAGGCAACAAATAAATATATACGAAATAAGGAAAGAAAATCTACAACTAAGTTTGACATTATTGCCTGAAATTTGCAGAAATTGAAACAATTATGTTCGAAAATGCAGAATCTCTATACATTGACATGTACAAGAAGAGAAATATTAAAACTAAGTCTGCCTTTATTTTAAAATTTAATGCGGAATTCGAGACTCTCAATTCAATTTATGAAGAAAATGAACAGGAAAACAAATGATACGAGGAGACAAAATCTACCGTTGTGTGTATGTGGATTGGCGGAATGAGGAGCAACTGAGAAGTGCGTAATTCTTCTTGCACGAAAAGATAAAAGAAATGGCCAGGGTCGAATCCCCTTCCAATGTGCTGCGAATAAAGTCGTACGGAGAGAGGAATAATAATAATATCGCATAATAAGTGTCTTGGAATAAAGCTGAACTACAGGCGATCTCATGGCATATAACACTGAACACATTTACGGAATAGAATTTGAACCTTTTCTTTTTCCTTTGAGAAAATTTAAAGAAGCTTTTTCTGCGATAATGTTCTTGATCTTATTCCGATTCTTTCTTTTTGTACTTAAACCCCTAAGAATGGTTCTTTCTTTTTGTACTTATCCCTTTGAGAATGTATCGCATGGCTCTAATTGGGCATTTTTTTAAGCTGTGCGACTGAAATGCGCTGAACCAGCCTGTATAATACCAATGGAGTTTGTGTTTCTTCATCGGCCTAACAAGAAGGCGTAAATGGGGATTTCAGTTCTAAGTAATTATGCCCATTTTTATGCTTTGCTTATTTCATTGTTGTACTTTCGCTATTTAATATTAAATAAACAAAATAATTACACGTTGGAATGAGGAAGGCAATAGGGCTTTTTTAAGTATCTAACTAGCTATTGCACTAGGTAAATGTTTTAAAAACATCGGAATAGAGAATAAATGTATTATTAATAAATGTGTTTGTAAAAATGAATAAATAATTGCAACCTCAATTTAAAATCATAGAGACAATCATATGTGAGTATAAATATACACATTGTACATATAAATTTTAAAGTTATGGAAGTAATTCAAGATAAAAAATAAGATAATGCTTAAAAAGTAAACATGTTGAGCGTTTGAATATTGTTATAAACATGTCTACTAACTAATATTAGATTATTATTAGTTTGTGTAGTAAGGCAAGGTAGCTATAGGAATCGGTTTCCTATTACTTCAGCTTTCTTTCAACTAATCACAATCAAATATTTTTTTCTTCGCAATAGTTTTAATCAAATTGCTCGTATGTAATTGGTTGATATCTTTTTCTACTTATTCTCTTTATTCTAGTAAAAAAAATAATGTCATAATTATTTTTATTTTCATGGAACAATTCCCTATTTTCATGGATGAGCTTCATATTTTCATGTAACACTTCCTAAACTCAGCATAAACTCAGCATAAACAATGATAAACGCCACGTTTTTTTCCAAAAAAAATTGTAATAATTAAAACCCCTTGTTTATGGCATGTTTGGCGGTTACCTCCACTTTAATCTCCATAAACCAAAAAAATATTTGCAAAGGATCTTGGGGCTTCAATTAAAAATCATACACATTTCTCAGTTGCGTTCTCAAAGGAAGTATTACATCTTATTGAGCAATTCACGAGCCTTCACTATGCTTCCACATTTTATAAATCAGTTTTTATTTATTCAAATGCCTCTCAAATTGCAAATCTCGTTTTGTTACTCCAATTTTTCTCACCAATATCTTATTTTCATCATAAAGAAGAATTTCTTGGGCAACAACCAGTGTCCATCTATTGCTGCTAACCGAAATTTGATAAATTTGCTCTGCCAGATTAGTATCCACTCGACACCATTTTTTTTTTTGTTTATAATTTCCACATACAACCCCGCTTCTTGTTTTCTATAGTTTTGTCATCATTGCTTCTGAACTTTGCTTTGTTGTTCATAACTCAGCGAAAATTAGAGGGCGATTTCTGGAGTGCTTGAAACATTGAAGAGAATTCCGACAGAATCAATAAGTAAATGCCTCAAGTATTGGGCTATGTGTCGCCTTCTACTGGACGGCTCTGTCAAATCTAACTATTCCACTATCTACACACACATGGTGTTTGGTGCGACCACTGCAAACCTCTTCCATGGAACCGATTACAGGTTGTTTTGTTGTTTTATCTTCTATTATTTTGTCATCGCCTTAAGTTTTTATATTCACATGGCATTTTGTTTATATCCAGCATGACTATTTTTTGTTCTAACAATTCTTATTAGTTTTTGATTGACAACTACCTTGTTTCTCTCTCTTCCTGCAACGACCCCTCATTTTAATGTTCATTTAAGACACAATTTAAATATATTTGATTCACAAGCATTGTTTTTATTCTTAGTTACGTATTTTTCTATTGTTCCACAATTTTAACCATTTTTTAATTACTTTTCCTATATTCTTATCAAATCGAATCATTTTATAACAGTTTCTATTATATTTTCCAAAAAAATAAAAAATTGTTATTTATCAATCTCTCTCCGTGTTAGGATGTTTACTATACAAATGAGCATGTTCCTTATCCAATCCTTGCATTCATAAGAAAAATCATGTTCATTTTTTAGTATGGTGGAGTCAAGCGTTGTTACGAACACTTTGGTACCTGTCCCTAACCAATCCCCTCACAGAGCCTCGAACTACTTCCAATCATCAACATAATCAAGAATAACAAAGGTCCTTGATGGACCTCAAACAGTCCTTCATCAAGATCTTTCCATGAGCCCCATCATTAACTTTACACTTAAACTTGACAATGCCTTTCAATATCTGACGTTGCATCTTAGCTACACCATTTGTTTGTTGGGTTTTATGACGGACATCATATACATAGTAGGTGGCATCAAATATGGGATAAATATGATCGTGGATGGCCTTCTCTAGGGAGCTTTTCCCCACACCACCTTTTCCATAAACGACAATAGTGAGGACATTCTCATCAGAATCTATATTGAGCATCTTTATAACTTTGCTAATTTTCTCATCCACACTAATGAAAACATACATTGAAATTCTGAGGGGTCCGTTTCTGTATCTTGGGGTATTTCTTGTGAGGGCTATTTTTCAAAGGGCTCGGGAAGAACTTCCTCCACTAAAGTAAACTTTTGTTCTAAGGTCTTGAAAACATCCTCGACTATAATCTTTACGAGTCTTGTTTTAAATCTACAAGACAAACTAATTTGTAAAATAAGAGATTACTTATCTACAGTCTTCCTTACTCTTCTTCGTCTTTATTTCTATCAGTGAGCTCAAAAACGACATTTTAAATATTAAGGGCAAGCATTTAAGCCCTGGGCCTCACCACTCAATCAAGTATTGTTCATCTCTAACTTGCAACTTGGATTTTGTGAATTCATTTTGCATTTTTTCTTGAGCTCATTCTTCTTTGTAGCTAATGTGTATATTGAGCATTACTACTATTTTCTTACTTTCATATATGCTTTCGAATATGGAACTCCTAAAATTTTCTTCAATGAAATTTTGGATATGTAACATATCAAACACTTTCCTAATTTCTTTGTTGCTTTTATGTATTACTGGTCATTAATGGTCCCTCCATCCCTAAAATGCATTAACAGCTATGGTTTTTTTTTAAGTCATGCAACTGGTAAAGTGAGCTTTTTATTCTCTCCTTTGACAATTATCTGGTTAGCCTTATCAAGAACACCATCTATTGCATATTCTACAGTAGTTGCATTCCATGACACCGCTGAGCCACTTTGTCAAATAGTTCATATGCCTTGTCCATGATTCCACATTTGCATACAGGGCTATCACGGAATTTGCAACACAAACATTTTGCATCAAGGTCAATTTAATTCACTGTACAGTCCACAGTTTGTGTGCCTAATAACAATTATTGTAGGATATTTATAAAATCACTTTGTTTCAAAGCCATGCAAACTTTTCTGCTCCGCTCTACAAATTACATAAGCCAAAACATACTTCTAAGTTGCGGCAGGGACTAGTCGAATTACGACTCTTGTTTTTAACAAATAAAATTTACAATTATGAATTTTAAACAACTATTAAAAACAAATTGTGCAAATTTTTATAATAAGATAATAATATCATTAAATTGATAAAAATAGACATATGAGAAAATAAATTAATTCATAATCACCCTATAATTGGCATAGTGAAACTTAAATACAAAATAAAAAATAAAATAAATTATAAAATCATGCCTGAAAAAATAGAATGATCTAAATTACAAATAAAATAAATTATCTTTGTACTGCATAATTCCCTAAATACATTTAACAACAAACCGAAGAATTTTTCTTTTTTAATGGCTTTTGAGCAAATTCGCATAACGGTCGTGGTTGACGAAGCACCGCGAGTCCTCACATCTCTGAGTTTCGTGAGTACTACCAGATAACAAAATTTAGAGAATCCATTAAAAAATTCCCTGACCCATGGAAGAGGGTGAAAATACTACTACATTTATTGACGTTCCAACATAGATTATGCCCATTTTTGTAGCATTTGGTTTGAGGTAATTAATGAAGAAAGAAACTTAATGTGCGTTGCACTTCTTTATTGGATTTTACAAAGATGTTGATTGGAATAATATTGAAATTACACGAAGTGATGATATTGGAATAATAGTTTAATTACGGCAAAGGCATTTTTGTAGTGAACATGGATCTGCTAATTCTGACAGCATTTTCAAATTAGGCGGAAGAGATTGAATTTACAAATTTGCGTTGAAATCTGAAGGCATACACAGTTCCACTTGTCGCAGCATGCGTGTCTTATTGTGCAGGAAAATGTCTTATTGGGCAGGAAAATGGAAGGACGAGGAATTTCATGGTTTGTTGGAGTTTGACGGCTTAAACATCAGTTAGTCAAACACACACGGCTTGCTTTATTTCTTTCGCCGAAATCGAGGCTGCTTGGGCGAGAAGCTTGGATTTATAAATGGAAAGTTCATATTTTTCGGTTCTTTTCTTTTTCTTTTTCTTTGGGGGCCATTGAAAGATTTTTCGGCATTCAAAGAAAACAAAAAAGGTTCCGCCATGGAGGCTTTTTCATGCACTCAAGCGGGCTGATCTGTGGGTTTATTTTCAGAATCTCCAGCTGTATCTGTATTAAGCTTTAAAGGGGGGCATAGCAATGTGAAATGCAGTGTATCTCCTCGCAATGGCCGGGGGTCAGTTGGACCAGCCCTTCTTATCAGTTGCAATCTCGTTATCCCCTGAAGTTTTTTTGGTTGGTGAAAGAGGACGGGGAAAACAATCGTGGAAAAGAGTTGGAAGATGCAAATGTTTCTTTGTTGAATGGAGACTTGGATTTGAATCTCAGCGAGTCCTTACAAGAGAAATATTAGATTGAAGCAGAATCCTCTAAACAGTGTGTACTGTGGCTCTGAGCCAGACGCTGCTCTAAACCTCCTTCCAAAATGTTCTGGAAAGAATGTTTCACGAGGGCATGAATGGATTGCCGCCACCTCTGTGTATTATCTCCGACTTATTCTTAGCCCCGACGGTTGAAGTTGCGACCAGTTTGGGATCCCGACAATAAACATGGAATGCTCTCCGCCGCACGCAATGAATCTGGTGGAACCCCTGTGGACGCGCCTACCCCCAAACTTTGAGCGGACCGCTATATCGTCCTGGGTGGGGCAAAAAACCCCACGGTTCTCTCTGCAGCCAAAATGTCGCTCGGGCTACATTTATTTCTTCACTGGATATTTAGTCTCCATATTCAAAATTTGGACAAAGTAAATAATTTTTTAGTTAGGTTACAGGTATACTCAGAAATATTTTGACATCCCCTGGAAGGTTTTTTTACGAAGGACAGACGGCGAGAGCTGAAAAGATGTTTCGGTTCACTGGGGAAGGCACTATAAAGACTCTTTCTGAGACTACTTTTTTCATTAAATATTGGTTCGCAGCTTTTTGTTTCGAGATTTTACTGGTGCGGGCGTATGGATTTGTATTGAGTCTGTATTTTCTAATGCTATGTATTTTCAATTAGCGTGCTTCGAGTCTTTTTAATGTATGAGATTTTCTTATTCAAGTATTTCCCTTCCCTGTATGTTTGTGGTTCGAGTGTTTATATTCCGTAGTTTGTGATGTAGTGTCTTTTTTAAGTCTTTATTCTTGTCTTTTGTGGGATTTGAGTTTTGTTTAGGGTTTTTGGAAGAGCAAGTCAAAGTAAACTAAGGATAACATTTTATGATGGTGAGTGTCATTTTTATGAAAGAAATGCACATGATTTAGTTTGGAGATTATGTTGTAGAGATACTTTTAGGGATTTTGAAGTTAATGTACAGGGCATATGTGGGTTTGGGTTGTTTGTGTGTGTTTAGTGTTGTAAATCATTATTTAGAGTTGTTGAAGGGCTTTTGAAGTTTATGCACAGGGTACAGATCACCTATAGGTTATGGTTTATTAATTTTATTTTTGTTGATAATGTTGTGCATTAGCATATTGAAATGTTTAGAAATCTTGAAATAAACCAACAAGGCAGTTGGGCGACCATTTCCAACATTATTATCAATTGTATTTAAGGAGGAGGAGGGTTGGATCAAACCACCATTAATTCCTACCCTGAAATAATTTATTCGAGGCACCAACAATTGCCTCGCTCACTAATTTTATTTTTGTTAATAATGTTGTGCATTAGCATATTGAAATGTTTAGAAATCTTGAAATAAACCAACAAGGTAGTTGGGCGACCATTTCCAACATTATTATCAATTGTATTTAAGGAGGAGGAGGGTTGGATCAAACCACCATTGATTCCTACCTTAAAATAATTTATTCGAGGCACCAACAATTGCCTCGCTCACATGACACTTGTTGTTCTGTTTGTTTAGAGGAGTACAAGTACAGGGAAGTTTTGCATTTGTTTCCGGATTGCAATTACTGTTTTCATACATGGTGTATTGATGTGTCGTTGAGGCTCAATCCGTCAAGTCTTGTTTGCAGAACGACGTCTTCGTTGTCCTCACCATCAGTGACGCCTGTTCCTACGCCTCTCTCGGAGCTCATTCCTCTTTCAAGGTGTTATATTGACTGTTGTTGAAAATAGATGAGTTATATTATGGATAGACTAATCATTCACATGTAGATGGTAATTATCTTATTTTTTCTTGACCTAAACTTGTCCCTGATACTGAAATAATAGATGATGTTTGGAATCTAATATTGTGTATCGGCTACCCATTGTACCAAAAAAAAAAGTGTGTAGAGGGTTTGGTATGACTACACTTTTTGGCATGTAACTCTGGAAAAGATCCAACATTTAATTTTTTCTAGATCTTATACCGATTAAATTGTTTTCTCTTTTTTAATGTGTATGGGTTCTTGATTTTTTCCCCTACTTTTATTTTTGTTTGGTTTTCAATAAAATGAATTGGACTTTATTATGGCGAATAGAATTTCTCCTATAAAAACATATCATGCCAGAATTTTTTGAAGGAAGACATCTAGATAGAAATATGAGCATCAGTTATAGATGTTTGTGTGCTTTGTTTCAGTCTCAACTTTCTTCATGATTTTAAAGACTATGAATGGTTATAACAAGTTACAAACAACAATAACCCCATAGAACCCCATTGATCTTGGGTAGATTCCCAAATCCCTGTAATTGAGACCGTATTAACGCTATAAATCTAAGTTATTTCAAAAATATTGAAAGGTGGTTGTTTACATCTTAATAACTAATGTGTAGCAGATGCTAACTAGTGTTTTCTGTTTACATCGAAAGTTTTCACAGGTGCTCACAAGTTTGTAGGCATGTTCAAAAGACTGTTAGGTATTCGTGTTTATAGTCTGTGTAAAAAGTTGTTAGCGTGCATCTCAGACTTTCAATTAAATAGTAATAACAGTTCCGCACCATATCTATCAGTTACATATGATAATCCTGTTATAATTATTTCATAACAGTCTCTTTTCTTCTTTAATTTGGAAGATTCTTCCATTTTTGCAAATGGTGTCAAGAAAATTTGATTCACGCGAAAATATTTATATAATTTTTTCTTTGACACTATGAATAACTATTGTTTAATATTGAGATTTTTAGCAATTAGGGCTCAAAGTTTACAGCACCTAGATAAAATATTTTAATGAACTATTATTCTTCAATGGCAACTTATATATTTGTATTTTTTACTCACAATATCCTTAAAAATGTATAACAACAACTTATACTCCATCACCTTCGTGATCCATCCAACACGCTTCTCATTCATCTCTTTTTTTCAGCAAAAAGTCCTTAACACCTGGATGAGACACCATCAGATGAATTTTATTATTGGACAACATGTGCTTGAATTTCTTCAAAGCTTAAATAACCACAAAGAATTGTTTTTCAACGAATGAATATTTGAGCTCATAGTCTTTGAGGGATTGACTGAAGAAAGGAATTGGTTGCTCCATCATATTGTCATTTTGTTGGGTGAGGATACCTAAAATGCTCTCTTGACCTGCAAAAGCATAAAGAATAAAATCTTTATCAAACCTAGGGTTCACCAACATGGGAGCTTGAGAAATGGTCATTTTGATGGCTTCAAATCTCTCCCTTCCTTCCTTCATCCATGAGAATGGCATATTTTTCTTTAGCATGGTTGTCAGTGGTTTAGCCAATGCTGCGAATTGAGGGATGAATCTCCGTATGAAATTTATGGTTCCCAAAAAACTCTGGAGACCCTTCTTATGACTTGGGAGAGATAAGGACATAATTGAATGGATCTTGGCTTGATCAATAGAAATTCCTTCTGCTGAAACAACATGCCCCAACAATTTTCCTTCATGCACTACAAAAATACATTTCTTGGGGTTAACTGAAACCCCAAATTCTCTACATCTTCGGAAAACATTCCTTAGGTGTGTGATGTGATCTTCTACATGCTTAGAGTATATAGTTATATCATCAAGGTAAACCAAGATGATATTGTTGATTAGCCCCTTAAATGTCATGTCCATGGCTCTTTGGAAAGTATCCCCAACATTGGAGAATCTGAATGACATTTTTTTGTAAGCATATGTGTCCCACTTGGTAGTGAAAGCCATTTTGAATTAATCAAATTCTTGGACCAAATTTGATTATAACCTAAATATCCATCGAGCAAAGAAAATATTTGAGCTCCTACTTCCGTTTGAAGGATTTGCTCCATTAATGGAAGAGGATAATGATCTTTTAATGATGCATGGTTCAAATCCCTGAAGTCCACACATAATCGAATCTCTCCGTTCTTCTTCCTTATGCAGACTAGATTGGCTACCCAAGAGGAATGCTTGATAGGAAAAATTATAAATGCCTTGATGAGTTTTGTTAGCTCTTTTCTCATTAGTGGCTCAATTTTGGGATTAATTGGCCTCTGTTTCTGACGAACTTGCTTGGGATTAGGATCCAGTTCGATGGTATGTTGTGCTAGACCTGGAACAAAACCACGTAGATCTTTGTAGCTCCATGAAAAATTTTCTTGATACTCTTGACAAATTTTTATGAAATCTTATTCTTCTTCAGAAGTGCATACTTTTCCGATCTTCAAAAACTTTTCATTTGCTACCTCGACTTCCTCAAAATCTTCTTCTTTGACCACCATGTTAGAGATTTTTCTTTTGGCTTGATCATCTGAATTGAATATGGATTCCAGAGTAATTAAAGCTTTTGGTAGCTTGTTGCTTTTCAATTGTATACCTCATGAAACATCCAACAATGCAAACCACACCTCTTTTCCTCTTCAGCAAACTGAATTGTCCAGAAAGTAGTTTTGGAAACTCAACTAGTTTTCACCCTTGCTTCTACTTTCAAGACCTCTAAAATAATTTAATAGTAACAAAATTAATCTCTCTTCACTCTCAAATTCATATCCATCATCAGCTAAGCAAAAGTATGGGTATTTTACATCAATCATCTAGCCAACCAGTCTTGTCCTGAACCCGTCAAACTATGTCAACTTGTAACTTCACCATGCCAACCTCAATGCACTTTCATAAAGCTCAAAAAAAACATAAACATGTCACATTGGATGTTTACAACACCACCAATACCATTAATATTTTTCACCATGCTCACAGTGCTCAGTACTTTCATTTTCCAACACTACTATACTACCCTTTTAGGCCCAAAAACCACTCTTCAAAGATAGGGGCACACTTTTACTTTAGCCACCTCAGCCATGAACTAAAAATATAATGTACATCTATTAAGACTCCCAATATTTCATAAATTGTGATTTTGTCCATAAGTTCAATGGACAACTTTGCCACAAAATGAAAATATTCAGAAACAAGCCATTTGGAGTGGGGCCCACATATTGTCAAAACCTCTAACATACCTCTTTGTAAATCTAGAGGAGTCCTCTACAAAATCTAATCATCGCATTTTCAAAAAAAAACCATTTGTTTCCCATACCAAGGAAGTTTTCTTTCCATCACTCTCAACCTAGGGTTTCAAAGCCATAAAAAGGGACTTACTTTCTTAACGATCGTTCATAAGTTTTTGGGCCTCATTTGACCTCATTCCAAATCTGAGATATTATTAAATCCATTCCCCAATATAATTTAAAAGGATTAGATTCCCATGAAAACTTTACACGTGCCAACCATGAGCATTTGTCTCACTTCGAGATGGAAAATGCACTCCTAAGAACCCTGTTTTGGTCCAATCTCAATATCTTACAAAATATTCATCATGGAAACCTAATTTTTTCCCACAACATCATGACACCCTATTATAACATCTAAAATCACCATCTTATCTCAAATATGTTTCATATTCTCAACCACCCATGACTTGCATGACTATGCCTTGAGGTTTTACATGTTCTAGGACATAACAAACTTAACTAACACTACAACCAAGCATGAAACCTCTAAGAATTGTCTCTAAATGATGGGAAACAACATATCATAACCTCCATGAATGTCCTCAAGATCTCATACACTCAAGATCTCATACACACTTGAAAGTGACTATCATGCTCCATAGACCTCTAAACACTAGGATTAGGCTAGTTTAGACATAGATCAAGCAGAAAAAACCTCATAGATCTACTTCCAAGCACTCCAAAAGGACCTATCAAACTTGATACAACATGTATCACATTCAATGCATTCCTCAAATAGCTCTCATAGCTCTCAAATTGATTCTTGTGCTCCATCCTGGCCTCCAAACACCTAGACTAGGTCTAGATGAGCACCTCTAACTAAGTCTTCCACCTGTACTTGCACTTTAAAGCTCATGTGGGTGTCTCAACACTAATCTCCCCAAGATCTCCATACCTTACCATGATCCTCAAGTCATCATGCATCTCAAACCATCATGCTCTATCACCTAGGCTTGTTAGGTCACATGTTTAGGCCTACTAGGCCCAAGCCATTCTCATTGTATACACTAATGTCATCATGTTTATACCTTATTTTTCCATATCATCACCACACTAAACTTCCTCTAGCACTCATACATCATCCTCTTTGTCGTCAATAATCTTTACATCAATGAATACTCACAAACTCATACTCATGAATAACCTCTTCGTAATTGCTTCTACATTGTCGACTATCTCCTACACCGTACTATAGGAAATTTTACTGCTCAATGCCCTAGTTTTCAACACACATAACAACATCCATTGAATATTTCACATCGGTATCTCATCCTGAACAAACTCCTCTCCTGAGTTATTTTCTCTATACACTGCTTGCACACTTCCCTGTGAAATCCTTCTTAATCATCATCAACTTTTCACCAATTCTTCTTTCCTCTATCTTGCTTGATCATATGAATTGAATATGGATTCCAGAGTAATTAAAGCTTTTTGGTAGCTTGTTGCTTTTTCAATTGTATACCTCATGAAACATCCAACAATGCAAACCACACCTCTTTTCCTCTTCAGCAAACTGAATTGTCCATGAAGCAGTTTTGGAAACTCAACTAGTTTTCACCCTTGCTTCTACTTTCAAGACCTCTAAAATAATTTAATAGTAACAAAATTAATCTCTCTTCACTCTCAAATTCATATCCATCATCAGCTAAGCAAAAGTATGGGTATTTTACATCAATCATCTAGCCAAACCAGTCTTGTCCTGAACCCGTCAAACTATGTCAACTTGTAACTTCAACCATGCCACCTCAATGCACTTTCAAAGCTCAAAAAAACATAAAACATGTCACATTGGATGTTTACAACACCACCAATACCATTATATTTTTCACCATGCTCACAAGTGCTCAAGTACTTTCATTTTCCAACACTACTATACTACCCTTTTAGGCCCAAAAACCACTCTTCAAAGATAGGGCACACTTTTTACTTTAGCACCTCAGCCATGAACTAAAAATATAATGTACATCTATTAAGACTCCCAATATTTCATAAATTGTGATTTTGTCCATAAGTTCAATGGACAACTTTGCCACAAAATGAAAATATTCAGAAACAAGCCATTTGGAGTGGGGCCCACATATTGTCAAAACCTCTAACATACCTCTTTGTAAATCTAGAGGAGTCCTCTACAAAATCTAATCATCGCATTTTCAAAAAAAAACCATTTTGTTCCCATACCAAGAAGTTTTCTTCCATCACTCTCAACCTAGGGTTTCAAAGCCATAAAAAGGGACTTACTTTCTTAACGATCGTTCATAAGTTTTTGGGCCTCATTTGACCTCATTCCAAATCTGAGATATTATTAAATCCATTCCCCAATATAATTTAAAGGATTAGATTCCCATGAAAACTTTACACGTGCCAACCATGAGCATTTGTCTCACTTCGAGATGGAAAATGCACTCCTAAGAACCCTGTTTTGGTCCAATCTCAATATCTTACAAAATATTCATCATGGAAACCTAATTTTTTCCCACAACATCATGACACCCTATTATAACATCTAAAATCACCATCTTATCTCAAATATGTTTTCATATTCTCAACCACCATGACTTGCATGACTAGGCCTTAAGGTTTTACATGTTCTAGGCCATAACAAACTTAACTAACACTACAACCAAGCATGAAACCTCTAAGAATTGTCTCTAAATGATGGAAACAACATATCATACCTCCATGAATGTCCTCAAGATCTCATACACTCAAGATCTCATACACACTTGAAAGTGACTATCATGCTCCAATAGACCTCTAAACACTAGGATTAGGCCTAGTTTAGACATAGATCAAGCAGAAAAACCTCATAGATCTACTTCCAAGCACTCCAAAAGGACCTATCAAACTTGATACAACATGTATCACATTCATGCATTCCTCAAATAGCTCTCATAGCTCTCAAATTGATTCTTGTGCTCCATCTGGCCTCCAAACACCTAGACTAGGTCTAGATGAGCACCTCTAACTAAGTCTTCCACCTGTACTTGCACTTTAAAGCTCATGTGGGTGTCTCAACACTATCTCCCCAAGATCTCCATACCTTTACCATGATCCTCAAGTCATCATGCATCTCAAACCATCATGCTCTATCACCTAGGCTTGTTAGGTCACATGTTTAGGCCTACTAGGCCAAGCCATTCTCATTGTATACACTAATGTCATCATGTTATACCTTATTTTTCCATATCATCACCACACTAAACTTCCTCTAGCACTCATACATCATCCTCTTTGTCGTCAATAATCTTTTACATCAATGAATACTCACAAACTCATACTCATGAATAACCTCTTCGTAATTGCTTCTACATTGTCGACTATCTCTACACCGTACTATAGGAAATTTTACTGCTCAATGCCCTAGTTTTCAACACACATAACAACATCCATTGAATATTTCACATCGGTATCTCATCCTGAACAAACTCCTCTCCTGAGTTTATTTTCTCTATACACTGCTTGCACACTTCCCTGTGAAATCCTTCTTATATCATCATCAACTTTTCACCAATTCTTCTTTCCTCTTACGCATCACTTAGGAACTCCATATGAATCACAAATTATCATGTTGCAAAATCCTCATTGAGTCTTCCATACATTTCTTGCACTTTTTATTCGTGTTACATCTCTTCTTCTTTGTTATTACTCTAAATATCACAAGCTTCAAGACCTCCTCCGCGATCTTCATCCTCTAGTCTAATCCTTACACCCTTTAGCTCCTTCAAAAATTTCTCCATCATTCTCATCAATGTTTGTCCACTTCACCTTTTCTAGGTGACATCTTACTTCCACACACAAGAAAATTTAACTCCTCTATACATTATACTTAGGGATTCACTTACATTCTCTACCCACCTCTCACAATGGAGACTAAAATATCCACAAGTTACATCAATTTTGCAACTCTGCTATATTTCTTTTCTTTTTGTATTATCTCACTTGCAATATCGTATCCCACTCTGATACCACTTGATATGATCATAGCAAATCAAGATGATCCAATGTCATTTACAAAGTCACACAACATAACTAAGACACAAAGTTTTTTGTATTAACCTCAAGCTTTTCAATTGGTAGGTTGTGGAGCCTGTTTTCATGTGTGAAAGCGTCGAAGATTGTACACTAAGAGTACTGTACACTTTTCATGTATCCTCGCCTAAAATTTTTTGGCCTCGAAAAATGCACCCGACATATCAGGAAACGTGCTTTTCTCATATGGGCGAGTTTTTCGACCCATAGGTTTATGGGACGGGTTTTGCCCATGGTTTTTGATACCCACAGTTTTGTAAAACTGCTTAAGCAGTTGTCTATTTATATGGTCTTATGCATATGATAGATGGACAAGCAAATGTATTGCAGATGTGTTTTGAATTCAGCTGTGAATTTTGTAGAGTTTGTTGAGCATAGCTCCAAACGGATCTGGGTATTGTATTGAGAGAGCGGTGGCTTGTAATAAAATCTGAGCAAGTGATTCTTGGTGGACGTAGCCCAAATTGGATGAACCATGTTAAATATTGTCTCTTTGTGTTGTGTTATTTTATTCTGTAATTTTATTTGAGATCTGTAATAATTTCTGCATATTAGTTTCTACTGTTGCGATTCTGTGAGGGATTATTCCACATATTTTATCCCTTATTTCCTAACAATTGGTATCAGAGCCTGGTTTGGTTTGCTGAAGTGTTGAATCGCAGGGAAATTTTTTAGCTTGAGTGGGAGCTATGGCAGATGAAGGAAGATCTAGGGTTGATAAATTCAACGGGTAGAATTTCAGTCTTTGGAAGATGCAGATGGAAGATTACCTTTATCAGAAAGATCTTTATACTCCGTTGTCTGAGAAGGTGAACAAACCCTCGGGTATGACATATGCGGAATGGGATTTGTTGGATCGGAAGGCACTTGGAACGATCCAACTGAGTCTTGCATCTTCTGTATTATTTAATGTTTCAAAGGAAAAGACTACAAAAGATCTAATGGATGCATTAGGGAAGTTGTATGAAAAACCCTCTGCCTCTAATAAGATATTTTTAATGACAAAGTTGTTTAATATGAAGATGTCTAAGAATAGTTCAGTAGCAGATCATTTAAATGATTTCAATACGGTAGTGAATATGCTAGCTTCGGTTATAATAGAATTTGATGAAGAAGTTAGGGCTTTATTAATTCTGTGCTCTTTACATGAGAGTTGGAATAGCCTGGTAATGGTGGTAAGTAACTCGGTTTCAGCTAACTCGAAGTTGAAGTTTGAGGATGTTGTAGGGGTGATTCTAAGCGAGGAAATGCAAAGAAAAAGCTCTGGGGAATCTTCTACTTCAGGGAATGCTTTTACAGTGGAAACTAGAGGGAGACAAAAGAATAGAGGAAACCGTGGAAAATCAAAAGATCGGGCAAGGTCAAAATCCAAGAACAAGATTGTATGCTGGAATTGTGGAAAGCCTGGGCATGCAAAGAAGGATTGTTGGGAGCTTCGGGATAAGAAGAAACAACAAGAAGAAAACAAGGAGGCAAATGTGGCAACGGGTAATGTATGTTAGGATGCTTTGATTCTTTCTTTGCACAATATTACTGAATCTTGGGTTTTAAATTCAGGGGCTTCTTTCCATGCTTCTCCACATAGGCATTATTTTTTTGATTATGTTCAAGGAGATTTGGGCATGTTTTTCTTGGTGATGATGAGCCTTGCAACATAGTTGGAAAAGGTTCTGTTCAGGTTAAGATGCAGAATGGGAATACTTGGCTATTGAAGGATGTCAGACATGTGCCTACATTAAGACGAAATCTGATATGGACAGGGTAGTTGGGAACTGATGGTTGTACTATGATATTTACAGCAGACTCTTGGAAGGTTACCAAGGGTGCTCTTGTGGTGGCAAGAGGTAAGAAGGTTGGAACCTTGTATTTAACCACTGATAGTACTAATGATTGTAATCTTGTGGCTTCAGATGCAGATACAACATTATGGCACTATAGGCTCGGTCATATAAGCCATAAGGGCATGAACATCATAAAGAAGAATTTTCCTGGATATACAGAAACAGGTTTCAATTTCTATGAGAACTACATATATGGGAAACAGAAGCGAGTAAGGTTTCTCAAGGTTGGACCTACAAAGAAAGAGAGTAAGTTAGAGCTGGTGCATTCTGATGTGTGGGGGCCAGCTCAGGTATCATCTCTTGGGGGTTCAAGTTATTATGTTACTTTTATTGATGATGCAACAAGGAAAGTTTGGGTTTATTGTATTAGAAACAAATCTGATGTATTTGACACTTTTGTTAAATGGAAAGCCTTGGTAGAGAATGAAATAGGTCTTAAGCTAAAATGTCTCAAGTCAGATAATGGAGGGGGGTATTGCAGCAATGAATTTGATGATTAATGTTCTAAGAATGGAATTCGTAGGCAAAATACGGTTCCAGGAACTCTGCAACAGAATGGGGTATCAGAAAGGATGAGCAGAACAATAATGGAACGTGCTAGGAGCATGAGGTTACATGCAAGACTGCCTCTTTCTTTTTGGGCAGAAGCGATGAGCACAGCTGTGTACTTGATAAACAGAGGACCCTCAAGTGCCTTGGATGGAGGCATACCTGAGGAGGCTTGGTATGGTAAGAAAGTTGATTATTCATTTCTTAGAGTCTTTGGATGTGAGCTATTTGTTCATATAGACAAGGATGATAGGACCAAGCTAGAGGTTAAATCAGAAAAATGTACTTTCATTGGTTATGGTGGTGATGACTTTGGGTTTAAATGTTGGAGTATTAAGGACAAGAAAATCATTCGGTCTAGGGATGTGGTCTTTAATGAGAAAGTCATGTATAAGCAACAGATGCAGGAAAATAGGGAAGAATCCAAGAAAGAATATGCAGCGGTAGAGGATCTTCCAGATGGGAAAGTGACACATGAATTAGTTCAGGAACCCCCTCAACAGGAACCCCAAACTCCTATATTGAGGAGGTCTTCTAGGGTAAGAAGAGAACCTGAACATTTTTCTCCTTCTCTTTATTATTTATTACTCACTGATAGTGGAGAACCAGAGAGCTTTGATGAAGCAATGCAGGTAGATGCCAGGAAGAAGTGGGAGCAAGCCATGGATGAGGAGCATCAGGCTCTCATGGAGAACTAGACATGGGATTTGGTAAAGCTACCCGAAGGAAAAAGAGCATTATAGAATAAGTGGGTGTTTAGAGTCAAAGAGGAAGAAGGAGGCAAGAAAAGATACAAGGCCTGGTTGGTGGTCAAGGGGTTTGCACAGAAAAAAGGTAGAGATTTTGATGAGATTTTTTCTCCTGTAGTAAAAATGACTTCTATCAGAATTGTTCTTGGAATAGTGGCAGCAGGAGACTTGCACTTAAAACAGTTAGATGTAAAGACTACATTTCTCCATGGCGATTTGGAGGAGGAGCTATATATGCAACAACCAGAGGGCTATGAGGTTAAAGGTAAAGAGGAGATGATGTGTAAACTGAAGAAGAGTTTTCATGGCTTAAAACAAGCTCCACGTCAATGGTATAAGAAGTTTGATAGCTTCATGATGAAGCAAGGTTATATTAGATGTCATTCTGACCATTGCATGTATACAAAGAAATTTGAGGATAGAAGTTATAATCCTATGTTTATATGTTGATGACATGTTGGTTGCAGGTAAAAACATGCAAGAAATAAAAGGACTCAAGAAACAGCTAAGTGAATCCTTTTATATGAAGGATTTGGGGGCAGCCAGACAAATCCTTGGTATGAGGATAACTCAGGATACGAAGGAACAGAAGTTGAGTTTATCTCAGGAAGAGTACATTAAGAAGGTATTAGACAGGTTTAACATGCAGGATGCTAAACCAGTTGGGACTCCTTTGGCAGGCCATTTCAAGTTATCAAAGGAGCAGTGTCCCATGACAGAGTAGGAAAGAAACCAAATGTCCAAGGTACCTTACTCATCAGCAATTGGCAGTTTGATGTATGCCATGGTATGCACTAGGCCTGATATTGCCCATGCAGTGGGAGTTGTGAGTAGATTTATGAGTGATCTAGGTAAAGAGCATTGGCAAGCAGTAAAGTGGATCCTTCGGTATTTGAGAGGGACCATGGGGAAAGTTTTGTGCTACAGTGGATCAAACACCACTTTACGTGGTTATGTAGATTCAGATATGGCTGGAGATGTAGACAGCAGGAGGAGCACGACAGGTTATATTTACACTGTAGGTGGGACAACAGTGAGTTGGATTTCACGACTATAGAAGTTGGTGGTTTTGTCAACCACAGAGGCTGAGTATGTTGCTGCCACAGAGGCAAGCAAAGAGATGATTTAGTTACAACAATTGCTTGAGGAGTTGGGGCATAAGCAGGAGGAATGTAAGATGCATAGTGATAGTCAGAGTGCTATACACCTAGCTAAGAACTCTGCTTTCCACTCTAGCACAAAGCATATACAGTTGAGAAGCTTGCTCAGAGGAAAACTAGTCTCCAAGTGGGAGATTGTTAGGTTGTGGAGCCTGTTTTCATGTGTGAAAGCGTTGAAGATTGTACACTAAGAGTACTGTACACTTTTCATGTATCCTCTCCGGGGTTCGAGGTCAGGTTGGGCCCCGAGTGGGGTCCGGGGGCAGTAGCCCCGGGTAGCAGGGGTTCGGGGGCGCAACCCCCGAAAAAAAAAAAATTAGGCGTAAAATTTTTTGGCCTCGAAAAATGCACCCAACATATCGGGAAACATGCTTTTCTCATATGGGCTAGTTTTTCGACCCATAGGTTTATGGAACGGGTTTTGCCCATGGTTTTTGATACCCACGGTTTTGTAAAACTGCTTAAGTAGTTGCCTATTTATATGGTCTTATGCATATGATAGATGGACAAGCAAATGTATTGTAGATGTGTTTTGAATTCGGCTGTGAATTCTGTAGAGTTTGTTGAGCATAGCTCCAAACGGATCTGGGTATTGTATTGAGAGAGCGGTGGCTTGTAATAAAATCTGAGCAAGTGATTCTTGGTGGACGTAGCCCAAATTGGGTGAACCACATTAAATATTGTCTCTTTGTGTTGTGTTATTTTATTCTGCAATTTTATTTGAGATCTGTAATAATTTCTGCATATTAGTTTCTACTGTTGCGATTCTGTGAGGGATTATTCCGCATATTTTATCCCTTATTTCCTAACATCAATGACATCTACATATACATGCACAACTATAAAACTTACATGCTCTCTCTATTAGAGATTTATAGATTTGGTGTAATTTCCTAAAGACCAAACCTAAACTAGTTCTATCTTCTTTGGTTTAGATATCTATTAGGATTATTCCTTGCTACCTCTGACTATTTCCCCTCGCTTTGGCCCTCATTTCTAATGGAATAAAAATGGTGAAATTGACCTCATTTTATATCGATACGTTCTAGCTTATCTCTCTATTTGAAATCCTCCTTTGGGTGGGGTAGTTTGTTCTAAATGTTTCTTCCTTTACTTCTCAGATTCAATTTCAAATTGAGTCATTTAATGCTCTTAGCTACCTAGTCCATATATCATTTCCTTTTTCCACCTAAAATTTGGTAGTTGGGTTCAACTAACCATTGAATCCTAATCAAGTACCTTTTTGGGTGCATCCTAACATGCCCTATTAATTGCCAAGTCATATGTGCACTTATCTTTTATAATACTTTTTTGTTCCTCTTACTCTTCGTTCTATTCACTCATAGTCTTGAATTGCACCTTCACTATTAACTTTGCACACCACTAGACTTCTAGGTCTCCTAAAAAGTTACTGCACACATCCTTCACGCTCTACATCAGTGTGCAATCTCTTCGTTTATCCTTCTGCATGTCCTTCACACTCCATATCACTACTAAAAATATTATCACAGTCCTCTAATTATTTTGCATGCCTTTAGACCTATAATCTATGCCAAAACACTACTAAAAAACATCAACCACTATGCTCTCTAAAATACCTTTGTGCAATCATTGCAGATTATTCTCTTATACACTTCTTCATCCCTTCTATATGTAAAATCGTGCATGCCTCACTCTATTATGTGCATCACAAAACTTTGTGCACTATTACATGCCCTCTTTTATTGTGTAATCCACATACGCTACGATCTTCCTCTATATCTATTATGTAAATCCTCCAAACACTCATGCGTAATCATCATGCTTCCTTTCTTCTTTCCATACACTCTCCATCATTTCTTTCACCCACACTTAGCCAAAATCTGTGCACAATGTTTTTGGACCTTTGATGCTCTTGCATCACTGACCAACCCCTAGGTGTTCCCTCATATCTCTTGACACCAAGATAGTAGGAAAAATACATAGTATATAAATTACCCAACATTATAGTAGTGATATGTGTTGTGCCTTATCTATGTGACCTAACCCTTTGTTGATTGAAATATTTGTAAAATGCTTGGAGTGGCTTTGATCTTTCTTATACATGACTCTATGATCTCTATATCATTGGAAATGGAGGAAGCTAAAATATTTGACCTAGTTGATTTCTTTAGACTTGTAGTAAGGACTACTCTAGATGATGTGCAGTTTATTTATTAATGTTTAAGAACCCTTTGAGTGCTCTTAGAATAATCTTTGTAATAATATCTTGTGAGAATTCCAAGTGAGCTATAAAGTGCTAATGAATTCCTTATTATCCTTACGTAGGCGATATATTATAACAAGGATAACCCTAGAAAGATGAAATGAACCAATGAATGATTTGAAAATGAAATTAGAGTCACTAATTGTGAAGGGCCGGGACCCTACGGGTCATCCAAGACCATACCTTACATCCTGACCCTTACATATGACATATGTTATCATACTAGAGAGAGAAATACCAAAACTAAAAGTTGTGTCATGACTATGAGATGTTTTATGTTGCTTTTATTAAATAATATTATGAGAATTAAAGACAAAGAAGAGTGTTAAGATAAACAAGTTATAGAATAACTAGAGAGATGGGGAGATAGGGTTTTGAATGTGAGCATTTTTCTTAGCAAGGGAACATGGAAAAACTTGGCATTGCACAAGTTAAAACTACCATATTTTAGTGTCTACAATAGTGTATGTGATCTACACCAACACCTATGTTACTCTCATGTCTCTTGACACAAAGGATAATAGGTGTATTTATAGATAAAACATAAATTTATCCACTATTGTCTAGTGTGATGTGATGTGCTTCAGATGCTATGATTGATCCCCTTTGTACATTTAATAATGTTTGGATTGACTTGCTCTTATTAAGACATAGCTCTATAAACTTTTCATGCTTGGAAATGGAGAAAGCTAGACTCTTGAACCTGAGTGATTTAGAATTATGTGGTGGATGTTATAAAGGATATGTAATTGTTTTATGAATATTTAGGAGAGCCTTTAGTGTTTTAGTGTTGATATTTACAACAGGACTTCTCGAGAATGCATGCAAGTTACGAGATTTGACTTGCTTATATAGGATTCCAAAGGTTAGATATCACATTAAGTACGAACTAGGGAAGATTAAATGATACACATAAAATTTTCAAATTAAGAAAAGCATCATTAGAAGAGGGAAGACATGAACATATAGGTTAGACCTTACCATGGTACAACTTGGTCCTGTTGGTGCACATTTTTATCACCTTGTCTGTTGGCACCATCTTTGCAAAACCCTTCAAACATGTTGAAGTTATCTTGCTATTTCCCCCATAATGGAAATCACAAGCACTGAAAGGGGAGGGGTGAATCCGTGCTTCTTCAAATTTTGGAGAAGAATTCAATTGATTTACTTTACCATGAAGAAACAACAACAAAAATTAGAAGTAATCAACAAGAGAACACATAGGAAGAAAAAATTTAATGTGGGAAACCCTTAAAAGGAGAAAAACCAACTGAAACCAATTCACTATAGTGGAAAACTTATCTAATGAATCATTATAAAGGTTTCAAATTGTTGAGCACCCACTCAACTTGAAGCAACAACTCTAAAATTAGATCAAACACCTACTTAACATCTTTTTTCAAGCTACAACTTTCATGAAAGCATTTACTCCCAAATTTTCTAACCACCTACTAAATATTTACACAATTTTTGATCACATTCACTTGGTTTAATTGTTTAATCAACAAATTTTTGATTTCTACATCAACTCATATAATCTCATACACACTCTTCATGCATTTTCCTTCACCTATTTGCAATATTCTTCATACCTTATCAGCTCTTTCTTCATCAACAACTCTTCATGCACAATTAGGTGTTTAAATATATAAGAGGGACATTACCATACACCTCTTATACTTAAACTCCCAAAAAAATATCTTCACCTACTTCAACTTTCAACTCGTATAAGGGACATGAAATGACATAAAAAAATAGCTCATATTGCAATCATTATATGTGAACAGATGTCAGAGAAAGTACGGACCTTACAACAACTAACAAAACTCTTCAACTACCTACAAGGAACTATAAAAAACTCTTAGTCTCCCTGCACACCTGAAATTTATGACAAGATTCCATTCTGACCTCTGCAGACCTCTGATTTGTAACGATCAAGCTTGTTTGTCTTCATCTTTGGCAAGGATTCTTTGTCTTGTAGCACACGAGGACTCAATGAAAAGTGTTGTGAGCATGAAAGCAAGTTACACATACCTCCTTATTTATATATAAATATTTGGCATTTTTCATATCTCGTCATTTCCTTGTCAAGACACCATTTGGACTCATATGCACAACTAGGTGCAAGTGCTTTACACAATAGTCTTCAACTTGGGTGTAGGAGAAACCTTATAAACTTATGTCTTGAAATGCATTTAGGTGGAATGAATCTTCAATGAGGTCTATGCTACCATCACTATGATTTTGGAGATCAATAAGATCAAATCATGGAGCCTTCACTTCACTCTTCTTCATAGTTTTCCATACATAGTCATGGAGGAACTAAGACCAATCATAGAAATGCTTCATTACCCTTAATGCATGAGCCTTCAAAACTTTTTAAAGCTTGGACACAATGGTATGTGATATTTGGATCACCTTCAAATGCAAAAATTAAGCCTGTCACTTTCATTCAATCAAGATTGGAGTAGGGTACTTGATTTACAAACAAGAAATTCTTCATCAGGCTTTGAGAAACTTCACACTTAAATTCATGACTTCAATTCACAAGATAAGGAGATAGTTCATGCACTCAAACACATATTTTTCTTCATCTCAGGGAAAATGGATCAAACAAGCTTGTTTTTTAAGAATCACTCAAGCTGGGTTTCAAGATCCAAGAACCAGTCTTGTTTGACCTTGCATCTTACATACCAAAACTCACTTTCATGCTCATTTTATGACCTTCAAAAATAACATGTACTCCCATCAAGTCTCTCTCAATCCATATGAATAGTTTTTCATGTTTTCATCTTAGTAGTGGATGGACCTTTTGATTTTCTAATGTTCACAAAAAATATGCCAAGGAAATCACTTGGATATTTTCAAGTTGTATATCAAGAACATCTCCCACGATATCTTCCACATCAATATTTCCATCTGAAACTATGTCATGCATTTTAGACCTCCATACTACACTATCATTTCATAAATAATCTCTCAATCCTAACTGACTGGTTTTAAAACTTTCCAGATATTGCAATAGGTCTTCTTGCTTGAACATGTTTCACTAATTTTGCAAAGAACATATGTGTATTCTCATGAGTTATTTGGGGAACATCCCAGGAGTGTCTCACAATTGATCTTTCCCATATGATTTCTTGATGACTCAATTAAAAATTCATTTTTCCTATGCAGTCACTGTTAGGGTTTTAGAGGTTTGGAGCACCTTACTTTGTTAAGGATTGTTCTTTAATCCATGAGTGTTCACAACTCATTCCACTTGCTAAGGGATCATGAACTCCATCCTCCATCACAACATTGTTATGGTTATGAGAATCTTAGGAGTGACCATGCATAAGGTTTTTACATACCAAGCATTCAAACTTGACCCTCAAGCTCTAGAATAAGCATTTTGAGAACTCATGGTAGAGCCAAAAACATCACAACTTGAAAAATATTCTTCACATTTGCATGAAATTTGGTCCACAACACCAGAGTACCTTAGTTCACATGTCCCAAGGCTTTTTTTCTCTTAAATAGATCTGTACTTTCTATGACCTACTTCATTTGTACATGTTAAACTTGTTTATCCTTGAGAAAAATCATGAAAGAAGACCTTGAAACATCCTTTCCCAACTGATACATTGACTTGTAGCATCCCTTCCACACCTTCTCTAGCAATGTCTACACATACTCATCATTGCTTGGATTTCCCTGATTATAGCTTGTTTTGCATCATACACCCATCTAAGCTTGCATTAGGTCCTTGAACTAGGCCTAAATGAGCTTGTTCCAACCATGACCCAACATATCTTTCCTTTTTTCCATCATGAGAACTCTTGTGTACCTTTGGCACACCATCGAGACACTTGTAGGTCACCTT
This sequence comes from Taxus chinensis, assembly GCA_019776745.2. NCBI lineage: Eukaryota > Viridiplantae > Streptophyta > Pinopsida > Cupressales > Taxaceae > Taxus > Taxus chinensis. The sequence goes on from CM034149.1 coordinate 21,183,845, forward strand.
TTAAGTTCACACCAAGCTTTTTCATACACGTAGTTACTTTTTAAGACACCAACCATGCACCTAGACCTTGTGCACACACCATGACTTCTCAAGAAACCTCACCAAAACACTCCAAACATGGCATTTGAGATTTGAAGGAGGCACTACCAATCAACCTTCATGCTCTTGAAGGGTTAACATCTCATCACTCACTCTTTTCCATCAATGCATCATGTCATCAATGATAACACCAATAAGACAAGGTTCAATAATCTCCCCCTTTATCATTGATGACAACAAACACCAGAAACTTTGATGGAAAGAAATCATACCAACACCCAAGCTCTCTTTTCATGTTTCTCAGGTTTTCTCCCCCATTGAAATCCGTGATAAAGGTTCCTTCAGTACATGGCATGCAAACAATCATTAACAAGGCATATACTTACCTCTTCAAGCTCCCCCTTGGATTAGGCTTGCAATATTGTCATTCATGGCTTATAATGATGAATGAACTTGTTCATCAATCAACCTCAATTCTCCCCCTAAACATATTCTTCTCAAACTCATAATTTTACTCTTTTCACATGTCTTCCTTTGATCTTCTAAGCTTATACCTTGAGCTAGTGAACTAGATCCCCCTATTTGAACACTTCTTGAACCTCCTTGGAGTAGATGTGGCACTTGATATGCTCTACCTTTGATGACTTGAAACATTTAGTGATTGCTTGGGGTAGGAATTACCCCTAATTTTTTCCTTAAATTCTCAAAGGATGCTTTTGGTAGAGGTTTTGTCATGATATCTCCTACCTCCTCCTTGGTTGATACATGTTCAAGCTTGATATTTTTCTCACTCACTTGTTCCCTTAAGAAATGATACTTGATTGGTATATACTTTGTAGTAGAGTGCAATACATGGTTCTTGGACACACTTATGGAACTTGTGCTATCATAATACAAAGGAATATGACCATCATTTTCAACTTTGTAGTCTTCTAGAGTTTGCTTCATCCATAACACTTGAGAACAACATAAAGTAGTTGCTACATACTCAGCTTCACACTTGGATAGGGCTACAAGAGATTACTTTTTACTTAGCCAGGACACAAGGCATTTACCTATAAAGAATGCTCCCCCACTTGTGCTCTTCATGTCATCAATGTTACCTGCCTAATTTGCATATGTGAAGGCTTTTATGTCAAACTCGTTGCCTTTTGGATACCAAATACGTTATTCCATGGTCCCTGTGATGTATTTGAATATTCTCTTGACAACTTGAAGATGGATTTTTCTAGGATCTTCTTGAAATCTTCCAACTAGACCAACTTCTTGCATGATATCAGGCCTAGATGTAGTTGAATACAATAGGATTCCTATCATGGATTTGTATGTGGTCTGATTTACTCTTGGTGATATTTCATCCTTGTTGAGTTTACATCCTATAACCATTAGAGTACTTACTGGTTTACAATTCTCCATTTGAAACCTCTTGATCATTTCATTTATGTATTTGTTTTGTGATATGAAAATACCTTCTTTGGATTGAATGATTTTCAGTCCTAGGAAGAATGAAAGTTCTCCAAGCATTGGCATTTCAAGCTCCTTCTTCATGACCTTTGCAAATCCATGTGTCATGATCTCACAATCTCCTCTAAATATTATATCATCAACATATACAACAACACGTAATAGGTGACCTTCTTCCTCTTTTATGTATATATTTTTGTCAAATAATCCTTTCCTAAATCCTTGATCAACCATGTACTTATCCAATCTGTTGTACCAAGCCATAGGGGCTTGCTTGAGCCCATATAATGCTTTCTTCAACCTATGAACATAGTCCTTGTCCTTTGTGAGTAAAAATCCATCATGTTGTTTAATGTAGACTTATTCATTTAGGTGTTCATTCAAGAATGATGACTTTACATCCATTTGGTATACCTTGAATCCTGTGTATGTTGCATATGCCAAGAAGAGTCTAATGGCCTCCATTATAGCCATAGGAGAAAATATTTCATCAAAATACACTCCTTCAACCTAATCATATCCTTTACAAAATATTATTTCCTTATTCCTTGTGACTTTGCCCTTTTCACTGAGCTTGTTTCTAAATACCCACTTAATTCCAGTGATGTTCTTGTTCTTGGGCCTAGGGACAAGTTCCCAAGTATCATTTTTCTCTATTTGGTCCAATTCTTCATTCATTACATCAATCCAATTTTGGTCTCTGCTAGCTTCTACAAAATTCTTTGGTTCAATAATGGATAGGAGGGAAATGTTAGCTTGATATTGAGCACTCTTTAATCTTCTTCTTGTTTGTATGCTTGCTTCCTTGTTTCCTATGATCTGATTTGGAGGGTGGTCTCTCCTAACCTTTATTGAGGGAGATTTTGTGTCTCATCTTTCTTCATCTTCATCCTCTTCTTCTTGATTAGCCTCAGGAACTTTATCGTTGTCTTGAATTTTTATGCTTTGAGGAGTCTCCTTAGGCTGGGATTTGGTCTTTCTTGGATGTGTCTCATCAATTATGAAATTTGTTCTCTTTGTTATCTTTTGTTGGCTTTTATTGTATCATATATAGTTGAACTTACTAAAGAGTATCCCAAAAAGATGCCTTCATCACACATTGAATCAAACTTTCCAGGGTTATCTTCATCTCTTTTGATAAAGCACTTACTTCCAAACACTCTTAGGTGCTTAACACTTACAAGTCTTCCTCTCCAAAGCTCATCAGGATTATTTTTGTTGTTTATTCTGATTTGGTCTCTATTTAAGATGTACATTGTTGTGTTCACTTCTTCCCTCTAATAACCATCTAAAAACTTTGACTCACTCAACATGTTTCTTGCCATTTCTTGCATAGTCTATTTTTCCTCTCCACAACCCCATTTTCCTGAGGAGTTCTTGTTGCTAAGAATTGCCTTCTTATCCCATGAATTTCAAAAAATTCATCAAACTCATTTGACCAAAATTATCCTCCTCTATCAGATCTTAAGCTCTTGATATTTGCATTTTTCTCATTCTCAACTAGAGATTTGAATGTCTTGAACCTTTCTAATGTTTCTGATTTCTCTTTAAGGAAAGTAACCCAAGTCATTCTTGTGAAGTCATCAATCAATAACATAAATTAGTTCTCTCCTTGAATACTTTCAATCCTTGTAGGTCCAACAAGATTAGTATGAATCAGTTTTAGAGGTCTTGTTGTATATTACTCTGTAGATTTAAAGTTTCTTTTGGTTTGTTTACAATGTATACATGCTTTGTAAAGTGTATCAGCAGGTTTAAGATCTTGGGGCATGTTTCTCACACATCCCTTGGATCTAATCTTAAAAGGATTCAAAATTTAGGTGTCCTAATATCCTGTGTAAATTCCAACTATCATCCACCTAGCTTGTAAATCATTTCTCCTTGTTAACATCTTTCAAAACATCCATGTCATTCTTGGTCCTTTTATCCTTTTCAACTACCTTTCCTAATTTGTTCTTCCTTATATCACATCCTTTATCATAAAATGCCACATTGTATCCTTGCTTACACATATAACTCACATCAAAAGGTTAATTTTTAGACCACCTACATATAAAACATTCTCAAGGACTATCTTTCCATTGTCAAGACTCAATGTGCCCTTTCCTACAATGTTAGTTGATGTGATATCACCAAATCTTATTGTTCCTTATGTAATCTCTTATAATGAGATCAGCCTGCCCTTGTTCCATGTTATATGACTTGAGCATCCACTATCTATATACCATTGCATGTCTTCATTTTGAGTATGAAAGGCAGTTTAAGCTATTAGACTTTGTTCCTTCTTGCTTGTAGGATCTATTTTTTTAATATATACCTTTTTGTCTTGCTTTGGAATACTCTGAAAGAAAAAATTTGCTATGTGACCAGGATTTTGACAGTTATAGCTCCTCATTTTTTGTTTTTTTCTCATGTGATATGAGTTAAGGTTTCTTCCATGACCTTTTTTATGTATCCTACATCTTGACAATTTATGTCCAAACATATTGCAAGAAAAGCAAGTAGTAGCCATATAAATGAATGAGTGTACCTTATTGCATGGGATTGCTTGTAATTGAGCTTGGACCTTCTTCTTGATCATTCTTGAAAACAACATTCATCACTTTAGGTGGTTATATAGTGGTCTTGATTTCATTTTTATTAGTTGTCTTATCATTCTTGTGGTCTACCTTGAATTCTATACTAGCTTTGTCATTGAAATTTATTTGATTGTTTAGAAGTTCTTTTAGGTCCCTTGAGCTCTTGTAAAATTTGTGATAAGTCTTCAATTTGCTTGACGTATGGTCTAATTCAGTTTGTAGAAGCTCCATCCTTGTTTTTAGTTTTTGATATTCTTCCTCCTTGGTTTTGAAGGATGTTGCAAACAACTAATTGTGATTCAAGTTACTTGATTACATCTTCATGTTCTTTGTTCTTATTGCTTAGAATTTTCTCATGAAAACTAATATGCTCTTCATATTCCTTTAGTATTGAATTCATTTTTTATTCTTCTTCATTTAGAGCTTCAATTCCTTAAGGGCACTAACTAGTTCAGCTTCAAGATTTACTCCTCCATCCTCCTCATCTGAGTTGTCTTATTTAAACTGATTTTTACCTTTTGAGTTTGTTGCAAAGGTTGTTTCCATGATCACGAATAGAGATTCATCTTGAGTACCTTCATCTTCACTTTCAGACTTGTTGGAATCACTTGATTTAGATGAACTTGATTCCTCTTTGGTATAGAAGTTCTTATTGTTCTTAAAGTAATTTTTCTTAACTTCACGTTTGTTGAATATATTCTTGCGCTTATGAGAGGTATTGTCTTCTTCATCATGTTCATATTGATCATTCTTGTTTTTGTTAAGACATTTGGAAGAAAAAATTCCCCACCTGTCCACAAATAAAACACTTGAATGGAAGTTTTCCCTTGTATTTTCTTGACCCTTTCTTCAACCTCCTAACAAACATTGCTTTTATCTTCTCATCATCCTCCTCCATGTCATATTCAGCTTTGTTCTTATTTTCTTGTGATTCCTTATCAACTTTGAATGCAATCTCTTTCTTGATAGGTCTTATTTCTCTTGTTCTCATTTCATAGGCAGTTAGAATACCATGAAGTTCATCCATATTTAGAAGGATCAAATCCTTTGCTTATTCTATTGTTGAAACCTTAGAGTCATACTTAGGTGTCAGAGACCTCAATACTTTTTGAACAACCATTGTTTCCTCTATCTTTTCTCCTAGTCCTATGATAAGGATTATTACTTCATCAACCCTCTGCAAGTAGGATGCAATACTTTCATCTTCCTTCATTCTCAGGATCTCAAATTGACTATGGTAGGTATGTAATTTGGCTTGTTTGAATTTTTTATCTCCTTCATATATGGTCTTTAACTTATCCCAAATATATTGGGTAGTTTTACAGTGCATGACTTTTACAAACTCTACTTATGTCATTCCACATAGGATTACATTCATTATGCTTGAGTTGTTCTCACTAGCCTTCTTGCCTACAACATCAATTAGAGGTGAGGTTGGGATGGTATAAACATCAAATACTGACTGCCATATGTCAAAACCTATAGACATGAGATAGCTCTTCATCCTAATACTCCGAAAAGCATAATTGGATCCATTGAAGAAATGTGCCTTGGAAGTAGAAATACCACTTTGATTACTAGCCATGCCCGTGCTTGTTGGATCTCCTTTGAGTTGTTAAGCTTACCCCCAAAGAACCTAGCTTTGATACCAATTGTTTGAAAACAAAAGCACTAAAAGGGGAGGGGTGAATAAGTGCTTCTTCAAAATTTGGAGAACAGTTCAATTGATTTACTTTGTCATGAAGAAACAACAATAACAATCAGAAGGAATCAATAAGAGAACACATAGGAAGACACAATTTAATGTGGGAAACCCTTGAAGGGAGAAAAACCCACTGAAACCAATGCACTATAGTTAATTTTTTTTTCCAATGAAGGATTACAAAGGTTTCAATTTTTTTATAACCCACTCAACTTGAAACAAAAACTCCGAAATCAAATCAAGCACCTACTTGACATATTTTTGAAAGCTACAAATTTCATGGAAACATCTACTTCCAAATTTTCAAAGAACCTACTTAGTCTTTACACAATTTTTTATCACATTCACTTGGTCTAGTTGCTTAATCAAAAAATTTGTGATCACTACATCAACTCATACAATCTCATACACACTCTTTATGAATTTTCCTTCACCTATTTGCACTAGTCTTTATACCTCGTAAAAATTTTCTTCATCATCAGCTCTTCATGCACAATTAGATGTTTAAATATACAAGAGGGACATTACCACACACATCTTACACTTAAAATCCCAAAAAAAACTCTTCACCTACTTCAACCTTCAACTTGTACAAGGGACATGAAATGACAAAAAAATTGCTCATATTGCAATTTTTACATCTGAATAGATGTCAAAGCAAGTACATACCTTACAACAACTGAAAAAACTCTTAAAATACCTATGAGGAACTTTAGAACCCTCTTAGTCTCCTTGCACACCCGAAATTTATGACAAGATTCCATTCTGACCTCTGCAGACATCTTATTTGTAACAATCAAGTTTATTTATCTTCATCTTTGGCAGGGATTCTTTATCTTGTCGCACATGAGGACTCAATGAAAAGTGTTGTGAGCATGAAATCACGTTACACAAACCTCCTTATTTATATATAAATATTTTTTCATGTTTCATATCTCATCATTTCCTCGTCAAGGCACCATTTGGACTCATATACACAACTAGGTGCAAATGCTTCACATAACAGTCTTCAACTTGAGTGAGTGAAAAACCTTATGAACTTATGTTTTGCATTGCATTTAGGTGGAGTGAATCTTAAGGAGTTCTACACCATCACTATGATTTTGGAGATCATAAGATCAAATCATGGAGTCATCACTTCACTCTTCTTCATAGTTTTCCATACACGGTCATGGAGGAACTAAGACCAATCATAGAAATGCTTCATTACCCTTAATGCATGACTCTTCAAAACTTTTTAAAGATTGGACACAATTGTATGTGATATCTGGATCACCTTCGAATGTAAATATTAAGCCTATCACTTTCATTCAATCAAGAGGAAATTGATTTGAACAAGAAACTAATCAGGCTTTCAAACACATAAATTTGTCTTCACAAGATGAGATGGTTCATGCACTCAAACACACATCCATGGCTCTAAAGTCACATTTATGGATAGGTCAAACATGTTGCATTGGACATATTTCAATTTTTCATGCTCATTTTTTACCTCCATAACATGTATTCCCATCAAGTCTCTCTCAATCCATATGACTAGTTTTTGGCATGTTTAGCTCTTAGTAGTAGATGGATTTGATTTTCTTTGTTCACAAAAAAATATGCAATGAAATCACCTCGATATTTTCATGTATATAAGATACATCTCCCACACTATCTTCCACATCAATATTTCCATCTTAAACTCTGTCATGCATGTTTGTACTATCAATTTACTTCAAAACAGAGTTGTTCCAGTACTGTACAATTGTACTTGAAATGTGAAACTAATGCAAAAATGTGTTAGGAGTTATTCACATCCTTAAGTGTTCACATTGTCTTTCCCATATGATTTCATGATCAAAAACTTCATTTTTCCTCCATCGCTATAGTGTTAGGGTTTGGAGCACTTTACCTTGTTAAGGATTGTTCATAAAGTTTAAGCCATGATTTAAAGTCATTCCACTTGCTAAGGGATGTGAACTCCATGCTATAACATTGGTGAGAATCTTAAGGCACCATGCATAAGTTTTACGTACCTTTGAGCATTGAAAACTTGATCCTCAAGGAGAACAAGCATTCTGAGAACTCAGTAGAGCTATAAACATCACAACTTGAAAAATCTTCTTCACATTTGCATGAAATTTGGTCCACAACACTAGAGTACCTTGGTTCGCATGTTCCAAGGATTTTTTTCTTGTAAATAGGCATGTAATTTCTTGACCAACATCATTTTTACATGTTAATCTTGTTTGTCCTCAAGGACAGTCATAAAGAAGAACTTCAATTTTCCTTTCCCAACTGATCATTGACTTGAAATTCCTTCCACACATTTTCTAGCATGTCTCAGCATAGTTATATTTCTTAGATTGACCTGTTATAACTTGTTTTGCATCATATATCCATCTAATCTTGCATTAGTCCCTTAAACTATGCCTAACTTAGCTAGTTTACACCATGAATTATAATTCCTGACCTCTTTTTCACTATTGAATTCCTTGATCATCCTTGAAACATTCATTCAGACTTGTAGGACACCTGTGAGGGTCACTCCAAGCATCTCTATGCACCTAGACCTTGTGCACACACCATGATTTCTCAAGAAACCTCACCAAAACACTCTAGTCATGCACTACCAATCAACCTTCATGCTCCTGAAGGGTTGACATCTCATCACTCACTCTTTTCCACCAATGCATAATGTTATCAATGATAACATGAACAAGATAGGGTTCAACTTTCATTTATTCCCTTTGTTATGCAAAGTGCTTGGTGGTTCCTTGATCTTCAAAGTTACATTTATATCATAATATGACCCTATAATGTGGATTTACATTGACATATTGAATTTCCATTTGGTTTTGATGATTTCACAAAGTTACAATGTTTCACATATTTCAAGTAGTAGTCTGCAGTTGTAAGAAAATGTAGTCTTTTACGTCTTTGAAGCAAAACAAAAATCTAAGGAAGTGAGAGGATAGTGTTTCGCAGGATGAAGGAACTTACAAAGGAAAGCCACAAAACAAAATGGGTGAAGAGACTTACTACTTCGCAGACTAGATGGATTAGTATTCCACATAATTGGCCATTTCTATGAAACAAAAGGGTATAGTCTACTCAGCAGAAGTTGTGATGCTAAGAAAAATTAGCTTGAGGATCCACAAAGTAGAAGGAAGGAAGTAAGGACGAGACCAAGTGTGGATGCACCAAAACAAGGAATTTGATGTTCTGTAGGTTTCTCTAGGTTTGGTGTTTTACAGAGTTGTTAAAGGGTTGTGAAACAAAGAAGTATGGTCGTAGGTGAAATATGCCGCATCAATGAAGGAATCTAACCTTTGTGACATCAATAGGAGATAAACATTTGAGGCATGGTAATGTAAGAATAGTGATTGTGGAAGAGTATCAAACAATGAAGTATGGGAAATTGGAGAACCTGTGGGACAATGGAATTTGGTGTTCCATGGACATCAAATACTTAATGTTTCATGGAGTTGATAAAGTTGTAGAGAAAAGGAAAGGACACACATCAAAGGCATAATCTAAACAACAAAGAGAACACCAAAATGCAAAGAAAGACCCAACAGAACAAGAAAAAGTTGTGGTATACCTAGAGGAGTCAAACCAAAGCCACGACATGAAATTAATACTCAAAAATTCATAAAGTAAAGGTAGATTATCCTAGAATCCATAGAACAAGAAAAAATTACGTATAATAGTTAGGTTTACATTTTTTATCGGTAAAATTCATCTTTTAAACAACAAATATATCTTATTATGTGATAATGAAGGAACACTTTTATAAAGCTATTAATATCCAATTTATTGTTTAAGAATTATTCACACAATATTGAAAATGAAAGATACAAGACAAAGAGACAACAATTTTATCCTGGAGAAACCCAATGTGGGAAAAAATCCTACTAGGTACGCAATTAATTCCCTTCACTATGTAAATCTCCAATATAATACAAGTTTACTATCAAACTATGCCCTTCAAGAAATATTCAAGCTCCTTCTACTTTCATTACTTGCTTACAACCCTCAGCAAGAAAGAACTCAACTCTTTATGAACAAAACAAGAACAATTCCAACTTCCTCTTTTGATCACACTTGAATTCACTGAAATCACTTGCATAGAATGAGAAAATGCACTTGTACTTACAGTTACTCTACCCAATAATGAAAGGAGAGGTGGAACGAATCGATTGGGAGCCCAAACATTTACAACTATTTAGTTCCCATGTTTTGGATGTCATCGGGGTAGAACCATTGGAGACTGTAAAGTGGTGATTTTGTAACTGTCGGTGCATGCAAGCGATGGTTCCGCAACCTTCGTGGTGTTTGCGCAAGGCAGTTTCACAACCATCGGGTTGGTTCCATCACCATATCACTATCGCCAACAAAACAAAACATAAAGGATGGTCTTCTTTTCATTCGAAGGTGTCCAGATCACCATCATCCTAACTTAACCATATTCGAGAATAATGAACATGTTAAGGGGATGTACTACAAGTTTCAAATAAGAGAATACATAGAATCTGGTACTTTTAGATCCATTTTTGGATCATGCCTACCCAATTTGAGAATTTTAAGTCCCTAAAAGCTTCAAGGATTGATGAGGATAGGAAATTTCTTCCCCGTATCTTCTCTGGAATACCACTTGGCCATGGTAGGCAATTGGTCTTTCAACCCAATCAACCACTTGTCTTGCACTCCTCGTTGTGTTGCCTTCTCTTTCCACTACAATACTAAATCTTCCTCCAAGTCCAACTAACTGTCCAAAGTAATATCCTCATCAGAGGTAGCAACAATCCCTCTTCTTCCTGATCCAACATGGAGGGATCAAAGAGATGTAAGTTCTTGATTAACTAAAAATGTAATATGTGCACTAGTTAATCTAAGCTATGAACAATTGTAAATGAAGTAAAAGAAATGCAGTAAAGAAGCATGTAAATTACCCAATAAACTATGAAAAATGAAATTATAACCCTAGTGTGCAAGAGAGAAGATGAAAGAACTCAACTGAATAGAAGATGCTCATGGGACTATGTCGCAAAGATGACTGTGGAATCTAGAAGCAGGAACGACTGTGTAAAAACCCTGAAAAGGATGGATCTGGGTAATGTGGCTGGACTGGAGCACCTGGAAAGGGATTGGGGAACTTACGTGTGCTCTCATCTACAAACTGGGTGCCCTACTCTATGCAAAATCTATGGTACTAGTTTTCAAAGGTTCAACAGATGGTCCAACACCCTCATTGTGTGTCACATCAAGTTTGATACACTAGTTCAAATGTCACTATTATTCCAAGATGAATAGAAAGACCTGCAAAACCTAAAAAAAATCAATCCCTAAAAAAAGAAAAATGCATATGATAGAGTCAAACTGAACTCACCTGTCATAATGGTAGTCTTACTAACTAAGCATTTCACTACATTCCAGACCTAAATGTAGTTCTCCGTGTGTGTTTGAAACATGCCTTGGGTTTCTCTTGTGCCAATCACACTTTGTGATGTAGTGAGCTAACTATGTGTATAAAAATGTAATACATGGAGCATGGAATATAATAGAATCCTCCCCATATGTTGTGTGTGATGCCGATGTCCTAGCCTTGTGCCTTGTGACGGAGCTATGTGGATGTAAATGATCTCCAATGCAATAGATGGATACACCTCTATGTGGATGATAGTAGTGACTAGTGCTTGTTCCTTCATTATGGTCTCATAACTTTATATTTATATTGTTCTTATTGATCTAATTTCCTAATTAACCCTGAATAGGTGAACAAAAATGTGAAATGCTTGAGACCTCAAATGGCTAGAAAGTGCCCAAAAATTGGTGCCAGGAAAGTGGAAAAAGGATCAGGGTGCCCATGTTGGTACCCCTATAGCTAGCCTGGGCACCCTAGAAAAATTCTGAAACAACACGCAAAAGTGATAAAACTGACTACTGCATGCATATGTGTGGTATAGGTCTAGCAATAACGACAGTAAATCATGAATCAAAATGGCCAAAAGATAGGGGTTAATTAGTGACTTTCTTCACTCAAAACCCATATGAATAGAAGTATGAGGCTAAGAATAAGTAATGTCTAAAGTGTGTGATTTTTTTTACTACATTTTCCCCCACTTTATGTTGGTGAGCAAAAATCTCTATAACATAAAGTAGATAGAGAGATGTGTACCTAATAATCCATGTAGAGTTGATGTAGAAACACACTGAAGGACTAGAAAGCATGTTGAAGGACTAGACAAAGCATGGAATGATAAAACAAAGATGATGGAATGTGGAAACTAAAGATGAAAAATACAAAAAAGTGACGAGAGCGAACCTAGGGTAGAAACGCATGTGTAGTTGCTGATGTGTGTAATGTACCTACATGGTTAGTATGCAAGTGTGTGTCGCTGCAAAAATGTTCATTGTTGTTGTTATTGCCCCCATTGTTGTAGTTATTGTTGTTTATTGCTTACTTCTCATATGGTCAGATTTGTAAGGATTTCATTAAGTAGTCAAATATGCATGTATATATGTCAAAATGCTATGTAAAAGATGTAAGTGCATACATAATGAAAATAGCATGTACATGTAAAGTACGCAAATGAAAATTTTAAAAGGAACATTTGCCAATTTGATCCATGATCGAGAGAAAGGGTGTAGAAAGAGAATATACTTGTCCTAGGTTTTTTGGGTGATCTGATGCCATAGGCCAAAGAAGTATAAGGAGGAAAGTTGCTTTATGTCCTCCAACCTATAACTGCTTCCTTGAATATGTGTGAAGAAGATATCTCTGGTACTGATCCTGGTTTTTTGGGTGATCCGACATCAATTGGCTAGAAGTAAGTGTAGAGAGGAATTATCGTTATATCCTCTAACCGTTATATTGATCCCTAAGAATGCTATGGACAACCATGTCCTCTAAAATCTGTTGTGTATGAGATTTCATAGACTAGTCTGAACCCACTCACTATGTATAACCCACAATGCCAAGGGTCAGAAAGTGAATTAAACTAAATCGGTGTAGAATTCTCTATGTATAATATATAAACCCCAAATGATGCCCCCCTCGTTAGGTGTGCATGCGATGTCACTGATAAGAGAATGCGTCCCCAAAAGAGGACCAAACACATGAACTCTATAACTCTTCCTTGCAGGGGGAAAGGAAATGTACTTAGATAGAAACCAAGGTATGACACAAACAACGAAGGCTAGCCAAAACAAGTGCTAGTACGAACAAGAATGCATATAAAAGACAATGTGTAAGCTACACAAATAGTGGATAAGATATCAAGCAAATGTAGTAATGTAAACACGTAGAAGAAATAAAGTAAGTCTACACAAAGCAAGTTGTAAACATGGGACATCACTCAACGATGTCGCAAGGCATACAATGCCATCATTACCGCATACAACAAAATAATTGTGCACACCGAACAAAGGGAAAGTCCCCCATACATGATAGCAAACAATAACAGATAAAGTACAAACAACAAGTAGCCATGGAAGAAAATAATCCCTACATAAATAGATGTTGCACATGAAGCACCCATTAACATGTTAGAAAGACAACTCAGTATGTCAAAAGCATGTATAAGCAAGTAATGTAAAGTGCTAAGTACAAAAATTAAACAATAGTACCTATGAGAGACATTAATGTGGATGCCCCCATTGACCAATATAGGAAGGGTAGAAGGCGAGCATCCATGCCGCGTGCAAAAGACCTGTATCTGCGATCACAACTAGAAAAAGAGGTGAATACGTATGTGTGTATGATATAGAAAAATGACATACAATTAATGCAACTAGCATGTGTGCTAAAGTGACTCACCTGAGGCACGCGCAAGTAAGCACCGAGTAAAAATAACCATAATATGTAGTATGTTGTGGATGGATGGAAGTGGGAAAGCATCATCTAGTGATAGGAACTGCGTGCCCCCTAAGTGAGTGGAAACGTATGACAATGAGGTTCATTTTGTTTTCATCATCAGCAGGTCTCATAACGAGCTTCTAGATCAGAGTGCAATCATTCCAGAAATGGTCAAAGGATACTTAACAATTTATCTAACATGCTACTGAAAAGTGAATGTGTATAATGGAGTTTATATTCATTCTATATAACATGTATATGTGTGAACATAACTAGTTGTAGCATATATGTATAAACTAGAGTCTACGTATAATTTATGATTCTATCATAATCGTATATCAACCTCATCATATGAATAAAAGGGAGTGGTGATGTAACCTTTAAAGTGTATACCACTACTAGATTATAGAATAGGTGATGATTTATCCTAAAGCATATGTCACTAGCCTAGGAATACCAATTGATGAAAGGTCGAATTGTAAATGTGTGATGAACATAAGGTCCAAAAAATTTGATTTGTGTCCCCTCGACAGTCGAGTATGGTCCAAGGAACTAATGTGCATCATAGCCCAATGACTGCAACTTGTCGAAAAATCGAAGTTGTTTCAGAGGACTGATGAGACAACCATATGATTTGTGCCATGTCCCAAATGTGCGATGTGTACATTGCAATGCAAGATGCTGTAGAATGTCCAAAGTGTAATGTATGCGCCAAAGGCGCTGCCAATGTTTTGTAGATAAAAGGGAAATTTGCAGGTAACCATACCCAAAAATTTTGTTTTGGCCCCAAGGAAGTTTGACAACGTTCGAAAGAAGCCCAAAATTCTCTTCCGAAAATCAAGTTTTAAGGACTTAGCCATTTTTCAGTCTTTTCAGAAAAGGCGCTGATAAGTTCCTGTCGACATGCTGAAGGTGCGCCAAAAGGCGCTGATAAGTTCCTGTCAAGGAAGTTCATGCTGACATGCCAAAGGGTGCGCCAAAGGGCGCTGAGGAAGTTCATGTCGACATGCCAAATGGTGCGCCATTTCCAAAGGCGCATGGAAGTTCATGTTGACACAACAAAAGGTGCGCCAAAGGGCGCTGATAAGTTCCTGTCGACATGCTGAAGAATGCGCCAAAGGGCGCTGATAAGTTCCTGTCGACATGCTGATAAGTGCGCCCATTTCCAAAGGGCGCTGACAAGTCCTGTCGACATGCTGAAATGTGCGCCAAGGCGCTGAGAAGTCGCTGTCGACATGCTGAAAAGTGCGCCATTTTACACTAAAGAGTGGTTTCTTCTTGGGATCCATTGATCATTTTTGTAAGATATTTAAAAAGCATGTTGGCATACACGATGACTTCATCCATGTTGCACCATGGGATGTTGCCATCCAAAAACTTGCCCAAGTCAATTGTTGACTTTTTAAATATCTTTGTAAATAGTGGTTGGCTCCTTTTTGCCTTCTTTCCTTCTCCTCTCTTCTATAAATATTGGAATACTTGTTGTATTCAGGGTGAACATTTTTTAGATGAAAATAGAAGTGAGGAGAGAAAGACTTTGAGCTTTCTTGTAACAGAAGAAAACAGTAATACAAATATTAAGACTTTGTGCTCAATAGCTGTGTTATGCATTAGATCTTCCTTACGTTAGATCTGTGTGTGTTTAATCTGTTGGATCCATATCTACTTTTCTGTCATTTGCTCATCAGTATTGCTTTGTTTATTTATGCAAGTAGGTTTGGCTCTGTTTACTACCAACCCAAAAACATAAATCTTCTGACCTTTCTGCTTTGGAATTCATTTCTTTTCTTCCTTCGGATCTGTTCTTTCTCTTTTCCCTCTTTCATTCCTTTCTTTTCGCAGCCTGAAACACTCTACTGGGATGAGATCCCAAACCCCCGAAGGCAGAATCTGTGAGACTTGCATAGATTCCTGCTGGTAGAATAGCAATAAACCAGTTTCGCTTTGCTGACTCAAAGAGGGGCTAAGCCCTGCACACTGTTGGCTCGTCTATCCATAGATCTGTCCAGGCGACAGATTTTCGGACCAACAGTTTTTGGCGACTCCGCTGGGGATCGAATAGATCTGTCAGATCTATGATGGTAGTAAGATAAAAAATCAGAAAAAATCAAAGGATTGCTGCCTGTTTGCAAATCTGAACTTTTTGTTAAAAATCCAAAAATTTGCAAAAGTGCTCAAATTGAAAAATTTTCTTCTGAGAGTCATAGATCTGGTCCAGTTAAAGATCTTTAGTTCGCTGAGTTTTTGAAAAAATCAGTATTTTGCCATAGATCTGAGTTTTTGACTGTTTGCAAAAAAGTTTGAAACCCTCTAAAAAAAAAAAGAGTTAAAATCAGATCAAAAAATCAGCATACTAATCTTCCCTGCCATCTTATCCTCGTTGTAATTTGTCATTTAACCGCAATCGGTTTTCTGAAGAGGATAGTTTTTAAATATCTAGAAAAGTGCCTGCTGCTGGTTTTTGACAGAAAAACCAGAAAATCGGCAAGTACAACCAAAAAGAAAGTTTAAATCTGCGCCATAACATTGCAGATCTGGAAGGTACGCTGGCAGGTGAGCCATTTACGCGTGGCAGGCGAGCTCGTGGAGAAGTCGATCCTACTTTCGATCGGCTTCAAAGGCACAATTTCAGTGTAGCACCGACGCGCTTTTTATCACTAAGTTCAGCTGATCGGTCATCCAGAAGCGCCTCACCCCCACGGAAGAGCCGGTTTTCACAGGGGGCATCCACGTCCCTTTGTAGTGCTTTGCTTCTCAGCGGGACCACCCTCCCAGCTCGTGTTCTCTTTCCAGCCTTTCAAATGGCGGTACCATGGGGGAATGCTATGGGTCCTCTTGCACTACCACATCCAGTTCACGCGCTCCCTCACGGAAATCGAAAGAATTTTCCCAAATTCGACGGGAGCGGAAATCAAAGCACGGATTCCCACATATCTGCATTCATCATGTCATGCAGTATTTTGGATGTGACCCACGAAGATGTGTCGGTTCGCCTTTTTCTGGAAACCCTACAAGGACCTGCAGCTGAATGGTTTCAGCATTTGCCGGCCGGATCTATCACCAGTTGGGCCACCTTGCGGGATGCTTTTGAAGATAGGTACAAGCCTTCAGAGGATGCATTTGCATTATTATCACGAATCACTCACCTGAAGAAGGAGGCGAATGAGACCATGCGCGATTTTGTCACCCGGTTCAATGCACTAATCAACCGTGTCCCTGTTGCCATGCTTCCAACGCCGGAAAATCAAAAGTGTTTCTTCGTAAACGCTATGAGCTCGAAAGTTAGTTTCTTGCTCCTTCAGGAACGAGTTGCCACCTTGGTTCTAGCCCAAGCCGCTGCCATTCGCATAGAGGATAATCTAATAATATCCGGCGAATTAAAAAAGGAATCAGCCAAGCCTAAATCTTTGGGCCCTTCACCCACCACTTCGTCTGATCCAGCATTCCAAAAGATGGCAAACGATTTGCTTGCATTGAAGAAGCAGTTGGCCCAGGCCTCTCCCAGTTCCTCATACCGGGATATCCCGCGGAGGAATTTCGTTCCTAACAATGTTTCACAAAGACCGCGCTTACCTACAGCTGCTCCACGGTTGGCACTTGAGGCCCCTCCGGTCAATGCTCTGGCCGAGATTGAAGAAGAAGAGCAGTATTATGAAGAACCTTCGTCTCAAGGCGAAGATGATCAAGATGTCGGTGAACCGACTGGCGACTCTACTATCGGGTATATGGAATTTGATGAGGAAGAATCTGATGAAGAAGAGGGTACCCAGGGGTATGCAAGCGGGCAGTCATATGCTGTTTTTACTCGTTCGCAAGGAAAAGAAGCGGAAGTTGCTGCCCATGTCCAGCAGGAGAAGGCCGTGTCAAACACGCCTCCGATCATTGCTAAAAGAGGTAATCCTCTTCCTACTCAACTCCCTGGCAAATCTTTTGCAAAGAGATCTTTTCCCCCTATCTCTCCTCCAAATCAGTCCTCTCACATTCCTACTAAGACCACCAATCCTATTCCATCATCGCGAGGTGAGGGACTCATTCCTTTACCAACGCAACCCTTGGCCGCGTTTGATATTATAGATCATGCAAAAAAGACCAAGATCCAAATGTCTGAAGCTGAGTATCTTCAGTCAAACCCCGAACAGCTTGTAAGATTAACTAAGTATATCCAAAGTCAAGCTGTTATACCTAATCAGGCTTCCCCAAAAGGAATCCTTTCCACTCCCCCTGAATCCCATATAAATGTTGCTTCAACATCTGCGTCAGGCAAGATAGAACCTTTCTATCTCTCTCTTCTGATCAATGGTCACAAGCTGAGTAACTGCATAATTGATTCCGGGGCTTCTGATAATGTCATGCCGGCAAAAGTCACCCATGCTTTGGGCCTCACTCTTACCAAGCCTTTCGGCCGATGTTATTCTTTGGAAACTAAGCAAGTTCCGTTGGTTGGCCAAATCAAAGACGCGCAATTTGCATTTGCGGCTTTCCCGGATAAAAGAGTAAAAATGACAGTCCTCGTTGCTGACATTCCGGCAGCATATGGAATATTGCTGGGAAGAAGTTTTTGCAGCGAAGTTGGTGGAGAAATTCATATGGACTGGTCCAAAGCTAGAATTCCAGTCAAAGGCGTAATGCAGACTTTGGAGCCAGAATCACAAAAGAAATACTTGGTTACCAACTCTGAAGACCCCAAAGCTCAAATCCTTTTTGAATCATCAGGGATGGGGAATTACTTCTTATCTACTGAGACGGATAAAACAGGGGCTGTTCTCGTTCAGGAAGGAGATCTTAATAAGATCTGGACATTGCAATTCGATGGGAGCTGTGCAACTAGTGGATGTGGCGCTGGGGTCGTGTTGATATCTCCTGAGGAAGAAGTCATTCCTCTCTCTTTCAAATTGCAGTTTTTCAACACCAACAATACTGCTGAGTATGAATCTCTCTTACTCGGTATGCAAGCCGCAAAAGAAAGAGGAATAAAAAATCTAAAAGTACAAGGTGATGCTGAGCTGGTTGTAAATCAAGTCAAAAGGATTTATCAAGTAAAGAATGAAAGACTCAGGCACTACCGTAATGCGGTATGGGACAGCATTGAGGAGTTTGATGCCTTTTCAATTGAATCAATTCCAAGAGCTCAAAATGACATGGCTGATTCATTGGCCTGTCTCAGCATCTCTCATGCTCCCACATCCAGGTTTGAAAACAAACAAGTACACCATTGAGGTGGTTTTCCGCCCGAGCGTGCCAGACAATTCTCAGCATTGGCAGGTGTTCAATGATGATAATCAACTCATTGCCTTTCTGGAGAAGGCAGAAAATTTTAAAGAATTGTATTTCGAAGGATCCACCTCTACATGCCGTGAATCAATCGACGGTCAAAACCACGAATCAAAGGAGAACGACGGCGTATGTCAGCTCAAAGGAAATAAAATTCCGAAGGGCCTGGTTTCTCTGGAACGCCTGTTTGACAGGCATGACCGTTTTGTAAGAAAGAAGAGGCGAGATGATCCTGGCTCGTCCCCAGAAACCGAACCGGTCAATATAGGTTCGATAGAACACCCGCAATTCGTGAACATTGGCAAATGTTGCACGCCTGAAGAAAAGCGAAAATTTGTCAAGTTGCTGAAAAAATATATGGATGTATTGGCATGGTCTTATGCCGATTTAAAGTCCTTCAAGCCAAAGGACGTTCAGCATGATATTCCGTTGAAAGACGATGCCAAAGCCTTCCGCCAGAAGCAGAGGCACTATAATCCCAAGATTTCGGGTACCATCCAGGCCGAAATTCAGAAGATGCTAGACGCAAGAATCATCTTCCCTATCCATCACAGTACTTGGGTAGCAAATATTGTGCCAGTGCGCAAGAAAAACGGTGAAATACGCATCTGCGTAGACTTTCGAAATTTGAATCAAGCTTCGCTGAAAGACAACTACCCTCTTCCGATAATGGATCAAGTTCTGCAAGCAGTAACTGGATCAGAGATGCTGTCCATGCTTGACGGTTTTTCAGGTTACAATCAGATTGAGGTTTCACCTGAAGATCAATTCAAAACAGCATTCACTACTCCCTGGGGTACATTTGCCTACAGCAGGATGCCTTTCGGCCTAACTAATGCTGGTGCCACTTTTCAGCGGGCCATGGACTTTGCATTCAAAGGTATGATGGGAAAAGTCATCGTGGTTTACCTAGATGACTTAACCGTGTTCTCTAAACAGCGAAATGATCATTGTGATCATTTGGAGCAAGTGTTGGCCAGGTGCCGAGAACATGGGATTTCCCTAAACCCAAAAAAGTCTGTTTTTGGAGTCACGGAAGGGAAGTTGCTAGGCCATGTGGTCAGCAAAGAAGGAACAAAGATAGATACTGAAAGAGTTAAGGCTATTCAAAGCCTTACTCTGCCTACAAGCAAGACTGGTGTTCATTCTTTCTTTGGAAAGGTGAACTTTCTCAGGCGTTTTGTTCCTGACTTTGCCGAGAAGACCCGTCACATATTGAACATGATGAAGGGGTCACCAACTTTCAGATGGAGTGAAGAGGGGAAAAGGTCATTTGAAGAAATAAAAGCTTCTGTTGCTCATGCACCAGTCCTGGTATGTCCCGATTTCTCCAAGGACTTCATCATGTATAGTTATGCATCTGAGCATACTGTGTCTGCCATCTTAATGCAAAAGAACTCGGAGGACATTGAATCCCAGATTACATTCATGAGTTCTCCTCTCAAGCTTCACGAACTGAAGATGACTCAGCTGGAAAAGCATGCCTTTGCCGTTGTCAAAGCAGTGAAGAATTTCAGGTATTACATTCTAAACTCGCATACGGTGGTGCTGGTCCCTGACACGGCGGTGAAATCAATTCTAACTCAGCAGGAGTTAGGAAGTTTGTGGGGAAATTGGATCGCAAAGGTCCAGGAGTATGACCTGGATATTAAACCAACCAAGCTGGTAAGGGGCAAGGGCCTGTGTCAGCTAATGGCTGAAAACAAAGATTCAGAAAACCCTGGTGAAAGGGGTGACTACACCGATGAAACACAGGACCGGCAAGAAGAGCCTGATTCTCTGCCTCTGGTTCTATTTGTTGCAACTAGTGATGAGTGGTACTCCGACATCGCTTTCTTCCTTACCTACGGCGAATGCCCGATGCACCTAACTGCAAAGGAGAAGCGCACTATAAAGCTCAGGGCGGCTAAATATGTCATCTGGGATGACGGCTTATATAAGCGCGGGATAGATGGCATCTTTTTGCGATGTGTCGACAAGCCCCAGCAAGTAAAACTACTGGAAAGTTTTCACAATTCAGCTTGTGGAGGGCATTTTTCTTCCTCCGTGACGGCACACAAGATCATTCGAGCCAGGTACTATTGGCCAACGCTCTTTCAAGATACAGCCACTTGGGTGGCAAAGTGTGAACCCTGCCAGCAATTCGTCGGCAAGCCCAAGCTGGCTGCCTTTCCCCTAAGGCCGGTCATTATCAATGAACCATTCAGGCAATGGGGAATTGATTTTATTGGCGCACTCAATCCTCAATCGAGTTCCAGACATAGCTATGTCCTTACAGCAACGGATTACTTCACCAAGTGGGTGGAAGCCATACCTGTCAAGCATGCCACTTCTGAGGTGGTTTGCAATTTCATTAAAGAAAATATCATTGTCAGGTTCGGCGTTCCAAACAAAATTGTTGCTGATAATGCTTCTAACTTCTCCTCACGAGAAGTTATTAGTTTTTGCTATGAATATGGGATAACCTTGGCTCACGCATCCGACTATTATCCTCAGGGAAATGGTCAAGCGGAATCCAGCAACAAGAACTTGGTGGCCATCATACAAAAACTGGTGGAATCAAATCAGCGGATGTGGCACAAGTCTTTGTACGACGCTTTGTGGGCAGACCGCATTACTCCCAAGAGATCTCTCGGCATGTCACCTTTTCAAGTGTTATATGGCACTGATGCCGAACTTCCCATTTCCGCGGAACTTCCTGCTCTGCGCTTGGCACGAGCGATTGAAGATGAAACTTTCCAGAATTCTCTAGAAAAGAGAATCATGTATCTGGCAGAACTTGAAGAAAAGAGAGTGAAGGTGGTCGATAGGATCACTGAACATCAGAATCAAGTTAAGAGGCTTTTCGATAAGAAAGCCAAGCAAAGAGATTTTCAAGTGGGAGATCTCGTCCTTTTGTGGGACAAGCGAAGAGAGCCAAAGGGCATGCACGGAAAGTTTGATTCCCTGTGGAGAGGGCCCTTCAAAATCAAGCAACTCAACGGAGAGAATAGTTTCTATCTCTCGTATCTGGATGGAACTGAGCTCCCGCTTCCCTATAGCGGGCAGCATCTGAAGATCTTCAGGAAGTAGAGCTTGCTCTCTTCTTTGTACAATTTGCTTTAAGTTGTGTGTTTGCTTTCGTCGTGTGTTTGCTTTCGGTTTGTCGTGTGTTTCTTTTGTTCTCCCTCCGGTCCCCCTTGTTTTTGACTCTGTTACCCAATGGATAGGCACATGAGATCTGGGATTCTCTACCCTTAAGTTTCACTCAAAGATAGTCCCCAGAAAGAGCCAGCTGTTATCCTGCAAAATTGTCAAGGGAAATTTGCAGGTAACCATACCCAAAAATTTTGTTTTGGCCCCAAGGAAGTTTGACAACGTTCGAAAGAAGCCCAAAATTCTCTTCCGAAAATCAAGTTTTAAGGACTTAGCCATTTTTCAGTCTTTTCAGAAAAGGCGCTGATAAGTTCCTGTCGACATGCTGAAGAATGCGCCAAAGGGCGCAAGGAAGTTCATGTTGACATGCCAAACGGTGCGCCAAAGGGCGCAAGGAAGTTCATGTTGACATGCCAAACGGTGCGCCAAAGGCGCATGGAAGTTGCTGTCGACATGCTGAAGAGTGCGCCAAAGGGCGCTGATAAGTTGCTGTCGACATGCTGAAGAGTGCGCCAAAGGGCGCTGATAAGTTCCTGTCGACATACTGATAAGTGCGCCCATTTCCAAAGGCGCTGACAATGTGATGTCGACATGCTGAAAAGTGCGCCATTTTACACAAGAGTGGTTTCTTCTTGGGATCCATTGATCATTTTTGTAAGATATTTAAAAAGCATGTTGGCATACACGATGACTTCATCCATGTTGCACCATGGGATGTTGCCATCCAAAAACTTGCCCAAGTCAATTGTTGACTTTTTAAATATCTTTGTAAATATTGGTTGGCTCCTTTTTGCCTTCTTTCCTTCTCCTCTCTTCTATAAATATTGGAATACTTGTTGTATTCAGGGTGAACATTTTTTAGATGAAAATAGAAGTGAGGAGAGAAAGACTTTGAGCTTTCTTGTAACAGAAGAAAACAGTAATACAAATATTAAGACTTTGTGCTCAATAGCTGTGTTATGCATTAGATCTTCCTTACGTTAGATCTGTGTGTGTTTAATCTGTTGGATCCATATCTACTTTTCTGTCATTTGCTCATCAGTATTGCTTTGTTTATTTATGCAAGTAGGTTTGGCTCTGTTTACTACCAACCCAAAAACATAAATCTTCTGACCTTTCTGCTTTGGAATTCATTTCTTTTCTTCCTTCGGATCTGTTCTTTCTCTTTTCCCTCTTTCATTCCTTTCTTTTCGCAGCCTGAAACACTCTACTGGGATGAGATCCCAAACCCCCGAAGGCAGAATCTGTGAGACTTGCATGTGTGAACTGAAGCACAAGAGTGTATAATTAGGCAATGACAGTTCTAGAATGTGAGATGAAAATGCATATATGAAAATTCAAAGATGATATATGAAATTTTTTTGATAAAGCTTCTAGATTGGGTGGAATTGTATCACATACTATGCCCCCTAATTTTATATGAATGAATGAACTAACCAATGATAGTGAAGCACGATAAGTCCTCCATCTTGATGCTTGTGGTGATGAAATTATAGGACCATGCTCTAATAGTGGTGGTATGGTAGATAAAAATGTTGTGATGGTGAATGAAGTCTATATGCATGCGAGGGATGAATATATGATGAAGGTATTTGTGGCATAGTAAAATACGTCGGTGATGGAGATCTATACGAGGCTGAGTGAGAAGGTGATGAAGATCCATGTGGAATAAACTTGAGGTGGTGATATGTATCGTGATGCAGTGACAGACTTAGGAATGGGTCTTATGCCTATGTGTAGGACTAGTAGAATGATGCAGTCGTGTAAATGATGCTCGAGTAGGTGAGTTACAAGTAGAATGTTATTTGAGGAACATATAATGTGATGTTCTAGAAGCAGAAGATGACATACTAGTTGTTGTGTAAGGAGATGACGACCATAGAATAGATGGAGGGACACCGTTAATAGAAATGACATGTTATGTGGTGGATAATCTTGATTCATAAATGATTCATAGAAATGATAGACTGAGACCAATGAATCTAATTAAGGCCTATGTAGCATGGCACATCCATCAACTATGTTTCCAATAAGAAAATGAATGAGTAGTAGTAAGAGGACCAACTATAACATGTTATTTAACATTTCCATAGGGTTTGTTGAAAGGATATTTTATTTGCGATGGAGGATAATATGGTATCCCTAAGATGTGAAGTAGAGCATGCACAGTAGGATGGGTCAACCTTAGTATTATGATGGGTCGAGCCAATTATGCTTTGATATTTGATTCGATGTAAAAATTTTCTAAACTAGTCGAAGAATAGAAATGATCGGTGGTGATATTTATAAGGATCTCTTGATTTAAGAGGGAGGTACCGCGTGGTGATAGTATGATTGAAGAATCAGATGTCTTCGTGTCAGTGTTGAGAGTCATTGTTAAAGAGCTTGAGCTTACCATTATCGTTGCTCAATGAAGAGTTAGTGGATTCTAGAAACTCGAGTTTTTTCATCAACGAGATCTTGGATGAGTGTAACGAGTTTGAAAAATGTATTTGTCAAATGTCCCACACAATGATGATAATTGGAGAGGAAGCTCTCATGGTTTAATTCCTACCTTTTGTTCGTGATGGGTCTAAATCGAGTGGTGAAGGAAGAGTAATAAGGTTACTGTTGAGAATTTGTTTCAATATAAGATTTGGAGCCATTGGAAGTATGTTAAGCATGCACCTAGGTTGTTGTGATTGAACCTCTTTACAAGGAGTAACCACGTTGACGGTGATTTTAACATTGGTTGGCTTATTTGTAGATGGTTTAAAGGGAACTCTTATTTTTAAAATGAGTGTTAGATGAATCATGTTCTTGATACTTAATTTTACCTATTTTTATAAGGGTTTAGTCTCATGTAGCTTAAGAGTATGGAAGAGCTTATCGAATGAAGGAGAGGTATCAAAGTTAACAATCTCTTGGACAGGCGGTAAAAGACAATGAATGAAAATGTCCTGAAGTTTAGAGTCTTCAAGCACATTTTTTATCTTAGCGATATTATCCTTATACCTTAAAACATAGTTAGAAAAGTGTTCATTCGATCCTTGTTTAAGTTACACTAGCTGAGTGTAAGAGATCTTAGAGTAAATATTAATGGAGAAATACGTAAGAAAGGCATTAGATATATGTAGGAATCAAGTTACCGAATGAGTAGGTAGGTCGTAAAAATAACGCATTGCATATTCATGAAGACTATGAGGAAATATTTTAGCTAAGAGGATATTATCATCATGAAAATATAGAGAAGCTACATGAAACGCTCTAAGATGCTCATATGGGTCACCATATTGCACACTAAAAATGGTAAGCTTAAGGGTTAAAATGGTAGGAAGAAGGGAGTAAGTAGATATGGAAGGTGTAAATGGAGTATTCAATAATAAGGTAGAATATAAATATCGCATGATACAAATGAAGTGGCTTGTTGAAACTTACAGATTTGAGCTTGAAGGTCGTGATAAAGAGAAGTTATGTTTTTATTTCCAATGGATGAAACCTAAGGTTCATGAGAAACTAAGGGTTTCATAAAATTATTGGTAGGAGTATGTGATAGAAACCCGAATAGTAGAAATAGATGGGAGAGTGGAATTAAGTTGTTGAGTGGATAGCCACATAAGTGTTGAGTTTCGCCAAACTAGTAGCTTGCTCACAAGCCACATATAAGAGTAAGTAGAGATCTTGAGGTTTATCAATGAGATGATCATTAATTACCTTAAGATGTTATTTAGTAAAACAACGTATGAGAGTGATCCATGATGAAAGGAGAAGAAACCCTATAATGAGAAGCTATGAATGAATATCCTAATAGTATGAATGAAGGAAGTGTTGAAACTTGTGGTTCAGAAAGAATGATTAACAAAAAAATGTAATATGATGCACTATAGTTAATCTAATCTCAGATGACATACACATGTGGTGAATTATTGTATTAAATAAGTGTGCAAACGAATCAAGAAATTAAACTAATGGAAATAGAAAACTCTAATGTGCAATAGAGATGAGGAAAGGACTCATCTGAATAGAGATTCCCACTGGACTGTGTTGCAGACGTGAATGGAAAATTCAGAAGCAGGAATGATTGTGTAGGAGCCCTAAAAAGTGATGGATCTAGAATGATTCTATAGACTGGAGTGCTTGAAGAGGGATTGGGGTGCCTGTGGGCACTCTGGTTTTCCAAATGGGTGCCTTGGTCTATTCAAAAGCTCTGAAACTTAGTTTCACAATCTCGTAAGGTGGTCCAAAACCCTCACTATTTGTTACATTACACTTTTTTTCCCTGTGTCGAGATGACATTGATAATCCAAGATCAAAGAAATACTTGTAAAACCATAAACAAACATCAATCCCTATAAAAATAAAAATGCATATGAATAGGGACAGACTGACCTTAGTTGCCATAATAGTGGACTTGCTAACTGAGAACTGAACTACATTATCGACCCAAATGTAGTTCTATGTGTGTGTGTGTGAAACATGTTCTAGGTTACTCTTGTGCCAATCACTACATTATTATGATAACGAGCTAACTATGTGTAGAAAAATGTAATAAAATGGTGCATGGAATAGAATAAATCCTCCCCATATGTTGGGTACGATGCAGATGATCCAAGCTTTGTCTTGGTGATGGAGCTATGTGGATGGAATGATCTCTAATGCAATAGATGGATGCAACTCTAGGTGGATGATAGTAGTGACTAGTGCTTAGTCCTTCATTATGGTCTCATAACTTTATATTTATAGGGTTCTCTTGATCTAATTTTGTAATTAACCCCAAAATGGTTGACCATTAAAAAGATAGAGACCTCAAATGGCTAGAAAGAGCCCAAAAAAAGGTGGAAAAGTTGAAAAAGGACCAGGGCACCCATGGTGGGACTAGAGCGCCCATGGGCGACCCAGTACTA
Organism: Taxus chinensis; assembly: GCA_019776745.2. Lineage (NCBI taxonomy): Eukaryota > Viridiplantae > Streptophyta > Pinopsida > Cupressales > Taxaceae > Taxus > Taxus chinensis. Next base: position 21,210,761 of record CM034149.1, read on the forward strand.
GCCTAATCGCTCTAGTCAAGGCTGAGATAACACAAAAGTGATAAAATAGACTGGGTATGTATGGTTTAGGTTGGGAATGACGAAGTAAAATAAAGCAAGATGGTAAAAATATGGGGTTAATTAGTACTTTCTTTACTCAAAAACCCTCTAAATATTAGTATAAGACCAAGACTAAATGTTGTCTAAAGTGCATGATTTTGTGTCTATAGTTCTCAACATTCACAACTAAATATATTCTCATATAATGAGGTAAATCCAAACAAAATGTATTCTTACCCACTTGTTCCAAAATTTCAAATGGGCCACATTGAAGAGGTTTAAGTTTATTAGCTTTACCTTGTAGCCTTTCTCTGCTCAAGTACAACCATAACTTGTCACCTACAAAGAAAGAATGCCCAACTCTGTGATGATCATGCCTTACTTTATACTTGGCCTGTGATTCTTTCAACCTCTCATATACTTGGAGACGTATCTACTAAATTTTCTCAATCAACTTCTTAGCTTTGTGAACTTTTAGATCCACTTTCTCGTTGTCTCTGCATGGTATTCTCAAAACAACATCAAATGCACTCGTAGAAAAATAACCAAAACATGTTTCAAAAGGATTCTTAATGGTAGAAGCATGAACTACACTGTTATAAGAATGCTGGATATATACTAAATTCTCATCCCAAGTCCTAGGATGTTTCTTGTTGCACCCTCTTAAAATTTGAACCAAGGTGCGGTTTACCACTTCCGTTTTCCCATCCGTTTGTTAATGGAAAGCAATAACCCTCTTCAGATTTGTATCCATATTTTCCCAGAAACTAGACCAAAACTTTCCAATGAATCGTGAGTCCTTGTCTGACACAATAGAATTAGGCAAACCAAAATGAACCCACACATTAATGAAAAATAACTCAATTGCATCATTGGATTTAATGGTCTTCTTGTAAGGAATGAGAATACACATTTTTACTAAATTGGTCCACTACCACAAAAATATAATCATACCCTTTCTTGGAAGTAGGCAAACTACCCACAAAATCTATGGAGATGCTCTCCCATGGCCGAGAAGGAACTAGCAATGGCATATATAATCCCAACTATCTGTTACTAGGATTTCTTGTACTACATAAAACACAACTCCAGATAAATTTGGAAACTTATACTTGCATGTTTGATTAATAAACATACCTTTGTAAATGTGAAACAATCTTTGTCACACCAAAGTGACCAACTACCTTAGAAGTGTGTACTTCCCTCATCAACTGAACTCTTTCCCCCTTAGGCACAAAAAGTGTATTGTTCTTGTAGAGCAACCCGTACTAGAAGTAGTATTCTCCCCTAAGCACAGAGCCCTCACTTGGGAGGTTTCTGCTGAAAGATTTCTCCAAAATCTACATCCCGATCATAACTTTCCTAATATGCTTTACATACACAAATCTCAAGAAGAGTTAATATTCCTATAGTTGAAAGTAAAGGAGGTCTAGATAACATATCAACTAACTAGTTAGTCACACCTTTCTTATATTTTATAATAAAATGAAACTACTGCAAGAAACCCATCTACTTATAGTGTCTAGCTTGTTGAAGTTTATTCTGAGCTTGAAAATATTGAAGAGGTTGGTGATCCGTGTGTATGATAGTTTCCTTACCCATCAGATAATGTTTCCTTTTCTTGACCACTTGCACACGAGCATACAATTCCTTATGATATATACGACAATTTAAAATGGTTCCATGAAACAATTCAGAATGATAACATATGAACCTACCTCCTTGAAGTAGGACAATTCCCATAACATAGTCACTAGCATCAATTTCTACTTTGAAAGGAAGCTACAAGTTAGGTAATTACAAAACTGGAGCATGACTAATCTTGTATTTAAATGACCCAAAAGAATCTTGTTGTTTCTTACCCCAATCAAAATCCTTATCACCTGTTGTCATAGAATGTAGCGGCGTTGCTATGGAAGGAAAGTTCTTGATAAACTTCCTCAAATACTGAATTATGCCAATAAAACTCCTGGTCTCAGTCAAACTAGATGGTGCAGGCCAATTCCGAAAGACCTTTATCTTAGCCAGATCAATCTTCAACTCTCCATCTCCAACCACATGCCCCAAAAAGACAAGTGATTGTTGAGAATACTCACACTTCTTCTCATTCAACACCAGTCGGTTCTCCTTTAGAACTTGCAAAACTTGATGCAAATGGTTAATATGATCCTAGAATTTCATCCAAGTACATAATGACAAAGGAATCAATAAATGACCTCAGTACCTCATTCATCAATCTCATGAAGGTAGCTGGTGCATTGCATGGACCGAACGGTAATACCAACCATTCATACAACCCTTTCCTGGTCTTGAACACTATTTTCCAGATGTTCGCTTCCTTTATTCGAACTTGGTGATACACAGATTTCAAATCAAGTTTAGTAAAATATTTAGCATTTTGTAACTGATCCAACAAATCATCAATTCCAAGAAGAGGGTACCTATTTTTGATGGTTATTTTATTTAATGCTTTATAATCAACACACATCCTCCATGAACCCTCTTTCTTTATGTGAGATGTGCACAGTCAAACAGTTTGATGAGTCGATGATTCAGATTGGTGTACACATTTTGAAATATCTTTAAAATTTTAAAGTTCCAAATATACATGGGTACATTAGCACTAGTGAAAATTAATATACCAAATTCAATTGCATTATATCACACACTAAAGTTTGTATCCACTTTTACACATAAATTGACACAATTTTACTAAGCAAGGTAGAAAATTTAGTAAGTGTAAAATCAAAGTTAAATTACAGTGGACCCCATGTTTCTATACATGAGATGTGTATAATCACACAGTTTGATGAGTCAATGACTTAGATTGGTGTACACATTTTGAAATATCTTAAAAATTTTAGAGTTCCAAATATACATGGGTACATTTGTGCTAGTGAAAATTAATATACCAAATTCAATTACATTATATCACACACTAAAGTTTGTATCCACTTTTACATAGAAATTGAAACAATTTTATTAAGTAAGGTAGAAAATTTAGTTAGTGTAAAATCAAAGTTAAATTACAGTGGACCCCATGTTGTTTCCTTATTATAAATATTAATGGTTTTTGTAAAATTATGGCTATTAAATTTACAGTTTGTATAATTTAAGGGTTGTATAAGGCTACATTTTGCAATTGGCATGTTATGTAATATATGGTTAAAATAAGCAAATACACGTTCTAGCCTATTAATTTATAGGTTTGACTCCACATGTGCTCAAATAATAGTTAAAGATAACATGAAAACAATGAATAATGCAAACACTAGATGTGATCTCTTGTTTAAGAGAGGCCCTTGATATGAATTGGAACAAATTGGATGTCTGAAATCCTCCACACACTACTAGACTCTTTGTTATGACAACTTAATTTCTTGTTTTATAATAGTTTGTTGATCTAGAAGTCAAAAATTACTAAAATGATATTTTTTTTATAATGGCAGGGGACTTAGGTGACTTGGTAGCCCATAAGTTTGAGCATTCATGCTCCACCTAGGTTCAAACCTCACTAAGTCCATACAAGGTGTGGGGCCTACCTTCGGGCAAATTGAAGCTCCCACCCCAGTGTTGATAGAAGTAGAATTTCCAGACCAATTTAAAAAAAAATTACTTTTATTTTCAGGTTCTAACTTACGTAAGATTTTTCGTTGTTACTTAATGTAATGAACTTAGAAACATGCTTTCATACCACATACTTTTTAAATTTTATTTGTGTGAATAATATGTAATATTTTAATTTAAAGCAATATAGCTCTATTTCATTACCGCTAATAAAAATTAGAGTAATAGAAGAAGAACAAAATATTTCGCCGGTAGGCGTTCAACCTTTGAAGATGTCTTGGCTGGAAAGTGTCAAATTTCGGTAGCTCCAATTTTTACAGGTTACCTGATTTTAGATATTTTTCTACAATTCTAGATATTTAAAATCCTAGATATCCACAGATTTTAGATATTTCCTAAAATAATATCTAGCAATCTGATTGTTCTAATTTAGATTTATTTTGAGGCTACAATTTTATCTACTTTTTGGACTATATACAATCTTTAATCTAATCCTGTCCATAATGAATGAGATTGTCATCTTCAGACTGAAGACACAGATTAACATTGAGGCTATAAAATCAGGTCTGAAGACCAGAACACAACTTTGATTTGGGTGCCAGCCAAAGTGAACATATATGATCATGTTCAGGTGCCCCACATTGACCCTGTAAACAATGAAACTCCCAATTTCGTTGAAAATTTTGCATCCAAATCGACCACTTCCCCTTCGTTAGAGGCCTCCAGACCGCTATCGCAAGTTCATCTGTTAAATGTGAAATATGAAGAGGCATCCTCCAACTTAGTTTTAAGAGTGCATCATTCATTAGGGGATGGCATATCTCTCATGTTGCTCTTATTGGCATGTACCAGAAAGGTCGGTGACCTCGATTCACTCCCCACAATCCCATGCCAAACAAGGTCCAACAAATTCAGTGGGCCTAATAACATAGGACTCCCTTAGGGCTCTCTTCCCCCTTTTTCTCATCATTTGGTATACAATCATTGATGTCTTGTATTTTGTGGCTAACATAGTCTGGATTAAGGATAGTGAGACGCTAATTAAGTGATTTGTTAGACTTCTTGTTACCAGGTCTCAAAGGGTGCCATCTACACATATAGATGAGTATGACCATAAACAATTATCTTTATACTCTCTAACTCTTACAAAATTATCTATTCTTTATAAAAATTATCTATTCTTTATAAAAATTGTAAATATATGCAGGTATGGATATAGACTATACTATTATATATAAACTAGCAATTGCACATGAGTTACAAATTACGTCGGAGAGGATAAAAATGTTAAGTTTGTTAGAGTTGTAATTTACAGCGAAATGTATGCAAACTTAAAACTAAACAATATTTTTTCTACAAAGTGAGAATAATCAAACATGTGGCACATTATTATAGTGCAAACTTATTTTTCAAGATTGCTTCATTTAGCATTACTAATAATCGCCACAAGTACATTCTCCCTTTTTAAAATGAAGGAAATGGTTCTCATTTCTCACAACAATTTCTCTTGTAATAATCTTGGAGATAATTTTCGTTGTAGTGTCGAAATGAGGACATCATGAAAGGTTTTTGACAAGTGTAATGGTGGTTCCAAGGGGGCGTGTTTAACCAATCAAGTGCAGTTCCTAACTTTTTACTGTGGGGTAGAAATAATTCTTTTTTCTCCACTTCCACATCATTAAGTAAATGTGTTTAATATGAAAAATAACTTGTTGCCTTCATTTCTCAAGCCATGTTCTCCAACTTTGCAAAGATCTCCTCTGTCTGTAAATGCAATCTATAATTTATGATATGTCTCTTGGCCTTCAATCCAGCTACATCCAAATATTTTCTTAATTTCTCTATCTTTCATCAATCTCCGTATCATTTAAGCCTCACCTCACCCAGGGGTTGAATTTGATGGCCACCTATGCCTGAAACAATTTTTAGATGACAGTTTTTTTCAAATATTACCTTTCAAAAATATAAAATAGTGTTATTTTTATACTATTAATAAAATATATAAAAAATTATTGTACATATGTTTCATTATTTTTAATATATAATAGTATATTTTACATATAGATATATCTAAAAAATCACGGTGATACTTCAAATATGCAAGTCACTTTCTCTTTGTGAACATGGATGCCACAAAGACTTGTCATTTGCTTTCACTACTTGGAGCCAAGGAAAGGCCGAGGCTTTTTAAGGCCGATTTGAGCAAAGCTGACAACTTCGATGCATCCATTAATAGTTGTGAACGCGTCTTCCACCTTGCAATGCCTCTTTTCTTCCACGCACAAAATCCAAAGGTTACTAACAATCGTTGGTTTCATATAAATTTATGTACATGTTTGTGATGATAAGTTGTTGGAGGTGGAGAAAAGAAAAAATGAAAAACTGATGGTTCTCTGCACTCATTTTAGTTATTTATATGGCCATTTTATGCACAATAATTGCATTATATTGTGTTAATGTTATGTCTGTCATTTGGGATTGCATTACGCACTCAATATTACATATGCAACGTGATATATCCTCATATGTATTGTCTCCTTTATGATTAGATAATTCTTGTTTTTCTCCCCCTCATTTTTTCAAGTGACTTCTTACTATCACATGAAAATGAATTACTAAATTAGTTTTAGTACATGGACATTCAAAACATAATAAAACCAAACAATATTATTATATAAGAGAATTCCATTTACATCTTATCCGGCGTAACTTGCAACTGATGTGCAATTGCTAGTTTAACGTCTGCGAGGCTACAAAGACAGCCTAGAGAAGGGTGATTAAAGCCACTCAAGTTGCTGCCAGTATTTCATTGAAAAGCCAAACAGGACTCGAGCCTTATCCATCTTTCCAGTACTGAAACATGGGAAGTATATCGGCTACAACTCTTCTCTGTCACTCGTCAACAACCAAATCATGTAATTCAAGCGAAGGTCTGTCCAGTTTTCCTCCCATCTCTACTAACGGTGAACGGATTTCTACTCAGTTGCAGACTAGAAGAAATCTGCTGCTAACACTGTTGAGTGGGCTCACACTTTCTACTGCAGATTGTAAACCTGCACAAGCTTTTTCTTTAGGCATTTGTAAGTTGAATTTCACATCCCACTCTCGTTTCATTTAATTGTAGTTTTTCTTTTTTAGCCGCTAAATTACACATTGAACTGAGCGAGCGTTGGCTAATTTACTTCTATAAAAATAGCGAAGTCTTTAGCCAGCGGTCAAAAGTATCATTTCTTTAACATTGAGCAACCTTTATTCTGCATGGAAGAGAAGATAGATAGAGATTTTAATAACGTTGGTGAGACTAAAACAGTCTATAGGACCCTAAGAACCAAAAATATAACAAGAGAGTGAAGAAGCTGACAAAAAAGGAGAAGAACTTAAACGCTGAAATTCACAAGCCTGCCACTGTTCTGCCCCTGAAGATTATTTCCCCTGCTGCGGAGAAAGGCGATCGACTTAATTACTCTTAGGAATTTAGGATCCATGTGCAGTTAATGGATGCTGGAGAGGGTTCTGGCGCCTGTTTATGTTGCCACACACAGCTGAACCCAGAAAACTCCCAAAGATGCAGCAATGTGGAAAGAACCTTAAAACTCTGATTAATAATATCCTCTGCAAATCCTTAATTTTATTTTCTGTAGTTTTATGTACTATAGCACTGATTTCAAGCAAGGAAATCTTTCTTGGACATTGTAATGTCCCTTTCTAGGGCTGAAACTGAAGATAAGGGTTTGGGCTCAATCCCTGACCAACAAACTCTGATGTTTATGACAGCCACCAACTGGAAGTGCATTTAGCTACTAGAAGGAAACAAACTGGAAACAAACTGGAAGTGCATTTAGCTACTAGAAGGAAACTGAAATTTTTATGACAGCAATTGAATTGTGAAGACAGCCATCAATGATTCCACACAAACCCTAGCTGCGAACCAGTATTTATTCTTGTAAGGCAGTGAACTGTAATGGCACTTCAATGGCATCAATTCCCATGCAACACAAGCTGAAAATGACACAGAATGCTTCCAAATATTTTATTTAACCATGGAAATATTTATCCAGCCAATACACTCCAAAATAAATAAGAAATGAAGAGATAAATCACAACTGTAATTAATTAAATGACAGCAGAAGTACAGCCAACACATGGGGCTGGAAATAATGATTAATAAATCCCAAAGTCATTCCAAAGTGTGGATTCAGTTTCATAGATTATGAGGAATAATTACATCAACTCAAAATGCCAAAATGTGCCTTAGAAGGCACTTAACACAATACCCAAGAAAGTCGCCCAGGGATGGAAACGAAGGAATTGCACAAGAAATCTCCTTAGTAGCTCACTTGTGATCTCCTTCTGAGATCGCCCCAAAATGAATGAGGGTTTTCGTCATCAAACAAGGCCAAGAAAGGGTTTTGTTTTTCAAGGCAAGAAAGAGAAGCTTCACAAGCTCCAACTTCAAGAAAGTATTAATGGTAAAATGATGCACAACCTTCTCAAGCCAAAACGATCTCCTTATATATCCTCTATGTGGCACCAACTTCAATGCACACTCTTTGATGGAGGACCAACCTCCTTGGGAGGGTTATTTCTCCTCTATCTTCAACATATGTTTTCTACAAGACCGACCTGATTATGAAAATATAAGCTTTTTCTTTTTCTTTTCCCATTCCTTCTTTTTATTTCTTAATCCTTTTGGCTGACAAAAGAAATGAGTATTAAAAATGCCTTTATAATGTTAAGCTGCCCCTAAATGAAAAATTGACTAGGTCCAACGTAAAATATTATTAATTACTTTATTTTAGAAAATGGGACATTATAGTCCTTCCTTCCCAAATTTGCTTTCCCTCAAGCAAATGCAAGCTTTCATCTCAAGTGCCATCATACCGAGGTGAAGGAATAGGCTGTCGTGCTCACATAATCTGGATCTTGTGTTTGTAAAATGAAGGGGCTTTTTCCCAAACAAACTCTGAAATCCACTGCCCCTTTCTTCATTGAAGTCCTCTTCATCTTCAAGTTCAAAAACAACAGTAACAACTTCTTCCTTTGCATACTCAGCGGTGTAAAAGGCCTTCCAAACTACTGTAATCTCAGTCATAGAGCAAGAAATTGATGAATAATCAGCAGCTTGACAAACTAATCCATACCCCAATGTAGCATTCTCATTCTTCGTTCCATCCTTGTTAACTAAGGTGAAAGAACACTCCATATTCCCAAATACAAATGCAATTGAAATCAGGTGGGGGCTGCTAGAAATGATGACAATAGTAACAATGATGGCAGCTGGGCTCATGGCTGCCATAAAAATTCTTCCTTTCCCACTTGGGGTAGATAACACTTCATTCCCCAACTTTTGATTGCATTCTTCACTCAACGACAAACTCAGAAAATCAAACTTGAGCATCATGCAAAACTGATCCAAAGTCAAAAACCTAGAGTTACCTTGCTGTAGTGGCCTCCTTGGCTTCCCAAAAGGTGGTCCAGGTTGCCCTCTTTCCACTGTCCTAGGCCGGGCTGTTCCTTCCTCAAAGCCTTTACGATTCACTCCCAATCCAAGTATTGGAGGGACTCTATTTCTATGCAAAATGAAACCTTTTGCAATCACAAACTTGCCTTCCTCCATTATGGCATCTTCATCTTCAACTGCAATTCCATATTCGTCACCATATGCTCGCGTGGATACAAATTCAACTGCTCCTTTATTCTTGTGCCTACACAAAGAACAAACACATTACAAGAAACAAGAGCTCCCAATATCATTTCTTCATGCCCCGTAGGTATGGAAGCTAGCCCTCTTCCATGGCTTGCATTCTCATGATTTTCATTCAAGTGATGGAATCCCAAAAAGCCAACCATGCTGTCCCAAACACAGTTGTATCCATGCATCCCCTTCCTTAAAATCAAGATGATAATTGCTGGAAAATCTCCTACAGCTGACAACAACATGGAAAGGGGGCTGAAAATGTTTATGACAGCAAGTGAAAGGAAGGTACAACTGTCATATGGAAACCCTTCATGAATCTCCTCAAAAACAATGTAGTGGGGGCTGGGAACAAGTCATTATTGACTGAAAATGCTCCGAAAGTTTGAAAACTATCCCTTCTCATGATTGTCCTCTTATGTGTGGCACCAAATAGAATGTTGGAAAAACTGGGAATGTCTATAACAACAGTACAAACATTTATGGCGGCATCTTTTAAAATCCTCCAATCAAGACTCTTATTACTTCCAGTCATTCCTTCATGCTTTGGATTCTGTAAAAGATGTATTTTCGGAGAGATATTGCATTTTCCTTGTTGCTGTTATAAAAATTAGACTGTTGTACCTTGCTCTCATAAATTTCAGTTGGTTGTCATAATTTTTAGTTTACCATCTATTGGGGTTTATGCAATTTCCCTTTTGTTTCAGTTAGAGCTCGAAAGGGGGCATTATAGTGGTATCAAAGCATAGATCTTGCCAAGCTGTTGGGTAGCATGGAGTTAATGAGTAAAAATGATTTGAGAACAAAGCTTTGCAGAGCAGGAAGGAAACTGGAGCAACCATCTTATATAAAAAATGTTTTACTCGGTATTTTGGAGGATGCGACAAGCTGAATATTGGTCTGTGTTTTTGGCTGTGAATCCATCAATGACTCATCTGGTTAAGACCAAACTTTTGAGACACTCGGATCCGGATGTGAGATTTGTAGTTATCACTTGTATTAGTGAAATTACAAGGATAACAACACCATGAAAATATTTCAGTTGATGGTGGACAAATTTAAGGGTCTTGATAACATCACAAGTCCTTTTACTAAGAGGGTCACAATCCTAGAAACTATGGCAAAATTCAGATCTTGTGTGCTAATGCTAGATCTAGAATGTGATGATCTTATGCTACATATGTTCGAACATTTCCTTGCTGTTGTCCATAAAAATCATATAGAAAATGTAGTAGCCGCAATGCAAACCATTATGACTTTAGTCTTGAATGAGAGCGATGATACTTCACAACATTTAGTATCCTTACTAATGGCTGGTTTTGAACAGGAAGCCTCACTAGTTACTCATACACTAGCTAAAAATGTTATTTCTCAATGTTCAAAGAAGTTGAAGCCATATGTGACAGTTGAATGATATGGAGAGGTGTTGTTAGATGAAGAACCAAAAAAAGATTTAGATGCAACAAAATCTCCAAAGAAAAATGAAGATATCATGGAGCATGAGCCAAGGAAAGAAGAAAATTTTGATTTGCAAAATTGTGGAAAAAATTTGGTGGTTGAAGCCAAATCTCCAATTAATAATGATGATATTTAGCTTGTTGGAATTTTCCTTACAACAATCAATAAGAAACAAATTGATGGTGTTCTTGACTTCGGTGAGAACCATGATGATGTTCCATACATTTGTCAACAAAGTATGGAAGGAGTCAAGGCGAGAAGATCTTCACTTGTTGAAGAAGCAAAGGCAAAGGAGGGTGAACTCCTTATGGGTAGCCCACGGTATGACAATGATGACCATATTTCCGATTTGTTGTTTCCTCCTATGTCACTACCATATTTTTGTAATCATGGAGAATATTTTAAGAAGCATGTTAGGTCCAAAGAGACAACTTGCAACTATGGGCATGTTGCTTCTTCTATTCAAGACCAAGATTGCTTTGGCATGGGTGGTCTTTGGAGGATCAAGGTAAATGTCGTCTGTTGCACTTGGAATGGAAGAAAAATTATGAGAATGCATATAATGTTTGTTGTACATTCGAACCTCATTGTGAAGGATGAGATGCTACAAAATGGCTTCATCATCCCTTGCACGAAGAGGATCCAACAACTCAAGCTCACTGTGATGTCACTTTTTGGAGGCTGATTTTTGAAGACCTTAACCCATTCTTCTCCCCGTGGGTCTAAGGAAGAAATCGAGGGGAAGACCTGGATTACATTTTTATTGTTGTTTAGGTAGCTATTTTTATTATTACCATGTATCCTATTAGGAAGCCTAGCACTCCAATAGGACTTAGATAGAAAATAAAAGTATTTTGAGCATGTAGGCTCCAAATACTCTTAGATATTTAAAACCACTTATCTTGAGGGGTCGACCATCATTTTTGCATTGTAAAACACTTCTTGTGGTTATAAAAGGAGGTTGCTTGGCCATTATGAATCATGCCTTTGGTGAATTTTCATATCTTGGTGAAGGATTGCTTGTGAAGCACCTTTTCTATCTTTCTCAAGGACGAAAACCCTTAATTGAGACCCTCCCAAGGATGAACTTGTGGACAAGTTGGTGTGGACGAAACCCCACACCACACTTGGTTTGTACACTTCATTGTTGATCATAACTATGTTAGGAAATAAAGGATAAAATATGCGGAATAATCCTTCACAGAATCGCAACAGTAGAGACTAATATGCAGAAAATATTATAGATCTCAAATAAAAGTGCAAAATAAAATAATACAACACAAAGAGACAGTATTTAACGTGTTTCACTCAATTTGGGCTACATCCACCAAGAATCACTTGCTCAGATTTTATTACAAGCCACCACTCTCTCAATACAATACCCAGATCTGTTTGGAGCTATGCTCAACAAACTCTACAGAATTCACACCTGAATTCAAAGCACATCTGCAATGTTTTTTATATATCTATCATATGCATAAAACCATATAAATAGACAACTGCTTAAGCAGTTTTACAAAACCATGGGTATCAAAACCATGGGCAAAAACTGTCCCATAAACCTATGGGTCAAAATCCGGCCCATATGAGAAAATCATGTTTCCCGATATATCGGGCACGTTTTAAGGCCCAATTTTTTTTTTAAACATAACCTGTCGTGCTCCTCCTGCTGTCGACATCTCCAGCCATATCTGAATCTACACAACCACACAAAGTGGTGTCTGATCCACTGTAGCACAAAACTGTCTCCATGGTCCCTCTCAAATACCGAAGGATCCACTTTACTGCCTGCCAGTGATCTCTGCCTGGATCACTCATAAATCTACTCACCGCTTCCGCTGCATGGGCAATATCAGGCCTGGTGCACACCATGGCATACATCAAACTGCCAACTGCTGATGAGTAAGGTACCTTGGACATTTGGTTTCTCTCCTGCTCTGTCTTGGGACACTGCTCCTTTGATAACTTGAAATGGCCTGCCAAAGGAGTCCCAACCGGTTTAGCATCCTGCATATTAAACCTCTCCAAGACTTTCTTAATGTACTCTTCCTGAGATAAAGTCAGCTTCCGTTCCTTCCTATCTCGAGATATCCTCATACCAAGGATTTGTTTGGCTGCCCCCAAATCCTTCATAGCAAAGGATTCACTTAGCTGCTTCTTAAGTACTTTTATTTCCTGCATGTTTTTACCTGCAACCAACATGTCATCCACATACAGACACAGGATAATATAACTGCCATCCTCAAATTTCTTTGTATACACACAATGGTCAGAATGACATCTAATATAACCTTGCTCCATCATGAAGCTATCAAATTTCTTATACCATTGACGTGGAGCTTGTTTCAAGCCATATAAGATCTTCTTCAGTTTGCACACCATCTCCTCTTTACCTTTGACTTCATAGCCCTCTGGTTGCTGCATATATAGTTCCTCCTTCAAATCACCATGGAGAAATGCAGTCTTTACATCAAGCTGTTCTAAGTGCAAGTCTTCTGCTGCAACTATTCCTAGAACAGTTCTAATAGAAGTCATTTTTACTACAGGAGAAAAAATCTCATCAAAATCTATACCTTTTTTCTGTGCAAACCCCTTGACCACCAACCGGGCCTTGTATATTTTCTTGCCTCCTTCTTCCTCTTTGACTCTGAACACCCACTTGTTCTGTAATGCTCTTTTTCCTTCGGGTAGCTTCACCAAATCCCATGTCTGGTTCTCCATGAGAGCCTGATGCTCCTCATCCATGGCTTGCTCCCACTTCTTCCTGGCATCTACCTGCATTGCTTCATCAAAGCTCTCTGGTTCTCCACTATCAGTGAGTAATAAATAATAAAGAGAAGGAGAAAAATGTTCAGGTTCTCTTCTTACCCTAGAAGACCTCCTCAATATAGGAGTTTGGGGTTCCTGTTGAGGAGGTTCCTGAACTGATTCATGTGTCACTTTTCCATCCGGAAGATCCTCTACCGCTGCATATTCTTTCTTGGATTCTTCCCTGTTTTCCTGCAACTGCTGCTTATACATGACTTTCTCATTAAAGACCACATCCCTAGATCGAATGATTTTCTTGTCCTTAATACTCCAACATTTATATCCAAAGTCATCACCACCATAACCAATGAAAGTACATTTTTCTGATTTAGCCTCTAGCTTGGTCCTATCATCCTTGTCTATATGAACAAACACCTCACATCCAAAGACTCTAAGAAATGAATAATCAACTTTCTTACCATACCAAGCCTCCTCAGGTATGCCTCCATCCAAGGCACTTGAGGGTCCTCTGTTTATCAAGTACACAGCTGTGCTCACCGCTTCTGCCCAAAAAGAAAGAGGCAGTCCTGCATGTAACCTCATGCTCCTAGCACGTTCCATTATTGTTCTGTTCATCCTTTCTGATACCCCATTCTGCTGCGGAGTTCCTGGAACCGTCTTTTGCCTGTGGATTCCATTCTTAGAACAATAATCATCAAATTCATTGCTGCAATACTCCCCTCCATTATCTGACCTGAGACATTTTAGCTTAAGACCTGTTTCATTCTCTACCAAGGCTTTCCATTTAACAAAAGTGTCAAATACATCAGATTTGTTTCTAATACAATAAACCCAAACTTTCCTTGTTGCATCATCAATAAAAGTAACATAATAACTTGAACCCCCAAGAGATGATACCTGAGTCGGCCCCCACACATCAGAATGCACCAACTCTAACTTACTCTCTTTCTTTGTAGGTCCAACCTTGAGAAACCTTACTCGCTTTTGTTTCCCATATATGCAGTCATCACAGAACTCCAAACCTGTTTCTGTATATCCAGGAAAATCCTTCTTTATGATCTCCATGCCCTTATGGCTTATATGACCGAGCCTATAGTGCCACAATGTTGTATCTACTTCTGAAGCCACGAGATTACAAACATTAGTGCTATAAGTGGTTAAATACAAGGTTCCAACCTTCTTACCTCTTGCCACCACAAGAGCACCCTTGGTAACCTTCCAAGAGTCCATGCTGTAAATATCACAGTACAACCATCACTTCCCAACTGCCCTGCCGATATCAAATTTCATCTTAATGTAGGCACATGTCTGACATCCTTCAATAGCCAAGTATTCCCATTCTGCATCTTAACCTGAACAGAACCTTTTCCAACTATGCTACAAGGCTCATCATCACCAAGAAAAACATGCCCAAAATCTCCTTGAACATAATCAACAAAATAATGCCTATGTGGAGAAGCATGGAAAGAAGCCCCTGAATCTAAAACCCAAGATTCAGTAATATTGTGCAAAGAAAGAATCAAAGCATCCTGACATACATTACCCGTTGCCACATTTGCCTCCTTGTTTTCTTCCTGTTGTTTCTTCTTGTCCCGAAGCTCCCAACAGTCCTTCTTTGCATGCCCAGACTTTCCACAGTGCCAGCATACTATCTTGCTTTTTGATTTTGACCTTGCCCGATCCTTTGATTTTCCATGATTTCCTCTATTCTTCTGTCTCCCTCTAGTTTCCACTGTCAAAGCATTCCCTGAAGTAGAAGATTCACCAGAGCTTTTTCTTATCATTTCCTCGCTTAGAATCACCCCTACAACATCCTCAAACTTCAACTTTGAGTTAGCAGGAACCGAGTTGCTTACCGCCATTACCAGACTATTCCAACTCTCAGGTAAAGAGCACAGAACTAATAAAGCCCTAACTTCTTCATCAAATTCTATTGTAACCGAAGCTAGCATATTTACAACCGTATTAAAATCATTTAAATGATCTGCTACTGAACCATTCTCAGACATCTTCATATTAAACAACTTTTTCATTAAAAATATCTTATTAGAGGCAGAGGGTTTTTCATACAACTTCCCTAATGCATCCATCAGTTCTTTTGTAGTCTTTTTCTTTGAAACATTAAATAATACCGAAGATGCAAGATACAGCCGGATTGTCCCAAGTGCCTTCCTATCCAGCAAATCCCATTCTGCATCTGTCATGCTCGAGGGTTTGTTCACCTTCTCAGACAACGGAGTATAAAGATCCTTCTAATAAAGGTAATCTTCCATCTGCATCTTCCAAAGACTAAAATTCTGCCCGTTGAATTTATCAACCCTAGATCTTCCATCATCTGCCATAGCTCCCACTCAAGATAAAACTTTCCCTGCGATTCAACACTTCAGCAAACCAAACCAGGCTCTGATACCAATTGTTAGGAAATAAGGGATAAAATATGCGGAATAATCCCTCACAGAATCGCAACAGTAGAGACTAATATGCAAAAAATATTACAGATCTCAAATAAAAGTGCAGAATAAAATAACACAACACAAAGAGACAGTATTTAACATGGTTCACCCAATTTGGGCTACGTCCACCAAGAATCACTTGCTCAGATTTTATTACAAGCCACCACTCTCTCAATACAATACCCAGATCTGTTTGGAGCTATGCTCAACAAACTCTACAGAATTCACACTTGAATTCAAAGCACATCTGCAATGTTTTTCATACATCTATCATATGCATAAAACCATATAAATAGACAACTGCTTAAGTAGTTTTACAAAACCGTGGGTATCAAAACCATGGGCAAAAACCGTCCCATAAACCTATGGGTCAAAATCCCGCCCATATGAGAAAATCACGTTTCCCGATATATCAGGCATGTTTTAAGGCCCAAAAGAATTTCACACATTTATATCGGGCACGTTTCACTCTTAGTGTACAGTCTTCAACACTTTCACACATGAAAATAGGCTCCACAACCTAACAAACTACTTTATGCCCTGAGCGACTTGCTTGGGAGAGTGTTTTGGGTGGTGTGGCTGGTTTTTTATGTAAACAAATTACATGATTAGATGCTTTATAATTTCTAAAGGTGAAATCTTCCATTTCTGTCAATTGTTGAGTGTATTTGAATGATATTTTCCTATGTGACACCAAGTTTCTGAGACGGGGACGACAGGGGATGTGTTTCCAAGATGGATTTTTTTGGAGGCCTTTTTTTAGGGGATGATAGGGGATGGCTGTAAAAAAATAAGGGAAAATGAAAAAAATGTAGGGAATTTCAAATATTCATATGGTAACATTGATAAAATTTTCATCACACACAATATAAAACACTAATACATAAAATTGGAGCTGAATTGAGATTTCACATAAGATTCAAGTTTAAATTACAATAATAATTACAATGAAATGCCCAAGGGCTGCAAGTTTCAACTACAAAATGTCAAAAACATAGAAAATGAAAATATATTGCTGCTCCTAATCAAAATCTGCTAAAATGGCATCAATATCAAACCTTGAGTCTGAGTCACTGGAACTATGAGGGATTGCCTCATCCAATGGAACCCCAACCAATTCCACCTATGCCTCCTCCTCATCAACTTGCGTGGCATCATCGGGATCAACATCCCAACGTGGAAATGGAGTCTGACGATACTCAAGAGTCTGTTGATACTGAAGTTGCAAGGCACTATGCATGGTTACTAACTTCTCTGCTCGTTGAGAGGTAAGCTTGTTCCTCTTAAATGAGTGGATGAGGCCGTATGTGGACCAATTCCTCTCTCCAGCAGAGGAATTGACAACCTGTGAAAGGAGGCGAGTGGCAAAAATGCTGAAGTCTGGTGCATCCTTGCCATGCCATGTTCACCATCTGATAGAATCTACTTGAGCTAATGTAGCTCTATCTGTCCTCGCCTCTGGTTTGCTAAATGTTGGACCACAGAGATTGACAAAGGATAGCCGTTGTGTTCGTAGTAAAGTGGATTCCTCATTAGTGTACATCTTTCGAAAGGCCTTCATGAGCCCTTCTTTCACCTCTTCATCATCAGATGGAGGCATTCTCGCAGGCTGCGCTACAAACCATTTGGGATTCAGAGCATAGGTTGCCATATGAAGCAGGGTGTTCATTGTGTTCCACCGTCGTGTCACAAGGGGCCTGATATGCTCCTCATAAAATCTAAAAGTAGGATCCCTGCTACTAAAATCAAATGTCTCAAAAATCTCTCCAAGACTAGGAAAGTCTGTATCAACATATCTTATGACATCCACCACAGGTGAGATGATGGAGCAAACATATCTACAAACAAGTTGCAAAAAAGTCAAAAAATATTAAGAATTTAAGACTTAAAGAGTGAATCAGAATGCTATCACAAAGAATGAAAAACTAAAATAATTTACAAATCAAAAACATGGATAAAAATATTAAAAAATTAAAAATTAAAATATAAATATTAAATATATAAAATCAGCAATTGCTTACCTCATTGTGAACCACCAATCATCGTCGAGGTGTTTCTCACTTTTTCCTTAAACAGTGTTTGCCTCTGGCCATCTACCCCACTTTTGATTAATTATCATTAATTGTAGAGCCTCCTGCACCTCAAACATCCTCTCTAACAAAATGAAATAGTTGACATATAGTGTCCATAGGCTTGAAGAATTCCTTCCTTGAAAAAAACCTGAACAGAGCAAATGAGGTGTGATGGTTACAAATGAACATCTGTATGTGTCTAGCCTCTACCACCAATGTCTTCACCCAATCTTTCTTTCCAATGTCTTCCAATGCATTGTTCAACAGATGAATACAACAACATGGAGTCCATAAAATGTGCTTGTAAGCACCCTCAACCATCAAGCCAACTAACTTACATACACGGTCTGAATCAGTCACCACTTGTACAACATCAGAGGGCCCAATCTCCTCTATGGCATCCTTCAAAATTTGAAATTGGAAGCTTGCATCCTTCCTCTTCCCTATACAATCAATAGCTTTGAGAAAATAAGAGCCAACAGGACATATGACAATGATATTGATGAATGTCCGATGTGTAATAGCGGTCCACCCATCCATGATGATAGAGCAACCCACTCGTATCCAAGTTTGCCTCATCTTCTCCATCACCACACTCACCTTAGAATATTCTTTATTAAGGAGGTTAGTCGTATCCGTAGTTTATGTTCTCCATGGAGGGACGTACGAGGAACCAACAAAAATTACATCTTTGAACATTTGTTTGAAGTAAGGGGAATGTGACATATGAAATAGTATTTATATTGGCAACCTAAGAATTTGATAATAGAAGATTCGGCTACTTCCTATGATTGCACATTGAACATTCCGCAACAGTAGTAGCCTTTCTCTTTCCCTTGGTAGAATCCTCTCCCCTTTGACTTTCAACATCCACGGATTGGGTAGGCAAATTGTGTACCATGCATAGTCTCCAATGACATCCCCTTTTTATTTGCTTCACCCTCCATGTGCAACCTAGTCACTTCGACCTTCTCAGCTAATGTTATTTTTTCACAACCTTTTACCCCCTGTCCAGCTATGCCCAAAAGATGACAATAAACCCTTGTGTAGCTGCTCCTAAAATCTTTGTTGCAAATATGATAGAACCACACTTTACTCCCCTATGAGTTTTTTTTTTCTTTGTCAATGGCTGTTGTAAGTTGTGAAAAAGGCTTTTTAGGATTGAATGGGCCCTTTGCATAGATTTTGATGAGTTGAGAAAGGTATTCAAATGGAACTAATTTTAACCCACAATAAACACAACACTCTCACTCCCTGAAACACTCTCACTCCCTGAAGAAACCCTATTTCTACCTCTCTTGTTGCATTTGAATCTCTTCACCCTCACCACCCTCACTGCTGCTCATTATTTTTAATTGAAAATGCAACACCCGACTGCAACTGCAAGTGCAAACAAAAAACAAACAAAAAATAAAACCTCCTTAAGTCTTTGAAGTTTGAAACCTTGAAAAAAAAACATAAATGAAAAATAAGTTGTGTAAATTCGCAAAATGAACAAAGGATGTGAAACATACATCAAATGGTGTAGAATATTGCTCTCTCTTTTCTTCTCTTTGTTGTTCTCTTTTCTTCTCTTTGCTGTTTTCTTTCTTTGTCTTCTCCTTCACAACATGGGAAATGACAAAAATGAGCTTCTTTTTTTGTTTTAGTCGCAAGAGGCTGTTTTAGGTTTAGGTTAGTTATGAATGAGTGTGGGGGTCCTTGTGGGCCCCCACATTCTTTTTTTTAACTTTGAGTTTAAAAAAAAACAAAGAATGTCTTTGCTAGGATGTAGGGGATGCTCATACGTCCTTGGTGCGGTTGGTGGCCGTACCAGGGATGTTTGGGCGTCCCTTGCTGTCCCCCCCGCCCCCCCCTTTTTTGGCATCCCAGGGACGTCACCCATTTTTTGTGTGAATTGGGGATGGGTAGGGGATGTTTCCTACTCGTCCCCGCGTCCCTTATTGGGGATGGGCCTAAATATGCTGGGGATGCATCCCTGTGGAGCATGGGTATTTTTAGTTTTGGAAATTATTATTTAAATCTGCAGTGGATGGATTGAATGATAAATAAAAAATAACATTTGTGGGTTTCTAAAAATCAGTTTTCTTGTATTTTACAATTGCTGGTTATTTATTATAAATTATGAGCATTTTTCCTAATTGTTTGAGTGAAATTTGTACCTAGAAAAGTGTGTTCAACTTCTCCTAAGAGGACGCCACCCTAGGAGCAAAGTGCTAACATCGTTTAAGGGTTCTAGTGTGAATTTTCAGTCATTTACAGTCTGCCTTAGTTCTGATTTCAGACCTTCACAACCAGCTTTGGGTCATTTCCGGAAGTCCCCCAAAAAGGGACATTACACTCACCTTGGGAAGGCACATGGTAAGTAACAATTTCTATTTTGGTATTGGAGATATGGATTTGGTACTCGAGATACAATGGTTGCATTCCTTGAGTGAATTTAACTAAAACTTACGATTTATGAAGTTAAAATTCAAGCTTGATGGCCAAGAAGTTGTGCTTCAAGGCATGACAAATAAAGCTCCTCATGCTGCTACAACAAAAAGGATGGAAAGAATTTTCGCAAAAAGGAAAGACATATGGGCAACACATGGTAAGAAAAACTACCCACTTTCAGTTTTAAAACGACAGTCACTGCATAGGAATTTACAGCTCCAAATCAATGCACATGCTCTTAGAAGAAGCCTTCTGATAAAAGTAGATGTTGAGTTCATGAAATCAGTGTTTGGAAGTGACCAAGATGGATGCTATCTTGTTGTCCAAAGCATTATAAGTCGGCATGACAATGATGGTATGATTGTTTGTAGTAGGAGCAATGATTTATGGGTTTTGAAGCATGCCGCCATAAGTTGGATTCCAGTCATTGTCATCTCGATTTTGAGGAAGAAAATGCTTGGTTACAACCGTGTTTGGGGCAGCATGATTGAATTTTTGGAAATCCATCTCTTGAATGAAGATTGAGAGGTGGTTGCAAGCAATGAAAGAGAACTTGCCATCATGTCTATGAGGCATGAAGGAGGGATGTTGAAAACTCTTGTTTTCTTTAATGTGTTTGTTCTATGTGCAGGCCCAGGAATGGAGAAGAAAAAAAGAAATAAGGAAGAGTAGCTGAGTTTGTTATCAACCCAAGCAAGTAATAATGAATATGAGATTACAACGGAAGATGAAGAGATGTCTCCCCAAGCCCAAGAAGCACACCAGAAAGAAGTTGATAAGGAAACCAAGGTAAAAGAGTTTGACACATTTGGGGCACCAATGGGAGTGATTTTTGGTATTGTTGTTGTCACCTTCACCAGCCACTTGATTACTCCTTTTGCTCTCATACAAAGAAGTTTATGAGTTGCTTCAAACATGGGGAGGAGTTCTTTACGATTGGTGATGGTTAGTATGAGATTTTCAGTGCTTGCATGGTTGTTCCCAGCGCGTACATTGCCTAAGTTGTTGATTTTTGCAAGAAAATTTCACTTTGGTATCTGCTGTACCTTTTTCATGTTGTTGGGCATGAAAATAACAGGTATAGGACTGTTGTTCTCAGTTAAGGACAGCTGTAAGTTTGCACAAATTAAGGAAACATCCTTGATGGAAAATGTGGGAAAGAAGGTTCAAGTGAAGATAATTTTTATGACAACCACCAAGATACTTAGTTGGATGGAGACACAAGTGCGTTGTGGCCGCTGTAACTCACTTCCAACCCATCTACAATCAGATTTTTATCAGATATTAAAAGGAACAACCTGCAATATCATTGGCAACCACCACATTATTTCAGCTGCATTCATTAGAACGAAGAGAGAGGATGCCATATTAGGATATGACTTAGCCTGTCTTGTTGCTGATTATTCATCAATTCTTTGCTCTATGTCTGGGGTTATAACAGTTTGGAAGGTTTCGAGTACAACTAAGTATGCATATAACAAATTTGCTAACATTGTTTTTGAAGAAGAAAATGAAGACAGTAGGTGTATGAGCTTGTTTTTGCAAGAGCTCTTTCATTTGACATGCATGAGATCCAGGCGTTTGGAGCACCACAACATGTTTCATCTCTTGGGCATGATACTCGGGCATGCGAGCTTGCAATTGCTTGAGGGCCCGCAATTTTGGGAGGGGAGGACTGTAATGTCCCCTTCTCAATGCTAGTTCACTTTGAAGACCTTGATAAGATAAGATAATTATATTAAATGTCCAACAAATGACCACAAAATAGGTCAATGGGACTGCACCATACAAAGCAAACCATAAGCAACATGGAAACCCAAAAAGGTCCCCAAAAACAACAAAAGAAGAAGAAAGAGAGAACAAAGGAGAGGAGGTGGAGGGAGAAGCCTCGACACCAACTCTCAAGACTGTCGCCCAAGGCTAGCCGGAAAGAATCTGGTGATGTGTTGGTGTCTGGTATCAAGAACTATGAGATGTCTGGGACGCCTATGATCCGTGGAAAGTCAAGCTCTCTGAGTGGAATTGGTGGTCTGCCACCTATGAGAGGGGGCCCGTGGCCGTGTCTGAGTTCGGGTGCCTCTGGTTTGGGAAAAAGCTCCTCGAGTCCTGATAGATCTAACCTGAAGATCACCACTGGAACCAGGTCCCCGCTTGGTGCCCCTCCCATCCGGGAGCACAACAAAGAAAGATGTGATCCGTCGAATAGTAGTCTTCCTGGAAGGGGGATGGAGGAACCCATCACAAAGCTTAAGAGCTTCGTGTAAGTAGAGAGTGAGACACCTTTGATCATAATACCTTAAGAACGACGTGAACGTTAGACGTTCATGGAATAGATAGTGAAACCTCTCTCTGATCTCATAGTAGAAGGGGCACCAAAAAATGAAGTGTTTCTTGAGCTCATTCCACTTCCCGTGGGCAAAAAGGGAATGAGCAAGGAAAGTTAATGTCATGTTTTTCAGTTGTTTTTGTGAGCTTTGCATTCTTTTTTAAGTAATTTTCTTAGTATGGTCAGGTCGGTTGGGAAAAGGAGAAAAGTCAATTGAAAAATAAAAGAAAAAAGAACTATTATGTCCCCAAGGAGGTTGGTCCTCTTAGGAGGATTTTATTTGGTCTTTGGCGCCACATCTAGCTATAAAAAGGGGTTGCTTGGTATGGAGGAGGTTATGCATACTTTTGGAAATTATTTCTCTTGGAGTTGGAGCATGCTTGTTTTCTTTATCTCTTCCATTGAAGACGAAAACCCTCTTGGAAATCCTCTTGAGAATGAAACCTTAATAATGGGCTGGTTTGAGGATGAAACCCCTCAAGCTTGCAACCAGGTGATCCCATAAGGAGTTGTATTCAGTTTTGAAGGCATTTCCAGCCCTCTCCTAGGGTGGGGGCTTGCCCTAAGGTGGTGTTTGGGGTCTTCTAGTTCATGACAACTTTGAATTCAGCCATCATAGTGTTTTTCCTATTTTTAGCACCTGGAATCTATATTTGTACTTCAATTTGGGACTTGGAATCCTTATTTCCAGCCATATTTGTAAGGGTGTTCACTGCTGTTATTATATTTAATTAAATAAATTCCAGCTGGGGTTTGAAGGCTCATTTCTTGGTTTATTTTTGTTCTAAAATATTTCTAAAGTTCCTTAAATGCTTTGGATTGTGTAAAAGATGCATTTTTGGAGAGATATTGCATTTTCCTTGTTGCTGTTATAAAAATCAAACTGCTGTACCTTGCTGTCATAAATTTCAGTTGGTTGTCATAATTTTCCGTTTACCATTTATTGGGGTTTGTGCAATTTCCCTTTTGTGTCAGTTAGAGCCCGGAAAGGGGCATTATAGGTGACCAAATCATCAATATGCACATGATAAAATCAATATTTTATAGCAAGAGTTATTCACCTTTTGAATATTGCATAAACAATTGTTGAAACTGTTTGATGGAGCCAAATAGTTTTATAAACAGATATTTTGCTGTCGTGCCTATTGAACCCAATATTGATCATGTGATCAAAAGAAATTTTTATAAACATGTATTTTACTGTCATCCCTATTGAACCTGAGATCGATCATGTGATCAAATAATATTCTTTTTGTCTGTTATTAACTGATACACAACTCCAAGAAAACATTACCCCTTGGTTTTACAGTTGCCAAACATCCTTTTAACGTATTCCAACATGTACCAAGGGTGGACTTAAGGTTAAACATAAGCCAAAAGGTCAGGCTTATCTCACTAAGGATATGTTTCCATTGTAATTTGTATAAGCCTTTATGCACTATTGTAAAATGCAACTGAGTAAAACAACTTACTGGGTGACATCTATTCTCCACATTACTCCTATGTGCAGATTACTTTATTTGGAGGAACGAGGTAATTAGACCATTTTATGACGCAATTTGCATTTCTTGCTTGATTAGTTTTATTCTTATAGTCATTAAGAATGAGTTGCTTGTACTATGGATATAGTCTATAGTTCCTTTCAGAATTGATCTGAAAGCCAGGAGTTTCTGGAGGACGACACCAGAAGTGAACAGTCAATGTGTAGAGAGCAAAACATTCTGATAGAGTGCACATGAACAGAAACCATATTGTATTTGTTATCATAAATCCTATACATGAGTAGAGTTCATAATGTTACAACTTTTTGTAAAAAGTTGTTTTGCTTCCTGCCTCAGATGAATGTTGAGGCACTATGTAATGTAAAATTCTGTAAGTACCAAGGGATGTGCATTTACTGTGTGTACTCCAATGCCAAGTTTTGTGCCTTTTCGCAGATTTCCTATATGCAAGAGCAAAATGCACAACAGAAGGTTGTATCTTAATATCTCCGCTTGTAGACACATATCGTCAAAAGCGCTCATATTCCCTCTTATTGTCATTAATTAATTACAATACGCTAATTGATTAAGTCACCTATCCAGCTAACAACCTAATTAATGACCTTCCGTTAATTATTTACCCCTTCTATCTAGACTAATTAATTATTATTAATTAATTAACCTTCTCTTCATTTAACTAATAAATCAATATTTAATTGATTTAATCCCCTCCTAATAGCCTAAATCGTACTAATATTCCTCTAATTGGCTTCTATAAGCTTACACCTACCTATTAGTTAATCACCTTTGATTAATTAAAACACCCCCCAACTCCCATGACTTGCTAAGCATAAATTAAACCCTTCTAAAGTAAGGTTACCTTTAATAAAGCAACCTTATCCATTCCTAATCATGTTTTACCTTTATCCCACATGCAAAGGGATGAAGTGTTTCCTTTATCCATTGGGCTATATAAGGAGCCCTCCTTCTACCTTTATACCTACACCTAATTCCCTTGAGAAAGCAAAAGAAAGCACATAGTCTTGCACTAAAAGCCTTTTGCCATTCTCAAGCCCTTCCATCATCCATCTTGAAGAGCTAAGCCTCACACCCAAGCATCCTTGAAGGATCAAAGCAAGCAATATTGTTGATTGCCATTGGACTACATAGGTCCATTTGATTTAATTAGGCAATTTAGAAGAATAGAGTTCTTGATTTGCATTATGTTTGATTTCACTATTTCAAAGTTATGATGCTAGTGTAGGCCTTGTTCATTTCTTCATCTTGATGGTACTCTTTTCTTGTTTCTAGCTAGGTTAGGGAACTATTTTAGGTGGTAGTTCTTGCTTTCAATCTAACTTAGGAAAAAGAATACTTGTACACATTTGGCACGCCCGGTGGGACACTTAGTCCCATGGCATTTTAGTTTAAGTTTCATTGTTTTGGCTAATTTTTGATATACACATGTAGTAATTAATGTCCATTTTCTTGGAATTTTTGCTCATTTGATATGTGTAACCTCATGTTCATAGCCATAATTTTAATGGGTTATTGCCATTCTTAAGCTAACTTGTCAAAATTTGAGATATTGTGAGTTTTCTTGTGTTTGTTGCCGTATTTTGGTTGCAGGTCTGGCGCAGGTACATTTTTAGGGGTTTTCAGGCATGGTTTTCGTGGCACACACATCTCTCTGGTGGTGCAGGTGCACTGATAAAACCTATTACTCTATTTTCTGACCCCGGCGCATGTGCTAACCCTGGCGCACACACCCTAACCAGTGTGCAGATGCACTAACCCAAGCACAGAAGTCATTTCGTATTGTACCTTCACTGCATTCTGAAACCTGTCAGATCAGCGCACATGCCCTAACCAGAGTGCACATGTTGTTTTAGTGGCGCAGACACATTTTTGATGATGCAGACATTCTATCAGAATCTGGAGTTGTTTCAAAAAGTGGTGGCACACACATTTTTCCGGTAGCGCAGAACGTAGTGTTCTGTTTTCCTTCTATTTTTCTCGGGAGTGGCGCATACGCTTGTTTTTGTGGCGCACACGCCTCTCTGGTGGCGCAGGTGCATGGTAAGTCAAAAAAATCCGCAGAGTGGTGCATATGCTATTTTAGTGGCGCATATGCTGTTTTCGTGGCACACACACCTCTCGGGTGGCGCAGGTGCACTGTGATCCGAAACAACGTAGAGTGGCGTATACGCCCTAACCCACGTGCAGGTGCTAAAAAAGGGGTGCAGGTGTCCTTTTGTATTTTTGAAATTAAGGTGTTGATGTGCTAACATTCTTGCAGGTTTATCTAATCATATATTTGTCTTTGCAGGCTGTTTTTACATGTTTGTATTTGATTAGGTAATATTTTGCATTGTTTACTTATAGGAATAAGATCATGTATGCTCTTCCCTCACGTCCCTTGGGGCGATCTTGGGAATCAGAAATGATTCTTAAGTCCTTTTGATGCTTTGAGGTTGTTAGGAATATTTGAGTGGGAATTGGTTAACTTGGCATAGTTGAATTAAAGTGTTTTTCCATTTTGATATCTTTTTGGATTTTTGAAGACAATCACGTATGCTCTTCTCTTGCATCCTTGGATGATCTGGAGAATCAGAAATGATGCCTTCTCTTTTGATGGAAAACTACTAAAAATCATCATACAGGACCAAAACGCCATCGCTTGTCAAAGAACGGAGGAATCAAAACAAAAGTCAAAAAACTACTAATACAGTTGTTATACAGGTTGCCAAACGGTGTTCGAGCAAACCACATCTAATTAAAAAAGATAAAATGAACAACATATTCAAAACACTGTATTGCAGGTTTTGGAAAAGGGTACGTCCCTCTCCGCTCAACTGGAACATAACCCCTTTGGCATAACGCCTTAAGCTACAACAATGGGGGTGGTTCCAGGAACCCCAAAGTAGTCCACGCAAGAGGGAACCTTGTGGATGAAACGGGAAGTGCTCCGCACTACCTATCTGACTAGTAATTCCTTTGTGAGATAGAGTTACAAGTTTTCCCTATGCAACCCTTTTAAGTACACAATTGGATGCATTTGATGCCCACTGTGCTTGAAGGGGGAAAAGTCGAGATACTCCCAAACTAGTCAGTGTGACTTTTTGGGTAAATCATCCCGCTCGTGGATAATCTTTGTAGCACCTAGGACGAGAGAACCACCTAGGAAAATATACTTTGGCCAGGAGCCCACTTTGACCATTCTAAAACAGTGTTGAGTTGTGAACCATATTTTCATTGTGAAACGTGTGACGCGTTACTTTCGCCTAGTTTTTACTTGCCTTAGGGCGAGGCGAAACTCTGCCGAAGTGAAGCCAACATTTTTCATCCTTTTTTTTTATTTGCTTCCTTCACATTCTTTTGACACTTTGTTGATCAGAAGAAGGGTGACTACCTTTGTGTTACCAATCGACTGTTTCTGTCACTTTTATGTCCGTTTACGCCCATCCATGTTTGCGGCTGGGTAAGTTAAACGTCTAAAGTGTGCGGAGGCGTATTCACGTCATTGGTAGCCATTGTGATCTTGATACCCATGTCAAGATCGTCATTGTAGTTAGGCATGGTTCATCACCATGGACTTCCTTAGAAGAGTTAGCTTGTTTGTATCGTATCACTACAATTTCGATATTTACGTCTTGTTTCTTGTAAACTCGACATAAATATCTATATTGTAAGGTTACGCTGCACACATTTTTAACTATTCCTAGCTATACTTTGAGATTTTTAGTTCGGTTCTATTATTACCTCGATTTTGAAGAGTGCTAGGTGTTACCATTTGTGTGTGTTATATCAATAGCACCTTGATATCAATACCTTACTTTCTCTTAAAGTGGGTTAACATATCTTGGTGATATTGTTGTGTCATTCGCGAATTGTAATTGGCACTTTTTGAGATATAGGTCTTAATCGAGTTTGAGCTCGCTCATAGTATATCTTGATTAGGAGGTCACATTGACTTCTTGTATTTACTTACGTTTTGTTCATTCCCTTGAACTTGGCATAAGTGAAAACATCTTGTTAATCATCTTGCGACGCGAAACTACTTTTTGAAACGTAGTCTAGGAGGTACTTCATTTAACAGGTTTAGATACCAAACGCTTGTGTCACTGGTGATTTATCACTCTATCACATTGGTATTCTCACATTGTTGACTTATTCATACTCTTAACAAATACATCTTGCATCTCACTTAGGGGTGGTCACTAAGCTTTGAACACATTTACAACTTACCCTAGTGAAACTATCATGAAAACATGGCTCCTAAAACATGACTAG
The DNA here is from genome assembly GCA_019776745.2 of Taxus chinensis. Classification (NCBI taxonomy): domain Eukaryota; kingdom Viridiplantae; phylum Streptophyta; class Pinopsida; order Cupressales; family Taxaceae; genus Taxus; species Taxus chinensis. The sequence continues at coordinate 21,239,350 of CM034149.1, forward strand.
GATTAAAGAAACAGACATACGAGGAACAACAAGCGCAAGCTTGGGAAACCTCTAATAGACAAGGGTCAAACCCCTTCATTGGACATGATCTAGGACCACTGTTTTCTATGGAAAAAGAAACAGAAGAGATGGTCGATCATAGTGGAAATGAATTAGAATCCCCACACGCAGAATTTGATTTTGACCCCACTTTACTAGATGAGTTTCTTCTCAGAAACAAAGATAGAGTGTTGGCATGGGTCATAGAATTAGGGGCCAAATTGCCCACTGAAAATGAAACAATACCACCTGCGAATAACGCTACTGAGGAAGAACGTCCCCTTATCAATATGGAAGATATTTTAACGCACGGACATGCTTCTACCTCTTACGCAGGGAATGATAAAGTGGTGGGGCATAGAATACCCTTTATCAAAGTGCCACGAAGAAACAAGATAGAACATGAGATGGGTGAAGAACCTCCACAATACGAGGAGGAGGAACCTTTAGAAGAAGAAGCCACAATCCAACAACAAATTAGTAACCTAAGCCGACAACTAGCTTTGCTTACCTCCCATGTACAGAAGGAGATGCAAACAAGAACGTTCAAAATTTGAGGCCTAAGGTTAAGATCAATGAACTCCATCGAGAAAACCAAGGAGAAGAAGACACAGGGTATCATCGTGTATACATCCCCGCTTCTCCCACTAGAGAACAATTTCTCACACAAGAGGTGCAGTCTATGAAAGTGACGCTCGCGAGCCTACAAGAGAGCAATATAGGGAGCATTAGGAAATATCAATACGAAGAATTATGCCCCTATCCTTTTGACAAGACAATGACCCTTCAACCCTTTCCAAAGAAATTTGATATGCCAAAGTTTGACAAATATAAAGGGAAAGGAGATCCACGGGATCATGTTAAAGATTTCTACATGGCATGTCAAGAGGTGTCTTATAGTGACAATTATCTCATCAGACTTTTCCCCAAGAGTCTCAGAGGTCAAGCCTTGGAGTGGTTTACACGCTTACCACGAGGATCAATTTTCACCTGGCCAGAATTGGCAGAAAGGTTCGTGCGTCACTTCTCGTATAACATAGAGAGTGATGTCACCATGGCAGACTTATGTGGTGCCAAGCAATGCCCTAATGAGACTTTCACCAGCTTCCTCCAATGGTGGAGAGGGATAGCTAGTCACTTCCCTTGTGCTTTCCCTGAAAAATAGCTGGTTAGTATTTTCGTTCCCAACCTCAACCCGGATATAGCTTTCCACCTCCAAATGCATTGTGTTCGCACTTTTGAGGAGGTTATCGAGAAAGGGATTCAGATAGAAAAAATCTCTCATTGCCAAAGGCACCCTCAAAACCCAATCTAGAGACAACCAAAATGTTAGACCCATGGAAAAGCTGAAGATCTTTAACAAAAACAAAAATGTGGTGGGAGACGGAATCACTGATTCCAAACGTGTTCAAATGGTCCAAACTGGTCAACCTTTTAAATTGACCAAGGGCCCAATTCAACCACCACCAAAGTGAAGAACGTTCACCTCTCTTAATGAACCTTTGTCAGTTATACTAAAACAATTGGATGCGGCCCACATGATGACCTATCCTACAACGCAACCATTTGACGACAATGCTCCAAAACCTTCATGGTACAAGGAGCATGAATATTGTGAAATGCATCGCGTCAAAGGACATAAGACAGACAAATGTCTGTGGCTTCATCATTATATTCAGGACCTCATTGACAATGGGGAGATAGAGGTGGATAACCCAGGAAAAACACAAACACCTAACGAGAAAATGGGGATATATAAAGAACCATTCCCCAATCATGATAAATCAGAAAAGTCAAAGCCGGATCGGGGAGAGTCATCCCAAACTTATAAAGCCGTGAATTACTTGTACACCAAAAGAGACAACAATCATTATGATTAACTTATTGGATGTATTCACTCTCCTGCTGACCATGTCAATACCATCCAGATCAAGGGAAAGGACTGTGCTATGGTAATAAGGCGTGCCTGCTTCCTGATTCCGGAACCTTCTCCATCGAGCCCACACACCGGTAAATATAAACTTTTAGAAAAAATTGAAAAGACATCTGCTAAGATTTGATCTTAGATCTTCTCAAGATATCCAATGTGCATAAAGACATTCTGTACCAAACTCTTCAGGGGTCGGGAGTGCCTTTAGAAGTCGATCCTACACACCTTCAAGCCATGGTGGCAAACATCGTACCAAATGAACATATTGCTTTCAACCATAGGGAGATCCCTACTGAGAATCCAACACATAATCTTCCCTTATACATTGAGGTAGTTGTCACCCACAGGAAGATCAAATGGGTGCTTGTGGATAACGGATCTGGGTTGAACATTTACACACTCAAGTTGGTTAAACAGTTAGGACATACGGAGGAAGATCTTGAGTCCCATATTATCACTATCACCGCATACGACAACGTGGAAAGGGAGTCAGCAGGCACCATCACGCTGCCCATGGAGGTGGGTCCCACTTGCCATCAGACAAAGTTTCATGTCCTAGACTTGGAACTTCCATATAACATGCTTCTAGGCTGACCATGGATTCATGCCATGCAGGCCGTGCCATCAACATTTCATCAATGCATTAAGTTGAAGCATGAGGGACATACCATTACAATACAAGGAGATTCAGAGCCCTTTGCTCATTGTAGAGCTCTCAATAGCTTTGCACGAAAGGGTACATATGCATGTCCCTCCGTAGATATAGCTGTCCCTCTCCAGTCTGAGGCCATGGAATCCCGGGTGGATTCAGATTCTCTTAGTTCTTGCGCTCATGGTGCGTCTACTTCAACATCTCCATTTGATTCATGGGAGATGAAAATCCTTGAATATGGCTGCGGGGAGTATAATGTACAACAAGCACTCTTGGTTTCAGACCTCTCATTGTCACCCAAGACTAGAGGTTGACCCAACTACCACTTCAGAAGACCTAGAAAGGAACACACTATTGGGTCATTCTTACCTGGAGGCTTGTTAGCTGAGGAAAAATTACTTGATCCACCTATAACTTGGGTCCCTGAGGATACTCAGCCATCCTATGTTATCGAACCCCGGAATATGAAAAATCTAGTAAAATGATGTACTCCATGGGCTACAAAGGCCTAGGATGTGGGAGAAATGAACAAGGACAAAGAGAACCAGTCCCTCTTCCACATTTCAAAATAGAAAGATACGGCATTGGGATTCACCCTTATGGAGCACACCCCAATGATCAAGATGCTACTTGTTCTGAATGTGAGGATAGCTCTGACTATCTAGACAGTGATATGGATTCCCATTGTAGCCAATATGAGGATCTGGCCTCCACAAACCTTTTCATGAACAACGTTGTCCTAACCATAACCCCCACGGAACCAACCCTTGACCTTGTATACCCTTCCCTTGTTGAATGGGACCAACAACGTCACATGTCGCTAGATTTATTCGAGAATGATGAAGCTATCACAGAGTTCATGGGCATAAGGGATACAATTCCCATTGGAGATCACAAGAAAGGTTTCTTTATCGACTTAGATACCTGCGCCTACTTCGGTGAGGAGGCTGAACTTCGTGGTCAACAAAACTTAAAGAAAAGTGAGGGAAAAAGTTCTAAAGTAAAGCCTCGGAAAAAATCAAAGTCCAAGTCACACAGTGAAAACCTCTTTGAGGCACTGGCTGACAAACAAATAAAAAAATCAAAGGACAAACAAAGTGACCATGCCAAGGATGAAAATCTCGTGGAGACATCCTTGGATGAAGATCTCAACCTACCTCCTGATCCTACGCATATGGAGGACTTATCAAAATTACTAGTCGAAGAAACCATTGATGTCAATATTGGTACAGAAGAGGATCCCAAGATAGTAAAATTGGGAGCATCACTCTCGGCTAGAGAACAAAAGACATTCACTATGCTGCTACGAGAGTTTATAGATGTGTTCGCATGGTCTTACAAAGACATGCCCGGCTTAGATCCGACTTTGGTCGTGCACAACCTAGTCGTGCATGCAGATGCTAAGCCTATCAAATAGAAGCTCTGAAAGATGCACCCAAGAGTGGCCCTATTGGTTAAAGAAGAGTTGGAAAGATTGCTTGCAGCAGGATTCATCAGGCCAATTGATTATTCTGAATGGATATCGAACATTGTTCCTGTCCAGAAAAAACCTATCGGTATCTGAATCTGCACGGATTTTAGGGACATCAATAAAGCTTTCCCTAAAGATGATTTTCCGCTGCCAAATATTGACATGATTGTTGACTCAACAGCAGGGTACGAGATGCTATCACTCATGGATGGCTTTTTGGGATATAATCAAATCAAGATAGCTGAAGAAGACCAACACAAAACAACTTTTACAACTCCTTGGGGCACCTTCTGCTATCAGGTAATGCCATTTGGCCTCAAAAATGTAGGAGCTACTTATCAGTGGGAAATGACAGTAATTTTTCATGATATGATTCATGATATCATGGAGGACTACATGGATGACATCCTGGGAAAGTCTAAAACAAGAGAGGATCACCCTGTCATTTTGTGGCGTATCTTTGAATGCTTGCGTGAATACAAAGTCAGGCTGAATCCAAAGAAGTGTGTCTTCGGTGTGCTATCAGGGAAACTATTGGGCTTCATTGTATCAAGATGAGGTATTGAGGTAGACCCTGCTAAAGTGTCTGCTATCACTGAAATGCCTCCACCTAAGAATATCAAGCAACTGCGCAGCTTACAGGGGAAAATTCAAGCCATTCGTCGCTTCATCTCCCAGCTTGCAGATAAATGTCACTCATTCACCCACTTGCTTAAAAAAGATGTCACTTTCATCTGGGGACCTGAGCAACAACAAGCCTTTGCTTTGCTTAAACAATACTTGGCTAATCCACCTGTCCTCATGCCTCCCACTCCTGGAGAGCCACTCTTGCTCTATATTTCCACTACACAATTTTCTATTGGTGCGCTGCTCACCCAATATGACCTTGGTCATAAGGAGAAAGTGGTGTATTATCTGAGTCACACCCTCATCGCCTATGAGCTCAATTATCCTCAAATTGAAAAGGCTTGCTTGGCTGTTGTTTTTACTTTTCAAAAACTTCGCCATTACCTATTGAATACTAAAACCAAGCTAATATCCAAGGTTGACCCACTCAAGTATTTATTGTCTAAACCCACCCTCACAGGTAGAATGGCTAATTGGATCATTCTACTCAGTGAGTTTGACATAGAATTTGTACATCAAAAATCGGTTAAAGGACAAGTACTTGCGGACCAGCTAGTGGAAGCACCTTTGCAAGGCACAGAACCTTTGAATCTGGATCTGCCAGATGCCTCCTTGCTCTACATTGAAGAATCTGTCATGTGGCAGATACATTTTGATGGATCCTTTACGTTTCATGGTTCAGGTGCAGGAGTGGTCCTTATTACTCCTTCTGGTGATCCTATACCACAGGATTTTCACCTGGGCTTCCCTTGCACAAACAACATTGCAGAATATGAGGCACTTATTGCAGGAATGAAGCTAGCCATCAAGTGGAATGTTCATCATGTCAAGGTTGTGGGTGATTCGCAGTTAATTATCAAACAGGTTAATGATGAATACAAGGTTAAGGATGACAAGCTCATACCTTACAAAAAGTTAGTAGAAACTCTAAAGGAGTACTTTGTGTGCATTACCTTTGAACAAATCCCAAGAGCACAGAACAGATCGGCAGATGCCATGGCAACAGTGGGTTCTATGCTTCGTATTCCACCAGGGAATAATGACATGCCGTTCTTTGTAGAAAATCTACGCCAGCCCGCGTATGACATGCCAGAATCTTACCTGGCTTGTGATGTTGTTGGTCCCAATTCCCTGTGGTACGAACCCATCTTTACCTATCTTAAGGACAACACATTCCCTCCCGATATCTCCCATTCTGAAAAGCAAATCCTGATTCACCAAATAGCCCATTACACCCTTTTGGGAGGTACACTTTATCATCGTGGCTATGATGGGAATCTGTTACGTTGTCTGGATGTGACGGAGTCAATCCAAGCAATCAAAGAAGTGCACGAAGGGGTGTGTGGAGCACATACAAATGGAATGGTCTTGGCTAAGAAATTGTTAAGAGTAGGTTACTATTGGCCTACCATGGAAACTGATTGTTGCAATTATGTCAGAAAATGTGTACTTTGCCAAAAGTATGGAAATTTCATTCATGCTCCGTTGCAACCATTGCAACCTATCACTACCCCATGGCCATTCTCCAAGTGGGGACTTGACTTAATAGGAAAACTTACTCCTACCTCATCTGATGGTCATACACATATCATCACAGCTACAGAATATTTTACAAAATGGGTGGAGTTGTCCCTTTAACCTATGTCACAGGAGCCCAGATTTCTAAATTTATCATGAATCACATCATTTGTCGATATGGTATTCCTACAACCATCGTTACAGATAATGGGAAGTCATTTAAGAACAAAACTGTGAAAGGTCTTTGTCAATGGTTCCAAATCAGGTTAAAATGGTCCACGCCATATTACCCTCAGGGTAATGGACAAGCTGAGGCCACAAACAAGACTTTGGTAAGGATAATGGAGAAGATGGTTAGCAAAACAGGTCGTAACTGGCACCTACAAATCCATCCAGCCCTTTGGGCTTACCGAACATCCATTCGCACTCCTACGGGTGCGACACCATATTCCCTAGTGTTCGGGACAGAATCTATCATCCCTTTAGAGATCGAACTTCCATCCCTGAGAATTTCTCTTCGGGACTATCTGGATAAGGATGAGGATTATCGAGTGGCAAGACTGGCTGAATTAGAGCTCCTAGATGAGAGGTGCATTCACGCTCTTAATCACCTGAAAGTGTATCAACACAGAGTCTCCAGAAACTACAACAAGAGAATCATCCCTCGTCAGTTTGAGGTTGGTGATTTAGTCATGAAGGAGAACCAGTTCAACACCAGAGTAGAACGAGAAAAGAAAGGGAAGTTTGAACCACATTGGTTGGGACCCTATGTTATAGTCACCAAGTATGGCACAGGGGCATACAAACTGGCTCACCCCAATGGTGATGAGCTCCGGGAGCCCATGAACGCCATGCATCTTAAGTGGTTCTATGCTTAAACATGGCGCAAGGAAGTTAAAAAATTAAAAAAATAAAAATGATAAAAATCAAAAAACAAAAAAAAAAAAAAATCAAAAAGAAAAAGAGAAAACAGGTCGTCCACTAGTGAAAACCACGCAATTGTGGCACTTTGGACAAGTCCTTGGGTGAAAACTGGTTTCCGGCGCCTCGGGAGGATTCGTTGTTCACAAGCATCCTGCATCTGGAGGGTAGTTTTCTTTGGCCTAGCCCTAGTTCTACCTTCGAGATTCCCTGTGCGCCCCATCCTGTCAAGCCTTGATCCGGCTTTGCCTTCTTTTATTCGTCTGTGAGGGGCGTGGTCTTTCGCTATTTCCCATCTTACGCTGGGGGAAATTCAATGACTACATGGCTTCTGCCCTTGTATATTCCCCATCTAACACTGGGGGCATCCATGCTTTCTTGGTTACCTGCACATAGCTCTGGAAAACCATTAGAAAACACCAAAAACAATAGAAAATTGTTTCACAAAAACACCAAAAACAATAGAAAATTGTTTCACAAACAATAGAAAATTGTTTCACAAAAACCTAAACAATAGAAAATTGATTCACCAAAACCTAAACAATAGAAAATTGTTTCATGAAAACAAAAATTTACAAAAAAAAATTTACAAAACATCATTTACTTGCATTGTCTTGTTTCTTGCTTTGCTTGTTGCTTGTATAGTTATTTTGTGTTTCTACTTTTTGGGTTGTTTGTTGCTTGGGCATACTTTGTTAGGATTCATCTTTTCTTGCTTAGATTAGATTTATTCTTGCTTGTGCATATTGCGGTATGTTTTTGCATGCTAGTGAATCTTAGGAAATCATGATGTAATGTGTTAATTCATTATGTTCTTTCTTAGCATTTGATTGTGTTTATTACATGTTAATAAAGCATGGTGAATCATGGTGTATTGTATTATTTCCTGGTGTTCTTTGTTAGCATTTGGTTGTGTTTATTGCATGTGCATTGTTTTGTTATCATTAACATCACATTACCATCATTATCATCACATCTAACATCATCTATACATCATATATAAACAAAATGCTAAGTTTTACATCATGCATGTATGCTAAGCTAATCATCACATATCGTATCATCAATGGGGGCAAGAGGGGTTGTGCATGATCAAATATCTATCCCCCCCCCACACACCAATATCATCATATCATCCCGTCCATATACATCTACAATAACACATGAGAAATGCATTTGATATCATCTAAGGATCTATCATCTAACATCCACAGCACATGTATACATCAAACATCAAAATCAGATACATACAAAGTACAAAATCAGATAACATCATAACGCATCCATAAGTGCTGAATCAAAACACGCAACGTGCAATGAGATTCGACATAGAGTAATTTCTGAAAAGGGTATTTTACATCATAAATTATGCCCACTCGTGTCACATGCATCAGGACACAAAAACAATAAAGTACATCATCTCATAAACATGTGTATCTGAGCCCAAAAAGTAATCCTCATATATATACATGTGTGTCATATACATCTATATCAACAAAAATGGATACACATCAGTGCTCTATATCAAAAATGCCTTCAGCTGAGGCGTACAAAGATGCTACATCAAAAATGTCCACATATCTATACAAGTATACACTGTCCAGATCGGTACTCAAAATAATACATCATCGATACACAATGCCATCAAAAAGGGGCATGTATCAGAAAGAATCAAGCCTTCATCATGAGGCATCATCAAAATACAAGTATACAAGACTGTACATCAAAATCGGCCTTCATAAGAGGCATACATACAAATAATCTATACAACAAAAATGTAGATCTCAACCGCAGCTCTCGCCCTCGCCGGGGCTCCCAGATCTGTCATCTGGTCGACAGAACACTGGAGGCTGAGATGGCGCTGGTCCAACCGGCTGCTCTGGTATGGGCTGTCTCACTGATCTAGTGGACTGGCCTGATCTCTGTGATCGAGAGCCTGATGCGCTCGACCCTGACTGTCGTGGCAGTGCTACTCACTGCTCTGGAGGAACTACCCTGTAATAGGTAGTCCTGTAAAATAAGGCCTCACCACCAAGCCTGGTGGCGTCACATATCAGGTCAGCATCTCCGGAGGTGAGCGCTGCCTGAAGGGCAGCATCTCGCTCACCTGTCACTCGGCCCAAGTCAGCCTCGGCCTATCTAGAGGAAGCAACCTCTCGGTCTCTCTCTGCAGTAGCAGTCTACAGCTCGGCGCGGGCCTGGTCCCTCTGTGCAAGGAGTGCCTGTGATCGTGCATATACATGATCTCTCTGTGCAACAACCATCCACACCTGTGACTGGGACTGATGAAGAAGGCTCAATATCTGAGCCCCCTGTGCCACTGTCTCCCGAATCTGGCTCCGCCATGCCACTCTATCATCTCCTGGGCCAGCCTGGGCCCGAGCCTGATCCCGCTCTGAAAGTAAAGTAACAATGTGAGCTCGGGCCTCATCACGCTCTGCTATGGCAGTCACACACCAGCCTCGAGCCTCATCTCTCTCCACTCTGGCCACGTCTCTCTCAGCTATGACCTGTTGTAACTGCTGTTGTACTGTGGCTATCTGTGCCACTAGCTGGGAGGTTGTCTGTGCCTCAGGGACTGGTCCCTGAGGTGCTCTGGATGACTGTCCCTGCTCTAGGACCCTACCTCTGGATGGCTGCACTGCTGCCTGTACTGGGCCCTGCGGCCTCGGTCCCTGTGCCTGTGAGGCACCCTGCCCATCATGTGAAGTACCATCGAAAGGATCCTCTGGGTCTAGCCCCTGTGCCACTGCCCTCGCCCTGCGCTCTGAACCATGCCATATCTCTATAGGTGGGTGAGTGCCTGCTGCCCAAGCCTCCTCTGGAATGGTGAGACGCCGGGGTAACACTGTAGCATACCAAGCTGCATAGTCGGTTGTGGTCCCTGGATCTCGCACCTATCGTACTGGGTCCCATACCTGTGGGACCACCTGTGTGAAACTCACCCTAGCTCGGGCCACCAGTATGCGAGGCCCCATGGTCTGCCTCTCTGAATCCCTACGTGCATGCCAGATATCTGGCTGGGGGACCCCCTGTACCCTGCCAAGCTGCCGCTGGCACCTGTCTACTCGATACAACTCCATAATATAACTATGGCTGCCAATGATAAAATGCTCCACCAAACACATGCCGAGCTCTGTGGCATCCTCTGGCCACTGGAAATGCCTGTATGGCCGCCAGATAACATCTATCTCTACTAGCTCGTCAAACTCTCACCTATATCTGAATAGGCTGCCAAGATGGCCACGTACATCCCCACCATCTGCTACCCATGCCATGTACGATGGCTCCTCAGGATCTCAGACACGCAAAGTGCCCACGGGGCGTCTGATCGCAATATGATCCCATGACCATATCTGTAATAAAGAGGCTGGACCCACGGTCTTCTGACCGTGGTATGTGATCAAATGTAAATCCCAGTATAGGTGGGCCAATATGCACTGCCCCCAGCAATATCTCTCGCCGCTAAAGATGCCATGAACCAAGGGCAATAGTCCTCTCGGGAATGAGGTCCCTGTCTTATCAGTGAGTAAGAACCCACTGATAAGAGACATGATGTAGAGAGGCCCCCGATGCAATGTGGGGTCGGAGATACACTCGTGCAAAGCTATGGTCATCCCATCATGCGGAATATCATCAACATCAAAAAGGGCACTGCAAGCTGCTCTAATCAGCCCTGCATCTGCGCTGTACTCGATCAAGGTGCCCATCATCGGCACGCGAAGAATCCGCCATACATCCTCGATGGTCACAGTCATCTCTCCTGTCGGCAGTCTGAAGCACTGACTCTCGCTATGCCATCGCTCAGCTAGCGCAGTCAGTAGGCCATGATCCAGTATGATGGATGGCATCTGAGACACGGGGCCTAGCCCCACCGCCTCGAGAAGTATCACCATGGCTCGCCAGTCACGCCGGCGCATACTACCCTCTAGCTCTGCTATCTGGGTATGTCACTCCCGCGTCTATAAAACTGGTAATCGTCTCTGCAAAATAACACGGCGCTAGTCAGTTCCTAACATTTCTTCTAAAAATCTATCTCCCCTTTTAGGGTTAACCCAAAAATCCTAAAAATTCTTCTAAGTGTCATGTTTTTGACACTTTCCTATCTTTTCTCCACCTGTCTAGGGTGCCTGCGTGCCCTTTTGGGCATGTGCACCTCATTTTTGGCACTTGCGCTTACGCGTGTGTGTCTTTTGGCGCTTGCGCCCTCTTTCGGGTGCCTGCGCGCCCTTTTTGGCATGTGTGCCACACATTTGGTGCTTGTGCTTGCGCGCGTATGCTCCCATGTGTGTGTGCCCACCTTTTTGTTTTTGTGCCATGCTTTTCACGTGTGTTCCCCATTTCCCATGTGTGCATGTGCATGCACATGTGTTTGTGTGTGTGCGTGCGCGTGGGTGTGTGCTTTCCATGCCTGCGTGTGTGCGCGTATGTGCTTTGGCGCATGTGCCCCCAAAGGGACACCTGTGCGCCCCCTATCCGACGCTTGCACCTGCGCGCAGGCATGCCAACGTGACTTCCTAGGGCTAAATGCCTCATTTAATGCATTAATGACCAAAATTACTAAGCTAGGGTTCGATACTCACAAAGGGGCCGTCGTCTGCGTGCCGCTGGTACCCTCAGACTGCATCTGCGCGCCTCAATCGGTCTCGTGCGATCACCATGGTTCTCGTCAGTATCAGAGCCTCACGGTAAAATTTCTAAACAGCTCGGTTAAAATGAATTGGTCGCGATGTTTTTACCCCCCTTGGTGGGGTATATTAACCCATTTTTCACCGTCAGGAGGGCCGGGAGGCCCGTTTCGATCGCCGTTTTCTCCTCTATTCACTGTGGAATAATTATTTTTATTCAATAATTATTTTTCTCTTATTTTTCACCGTATTGGGGCATTTTTTTGTTGTCTGATACCCCTTTCTTCTCCCTCGAATAATTTTTATTGCTCCCTGGTGATTTTTATTCTTCTCCACACTCTCGTAAATAATTATTTTTCAAATAATTATTTTTTCTTAATTTTTCCACTAAACAAGGACATTATTTGTCACTTGTTTCTTCTTTCTTCCACCTAGGGCACTTTCTGTTGCCCCTAGGCCCTTCGCTTTCTTCTTCTATTTTCTTCTACTGTTCACCACAATTTGGAAAGCAAAAACAATAAAAACAATATATATGTCAAAAATCCAAAAACAGGGCAATTTTTTTCAAAAAATCCTAAAAAGTAAAAAAACCTACAAAAATGGTAACTTGCTTATTACGGCTGAAACTTGTGTCTTGCGCATGGTATTTTCTCCATATCCTATTGGTTTGTCTCACATCTTCCCCGATTAATATGACTCGTGGATCACTGGATTCACAACCATTCACAAAGCTAGTTGCTTGCTTCGTCTGTACTCTGGGGCACGTTTGTTGCCTGGTGTTGTTTCGTTGTGCACAAACGCTTTTCATGGACCCCATGTCCATTATCATTTCCCCTTGCATGTATCCTTGCTCGGGGCATCATTTTTAACCCTTGTCATCAATCACGAACTTGTGGATCTCTTCAGCACTGATAACAAAACATTTGTACAACTGTCTTGACCGTTGTTGGGTTGGATATGTGCGTTCGTACTTGTTTTCCCTGTTAAATGAGCTTGTTTCCTTCTCGTATTGCATTGCATTGTTGTATGTTGCGTGGAGTTGGTATTTTCAGCAATGGACAATTGTTCGTAGTATGGCTTTTCATGTCATTCTACCTTTGTCGTATGCTTATATTTTTCATAAGGACCGATGACGTAGCTCTTGTGGCAATATGATGACATCAAAATTGTTCCAATAAACAGTGGCTAGAGGCTAAGCTCTTCCCTCCCCTCCTCCATATTTCTTCTACATCACTTCCCTTTCACCCCTAATCTTCTCTCTCACCGGGGCATCCTGCCTCTTCCCCATTCTTCTGCCTATCTCTCATCTTTTTCGATCGTCGATCAGCTTCTTTCATCACCCCATCGACACTCGAGGGGGCATCTCTCTCTCCTACTAATTTTTCTTCTATCCCTTCAAAATTTTCTTCCGTCTACTATCTTTGAAGTGGCGTCACTTATGCCACCCCAAAGAGGGGAAAATGTAGACACCTATAATTACGCCCAAGCAATTTAAATACTTAAATTGCGCTAATTATCCCCTTTCTCGCAAATCGACGACATATCGTCAAAAGCGCTCATATTCCCTCTTATTGTCGTTAATTAATTACAATACGCTAATTGATTAAGTCACCTATCCAGCTAACAACCTAATTAACGACCTTCTGTTAATTATTTACCCCTTCTATCTAGACTAATTAATTATTATTAATTAATTAGCCTTCCACTTCATTTAACTAATAAATCAATATTTAATTGATTTAATCCCCTCCTAATAGCCTAAATCGTACTAATATTCCTCTAATTGGCTTCTATAAGCTTACACCTACCTATTAGTTAATCACCTTTGATTAATTAAAACACCCCCCAACTCCCATGACTTGCTAAGCATAAATTAAACCCTTCTAAAGTAAGGTTACCTTTAATAAAGCAACCTTATCCATTCCTAATCATGTTTTACCTTTATCCCACATGCAAAGGGATGAAGTGTTTCCTTTATCCATTGGGCTATATAAGGAGCCCTCCTTCTACCTTTATACCTACACCTAATTCCCTTGAGAAAGCAAAAGAAAGCACATAGTCTTGCACTAAAAGCCTTTTGCCATTCTCAAGCCCTTCCATCATCCATCTTGAAGAGCTAAGCCTCACACCCAAGCATCCTTGAAGGATCAAAGCAAGCAATATTGTTGATTGCCATTGGACTACATAGGTCCATTTGATTTAATTAGGCAATTTAGAAGAATAGAGTTCTTGATTTGCATTATGTTTGATTTCACTATTTCAAAGTTATGATGCTAGTGTAGGCCTTGTTCATTTCTTCATCTTGATGGTACTCTTTTCTTGTTTCTAGCTAGGTTAGGGAACTATTTTAGGTGGTAGTTCTTGCTTTCAATCTAACTTAGGAAAAATAATACTTGTACTTGTGTCTTTAATATTGAGTCATATCATATGCATTTCAAATTGGTCCCTCTGCTTAGTTGTACATGTTGGGAGTTTTTGGATCCCCACAAAAAATCTGCACTGTCCCTGATGAAATAGTATCTTCTAATGGTTTCAAGAGGATTTGGCAGACCGTTCTGTCATGATTCTCGTCTGTCCTTCCCTTGGTTAACATATGTTGTTAGAGGAAATGGGGGTCCTAACAAATAGAGTGTTTGCTAGAGATTGACTTTTTGTGTATGCCTCTAAAATTTTCTACGAACATTTAGCCCTCTTGTTATCTTCAATTTCTTATGATTCAAGTCCTAGTGTTCTAGTATTTAACTTTTTCCCTTGGAGAAAAGTTTCCTAGCACATGATGTCTATGAAAGTTTTTCCGTCAGAAGTCTTTCTGATACTTCAGTTTTGTTTGCATGTAATTCCATCATGGGCATCGTGCATTCATTTTGGAATTCTCAATTGACTGATTCTGTTTTATTTATCAATCTTTCCCCAGTTTTCTACTATACTTCTTGAAGTGACGTGATTGTGTTGATTTTGTAGTATCTACTACTTATATTCAATGAGGGGAAATTTGATCTTCTTCTGAATTGACAGCAGGACCTAAGGAATGGTTGAAAGCACAGAAAAAAAAGACAGCAATTTTTTTGATGGCACCTATTGTTGCTTCGCGTGACAGACTTAACAGTGCTCACCATCTTCTAAGTATCTCCTCCTCAATGACTGTATGGTGTGGCACTAAGCTCCATTGTAGCAAATTAGCAATAACATGAAAATATTGCTTCTTTGTCATTGAATATTATTTAGGGGCTTGATATTCTTGATATTTGCATGATTGCAGTATCAGGGGAGATTACCTTAAATAAAGACTATGAAGAGGCTGAAAGGCTTGTCAAAGTTGCAGCACGAGATTGCATTCCACCAGAAGAAGGTTCATTTGTTGCCTTTCAAGCTAGGACAGGTGTTGAGGTTTGTACATTATCCTTGTGTTGCCATTTGCATTGTTATTTTTAGAAAGAGAGTTCTTTAAGAGTCCAAAAGAAACCAGAGTATTCCACTCCACCGAGTTTTTTTCTCGCTTGCTTTGTTCTACATTCATATAATATGTCGAGGTTTATGAAATGATAAGAGAGAGATGCTTGTCAAGAAGGATGCAATGGTTGTGAATGGATTGTTTTTCATGAATTTTTTATGATTTTATATTTCAGTGTTTTAAATCATGTTTATGTATGCTTTGTAGAGTCCTTGAAGTGTTGGATATTCCTTCTGATTTTGCAGGTTCAAGAGCCTACTGATCTGTAAGCTTGAGCACAACTTCACGACTACTTTGAAGTCCATCTTGAACCATTCACTTCCTATTCATCAGCAGAAGATTGCGTGTTAAGAGAGCCTTCTTTCAGTAAATATGGAAACATAGCTCCATGACCAAGTTTGATGACATTTATATGAATGACTGCATAACTTCATCCTCTGAACAGCACATCCAGAACCACTGTTCATTTTTGTCTGAAAACCATATCAGTCATACTGTCTATGGTGGTGGTATTAGCAGTATACACAACTATATACCTTGCAAAAGTATTCAATTATGACCTTCTTATTTCTTAGATGTACTAGTATGAAAGAAACCAGATGGTACCTTGGCCCATGAAGTTTACATAAATAAAACTCATATAGATCTATATCTACAAGTGAACTTTCACTGCCACCCACGCAACGAAGCAGCTGTCCTTCATACATTGCCAACACGTGCAACCAGGATATGAAAACCCGAACATTTGTAACAAGAGAAAACTCCCCTTGTAAAGGTTTTAATGTGAATTGGATACAAGAGAAGGGACATTGAGAGAGCATTCCATGGAACAAAAAGAGGAAAGAGGAATGAGGAACACATTCAAACAATGATAAAGAAGGATCCAGAATTCTTGTCCCTTGTGTAAAGGAGTTTCAAAGAAGTTCACGAGGATTCAGAGGAAGGATGGTTTTTAGACGACCTTTAAATCTCAAAACACCCTACCCACATCCTTAAATTCTGTAAAGGATCCTATTGATCTAGGATTACAAAAAGGGATCCTTATGGTAACATGCTCATGTGTAACACCATACATCGGGGATACAAGTAGATATCTATAGACTAGACTTGAGGAACATACAAATGACATTGTGGGTGATGAGGGTTGTCAATCCTCTTCACTAAACAATGTCAATCACGGGTTGGTGTCCATGGCAGTATGCAATAGGAGAAAGATATATTTGGCAACGGTCCCCACTACCCAAAATCCACACTTGCAGGAATTTGAAACACACTTGCATGAATTAAGAAAACATTTGTTTGAATTAGAAACACACTTGCGGAAATTGAAACACACTTGCATGAAAGGAAATAAAACTTGCAAGGAAATTGCTGAATTGGAAAGAAAGGATAAACACAGAATACACTTGCAAGTTTACAACAAACTGCACACCAAAGGAATAATTACGGGGTACAAATAAAAATACAACAAAAAACAAACAAACATAAACATACAAATCCATCTTCTGAGGAATGAGTGGCCAACTCATTCCTCAGAAGAGGATTTTAATCAAGACTTATTTACAAATGGATGAAACGGAACCTCAAAATGAATTGATAAAAAAATGTAGATTACATTCTTTGGTGTGGAAGGTTGCATTTATAATTTCATGCTTCCAACCCACTCCTTATTTTAAGGCATACATCTCAATCAAATCTTATTAACTAAGATTTTAATTTATCCAAAAAAAATCAATCTCTAAAAAATATGGAGAGAGCTTATTTAACTCTAACGAACAATCCAACTCTCTTATTTTATCGTTGACAATCAAAATAAATATTGATTCTTCCTTATTTTACAAATAATAAAACACATAGAAATATCCATTTTTAGAATGACTTCCAAAAATAGATAGCAATGCTTCTCAAACCACCCTTGGAGTTATGCTCATCTATGTAACTCTAGTATTCATCTCCAGGGCTCTAATGTCCAACTCCGAAGCCATAATGTTCAACTCCAAAGCTATAATGTTCAACTCCGAAGCCATACTGGTATACTTCGAAGCCATATACTGGTAGACTCCGAAGCTGGAATGGTAGACTCCGAAGCCAGAATGGTAGACTCCAAAGCCAAACTAAAACGGCTATAACTTTTGCATATAAACTCGAATCAAGATGTTTTTTTTGAACTTGCATAATTTTTCGAGAGGAAACTGAATATGCAATTAGATTTGGGTTTGGGTATATTCTTGATAACTGTTTTTCACTTTTCCCCAAACCTATACTAAGGAGCCGCTCATAGAACTGCTGAACATTTCCGGAGCTAGTGAAGGAACCTCTGGAGCTAATGTAGTGCTGAAATAACAATCTCTGGAGATGATATGAGAGATTTTGAAGATCCTCCAAGGCTGGTTGTAGCTGGTGCTTAGTTCTCAAAATGCCTTATTCAACAATTATAGCAAAATATGGACTGCATGTGCACAAATTGACATCTTTTTTCCAATAATCATTAGAAATAGCCAATAGAAAGATAACAATGAATTCTAAAGAAATAACCAAGATATATACTCTCTATTTTATTCTAAATAAACTATAAGTTTAAAAATTATGCTCAGATCCACTTTATGTATTATATGCAAAGAATTTCAAATCTTGTATAAAGTGAGCCATTTTTTGGGCTCTTCTGTAGTGTCCTCAAATGGACAAATTTTACCCTACATGGATTTTAGGAAATTCCCACACACCCAATGCCATTTATAAGAAATATACCAACTGTTTATGATGCAGATATGATTTATTTATAGAAAATGCGACTAGGGCTGATTATGAAACTTATAAAATTCATAAATAAATCATGATATTTTCCACCATAAATTGAGCATAAACTTATAATATTTCACCCTTAATAAATTCGTGCAAAGATTTGAATTTTTAAAGTCCATATATAGTTGAAATGAATTTATTTTGAAACCCCAGTCTGCAGAAAATTATGGCAACTTCAAAAATTCATAACTTACTAAAAAATGCTCCGATTGACAAAAATAAACTATGCATAGACTCGCAAAAATAGGGATAATACAATGATGTTACCCATTCATACAAATGACCACCACAAGTGCCCTAAATAGCCAAAACATCAATTCGCCCTTAGGTTTTTAGGCTGGAAATTACAGCAGAAACATATAGATATATTCAGATGAAAGCTACTAGAAAATCAACAATCATAACAACAATCAACTCTGGTTTGTAGTAGCTCCAAAATACCTCAAAATAGTCCACTATGCAAGTCGCACCAGCTGGAACAAGGAAAAAACTCAGCCACCACTTTCCTTTTTAAACCCTTGGACCAAATCTGCACTTTTATCCACTTCAACTGTTGGAAAAATACTGAAAAATACTACTTATCAAGTGATCTGCAATGGAAATCCCAGGGTGGAGAATCCTTTTAACTAGAAGAAGGGTTTTTGTCCTCTAGATCTCTTGGAGGGTTTTCGTCCTCAAGAGTGAATCTCTAAGGGTTTTCGTCCTTAGAAGATTAAAGATGCAAGTTCAAAGCTCAACTTACAAATCTGATTTTTGAAAAATAGACAAGTGATGTCCTCCTCAAGCAAGTCGACGTGGGACTAACTTGCCTTCCTTGACATCCGATCAAATTTTAGCCCCTCATTTAATGTTTTTCCCTTTTGATCCATCCCATAAGGAGGTTGCATTTTCTAAGGGAAAATAAGACTTTATAATGCGGCTTTAGCATTTTTCTAATTTTATTTTGTTATTAAGTCTATAATAACTTTATTATAAGTGCCTTTATAATATTTTCTTTTTTTATTTGCACTTTATAATAAATTATTATAACTTAAGCCCCCCTTGAGTTTATTCCTTAGCCGTTGGGGAGACAAAATGGGCTAAGGGTCTTCGACCGAGAAGGGAATATTACATCATTAGTGGGTTCTTGTTTAAAAACCTCATCTTTGGTGCAACATTCACATAACACAAAGCACCACTTATGGAAAAAGTGAAGTTGATTGTAAAGGAAGATCATTATTGGTGAAGAAAAGTTAGGGAAACTATTGATATTGAGAAGAGATCGGACACTCCTAACGGGAATATTGGACTAGGCATAGACCATCATAAGATACACCAATGTTAGTGGAAGTGGGTATGGTTTAATTATTCATTTAATTCGTCCATCCATTAATTAACTTGATTTATTAATCGGATTGGGTATTTTGATTAATCGTTTAGTTATTCACATAGCTTCTGATAATTTATATTTCGAATGACAAAACATGAAAAACTAAATAGGTAATTATTCCAAAATTGAACTATTTCGCAAGGTAATTGATTAGCTTAATTATTCAATTAGTTAATCTATTAATTACTTTTGTTAATCATTTTCGATAAAATAATGAATTTTATTTTGTTTCAACAAACAAAAGTATTGTTTTACATTTTTTCAACTTTGGAATAATTGACAAGATTTATTAATGAAAAACTAAGGGGCTATATTTCTTTGGAATAAGATTGACTTTTCTTTTTTCTTTTTGAGGATAGGCACATATAAGTTACCCAAAACATTGGAATTTGTTTCACTTTACATGATGGATTCAGAAACCAACAATGTAGGTCTGTCATTGTGAAAAACTACACAATCTTTCTTATTTCTTCTCCGTATTCAATGAACAAGTAAACAAGAATAGATAAGTGTATATCTCCTTATTGTGGTAAGTAGGCCACAGATAGATAAGTGTATAATAGTTAATTATATGTCAAGAACAATTCCCCATTTATATGTGGCAAATAGGTATAGTGTGGCTCCAGAGAAAAACTTTAGTCATAAGAAATAGTGTGACTTCCATAACAATTCATTAGTGTTATACATTTAAACAACCATAAGATTGGATCATAGGCTCAAAAATACAATCACTATATAATAAATATGGCAATGTGATGTAGGAGCATCCTAGTCCATAAGCAATCTTGCATCACCCAAAAACAAAGTGTGTTTGATATGTGTGTTGTGGTGGCAAATTATTATCTTGTGACTTTGTCGCGTGTGTTGAGGATGATCAACATGGCCAAAAACAACTCAAAAAGTCAATTACCTCAGAAGAGGCTTGAGGGAGTGCTTTTAATCATTTGTTATGTTCTTAAAGACCTTTTTAGTAGAAGATGGTGAAATTGCTTGTTTACACAGGCGATGGATACAAAATCACCTAGCTATGATAACTGTCGGTTACGCAACTGCTAGATTACACAAGGTGACAATTTCGTCCACGGCCTTTGTGCGTAAAGATTAACAACCCATAACAAGAAATGTAAGATTTTCAAGCGTTTTCAAGCATCTTGGGAACACAAAGAGGCCTTGAGGATTGTCAAAATGTCAAAGGGATCCGTTAGTGATCAAGAAGAGGCAGGTTCAGTTGTGGGAATTAGTTGGAACTCAAAGTACAAGGGGACATGCATCAACAAACAAGAAAGAGCTCAAAAGAATAGGAGAACCAAGGGAGTGTTTGCAAGGGAAAAGTTTTGTCCAAGTCTAGTATAGGAGAACAATAGTAGAGTCCATCATAGGGACTATTCGTATGTTTATATTCATGTTTTTGAATCCATAAAGCAAGTGCATGTGTGTGTATGTGGAAATCTTTGTAACAAGTCATTCATTTTTAATAAGAAGAGCAATTTTGGGTTTTAGTTGGCTATGTATGTGCCGAGTGTGTCTTATAGCTCTAGGGTGTTTAAGTTAGGGAGTAAAGAAGCCATTAACTTGGTCCCTTCATTCCTGTCTACATCATTTGGTATTAGAGAAAGGTTTGCATTGGTGGATCAAATCTTGTGAGACTCTAATGGGTTTGTTGCAAGTGTGAGAAGAGTCCTTCAATTGTAGGGAGTTGTGAGAGAAAGACATGGCACATAGAGGAGTTCCCCTTGGAAGAGGAAGACCACCAAGAGTCGCAGACTTGGCATAGATGATTAGAGGTATCAGATCTAGATTAGATGCTAAAGATATTGAAGCACCTATTGTCGGCCCCAAAATTCCCCTCTTGTGAAGTCAAGTTTCAAAATTTTTGAGTCTGTACCTGGGAGTATTGAATCGCGTCAAGCCTGGCATTGTTTGCAGTTTTCCTATTCATGGAGAACAATTTGAAAGTCGGGCGTATGGTGAAGTTCCTTTCCTTCTTTTTATTTTCTTCCCGCAGTCGGGAATGATAGGCGTATTTTCCCCTTTTAGAATTTTTGCCCCAAAGTCCACGGGTAATACGTGAATATCTTTGATTGGATGCAGTTTGGCCATATTTCAAGGTTCAGTGGAAGCCTCCACGTGTCCAAATGACGCAACTCTAGGGGTAGGGTCCAAGGGACAGTCCTCAAAATAAGCGCAAACTTTTTGCGTGTCCCAGGTACAAAATGAAGGTAGAACAAGCTAAAATTGACTAAGTATGGAAGGTTCAGCGGACGGCACCACGTGCCTCATTGGTGCAGCTTCAAGAGTCAAAGCCGGGGGTAGTTCTCAAACTTGCGCCAGTCCTCCATGTGTCCTAGGTCCAAAAAGGGACAAAGCCGATCGCTAAAATTGACTAAGTATGGGTGGGTTGGTGGAAGCCGCCACGTGTCTTAATGGCGCCATTTCGGAAGTGAAATCAAAGGGTTAGTCTCCAAGTAGCGTCAGCTCGCCACGTGGTTAAAGTCAATATGAAGACGAAGCTGGCCGTTGAAAGGTCCAAGACTGGCAGAAGGAGACACATGTCAGCTCGGCGCAGCTTCAGGGGGCGTTTCCAAAGCAGAAACTCAAATGAGCGCCAACCCTCCACGTGTCTAGGGGTCAACATAAGTCAAGTAGAAAATTGGCCCGAATCAGCTAAGTATAAAGGAACTGGCGGAGCTCTCCACATGTCAGCCTAGCGTTGCTTCAAAGGCAAAGAATGCAAGAGGTGTTCGTAGGCGCGCCCCAATCAATTTCTCCTACGTGGGTGGCCCAAATTTGAAGTTGTAAAAGCAGATCGAATGGCCCGTGTTTTAATTAGTAAAATAATGTAACGGCCGTATATTTAAAAAACAAGTTTTTCTGCCATTAACGTTTCTTTGCGTTTTCAAGAATTCGAAAGGGCGTGGATGATTGGAATAAGTTGTAATTGTTTCTTGCTTGCTTGAGGAAGTTGTAACCGTTTCTTGCGAGCTATATCATGAGCTTTCAAAGCCATTGTATGGGTGGGAATTTTGATTATTTTGGAACTGTAATTTCAAATTGGAAGAAATCAATACAAAGGTTTTTCCCTTTTTCTTCTGCTTTCTCTTTCCTTCTAGTTCTTAATCCTTCCGTGCTTGGAAACTTTGTGTTCTAGTTTGTACAATCTCCAGAACTTTGAGTCTGTAAATTGTGTCTAGTTATAAATGTGGATGGTTTTACTCTGTATCTCATTTGCACAATACATATAAGGGTTTTCTCTGCCATTTCTTTTACCTAAAAGTATTGTCTTCTTCTGCCTCCCTCCTCTCTTCAAAGTCATCTATCCTCATGTATTGATAACTTTCCAAGCTTAAAACACATTTCAGGATATTGGGAAACCACCATTGAATGAAAGACTGTGCATTTGTACATAGGTTTTGCCCCTGCTTTCAATAAGGGAACCTCTCCCATTAAAGAGGAGGGACTTGCTTGTCCCCTGACCGTGGTTTCATTCCAAGTGCAAATCTGAAACCCAACATCACGTAAGGTTCAATTTGAAGAGCGGGTAGATGAACCATAAGATAGGTTCTCGAAGGCCATTGCTAAGCTCCCAATTAGGACACCTCTAGCTACTTAGGAAGTTTACGTCTTGAGAATCTCATAAATTGGATCATTTAGTTAGAGAAATATTTTGACTAGTTAGTGAAGGATTCCAAGAGAGTGAAGTTTTCTTGTACAAAACTGAAGGGCCACACATCCTTGTGGTGTGATCATGTGCAGATCGAAAGAGTGAAAAGAAACAAAGAAAGCATCAAGTCATGGGATGGTAAGGCTGCCAAGTTAAAGGGTAAGTTATTTCCCTCATATTATTGAATCCATAGCATACTTGGCGAGTACTCTCCAAAATAAATCCCAAACGAGTACTCTCCTGAGTTTTCGCCAAGTTTTGGCGAGTATTCCCGAGTATTTTTCAATGTCAATCATCATAAATTCATATTACTTATCAGCCGGTTGTTGTATTCGCATGATGATGCGATTTTGTATTGTATTTGTATTCAAATCTAATAGAAAACACTTCTCCAACATTTTATGGGCTCATTTGATACATTTTGTAGCTATGTGTTGCTTAAAATTTATGTTTTTTAAAAGAAATTTGCATATTTTTTAAGTTGCAGAGTATTCCCGAGTATTGGCGGAATATTGCCGAGTTTTTGCCGAGTCAAATGTTTTTTGGTCTGCTGAGTATTTGCCGAGTACGAGTATGCAAACTATGATTGAATCTATTCAAGAACTTTTTAAACTTGATACAAAAGGAGGGGAGTGTCAAAGGCTACACGGAGTTCGTCAAGCTCACCATTCGGGTTGGTTACATGGAAGATGGTGAAGAGGTGGTCTCAAAGTATGTGAATGGTCTTTGTATTTCTATAGAATACTAGTTTGCTATGATAAGGTTGATATCGGTGGAAGAAGCCTACCAACGTGCTTTGAAGGCTGAAGAGAAGTTGTTTAGGAGAGAATAAAACACATCAAGAGGAAAAGGAAGGTTCTCATGAGGAAGAGCACAAGCAAACACCAAAAGAGGACATCATGATCACGAAGGAGAAGCAAGTACTTCTCAAAACAATTTCAGTCAAAACCCGAGAGGCAGAGGGTATCCTCTAGAGGCTACCCTAGTAAAAGATACATGGGTATGTGTTACATGTATGGAGATGTTGGACAAAGAGCATTTAAGTTCCCAAAAGCACAGAAAAACAACAGTAGGAGAAATGAAGCTAGCAATCATATCGCACAAGTAGATGAGGAGAGTGTTGCT
Source organism: Taxus chinensis (assembly GCA_019776745.2). Lineage (NCBI taxonomy): Eukaryota > Viridiplantae > Streptophyta > Pinopsida > Cupressales > Taxaceae > Taxus > Taxus chinensis. Next base: position 21,263,544 of record CM034149.1, read on the forward strand.
TCACCCAATCATATGGCGAAGTAGATTATGGAGAAGCTCTCAAGATGAAGAGAGTGCTGCTGCTGAAACCATTCAAGGAGGAGAATGAACTAGTGCAAAGAAAGTGCCTTTTCAAAACCATATGCAAAGCTGGAGATGAGTGCTATAAGGTTATTGTTGATAGTGGTAGCACTGACAATTTGGTTTCTACTTTCTAGTGAGATGGTAGAGAGGCTCGGTTTGAAGAAAATCATACATCCAAACTCCTACAAGGTTTCTTGATTACAAAAAGGACATCAAATCTTGGTAAGCGAGCAATGCTTGGTGAATTTTCAGATTGTTTCATATAAGGATAAAATTTTGTGTGATTTAATACCCATGGATATTTGTCATGTATTATTGCGAAGGCCTTGGCAATTTGATAGAAAGGTTTGCCATCTCACCCCATGCCTTTACGCATCTTGTATTTTGGGCATTTCATTCTCTTGCACATGAAATATTTCAACCTCCTGCACATTAGTGGATATTCCCTCCACCACTAGTGCATGTAAGTTGATTGGAGCAAGGTTAGTAAACCTACGAGGAATTGCATCCTCCAAGACATCCTATATAGTGGAGTCTCCCTCCGCTCATGCTTTTAAGGTGACTACAGTAGAGTCAAATGGCCTATATTGGTCACCATACCCCCAATGCCTAGGGCAATCACCCATCCCTATTTATCTGACACAAGACACTTGTCCCTAGAGAAATTTATGACAATGTTGGGATTCGCTTTTAGCTGAAAACAAATAAGATATTTTTATTGAAGCTAAGAACATACATAACATTTCTTACTAATAGTTTCTGAGCATTATTCATCACAATGCATACATGTCCTATCCCCTCTACTGAAGTGACTCTCTATCTACTAGTGAAACTGAATCAGAAATTGCAATAAATGTTACATACTGGCCCCATTGACATGAAAAATGTCTGGATGCAAGTCAGTGATCCACTAATTGGTAGCATTGTCGTTCAAGCATGATGTTGTAAGAGCATAAAGAGCACACTATTCTTCAGAATCCCTTTAATTTGCAATTGCTGCCACATTTGCCTCATCTTGTGACTTTTTGTTCTGTTGGGAAAGATCATATCAGCGTTTCTAGAACTCCTTTTTGCAATGCCTAATCTTATGGTAGTAATGGAATTTCACTTGGTATTTGGAAGATTCACTAGAGTGTCTTTTCTACTTCCCCTTTGTCAGAGGAGTGAATACACTCTTTGATTTTCCAAAACTAGATTCAATTGCTTGTGTCTGTCTGCACTCATTTTGCTGCAAATAGGAACTCACTTGATCAAATGTCAAGGTCTGGGTTTCCGCCATTAAATGTAAGGTCTACCCAAATGTCTCAGAGGAGGGCAATAAACTGTTCAGAACAAACATATCCGGGTTATCATCATACACCTTTTTATTGGTCACTGTTGGCTAGATTTTCTGCAGAGCTGAAAACCTAGGCAGTCATGAGATAAATCTCCCTCATTTACAGGTGAGGCTCCCGTGTAAGATTTTGTCAGTTATATATCCTAATATCTATTTGTGGGTATTACTTTAACCGTGTAGCTCATGAACCATAACTATACGGTTTTGAAGCAAGTAAGCCGCTGTAAAAGAAAGGAAAAATCTGCAGAAGAGGAAAATAATAGGAAATGGAAGAAAGTAGAGAGGATGTGCAACCCAAGCAATAGTTTACAGAGTTGATTGCATGCACATAGATTAAAACAAATAGATCATTAAGCACATAATTCAAAGCAAAGGAAACTTTCAGATCTAGATCTAAAATAACACAAAGTTTATGAACAAATCTAGAAAGAAAGTAAGAAGCAAAATGCACCGTTGACACAAAGTTCTCCGGAAATCTCTTCTATATTCCTCTGCTTGTAGAAATCAGGGGTTTCAGCTCAAAGTCTGGAACACAAGAATGTTGATTACAAATTCCGATCTTTTAACCCGTAGGTTCTTCCTCTACTTATAGCACATATAGGGGAAATTACAAATGGGAGACTATAACTGAACTAGATCATAAACAAGAAGTAAAGAGAACATCTGGCAATCATCTTCCTTTAATTCCTCTCTTAGTGACATGCATCAGGAGTTCAAGTCAAAATTGTGCACATCTGTCACTTAACTCAAAGAATCATTCCAAATAACTTAAAGTAATGGTTTTTAAACCAATAACTTTTAAGTTTACAATTACATCCGGGGACAAGAAATAAGAGAAGAAAGAAAAGAAGGAAGATCTGTCAGCTGTAAGTCCTACACTTTCTTTTTGTTTTGATACTGAATATACTTTTCAAACATATAGTTCAGCAATTTCCCATCCGCTTTAGCCACAGCTTCTTTCTCTGTCTTGAACTGCAGCAATCCTTCGTTCAAAACTTCAATGCTCGCTTCCACCTCCTTCAAACTAGGCCCGAACTTCTTAATGTCTGATTGCAGCGTTACCAACTTACTGATTGAATTCATCGTGAAAGGCCTAACAACTTCATCAATCCTCTCTTGAATCATCAGAAGAGAGCCTTCCAGGGAATCAGGCACTTTGTTGGGAATGGTCCTTTTGTATGAAGAAACGTTTCCAACCACTTCCTCGTTGGTGAAAGCAATTACATTGCTTGACAGTGACGATGCCATACCCTCGAGCACCCGCATTCTTTTCAGCATAATTATGAAGATCTCCAAGCGGAAAGAGACTTGTGAATTCAAGCTGCTTCCCCTTTTCAACCGATCCATCAGGCACAATTCGTTCTACAATCAAAACCTCCTTTGGCAGCTTATTTATCTCGACCAAAGTGCCCAGGTTACTTTCAGCCACTATATTCATATCTACCGTTCTTGTCACCAGTTGCTTCAGCTGAACTAATGCATCCTTCATAACTTTTAGACGAATTGGCACCTCCCTGAACTGTACAGAAGCTTGGTAAATGATTAGGCTCTTCCATTCATCGATAGCTCTAACTTGGTTACCTGCATTTTCCACTTCCTGCATCAGATGATCACTCACCTGCTCATGTGCTGAAATTGGCTGAGAGAAAGGTTTGGAAACCTTAGCAATGATCTCACACAACTGGGAAACCTACTTTTGAAGTTCAGCTTTTTTTTCCTTCTCTTTGTCAAGCTTAAGGAATAAAGCATTTATTAGTGTTTGTGTGTCTTGCTTTAATCCTTCGGTGGTAGTTTGACCTATTGGCACCTTGGTTACTGATATATCTGCTGTCGTAAGCTTGCCTTTCTGCTTTCCCTTTGCTGGAACTGAAACCTTAGTGAAATTTTGCCTCGATTCTTCAATAATCAACCTAGAAGTCACTTTAGCAACTTTAGGTTTTCTATCTTTTCCGCCCAAACTTGGGAGCAATTGCAAGTCATGTTCCTCCAAGTTGATCTCCTCTCTAGCTTCTGGGATTGATTGCGAAGCCAACCACTTTGAGAAATTGCTTCTCGAAGAATGAGAGGTCATTGAATGCACCACCATCTCGTGTTCTGGTTCCTCTCCATCCAAGTTTGCTAAAGTGTTGTGACTGCCATCTTCTAAATTGTCCAAAGACAATGCCCTTTCAAACTCTGCCATCTGCAACTTTAGCTTTTCTTCATGAAGAGGTGAAGATCGGAGTGGCTGAGGAGAAAACACAAACGTTGTTGGATTCAACGGAGGAACGACAAGATCTCCCTGAGGTTCAAAGGCAGGTGAAGTGTTGTGAGTTGACGCTGGAGAAGTTGGAACTAGCACCATAGCTGTAGAAGTGTCCTTTTCCTATGTCTGAGACTTCTTGTGCACTTTAAGCTTTTCAGGCCTTCTACTGCTTTCACCTTCGTGCTTTCGTTTGATGGAGTCTCTTGCGCTAAGGTTGCTTGTGATCTGATTCATCAAAGCTTCATCAAGGCAATACCCCTTTGTCAGCAACCAGTTCGAGGTGTTGACCAAAACCGAAGTGTTGGCTAGATTTCCTGCATAGCTGAAAACCTAGGCAGTCATGAGATAAATATCCCTCATTTACCGGTGAGGCTCCCGTGTAAGATTTGTCAATAAAATATGTTAGTATCTATATGTGGGTTTTACTTTAACCATGCAGCTAATCCATGAATCATAGCTGTATAGTTTTGCAGCAAGTAAGCAACTGTTAAAGAAAGGAAATATTTAAAAAGAAAATAATAAAAAACACAGGGAAGAAATGGGGAAGATGTGCAACCCAATCAATAGATAACAGAGTTGATTGCATGCACATAGAAGAAACCAATAGATATAACACACAAAATTATAAGCAAAGGCAACTTCAGATCTAGATCTAAAATAACACAAAGTTTATAAGTAGATCTAAGACAAAAAAGCTAGAAACAAAATGCACCATGACACAAAGTTCTCCGGAAATCTGCTCCTTTAAGCTATTCCTTTGCTTCAAATAGCTATCAGGGATTTCAACACAAAGTCTGGAATACAAGAATGCTGCTTACAAATTCTGATCTTTAACCCGTAGGTTCTTCCTCTACTTATAGCATGTAGAGGGGAAATTACAAATAGGAAGCTTTTAGTTGAATCTGACACATGTGGAAGTCGGAAATGAAACAACTGACAATCTCCCTCCTGGAATTCCTCTTTGCATGACATGCATGATTTGCAACTGAAGATAGAACCTTTTATTTTGCTATGTCTGCCACCTATTTCCAAGTAGTTGACTTCTTCAAGTAATGACTTTTAAACCAATCACTTAAGTTCTATAATTTAATTGATCGCTCAATTACTTTGTCGGAGGAAATAAGAGAAAGAAGAAAGAGGAAAGCCTGCAGTCTTGTCCTTTTTCATATTCTGCATGCAGCTGATTCTTTTGCCCTTGATTCTCACCAAACTGGATTTGGAAGCAGTTGGATCTGGAAGCAAGTGACTGTGATTTGCTTGCGGGTATTGCCTTTGACTTGTCTTCCCTCTTATCCTTGAAGCTTTTGCAGTTCTTCTCCAGTACATGCATCAGTGCAATGTTTGTTGTAAATAACTCATCATTTTTATTTTTAATTGCATATGAGCAATTAAAAATTCTGGAAAGCACTCCGGGTGAATGCAAATTCAATGAAGGCTTCAACTGGAAGATTGGGAGCACATGCACAAGATCTTGGAAGGAATTTCCATGCACTGACTTCTTCACGGGCTGCATTCGAAACAAGAGGATGAAGCCTTTGCAATTATGGATCTGGATCTGAATCTGGATCTAGATCTATGCATGATTTTGCTCCGAATCAGCAAATCTAGAAGTAATGCATGATTCCGCTGAGCTTTCTCTTTCATCCCGCTTTGCCATGGCTGGAGCAATCTTTGTCTGAGCAATTCTTTTTCCTTTTTATTCGGCCGGAAATTCTTTACAACCTGGTGCAGATCTGGAGATTTCTTCAGATTCGGAGGATATGTTCAATGTATTGGACATTGATTTAAGCTCCCTTTCTCTTATAAAGCACCTGTAATGAATTCCTACAATTAATTCAGACAAAGATGGCAACCGGAACATGAACACTGGATTTTAATCATAAAAATCTGCATATATCAAGCCTGCTGCCCCAAAATTTGATGCTTTATTTGCATGCAAAGCAACATGAATTTTGTCAACTTCACCTGAGCACCTGTACCACTTATGCAGACAATTAATCAGACTTAATCAAGCTCCTTCAACCTAGGCGCCAAACTTTGAAGCTTCCGACAGTAAAACACCTTTTTCTGTGCAAAATTCCTTCTTAATTGGGCGCCAAAATTGCATTCTGGGCTGCACTTCCTTTTTTGAATTAATTAATTCATCATTATGGCAGCCCATTCTTATATAATCCTTCACCATTCTATAATTAATTAATTGCCTCTCCTATTCCTGGCAATTAATTAATTAATTAACATGCTTTTCTCTTCAATTTGGGCGCTTATTTTGTGTATGCTCATGGTTGCCATTAAATAAATTAAATTTATTTAATTTTAGCTTTCTACTTCCAGTCCACATTGACCTCACAGTGTGCTTTGACCTTATGCACCAAAAATAGGAATTAATTCCATTAATTAATACTTTAAAAAATATTATTTCTCTCAATATGGGTCACACTTTTTTGCATGAGAGGGGGCTGCATTAAATAAATTAAATTTATTTAATTTTAGAATTCTATTTCCAATCTTCTTTATCCTTTCATCATGCGTTGACTTTTCCTCAAGCTTGGGCACCAAAATTGGGTGAATAATATTAATAAATATTATTAAATGCATTATTATTCACCAAGGTGGGTCGCACTTTTTGGCAAGGGTGAATTTCTATTTTTAAAAGTCAATTTCTAATGGGATTATTCACCCTGGGCAAGGCAGCTCCAAAAATCCCATGATCCACTTAAGCTGTTTGACTTTCATAATGGGATTTTTTATCCTGCAAGGCAGGTAAGAAATTTCCATCAATGCCTTAAGTGATTTTTCTTTTATTTCACAATAGGAATTTTTCACCCTGCAAGGCAGGTAAGAAATTTCCGCCTGCCTGCTGCCTCTAATTTTCCCATTCATGACTTAAGTGGTTTTGCTTCCATGGGAAAAAGTACCTTGCTAGGCAGGTACAAAATTCCCACCTGCCTGCTGCTACCAAAAATGTCCATGTAGCTTAAAACCTTCTTTTCGCAAAAATGCGACCTGCCCAGAAGAAGTTTTTTTGTGCATGACTTCGTCTTTTCAGAGAGAACCAGACCTCCTGATGGCAAATTCCTTCTGGCATAACGTCCATAGATGACCTCCAGATACTCCAGGCAAGAAATCAGACTAAACTGGCAAAGGAATTGACCTAGAGAAATTTCACAGAAAACAAAACGGGAAAATACCAAAAACGCAAAACGTTGCCAGAAGTCACAGATAAAGCCCAGGATTCATTCCTGGTTAAAACCCTACTGGTATATGGGAATATTGAAATGTAAGACCACAACAGGGTTAAACCGGAGCACAATTTGCCTCAAACGAGGCTCATAATAATTAAATAAAAATTTCTAGTCGCAGGCAAACCCTTGGCGACAGAATATAACGATTTCGGGCATCTGGGTATTTGGCGAAATTGGCTAATATGACTCTCTGGGAATATCTTGACACAATACTATGGACATTTTCTGGCAATAAAAACACAAAACGACCCATTATTTTAAAAGTACGAATTTTTTTAACATGGGGTAGTCTCAGATTTCAGGGTGAAATCTGGGGACACCATAAGTCATTGTATTCCTCAATGTAGCAGTCAATGTTTTCTTGGAAGAAGCTCGATATCCCATCTGATCATGGTGAATTCAATTAATTCACAGGCCCAATCTGTGTAGATCTGACAGTTATTCGAGTCCCTAAATCCAGTAACAAACACTTGTTGTTTTGATAATTGCTAAAAGTAAGTTTCTTTCTGACTGTTATTACTATGTTGTCCCTGCAAGTCATCCATAATAAATGTCATTCTAATGAATCACAGAGTATTCCTAGATTATTTTCTTTGCTACCCCATATGGATCGAAGTTCAACTTGTGCTGGGGAAGAATTGATGCTCATACTCAGAAAGTCATTTCATGCTTCAATTTCCTCTAGCCTTGTTGATTGCTCTGCAGCTGTAATAGCCTACTGAGTCGATATGGAAAGTTTTTTTATGTTGAGTCCTCCAATTGTCAATTAGATGTTTAGAGTCATTATCTAAATCTCCATTGTAAAAAATTCCTAGTCACGCTAAAATAACCCAATTTGCCTCATGGACGCATTAGATAGTCTTGGCAACTTGACTTGTTCTCCTAGAAAAAAAGTGTTTCACATTGCGGGAGGGATACTATATTGTTGGCTAGATTTTCTGCATTGGTGATAAACCTAGGCAAGTCATGAGATAAATCTCCCTCATTTACCGACTGAGGCTCCCGTGTCAGATGACTGTTCAATTGCAAATATGCTAGAATATCTATACGGGGGTTGCACTTTAACTATTCAGCTCATGAACCATCAAGAGCTGTTATAGTTCTGTAGCAAGTAAACAATTGGTTTAAGAAAGGCCATATTTATAGAAGAGAAAATAATAAAACACAGGGAGTTGAAAGCTGGGGAAGATATGCAACCCAATCAATTGATAACAGAGTTGATTGCATGCACATAGAAGAAACTCACCGATGTTAGATATCGACACGCCAAATTATATTGCAAAGTGCTTGACTTCAGATCTCAGATCTAAAATGAAGGCACAGTTTATGAGCGGAAGATCTAAGATAAAAAGTTAGAAACAAAATGCACCATTTATGCAATTGACACAAAGTTCTCCGGTAATCTGCATCCTTTATATTTCTTTGCTTCAAGTGGCTATCAGGAAGGTCCTCAGCACAAGCTTCCATGGAGACACGAATGCTGCTTACCAATATCTCCAATTAACCCATTCACAGGTTACTTCCTCTACTATAGAATGTAGCCAGCATCCAATTACAATCAGAAGCTTTTAGTTGATCACTTGCACATGTGGAAGTCTTCAGGAAAAAAATCAAATTGGCAATCTAGAAAGGACTCTTGGAATTCCTCTTTGCATGACATGCATGATTTGCAACTGAAAATAAAACCTTCTATTTTGCATGTGCTAAACACCATATCTCCATGTAGTTGACTTCTTACAAGTAATGGCATTGCTTAAACCGAATCACTTAAGTTGTATAATTTAATTGATCGCTAAATTATCTTTGTCAGCCCTGGAAATCTTGAGAAAGAAGAAGAAAGAGGAAAGGCAGCAGGCTTGTCCTTTTTTATATTCTGCACTTGCAGCTGATTCTTTTGTCTTTGATTCTCACCAAGCTGGATCTGGCAGCGGCTAGATCTAGAATTTTGCTAATGGGAAGTTGCCTTCGCCTTAATCTTCCGAAGAATTTTATCCTGAGAAGCTTTTGTAGTTCTTCTCCTGTACATATGCATTAGTGCAATGTCTGCCGTAAATGCAAACTCATCATTTTTTATTTTCAATTGCAATGAGCATATTAAAAATGTCTGGAAAGCACTCCGGGTGATTTTGCAACTTCAATTGGAAGATTGGGAGCACATGCACAAGAATCCTGTGAAGAAATTTTTCAGCACTGACTTCTACACGGGCTGCATCAGAAACAAGAGGATGAATTTTTATCCAGAAGCTTTTGCAATAATGAACTCTAGATTTGGATCTGGGCCTGCACATCTGTCTCTGATGTCAGCAAATCTTTAAGTAATGCATGATTCCGCTGAGCTTTCTCGTTAAATCCTGCTTTTGCCATGTGCTGGAGCAAACTTTATGGTTTTCCGAACAATGAAGTACAACCCTTTTTTTATTCGGTACTGAATTCTTCACAACTGACGGTGCAGATCTGGATAATTCTTTGCAATTCGGAAGATATTTTCAATGTATTGGACATTGATTTAATCTCCCTTTTTCTTATAAAAGCACCTATGATGAATTCCTGCAATTAATTCTATTTCCAAAGATTGCAACCAAAATATTCCTGGCATTTTAATAATAAACAATCTGCATATTCACCCAAATCTGCTGCCGCCTATTTTTGATGCTTATTTGCTGCCATTAAATAAATTGAATTTTTTACCATTTTCAGCTGAGCTACCTTCAGTTCACTTTGCTTATCCAATGCATTCAGACACAAATCAATCGTCAAACCTAGGCGCCAAAATTAGGAACTTTTAGCAGCAATTAATAAATTCTTCTGATATCATTGTTTAATCCACTTCAAATGGGGCACACTTTTTGACATGGGCTGCAATTCTCTGCTTTTGAATTCAACTTAGTTAATGGGAATTTTCACCCTGCACCGCTGCTCTATATAATCCCATAATTCCATAATTAATTAATGCCTCTCCTATTCCTGGAATTTTTATTATTTAATAAGGTAAATTACTCTTCAAATGGGCCTGCACACCTCCAATTTTCCCACTGCATGCTCATAAGTGCCTTTAAATAAATGTAACTTTATTTAAAATTAGCCTTCGACTTTTAACTTTTGGCTCAAAGTGCTTTGACCTTAGCCACTGAAAATAAGAATATTAAATCCTTAATACTTAAAAAAGTATTATGCCTCTAGGCATGGGGCACACTTCCCATTTGTGCTTTGAGTGATTTCTATTCTTTAAAAGTCAATTGACAATGGGAATTTTTACCCTGCAAGGCAGCTCCGAAAATCCCATGCTTGCCGCCTCTATTTTCCCAGCTGCTTTGACTTTGACATCATGGGAATTATTTACCCTGCAAGGCAGGTAATAAATTCCCACCTGCCTGCAGCTACCAAAAATCTTATTGCAGCTTAGCACTCTACTAATTCCCAGAAAGTGCAACTTACCTGAGGAGAGGCTTTTTGTGCATGACTTCATCTTTTTTGGTTAGACCACTCCTTGCATTTTTGAGGTGATTCCTTCTGGCCACTTGTGTCGGTAGATGATCTCCAGATGCTTCATGGGCAATGGAAACAGAGCTTATACTGGCGAAGGAATTAACCTAGGGGAATTTCACATAGAAACCGAGGAGAAAACCAGAAGAAAAACGCAAAATCATAATAAATAAACCCAGCGAAAAACGTTTGCTAGAAATCTGCAGACAATGCCCTGAATTCATTCTTGATTTGAAAACCTTAATGAGATGAGTGAATACTAGCATGCAAAACTTCAACAGATGTCAACTGGAGCACAATTTACTTCAAACGGGGCATTATTTATTCAATAAATAATTAAATAAAAATAAATGTTCCTGCCAGACAAAACTTGGCGAAAGGATAAAATATAGTTTGGACATCTAGGTATTTGTCGAAATTGGCTCATATGATATACTGGGAATATCCTAACATAATACAGACATCTTCTGGCAATAAATACACATTGAATCACCCACTGAACTTTTAAAAGAACGAAAGTTTTCTAGGGTCAATATCTTTGACTGTAGTTGTCCCAGCTATTGATTGGTGATATCTTAGGTACTGCATGTTCAATCATTGGTGAGAAAAGAGGATTAACATCATATCATAAAACATGGTTGGATGATGGAGAGTAGGAGCAGTGTGTCAAGGTCTCTTGTAAAAAATCTGAAAGGATGCATATCGTGATGCTTAGGAGCATCATGGGTTAACTGTAATAAGGTCGTATAAGACTCATGCTTGGAAGAATGAGCTGACTAGTTGTGCATCCTGTTTAGATTTAAATGTTTCAATTGAGTGTTTTGAGGAGCTATGTCACCGACAAAAGTATTGGACAGTTCCAGAAAATGTAGTCCGGGAGGTCGCTCAGACTAAGGCGGTTGCCGAGGTTGTATTGATTTGCCTATCGTTTTCAAGCCTAATAAGCGCATATTCAGGTGTCACTCTGATCATAGATATTTTCCTTCGATGATCCATTATATATGAATGATGTTGCAGTTCATTTTCAGATGAGATTCATTCTGAGTTGGTTCAGTGACTCCAAATACCAATCTGGTTTGTTAAGTCCTCGCAAGTACTTTTTGGGACCTACACAGCTAGAAGATTTGGAGCAGAAGTTCTAGAGAAAAGTTATGAAGGAGTGCAATTCATTGTAAGGTGAATCATAGAAGATGATTCAAGGTGTCTAATGGAGATCGTTGAGAGGATAATAATGATGTTCTTATAAGATTTCCAAGACAGGCATATCTTGGTCACTAGATTTTGTTTGCCATGATTTCTTTCTATGTTTTATGTATTGTTTGTTAACAACTCTGATCCTGATCCGAGTCCTAGTGAGGTGAGTTCAGATCACCTGCAGTAGGAGAAAGTTTTAGGATCTCCTATGAAAGCCTCGTATTCTTAAGAAACTTATTACAATTCTGATGAATGGCAGTAGGGTTGTACAATTTTTCATAGCCTTTGAAATATGCGTACAATAAACTTGTAGAGCATGGTTTACCCTCTCGATGCCTCATACTAGGCCCCCCTATATCTTTTGACTGTAACGCATGACTTAACAGATCACAAATTCCCAATCTATCTTTGTTCCGAAATTAGCATTAAGGATAGATTCCCCTTTGTTTCATGGTGATTAGCTGTACAACCTTAGTGAATATATTGTTGACAGAATTGATCTCCAGCCAGGACTTATAAGGAATGTGACAGTGTAACTTGTCATAGAAGGGAATTGAGTTCTTTCATGAATGTAAATACTTGGAGTCAAGCCACCAAACCTTGTATTCATCATCATAGTGACATTCCTAAAGTGGATTCATGCTCCATCAGGTGAGATCTTTCTTGCAAGGGTGTATTGTTATAGTCTAGGGCCTGTAAAGACCTAATTTGCATAGGGGGTTACAAAGGTAAGTCCAATATTGTACAAAGGAGTAAGGCCTGACACTTTGGTGGATTAGAGTACTTGGTAAAGGGTCCTTAAATATGCTTTCAAGTTGCCTGGTTGTTTCAGAGAATCTTGGGATATAAGGGTGTTTGTAGACAAGAAAGGCTACAAGGTCAAAGGACCTAATTGAGAGAACTAGTACTAAGTGCAAGCATAGAATGAAATGAGGGGTCAAGACACCTTAGCATAAGAGAGGTAAGTTGTTTTAAAGGTGTTAGGGCAGTCTGAGAATGAGTGTACAAATTTGAGTATATTGACCCAAGGAACACTCCCTAGGTCTAGGCTTGGCATTAAGAAGTATGCATAATTGTGATTGATAGAAGGATAGGATTCCATAATTGGATTATTTCATACAAGAAGGTTTACTGGTCAAAGGGTAGTGTTTGTGCATATCTCATGGTTCAATGAGAGAAAGTTTGGTGAGAGAAAATCATATTGAAGGTCTAGCTGGTCACTTTGGAGTGGACAAAACATTGGTGCAGCTGTGTAAGGGTTACTATTGGACGAGTATGAGTGTAGATTTGAGGAATGTTATACAAAGTTGTAGAATTTTCCAGCATGCCAAAGGAAAAAGTCAGATTACAGCTTTGTATCAGCTATTAGCCTATTACCCATACCAAAAAGATCATGGAAATATGTGAGCATGGATTTCATTCTTGGGCTGCCAAGAACGTGGAAAGGTGATAACTCTATCTATGTTGTTCTAGATAGATTAGCTTGCAAAAAGATTAGTGATGAAACCTATGTTGCAACTTTGCTCTTTAAGGAAGTAGTCAGGTTGTATGGTTTGCTTAAGAGCTGTCTCAGATAGCAACACAAAATTTGAGGGATATTTTTGATGAACTTTGTGCAGAAGATTAGATACGAGGTTGAGTTTTAGTTCCACCTTCCATCTTCATACGGACGGATAAATAAAAATTGTGAATAGAAGCCTTGGGAACTTGCAGAGATGCTTGGTTGGGAACAAGCCAAGACAATGGGATACTACTCTAGCATACGCTGAGTTTGCTTACAACTCAGTAACAAAAGTATAACCAAGAGTCCTTTCCACATTGGATATAGTTACAGCGCTAGAGGCATTGGTAAGTTGAGACAAATAGCTCATTTGGGAAGACGAAGCTCTGTAGCTGAAGATTTTGATGAGTACATGCATGAGGTACATTAGCAGGTGAAGGAGAACTTAGAGAATGATACCATGAGATGCAAGCGACATGTTGATCTCAAGAGAAGAGAACAAGAATTCGAAGTTTGAGAGCTAGATTCGGTTCATTTGACAAATGAAAGGTTACCAAGAGGTACGTATGACTTGAAGTGGAAGAAGATTGGAATCTTGTAAGGTTCTAAGGAAGTTTGCAGCCAATGTGTATGAGATAGAGATCCTAAAAGGGATTGATATCTCCTTGGCATTCAATGTTGCAGATTTGTACCCTTTCCATGAGGGATAAGCACGGAAAGTGTAGGTTCAGAATCATTGATGGCAGATTGGGTACAAAAACTACTTTAGAACGGTAAGAGAGGAGGTGGAAATGGTGATTGATTCTAGAATGATAAGAAAGACGAGGGTATGAGTATCCAAAGTATTTGGTGAAGTGGAAGTAAAAGACAGCTGAAGACAACTTGGTCAGTGCAGGTTTTCAAACGTAGAGTTTGAATCGAAGAGTTCACAGAATGTAATGACCCTTTCAAGGGTTTAGACTAAAAGCAAAGGAAGTTAGCCAAACACCAAAATTATTCAGATCTGATATTTATTGCAGCAGACTGAAAATAAGAAATCAGCGAACTGTACCCTTCACAAATATATGCCAAACACCATGAAATACTTCAAATTAACTTGCCACAATTTATATATATCTTTTATGCATCCACAAGAGCCAAAAACAATGAAAATTCTGAAGAAACACACTACTGGGAATTAATTAATGTCCAGCCAATAACAGCCATAAGAAAATTATAGATTTTGGGTCTAGAAACCCCCAAAAATTATGAAATTTGAGATTCCGTCCTTAGAAATTAGAATAAATCAGATTATCAACTGAAAATGCACATATGAATTCACCAAACCCTCAAAACCCTACTTAAGGTAGGTGGCTCCACTAGAAATAAGCCAATAACAATCTGAAAATGATAGATATCTCCTTAAATCTGCCTTATAGTTCAATCCCAAGTCAAGATGAAGCGTTTTCGACTTTTCGTCCTTCTAGGCAAGCCACACATGAGGGTTTTTGCCCTCAAGTGTAAGAACAAGGAGCCACTAGCTCACAATGCTCAAGTAAGGTAAAATGCGCCAAAGTCTAGTTGTCAAATGATGTCTAAACTCTCCTTTTATATCCCTTCATTGGCGCCAAAACATAAAAGGGTAAGGCCAACCCCTTAGAGATGTTTTTTTCCTTCATTAGCTTTCATTAATTGATTAAAACCCAACCGACCTGCTATAAGAAAGAAAACACTAAAATAAAATTTTAAAAATTAGTAAAAAATATATCATACGAAAGCTCAATTTTCTCCTCCATCTTCTTCACTTCTTTGCCATGGAGAAGGAATGGCAAGAAGACCAAATAATAGCTTTCAAGTGGGAAAAAGGGACATTACACAGAATGTTCATAATCAGGAACTCATGGTTCATTTCACTTCCCTGGCATGTATAATGCAAGGGCATTGGGTCCACAAGAAATCTTGCATCACCCAAAAATAGAGTGTGTTTAGTGTGTGTGCTGTGGTGGTGAATTGTCTTGTTGTTTCATTGCGTCTGTGGAGGACATGCATGTTGTGGTGGCAAATTGTCATCTTTCAACTTCGTTTTGTGCCTAAACGATGATCAACAAAACCCCCTGAAGTCAATTAACATAGATAAGGCCCGAGGGAGTGGTTTCACATGTCTGCTATGGTCTTAAACACCTTTGCAACAACAGATGGCTAAATTGTTGGTCTGTGTTAACCGGTGGTTTTGCAATTGCCCCAGTGGCTACAGAACTGCCGATCTGCTTTAAGCAATGGTTTCACAATTGCCTCGATGGCAGCGGTTTCTCCTGCAGCCTTTGTGCGCACATATTAACAACTCAGAACAATTTTTTTCAGATTTTTTATTGTTTCCATGCATCTTGGGAAAGCAAAGAGGCCATGAGGACTATCAGAATGTTAGAGGGATTCGTCATGGATCAAGAAGAGGCAAATTCAGTTGTGGGAACGAGTTGAAACTCACAACAAGAAAGGGGACCAACCACAACAAGCAAGAAAGAGATCAAAAGAATAGCTGAACCAGAGATAGAGGTTATAAGGGGGAAGTTTGTCCAAGTACACAGTAGGAAAACAACAGTAGATTTTTGTGATGTCCCCTTTTTGGGCAAATGGGAACTTGCAACAACTTTGGGAACTTGCAACAACTTTGGGAACTTGCAACAACTTCAACACAAATTAAACCAATAAGGATCAAATCCTTTTAATTTAACCTCAAATAACCCAATGTTAGCGTAATTACAACCCAAAATGGGGTTGGAATTAGTTAAGGTGGTGGGTTAGATAGGAGAACCAATTGGAAACCCTAGCTTTTCTAGTTCATATTGTTATAACAACTATTAATTTAAAATAGCTTGCAGACAGCTGAAAACTTCTAAAATTCATAACTCAATCACTACTCCATCTTTTTGCATGAAACCAAGTGCATAATAAACTAGAATTCTAGAGATTTCCAATGCACTAACAATCCTATTTTTTTGAGCACTTAAACCCCACCAAAATAGCATTTAAAGTTCCAAATCTGGGTGCTAGGGTTAGAAGAAATTAATAAAATATTTCCAGCACTTTTCCTGGCCTCCAAAGACACCACAAAGTACCTCCCTTACTCAGAAATAAATGATAAACAAATCAGATTTGCAGATCTTTCTTTATGATCAACAAAAACATGCCAAATAATTTTGGAAATTATTTTAAAAAAACCATGTCTACAGCATAACTTCAAAATTTCATATCTTTTGCTAGAGAAATCCAAATGAGCTAAAACTTTAGATCTTGGGCCAAAAAAATATGAAGAATAATATTCCAAAATTAGTTTTTGCACAAAAATAACAAAACCCTAATTTTTCCCTAAAAAGTAGGTCGCCCAACACATTTAGGGCATCAAATCATCTCCAAAAATTATGAAATTAATTGCAAAACACAACAGCTCTGAAAACTAACAAATATGCTCCCAAATCATGCAACAATAATCAGATTTGCACCATAAATAAATGCACTATGGCAAAGAAGCTCTCCTATTGCAATTCACCACACACAACACTAATGGATCCTTATCAAGATCATATTTACTTCAACTCCAAATCGAATGAGAGAGAGAGAGAGCACAATGAAGAGCTAGGCATACATCCCATTTCTCCAAGCATGGAGAGACATAAATGATCAAATCCAACATGAGGTGAAACAACCCCCTCACATCCCTTAAATAGACTTCCTAAAGGGATTGACCCACTTGGACGGAAAATACACTTTTTAAATTTGCAATTACAAGTTGGATAGCCAAGTGGTCCCTTTTACATTAGTTTCCCTCCCATTACATTAAAACATAATTAAAATATTTCATATGCTAAGACTATCTACACTTTATTATTTTCTAATTAAATAATAAAGAGTAACTAACCTATGTGCACATTTTTAACTAACTAGAGACTCCCACTTGTAGCGCCAGGCATGCCAAGGGGTACAATGTAGACAACAGACACCTTAGGACCATCTTCAAGCTCCCTCTTTGAACCCATGAAGAGAGAAAATGGGTTGAGGGTCTTCAGTTCTTTTATTTTAAAAATGTCTCGAAAAGGGGACATTACAGTCCTCCCTTCCCAAGATTGTTTGCCGTCAAGCAATAGCAAGCTCATGTATCCAATTGCATGATGTAGCACTCCCAAAGCCGCGATCCCATGCCAATCAAGTGGTGAAGCCTTTGCAACAACTTGTGATGCTTCTTTTTCCTGAAAGTTAGGAGTGTCTTCAGCTGCAACTTGTTCTTCAAATTTGCACATGAAGCAAACAAATTAGAAGAAAAAATAGGGGCCTTCATTAGCCCTCCAATAGGCCTCCTGTGGATGGGGTTGTTCTCCCCTTCCTTGGTGTCCCCATATGACCATGCACAGCTGCGTACAAGTGTGACCAGCAACTCTTCATTATTGGGAACAATGCTCCCAAGTCTGAACAACTCAAAACAATCCTCAAATGTGTTAGCAACTTGAAGACCCTTCTTCCACATATTTATCCTTGTTTGTGGGGCAACTAGCAATGAAAAAAGCAGTCTAGAAATGAATATTACAGCAATGTTATATTGCACACTTATTATCATTAGGATCTTCAAAACATGTGCCAACATATATTCCATCATGATCCAAATCAAAAACTGAATCCTCTTGCTTGGGGCAGCAAAATACCTCCTCCTTGTATGGCCCATCGATGAGGAAAGAACAAGAATATCTTTTATCTTTGTGAGGAGCCCATTTCTAGGATCATATGTAGTCATGCCAAACTGAAAATGAACACCTTTTGGGGCTGCCTTCTTTCTTATAACAGCAAGCACAATGTGGGAATAGCTTAAACATGTGATAGTAGTCCCTTCATAATTTATTGTCCTCTCTTTCCATACTTCCTTCAAGGCTTCCAAAGAGATAAGAGTTAGCATCAATTGGAAAAGGAAAGGAAATGATATTATTGCATCCAAATAAAGCTTGTAATGCTCCTCATACCCACTTTCCTTTACCTCCTTATTCCATGAAGCAATATGTGCATGATGACACCCCAAAGTTTCTCTTCTCTTATGCTTACAAGGAAAGAAGAAAACTGAAATATAGTTCATGCATTCATAAACATGAATCATGCAATGAGGGATAACCAATTTGAAACACAACTTGTTCTTGCCCATGCCAAGTGCACCATCAAAGCATTGAATGCCAAAATCCATAGTGGCTGTCCTAACAAGTTTTTTAAACTGAAAATCTTCATTAATACTCAGAAAAGTACCTTTCCCATTGATTTCCGGATCTTCCAAGGTTGAGACATGTTTTCCAACATTTTTGTTTGCCATATTCAATTCTGAAATCTCACTTAGCCATATGAAATCAGATATAAAAATAAAAAAATCAGATCTGATAATTTTTGCGAAAACACTTGGTTCCCGTACCTTTGTGTGCCCAACATGATGGTTTTATATCCAGGGGTCTCTTTGCTCAAACTGTTCACTTGTTTTGCTTGAAGATCTCTTAAAATAATGTCCTGACTTCAGATTTAGAGGATGCATGTACGAGATATCCTCATGATCCTCTTTAAGGCCTTGCATGTCACTTGCTTGCTTCTCTACCTTGTCTGTTCTGGAATGGATAACAGGCTGGTCATTAATCTTATTACCCAAAATAGTGACCTCCACCACCATATTCTCTTCCTTAGCTTGTAGATCTGATTTTTCTTCGTCCTTAGACTCAAGATCCTTGATCCCTTCTTCCAAATCTGATTTTTCCTTGCATCCAATCAACTCTATGCAATCATTAGATGTCAACAATTCATCATCAAAAACAAAAGGGCTCATACCTTGGATACATGTCTTCACTTTTCTTGAACATTGAT
The DNA here is from genome assembly GCA_019776745.2 of Taxus chinensis. NCBI lineage: Eukaryota > Viridiplantae > Streptophyta > Pinopsida > Cupressales > Taxaceae > Taxus > Taxus chinensis. The sequence continues at coordinate 21,282,467 of CM034149.1, forward strand.
CCAAGACTCTTTTTGCTAAGGTGTGAGCAATACATGACTTTTCTTGTCCCAAACCTTCCACAAGTATGGTTAGCAATTGTTGTGGAGGATCTTCATACTCATTCAACATTAGGGACATGATGGTTTGAATGGAAACCATTATTCTTTGTGAATGATCATCATGTAGGACAGCAAAGAAAACTTCAAACATGTGGAGGATGAAATTATCACAATCAAGATCTAACATTGGTATGCAAGATCTTACCTTTGCCATGTTTTCCAATATCTTAACTCTCTTATCAAAGTAAAGGTTGGAGGTGTCCCAAAGCTTTTGAAAGCTTCCTATAATGAGCTCATAGACCTCTTCCATGGTGGTGTCATTGTATGGCAAGTTTGGGGTTGTTATCCTTGTCACCTCAATAAGGCAAGTGATGACCACGAGCCTCACATCCACCTCATTATGCCTCAATAGTTAAGATCTAGCCAAATGAGTCACCAATGAATCCATTGCTGAAAACATGGAGGCATAATCTAATTGTTTTATTGTAGCCAAACAACTTGCTGCTTCTTCTAAAGCTATGTTGCCAGGAAACGGAAACGGAAACGTGTACGAAACGCGGAAACGGCAATTTTCAAAAAACCTTGGATACGAAACGTTACGGGAAACGTCTGTACAATATATTATTAAAATATATATATGTGTGTGTGCATAGTACTCATTTTAAAATTGTACTCCATACACCATAAGTGATAAGAATAACTGATAAAACACTCAAAATATTTTGTATTCATTGAAATTATACATTATTATCATGTATACTTATCTCTAGGAGACTAGGACGTTTCGAAGGAGTTTCGGTTTCCGAAACGTTTCAGAAACAGAAACGGGGGGGGCCCTAGGCGTTTCCTGGTAACAGAGTTCTAAAGTGTTGAGCAACACACTCTTCACATGTGGAGGAAATTCAAGCCATCTCCCAAGTCTGTAGAGCTTGGCCCTCAAATCTCCATCACTTGCTAGTTCCATGATTCAAAAAACTCTACAAACAACACGCACAAGAGTAGAGGAAAGTTGCTCTGATACCACTATGATGTCCCCTTTTTGGGATAAATAGAAATTTGCAGCACCTTCAACACAAATCAAACCAAGAAGGATGAGATCCTTTTAATTCAACCTCAAATAACCCAATGTCAGCGTAATTATAACCCAAAATGGGGTTGGAATTAGCCAAGGTGGTGGGTCAGATGGGAGAACCAATTGGAAACCCAAGTTTTTCCAATTCAAATTTTTATAACAGCAACTATTAATTTAAAATAGCTTGCAGACAACTAAAAACTTCTAAAATTCATAACTCAATCACTACTCCATATTTTTGCATGAAACCAAGTGCATAATAAACTAGAATTTTAAAGCTTTCCAATGCACTAACAATAATATTTTTTTGAGCACTTAAACCCCACCAAAATAACATTTAAAATTCCAGATTTGGGCTCTAGGGTTAGAAAAAATTAATAAAATATTTCCAGCACTTTTCCTTGCCTCCAAACACACCACAAAGTACCTCCTTTGCTCAGAAATAAATGATAAACAAATCAGATTTACAGATCTTTCTTTATGATCGCAAAAAACATGCCAAATAATTCCGCAACATAACTTCAAAAATTCATATATTTTGCTAGAGAAGTCGAAATGAGCTGAAATTTTTGATCTCTGGCCAAAAAAATATGAAGAATAACATTCCAAAATTAGTTTTCACACAACAAATACGAAACCCTAAATTTTCCCTAAAATGTAGGTAGCCCAACACATTTAGGGCATCAAATCATCTCCAAAAATTATGAAATTAATTGCAAAACACAGCAGATATGAAAACCAACAAATATGCTCCCAAATCATGCAACAATAATCAGATTTGCACCATAAATAAATGCACTAGGGCAAGGAATACTTTCCCAAGCAATTTGCCACACAAAAGATGCAACACAACACTAAAAGATCCTTGTAAAAATCAGATTTACTTCACTTCCAATTCGAATAAGAGAGAGAGAGCACAATGAAGAGATAGGGTATACATCCCATTTCTCCAGGCATGGAGAGACATAAATGATCAAATCAACATGAGGTGAAATGACCCCCTCACATCCCTTAAATAGACTTCCCAAAGGGATCGACCCACTTGGAGGGAAAATACACTTTTTAAATTTGCAATTAGATTTATCTATATAGACTTTTTATTTCCGAATAGAGTTGAGTGGCTTCAAAAAATAATCTTACGCTACAAGAGCACAATTAAAAAAGTCAGTTTTAAAAGAGAAAACAACAAACAAATTTTAATTTTAATTTTTTTATAAACCAGACATCCTGGGGATGTCCGGCCGTCTCCGGCATCCCCAAAACTTGTGGGACGTCCCTGAGACATCCCCTGATTTTCCTGGACATCCTGGGGGCATTCCCAACTTTTTTTGCACTTATGGAAATGTGGTGTTCACCCCCATTTTAAACATGCCGTCCCTAGGATGTCCTGGACATCTGGTTCTGGGGGGGGGGGGTCGCATCTCCGCGTAACACTGTATTATATGTACTATCGAGATTATAGTTCAATGTTTTTGGTAAAAATTACAACTTTTTAAAAGTAAAAACATCAAAAAAACTTTTGAAAGATTATGTGTAAAAAATAGTGGGATGTTTTGTCCCCCTTGCTCCCAAGTCCCCGAAACATTTGGGATGTCGCCAAAATTGAGGGGGCATGCCCCTGTGTAACATTGCTTTAATTAGAGCTAGCTTTTAAATTTTGAGAAATCTTGTACACTGCAAACTGTGGTTAACCAGATAATTTTCAATCGTTCCTATGATTCACGTAAGGTTTAATTTTACCAGTAATATTGTGTGGCATGTTTTTGTGCAAAAACTGGTTATCTGCACAAGTTCTGTTGTTTTTATGAATAATTTTGCACTCTCTTTTTAGTGTGAGGGGTTCTCTAAGTTTGTAGTTCAATTAGACACCTGGACTCTAAAATTTCAATGCATTGAGGTAAAATCTATCAATTCTGCTAGGGTTTATTTTCTGTGTACATATCTTGTACGGTGTTGATTTCTGCAAAAAAATGGGTTAAGCAACTTTTCCTTGTTCCTAACTGTCAAACTGTATTTGGCTGGTGTCTGCACAGAGATTCAGATGAAGACGTGTTCTCGGATAACATGAACATGCATTTAAGATTGGAACTCTCTTATCTATTGTGTTAGTGGCACACTGCTTTTAAAATATATTTTCTTATCTTGATTCATATATATGATTAGATATCAAAGATTCAAATATTAATATAATTTACTTGTCTTTTGTTGACATCTAATTTCTTTATCATAAAAAACTCATGTAATGTTTTTCTTAGGCTATATTGCGGCATGTATGATAATTTCTTTCTTTCTATATATATATATATGCTGTCTCATGAGTACCTGTCTCTTACTTTTCAATTCAGAAAAATGACATACCTGTCCAAATAACTCATACCAGTGATCCTGGTTACTATTGTAGGTTGGCACTTCCTTTAATCTTATTCTAAAAAATGCATCATCATTGCTTGATGATACAGACTTGACAAAGCTCAAAGCAGATGTTGCATTCAAAAATCTTGTAAGGTGGTTAATTACTTCCATTTTCCTATTCATCTGGATTTAGTAGCCGAATTGCATGGATAGGTATCCATAAAATTTGCTTGAAGTTTGGTCCAATTAAATATTTAGTCGACATTAGTCTTATACTGTTTCCAATGGAACTTTATTTTACATTTTTGTTGCTTAATTGAATTCTGGCATTTGTGGATAATTTTTTAGACAATAAATGTGGGGGTAAATGTAGTGTTTAAATGTGGGGGACATGAAGGGACCTGTTTTTAGTTCTATGTTCTCTTTAATTACAGCCTTGCCACTGGCATACTACAAGAGGACCATACCTGACATCAACAATGTAGCCTAACTTGAATATGGAAGTACCATTAGGTTTTATAAAGTAGGACATGCAAACAATTTGAACTATCTCAAGTTACATCAAATTTTTGTTTTAAAACATTTTCATTTTCTTTATGGCCATGAGCATTGTTTTTCACAAATCGTGGATTAACTTAGACTTATGGATGATCTTATTGTTAATTGTCCATCAACCTTAACCATCCACAGTGACTCAAGTAGCATTCCCATCTGATACAGCATATGTCTACAAAATGCTGCTAAAATTGAAATCAATTTTTCATACAAATGATTAATAACATCAACACCCTCAATAAGTATTTGAAAGAAGTGCTGTTCCTTTCATTGTTATCACCTCCATTGCTTAAGTTGCTGTTACAAGCACAACCATTTCTACCCCCGATGCTGAAGAACCCCTTTCCTATAGACAGTCCATCGCTAGATTGCAGTTCTATGTAGCCATGTGCTGCTACATGTTTCAAAAAAGTTGATTGATAAACATTACTTTTTTTCTTGTTTCTTACCGAAGCTGCCAATGTGCCAGCAAATTCATGGGTTTGTATTAGTAGGCATAATTCTTTTTTCATATCCATGAGATGCTGCCAACAATTATAACACTGTGGTTAACTATTCTCAGAAAGAAGATTGCGTAATTGCTAAAAGGTTTTCATGAGGAGATTATTATTTAACCTTACGAAAACATCCAGAATTATGTATAGGATAGGGCAGATCTGTTGGTTCTGACTGTTAGAAAGAATAGAATGTACAAAGATGGAATGAAGAGAAGGCGGAATGCACACATTTGAGACTGCGTGTCCGTCTATTTATTATGAGTGATGTAGTTACAAAACGGTTGATATAGTTACAACCAACTCATAGTTAAATAACTAATAACATCCTTATAAGTCTTATATTCTCATACCCCCTCTTAAGGCTTATTCTACATAAAACAAAAAAACAAACAATTTAACAAGACTAGAACAAAACAGAATTACGCAATCTTCAGAGGCTTTCACTTTGAAAGCAATACTATGACTATGTAGGGCTCCATCAAGCTGCTTCGTGACCTTTGTAAAGGTGTAGCTCTCGAACTGAATTCCTGAGTTCCCGGATTCCACCTCCCCGAAGTCCCAAATCACAGATATCCCGAATTATTGGACAACCATCCATACTGAGCCATTCACAAGCTCCATCAAGCTGTCTCATGACCCTCGTGAGGGTATAATTCCCAAGATCCACAATAGTCTCCCGAACTATCTGAGCAACCATCCATACCGAGCTTCATCTACCTTGTATCCTTTCTTGCCTTAAAAGTTTAGAGCAACTTTATATTGCATATTTGTCACTGTCCTCACTACCTTCTGCATCTGGTGGGTCTTCAACCATATGGCTATATTGGCTGTATTTGATATGACTTTACCCTTGAGCACATTATTGGCTCGAACACGACAATCCCATAATGTGTGACCTCTTTTCTTACAATAATGACATTCAATCTCTGAATTATCTTTATTTGATCTTCTATGATATTTTCTGGTTCTAGAATGGAATGCACTTTCTTGCTGGGAATGACCTTCTGCATCCTCTGTAGTTTGTTTTTCCTCAGCTAGAAGAGCTACTATCATATCATTCAGAGATTGAGATTGAATTTCACTGAGGGTAAAAACTACATTGCTCTATTTTGAAGACAGACTATTTAATAGGATAGCTTTGGCATCTTCATCCTCAATTGCAGCTTTCACTTCTGCTAGTTGTCTGATCAAGGACCTTAGATTATTGATGTGGCTTGACATAGAGACTCCGTCATCCATTTTGAACCTATATAACTGAAGTTTTAGGGAAAATTTGGCATTGACTGTTTTCGCTCCAAATAATTTATTTAGAGTATCCCAAATTTCCTTCGATGATTTGTCTAGGTCTACATGATGAAGTTCAGAGTCAGAGAGAGCAAGACCAATAATAGCTTTCGCTCTATCATCTCTGCTTTGCCATTCTAACAATTTTGATGCATCGGTAGGTGCTGTCTCTTTCCCGTTTACAATGCCCCACAAATTTTTATTCATAAGTTGCATTTGTATTTTCACTCTCCATGTATGAAAATTTAGACCAGAATATTTTTCTATGGGCATTTCCATTTTAATAAAATAGAATAAATACAACTGCGTATTTTGGAAATGAATAAATAAAATAAAATAAAATCCCAGTTGCACAATTCCGTGCCCTAGCGTAGGTAGTCTTTTTGCTTCTGCGTCTTTCCTGCCTTATGTCTGTGGAAAACGTTTGTGCCCTTCCAATTCGTGACTGTTTTTCGGCTCAAATACTGACTGTAATGGCTGACTATAATGGGCCTCAAATGTTTGTGAATCACGACTCTATTCACGTCCTACTTCGTGCTTGAAACTACTGTTATTTTCCTGAAAAATGTGCCATTCGTGATTGTATTTTCGTGCTCGAAAATATTGTTAATTTCTTGAAAAACATGCCATGCGCGACTGTATTTTCGTGCTCCAGATTGGTGACTCCTATGACTGTGTTTGCAATCTGGTATTCGCGATTACGTTCTCTGCTTTCACAAAAAAAACGAATTTGTCTAAAAAAACGAGACTGCCCTCCGCGACTATGTTCTTCTTTGAATCGACAAAATTCTTCTTTGAATAATACGACTCATGTCTGCGACCGTGTCCTCCACTTCAAGATGCCCTAGATCTCTGTCGAAAATCAAAAACAAAAATGTGTTCGTTTTTCTCCTTATACTTCAGATTCCATACCCTAATGTGGCGGATTTTCTACTCTCTTTCCTCGCTTGCCCTCGCTCTGATACCACTGTTAGAAGATGTATACAAGGAAGAAATAAAGAGAAGCTGGATTGCACACATTTGCGACTGTGTGCCCGTCTATTTATTATAAATGAAATAGTTACAAAACGGTTGATGTAGTTACAACCGGTTACAACCAACTTGTAGTTAGGCACCTTATAAATAAGTCTTAGAGTGCTGACCGTATCAATGTTCACGTACGGAATAGTTTCTGACGGATTTAAGCATACTCGCCATAACTAATCCTTGGGCTATCTCCTCTATCTGCTCCTCCAACATAAAATATTCACTGCCAAACGAAACATAAACAACAGAAGCAGGACTTTGCCCCTCCAACCATCTCAGGCACTTGTGTTCTGATTCTCCAGGAGTGTTGTGTCTCACAGGATAAGAGCGAGGACGAAGGGCACCTACAGGAGCCACCAGACTTCCTGTGATCTGCCGAAAATACTCTATAAATTTCCCCTCTAATTCATTGCAAGATTTTATGGTGCAGCGGAATCATAAAAACAGTCAACAAACAGATCTATATATTTCTCACCGGCAGGAGTTGTGTAGGTGTAAATGGGCAGTACAGAGGCGACTTGAAATGGCTGATATCAAATTACAGTCGACGGAAAACGGGAGGCGGTCAAATTACATCGCTGCCGGTGATTTCTTGAGATCTTCTAGCCGGAGAAAAATAATATCCCATAAAAGCTGTGCCGTAGGTTGTGAATACAACCGATGGGATTTTCAACCTCTGAGCCACTTTAGAAATACAGTATAAAATATAGTTGAAAATTACAATATCTGGTGAAATTTGGTCAAGTAATGTCAGCAAAGGCTTCTCCAATCCTCTTGCTGCCTCATGGAAAAGAAATATAAGATGGGTTGGAAGATGAGATGTGTTTTCGATGCCGGTGGGCAATCCTTCCACACAAGGCAATGGCAGCTCCATTAGATTCAGATTCCCCTGCTTCTCTGTGAAGGATAGCTTGATCTTGGCAATATTAATTGGAGTCGAAACAAATGAGATTTTGATATTTTGTCTGTCTAACAGTCTCTTGGAAAGTTGAATAAATGGAGAAATGTGGCCATGAGCAAGCCATGGCATGAAGTTGACTGCCATTGCCACATTGATCAGAGCTGCTTCGATTCTCTAACTCCATTAACGAGGGTTTACAAGGAAGAACGAATGCAGCAAAAATAAAGCTACTTTAACCGGCACTTGGAAAGAATACTTTTTTGAGAGAGATCTGGCATATTATAATTTGGCCAGCAACTTGTGGCCCGAGATTCTGTTTTGGATTTTTGCAGGCATTTCCTCGTTTTATTTTCTTAGTATTTAATATATTAGTTTTCAGTTCTACAGGTGGTTTGGACAATCCACTATTATAATATATTTACGCGAACATGTACTCCAAATTATCTATAGGGGAGGGCTACCGGTTGCTTCTGACAATGGCAGTGCTGGCCGTATCAGCGTTCACATACGGATTTAATCGCAGCGACATATGTTCTGACGGATTTAATCGCAGCGACATATGTTCTGGCAGATTTAATCAACGGCATCGGTTATGACGGATTTGAGCATACTCAATGTAAATATATCTTAAATGTTTAATACATTATATATTAATCGTCACGAATATTTGTCGACATTAATTTTATGTCTATCGTCCAAACTCACATGAATATTTGTGGACATAACGTGAGTTGGCTTATGTCTTTGCCTTTATTCTAAACGTGGGTGTATTATTATTTCAAATTCCCTATACAATGGTTATCTTTATTTTGACGTGTGCTTGTAATTATTTATGATTTGGATTGGACTATTATTAGTATAAGATAAGGATACATATAGGTCTCAATTCCTTGAATAATAATAACAAAAAACCATCATCAATTGTGCTTTAAAAAAAATCAAAGCTATCAACAATTAAAATGAGGGTAATGATGAGATGTATTAACTCGCATCCCACGTGACAGATGTCTCAGACAACGAAGTCTTAACTTTTGATAAATTTCCATGACATATTTATATTTCAAAGGATTTTAATGTATGGTTCTTAATACATTTAAACTTTATATTTGATTTTATAACACATTTACATGTTTCGATTATAATATTATGAATATTTAATTACTGGCAAAAATTATTTAAATATAGTATTTAAAAGTTCGTTAGTATCGATTTAGATTTAAATATAGTATTTGGCCTTTTTAAATCAGTTTTCCCACATTATATCCGTATATATGTCGATAAGATCGTAATTTGAATTTAAGAAGTTTAGTTGTTGTATATTTGTAGACACTAAATCACGCACTTTGGATATCTATCTAGCACTGATCACATACTGCTATTCATATGATTCCTGAGCGAGAAAAGTACTAATTGATCTGTCTTTGGCCATCTTTGCTTGCTTTCTATTGTTTCTGTTGATCTTACACTTTTTCTAGCCTAGTCTGTCTTTTTATACTTCGGCATTTCTCATCCTGGACACTAGTGCTCAACTAGGATGCCAGCGCCAGGCGCCCCCGTCCCCTCTGGGCGCCCCTGACTTGTTTGTACTTTGTTCACATCTTTTGGGTCCTTTCTAGCTGTTTGGGCATCTTATCTTTTTGGTAGTCCGCTTTTTCAGGGTTAATTACGAAATTCAAGCAAGGGAATCATATAAATATAAAGTTATGTGATCATAATAAGGGACCAAGCACTAAGCATTAGCTATCACCACCTAAGGTTGCATTCAAAGGCCATTATCAAGAGCATTCAAGCATTCATCTAGCATCCATACACAAGGGCAAGGGATTGATACTTTTGCATACATGCATAGGAGGGGAAATTCATTCTTTCATGCACACATCTATTTACATATCTTACATCTAGCTACTTGCTCGCTATCAAGTGCGACACGCACAAGAGCCACCTAGGGCACAATTCCACACACACACACATAGAACTACATTGGGTCTGAGATGTAGTGCAACGCTCGGTTGTAAGTTCACTTGTTTGACAGTTGAGGACAGTCTGACCCCTCATTTGCATTATTTTATTTTTGGGATTTGATGCGCTTTTGAGGGTTTTGCAGGTCATTTCTTCATTGCAGGTTACAGGCGACATCTGTGAACTTGGTGTGACATACTAGCAATAAGAAGCGAAGGACAGTGAACATCTCGTGACCCAGTGAAGCTGATTTTTTGTGTTTCTAAGTAGTCACAGGTGCCCAGAACAGGTCTATGGCACCCCAAGCACCCCTGACCCTCCATAGGTGCCCCAATCCAACATATTCTAGTCACATCTCTGCATTTTTCTGCGGCTTCGTTGCGATGGTATGCACTTCAGATTTTCTAGATCTCCAGTTCTACACAACTTCAAGATCTTTGCGAATCAACTAAGTCATTTTATCTCCTCATTTGCACTTAGGGTTTTAAATCTTAATTGCTTATTTGCTTGGGTCTATTTTGTACTTAATTGCTTATTCATTTATTGCTACATTGCAATCAGATTTAGGCATCTATTTATTCAATATTTGCTTAATCATTTGGTGAACCTGATGATTCAAATCCTTCCTTTTGAGTATGGCTTCGCCTTATCGCGTCATGGATCAATCTTCTTATCCTTCTTTCGCTCCAACTAAGGTTTCAGGCATGGTTACTACTGTTGTTGATTTCATGCAAGTTCGTACTCAGCATCCTCCTCACTTTATTACGCCTATGGTTGATCCTACTATCAATGTAGTAACTACTTGCCGCACTCGTCCTCCTATGGCTTTGTTCGTTTCTATTCCACCACCTATTACTTCTACGACTCCTCCTGCTACCTCTAAGGGCTATGATATCATTGAACAACTTAAGAATACACCAGCCAAAATATCTCTCTATGACTTATTACGCAATGCGCCTGACTGTCGTCATACATTAGAGGCCACCCTTCGTTCTATTCACATTGAGAGTGATAATTCTTCGGTAGCATTCACACACCTCATTCAGTCTCTCAAAAATCTGCCACATTTTATATCATTCACTGATGAGGACATATCACCATCTACTATTGACAATCCATGTGCACCTTTGCTTATCACTACTATCATTGGCACCATTTGTATCAAGCGTGTACTCATTGACAATGGATCTACTGTTAACTTATGTGCTCATTCTCTTTTAAAGCAAATCGGCATCACAGACAAAATAATTGCTAAGAATTCCACTCTTATTCGTGGATATGATTCAACTACTCGCACATTCTTGGGCACTATTACATTACCTATACAAGTCGGGCCTAAGATAGTCCCTACACTATTCTTCGTTATTGATACCTCGTTTCAGTTCAATATTTTGTTGGGTAGACCTTGGATTCATGCAATGCGTGCAGTTCCATCCATTGTTCATCAATGCGTCAAATTCTTACATGATGGCTATGAACATACCATTGCTGCAGACCCTGATCCATTCAAATTCTGTCGCATAGACCCTGTTACTGCTATGCCTATTCCTCCATCGCAACCTATTCCATATAACAATATTGATACATATGATATTGGTCAATCTAGTGCTTCACAGTCTTCTTTTGCCGCTCCAAGCACTCTGGCTATTTCCACTCATACTACTGCTATCATTTCACCCACAGTGTCTGCTCCTATAAACACTACCACTCCACTTGTTGAGGCTCCTCTCGCTCCTACATCTAGTGCACCTCCTACCAATATCCTTGACACGACTATCCAACATGATAATGCCAACACGAATGATTCTGATGACGATGTTGATACTGTTGAACTTATCGATGACAAATTGTGCAATCTTAATTTCACTCCTATTGATGTAGATGACTCATATTTCAATGATACTTTCGTTGTTGATGGCCCTGGTGAATACAAATTCAAAACACCCCCTCCTTCTACTAATGCTATGGTACTTTACTGGGGGTCTATCAATACTCTGGACGTCGTCTCACCTTCTTATGGGGAATCTGCCTCTGCACCTCCGCCTTTCACATGCACACTTTTCATAAATAACTCTTATTGGCATCATATTCCGTTGGATCTTACTAGTGCTGATACTATTTGCACATATGATGGTTTGACTAGGCTTGGCTTTACACTTAATGATATCTTACCGCCGCCTCACTCACCCCATCTCTATCATGGATGTGTTCATATTACGGCTGCCTATGGTCTTCGTGTCTTTTATCTCATAGTCTTTATGACACGCACTACTCGCACTTCCCCATTGACACTTGGGCAATCTTGGCTAGATTACATTGGGGGCACTTTGGACCCTAACCACACTAGCATTACATTTCCTATGCCTTTCGGCCAAGTTTCTATTTGCAATGATTCATCTTTAGGCTATTCACAAAATCTCACTCATTGGTATGCACATGGATGTCCACCAACACCTTTCACCGATGAGGAATATGCAATGCACATGTAAAATTTATGCCCTAATGGCTCCTTATATGATCCACCACACACTATTGCTTACCAGGTTTCTGATGCATCACCGGTTGGCTTCAATCAAGACAATGATGATCTTTTAGACAATGTTACTTGATCATACTTATCATCATACTTAGGGGTCATCCTACTCATCCCCCCCACTACTAGCATTGTTAGTTGTTTTGCATACTATACACTACACAACTCGTCTTTCACACACATCACACACATTTTGATACACTCATGTATCGTCATTACCCGATGACGCACTCTCATGTTACGGTTCACACTTGACTGTTGAGGGCATACTATACACATGAACCTCACACACTACACATTACATACTTGACACACTCATAGTACATACTTCTCGTGCATATCCATCACTACACACTCAATGCAATAACAACACATACTTTTCACACACACTTAACACAACATACTACACACTTGACTATTCAGACACATTGTGCATTCGATAACATGACACACTCTCTACGCATCAACACACACATATCATTCGATGCATCTACTTCTACACGCACATTGACAGTCATTACCCTATGACACACTCTAGTTCCATGGTTCATACTCGACTGTTGAGGGTTTACATCTCAAAATGAACCACCACCACTCACTCACTCACTCACTCTCTATGCTATATACTTTGACGATCACATCTTTCTAGCACACATTCAAACCATTTCCTGATGACGCACTCTTGTTCTACGGTTCATTCTTGACTACTGAGGGGGCATGTATAAATGAACCTCATCACATGCATACACATTCACACTCACTCGGGGGGCACTCGACTCCTATCACATTCACTCTGCATTCCATTCCATCTCATCCACAACATACTGCATATCTTGGTCGCACATTTACTCTTGCTTACTTATACTCGCATGATACATCTTGCTTACTATGCTAGCTAGATACATTGTATGTCATTATCTTTTTCATATACACATGCGTGTTCACTTGCCTTCTAGTTGTGATCGATACACGCAACACAGATGCTTGGTGCAGTACCTCTTACCAGTCCCATAGCAGCTCCTGGGGGCATCCACTTTCATACACTACAGGTGCTATTGTTTCATTTTTCATAGCACACTATTATATCAGATTATACACGTTTTGACATACTTTTTATCTTTCTAACATGTTAACAGGTGCTTCATGTGCAACATTTGCTTTGCAGGTCTATTTGCTTCCGTGGTTGTCTGATTCTCTGCCTATTACTGTTTGCGTTTGTTTATCATTGTTTGCGGGCTTTTCCCTATGTCTTGCTTGTTCTTTGATTGTCTGTATGCTTGCGGCCACTGCGGCCTTGATTGTCTTGCGACATCGTGAGTGATGTCCCATGTTTGAAACCCACTTTTTGCGGTCTACTGTCTTCTTGTGTGTTTACATTGTCTTCTTGCGTGCTTAGCTTACACATCGTCTTCTACATGCGTGTTTATATTGCTTGTACTAACAGTTGTTTTCCAACCACTTTGTCTACATGTGCCTTGGTTTCTACCAAGCACATTCCCTTCCCCCTTTACAGGGCATCAATTTCAGCACAGTGGTCAGTCCTCCTTTGGGTTGCATACTCCTTAGCGACGTCACATGCACCCCAAATGAGGGGGGGCATCATTTGGGTGAATCAGTCACCCCACACAATAGTTCACAATCATACAATCACAATTCAGCACCAGTACAACACAGTAATTAGTCTCAACAACGGTTCAGATCCTGACTTGGGTCCTTACCACAACACAGACACCAGCGCCCAGACCCGGACAATAGTGCCTAGGTGCCCTTGACCCTTCCTGGACGCCTGTGACCAGGGGGCAGTTACACAACATTCTTCAGTCCAACACATTTCTCAGCACTTCACACAACGACTTTTACAGGACAGTAGTCCTTCAGCACTCGACATGCATGCACTACACAACATTTTCTACTTTCGTGTTGGATCAGAATTGTTCGAAACGGATCGGATTTTTACACACCATCTGCAGTGGTGTTCACATTGCGGGAAGCAGTTAAAGGTTGGAGGATGACACCAAACTTTTCTCCCTACACTTCTTCCATTTCTTGGCATGAGATCGCCCAAAAAACTCGCACACAGTGCAACCGGTGTGAGATTGCCCAAAAAACTCGTTCTTCTACATCATCTACAAAATCCTTTCTAAACTTTTCACTCATCACAGATCAAGTGCACATGTTCCTTTTTGCATTTTTACATATTTTTACATACTTTTTACTCGTTTTGATCATATACATGCGTATTTGACTACTTGATCGTTCTTCTCTTTTGCAGGTCTGTCCTTATGGGAAGCGGTAGTCACATCACATCAACAACATCAATCAATCATCAATCACATCAGCATCGACATCAACAACAGGTACAATCATGACATCTACACATATGCTCTCGCCCTAGGGTCATCATCATCACTTTTCACTTCCTCTTCTCTAGCTTCCACGCTTCACATTTTTATCATTCCACGCTTTTCCTTGTCTCTCGACATGCTTTTCACCATCGATCTACATGGTTATCAGGTACACATCTCTTATCTACTTTATGTTATCAAGCATTTTCTCAACAACATAAAGTGGGGGAAAATGTAGACACTAAATCATGCACTTTGGGTATCTATCTAGTCATGATCACATACTACTATTCATATGATTCCTAAGAGAAAAGTACTAATTGAACCCATGTCTTTGGCCATATTTTCTTGACTTTCTATTGCTTCTGTTGATCTTACACTCTTGCTAGCCAAGTTTGTCTTTTCATACTTCGACATTTCTCATCCTGGACACTAGCACCAAGCCAAGATGCCAGCGTCAGGTGCCTTCGTCCCCTCTAGGCATCCCCGACCTCTTTGTACTTTGTTCACATCTTTTGGGTCCTTTCTAGCTATTTGGGCATCTTATCTTTTTGGTAGTTGGCATTTTCAGGGTTAATTACGAAATTCAAGCAAGGGAATCATATAAATATAATTTATGTGACCATAATAAAGGACCAAGCACTAAGCATTAGCTATCACCACCTAAGGTTGCATTCAAAGGCCATTATCAAGAGCATTCAAGCATCCATCTAGCATCCACACACAAGGGCAAGGGACTGATACTTTTGCATACACTTCATAGGAGGGGAAGTTCATTCTTTCATGCACACATCTATTTACATTTCTTACATCTAGCTATTTGCTCGCTATCAAGTGTGACATGCACAAGAGCCACCTAGGGCACAATTCCACACACACACATAGAACTACATTGGGTTTGAGATGTAGTGCAGCGCTCAGTTGTAAGATCACTTGTTTGACAACTGAGGACAGTCTGACCCCTCATTTGCATTATTTTCTTTTTGGGATTTGATGTGCTTTTGAGGGTTTTGCAGGTCATTTCTTCATTGTAGGTTATAGGCGACATTTGCGAACTTGGTGCGACATACTAGCGACAAGAAGTGAAGGACAATGAACATCTCGTGACCCAGTGAAACTAGTTTTCTGAGGTCCTGAGTAGTCACGAGCGCCCAAATAGGTCTATGTGCCCCAGGCACCCTTGACCCTCCATAGGCACCCTAGTCCAACATATTTTGACACATCTACATTTTTCTGAGCTTCGTTGCGACAGTTTCCTCCTTCGGATTTCATCAGTTCTTCAGTTCGACACACTTCGGGATTATAACGAAACAACTAAGTCATTTTATCTCCTCATTTGCACTTAGGGTTTTAAATCTTAATTGCTTATTTGCTTGGGTCTATTTTGTACTTAATTGTTTATTCATTTACTGCTACATTGCAATCAGATTTAGGCATCTATAAATTCTATATTTGCTTAACTCCTTTGGTTTGCACGACACCGCTTTGAGAGAAGTCGAATTTATGTAGAGATATACGGTATTGTTCATGTCGAGAACCTCAAAATCCCTAACAAGCATCTCAAGAAATGGAAAAAAGGGTCCTCTGTAGAATTTAGCTTCTGTGTGTAGTTTACATGAAAACCAGGGTATCCACAGGCGGTATTTCAAATCCAAAAAGGATAACTCGCATTCAATGATCCACGTTTTTCCAGATCGCATTTTGTGGCCACAATGGCCAATAAATGCCACCAGATTGAAAGTCCCACAATTAAATCCCAAACAATTCAAATCTTTGAAGCCATCAAAAAATAAATGTAAAATTCGTAGAGGGAACAACATTTCTCTGCTGCAAATAGTTGCATTTTAAAAACAACATAATTGCCGCATTGTTATTTTTGACTTTCCATCCAGGTCTTCGCCTTATCTAGCAAATTAAATGTGATGCAATAAAAAAAATGACACCGTAAAAGGTAAAATAAAAAATAGCAAACCTTAATTGATAGATAAAATGTTCCTTTTGTTCATATGTCCATTCCTCGGAGGGGCTCAATTATCGATGATCGTCTCTTGCATTGCTTGCTATTTTGTAATTACTCAAGCTTGAAATTGAAAATCGTGCTTGCAAAGTACTACATGAAAGCATACAGTGTGGTTGGGTTTCGGACTTGGCCCCAGTTGAATTCTCACCCTGTTTATTTTTGCCCCTTTAATCTCGCATTGCACTGACATGTATAATGCACACGAGGACTGCTTGGTTTGTCTCCGTGCAGTTGTATTGCAATTTCTAGTTTCCAGCTCTTCACCAACTCGAATTGTGACGAATCGTGCCCGATGAAACCGACTTGCATCCACACCAGGCCCAACAAAACCGCCAAAATCATATTAATGAAAATGCTGGTTGATAAAACCATTCTATAAACGCAAAGCGACAACATTGCGTTTATCCAAAATGTAATTTTGTGATACATGGCCAAGCCGCTTTTGAACATACTTGCTTTGTGTAGATCTGAGTGCAAGAGACGATAATCCTTCTTTGACTCCAAAACATCTTCACTGCTGAGACATCCAATAAAATATGATGGTAAATATTTCAACGCGGAGGGCGGATGATTAGCAATGAATATATCACTTATCTCCTGCCCTACGAGGTTTAAAAGAACGAGCTCACCGCCTGTATGCTTGTCCACCCATTTAATTACATTATAGACTTTGCCTTCGATTGCAAGCCACAACTCTTTGTGTTTGCTGTGCTTTTTCAGCCCTCCCATAGTAATTTTTCTTGCCTTTGGGCAGTTTTCTTTGCTTACAAATTCACACTTTTTGTGCGATTCTTTTTATAGATCCGCCAAAAAAACCTGTAGATTTTTAGCTTTGTTTTTTTGAGTTTAGCCTGTAGGTTTTTATTTTTCTGCTCAGGATTGGCTCTGGTTTTAGATTTGTGCCATGAATTAGTGAGCACGAACGTATTGGAGATTCCATTAGAGGCGAGCTTTGTAGTGAGCTCCATCATAGGAATGATGAGGCCTTTCCCGGGACATGGAGCGAGATCGAAACAATACAATAGAGCAAATGTAGTAGATGTCCTTTGGCTGACAAGAATCTGATCTGTGGAATAGGTGTATGACATGCAAGGTTATAATTCCCTCATTTTAATTTCTGACTTTCTATCCATCTATTCGTCTTATCTAACAAATTAAATGTGATGCAACAAAAAAAAATGACACTATAAAAAAGTAAAATACAAAAATAACAAACCTCAATTGACAAATAAAATCTTCCTTTTGTTCATATGTCCATTCCTCGGAGGGGTTCAATTGTCAATATTTTTTATTTTGGACCCTATAAGCTCGCGTATAAAGTTTGAACGAAACCGCAACTAAAAATTTGAGCACATATACTGGATTGTTGCAAGGTTTAGTTTCACATTATTTCTCCATTCCATTTCTCCCACCCTCGCACTTCTCCGCCCTCGAACCCCTTCTTCTTCACCCCTCTTCCTCTCCTGCATTTTCCCTCTATCCAATTTGACTCCTTCAACAGATCCCCTTTGGCATTTCCATCATACATTTCATGTGCGATTGCTATTATTACATCAATGAGCAAGACAATCCAAATAACTAGATTATATGGAAGATCTCTCCCTATGAAAATAAAGAAAGATAACATTGACCTTGGGTCTCAGTGGGCCAGAAGTCAACATCTTCTTGAAACAAGTGAGTTTAGCTTTGACAAGAATAGCCAACTTATTTGTAGAGCCCTATTTTTCTTGAAAATTTTCCTTAATCTTGTCTTTTGCAAAAAGCTTGTGCTAGACAACTGCATTGTATGCCTTAAATTTTTGCATCCATGATCATTCAAGTATCCCCTAAAAGAGAACTTTGCCTAGACAGGGGGCAATAAACCTAGTTCAATTCAACTAATAACCATGTTAGGAAAGATTTGACAACAAGCAACACATCTCTAGAATGCCCAACTGACACTCATGCTGTAGGGAATGCAAGAAGAATCAGATATGCTGACCTTGTAAAGCCTTGTTTTGAATGAGAATCCTTAGTGAAGCTTTAGCCACACTAGGACTCCGTGTTTACAAGAGAACCTTGATTTTCAAATCGGCTAGTAGCTCTTTTACCATCACACTTCTGAATTACCCACACCCCATTCCTTGTTCAAGTGTGGAGCAATAGAAAAATTGTCTCCCAATTGATTGTATAAGTCTTTTGTTGCTTAGTATAGAGTTTCTTTTCACTCTACTTCCAATCTCTCCAACAAGGACCTGAATTGAGATAGTAAACACCAATTGGATAAGTTATATTCACACTTACACAGGGATAGATTAGTGAGACAATGTTCCTTTTCGTGTATTGCTACTAGAGCATCCCAATCTCAGTCTAGGTGGAGTGGAACTACTTCATATCAGTGTTGAGGGCCTCCCTCTTATTCATAGGCTAGGTCACGGATGCAGGTGCTCAATACTAGTTTTTTCTCTACCACCAAAGGTTCATCTGCCATGGATCTTAGGAAATGTTCTAGAGGGAGTACTTGACTGTCTCCTAGGATTGTCCATCCTGGCCCCATCAACACTAGACATATTCGTCTATGAGCATCATTAAATCTTACGTTAGCCCACTCGTGGTGAGGATGTTGTTTCTTTGGGCCAGAGCCTTGCTAGACACATATGACGTCGCTGGTCTCATATGATGATTTTCCACTCGTCTTCATCCTTCCTTGAGCGGTCCAACTCTCACATGACTATGTACTTACTAAACTTTTATGATTTAGGGTTCAATCCTTTTAGATTTACCCCTTTGTCATGTTAACATTTTTCTAGCACCTTGTACTTGGTTAGTAATCTACGATAACTTTACCTTAATACTTCTATATTATAATTGGATGTGCTGTTTGAATCCCATTTTGGTCATTTGTGAACTCTAATATAATTTCTTTCTTTCTTTCTTGTAGTTACAATTTGAGAAGACAACTTTCAGGGATCATTTTGTATCTCTTGATATGCTGGTTTGTCTGCCACATTTATCTTTTGAGCTTGATTAAAATGAGGCCACAGTTTCGATTGCTAGAACTTATGTTTCCAAATATTTCCCCAACAAAACAACCCTTTTTCTTGTTAGTTTTTTGCTAAAAAAATGATGGAAAGAGCTGAAGCTGAGCTAGAGGAGAATGAAACATCCAAATAAGAATTGATGCTAGATGCCCAAGCACCTTCTACAGTCAATGAAGGTAGTTAGAGACTAATTGGAAAGAAGCCTAAAATTGCTTAAGCATTGCTAACTCATTTAGCATAACTGCCTTGAGGTTACGAATTATATCACAAAGTTGAAAGAGGCCCCCGATTCTTTGAATGTGATGAGTGCTTTGAATTATGTGGTGGAGCAAAGTCTGCCAAGGATTATCCCCCTCCACTACTCTTCTATTGATTCGCCTACAAGGACTGCTCTTTGTGCCCTTGTGTCAGGGATTTCTAGTCCCCACTTGATCACCGGGAAGAGTGGATAAGTCCCAAGTTTCTAAAGGAAATCCATTCACCTCTCCTTGCTTGTCCTAAAGAAAGTTTTCGAGTACCCCTTTTAATACTTTGTAAGTTACTTGACTGAAAAGGAAAGAGTAGTAAATGTGCATGAAATTTTGTCAACAATTGTTACTTTCCCAACAAGCGGAAGATCAAGCCTACTCCAGGTTTGCAATCGTCTCTTAAAATTTGGCAATTATCCTCTATATTTGATCAACGCTAGAAACTTGGATACAAATGGGTATATCTAAGTAGTTAATGACGTCACCAAGATTTAGAAGCTTCCATCATTGGCTGAGCTAGATCCGAGGCTTATCTTGTCTAATGAGTAAGACCTTTTTTTTTACCTCAGTCACCACTACACTAGAAACTAAAACAAAAATGGTCCAAACAAAGTATCGTACCTTGAACTGATTGCCAAGGAAGCTCAAGAGTTACGTTTGAATCATCAACATATTTCACATTTTATAATTTCATTACCTCTTGGTTAAGAAATACGTTTGATTTTTTCCTCCACTCCATCCACCTCCAACAGAAATACAAGGCCATCCATGACAGTTGCATATGAATATGGAGCTAAAGGGCAGACATGCCAAGTGGACCTTTAGAGCTGAATAGAATCTGAAATGTTTCCTTCACACTAAATTTTACATATGTATGCAAAAAAGAGGGTTGCCACAGTTCTATGAGAAAAGAAGCCAAAGCCCATCCAATCTGTTTGTTATGTTTCAACAAGGGCACAATAAGGAGTTGTATAACCCTTCTATTTCAATGTAATTGGGTATGGGTTACCAAAACTCCTACTATGTAATGACCCGTTCAAGGGTTTAGACCAAAAGCAAAGGAATATAACCAAACACCAAAATTATTCGGATCTGATTTTTATCGCATTAGACTGAAAATAAGAAATCAGTGAACTGTACCCTTCACAAATATATGCCAAATACCATTAAATACTTAAAATAAACTTGTCAAAATTTAGATATATCTTTTATGCATCCACAAGAGTGAAAAACAATGAAAATTCTGAAGAAACACACTGCTGGAAATTAATTAATGTCCAGCCAATAGCAACCACAAGAAAATTATAGATTATGGGTCTAAATACCCCCCAAAATCATGAAACTTTAGATTCTGGCCTTAGAAATCAGGACAAATCAGATTATCAATTGTAAATGCACATATGAGTTCACCAAACCCTCAAAACCCTATACAAGGTAGGTCGCTCCACATGAAAGAAGCCAATAATAATATGAAAATGATAGATATCTCCTTAAATTTGCCTTATACTTCAATATCAAGTCAAGATGAAGGGTTTTCGTCCTTCACTCAACCTCTAGAAGGGTTTTCTTCTTCCTAGGAAAGCCAAACATGAGGGTTTTCGTCCTCAAGTGGAAGAACAAGAAACCACTAGCTCATAATACTCAAGTATGATAAAATGCACCAAAATCTAGATGTTAAATGATGTCTTAGCTCTCCTTTTATATCCATCCATTAGCGCCAAAGCAGGGAAAGGTAAGGCCGACCCCTTAGAGATGTTCTTTTCCTTCATTAACTTCCATTAATTGATTAAAACCCAATCAACCTGTTCTAAGAAAGAAAACACTAAAAGAAAATATAAAATATTAGAAAAACAATGCACGTGGAAGCTCAAGGTTCTCCTCCATCTTCTTCACTTCTTTTCCATGGAGGAGGAATGGCAAGAAGACCAATTATTAACTCTCAAGTGGGAAAAAGGGACATTACAGTCCTCCCTTCCCGAAATTTCTTGTCCCTAAGCAATTGCAACCCCAATGTATTTGCTGACTTGAACTCTTCATCCCCCCCACTTTGAAGTTCCACATCCTCTATTGGAGTAGGTAGTGGCATCCTTGATAAAACATCTGCAACCACATTAGGCTTTCCCTTAATTTCAATAGTGTTGTCCCTAAAAGAGATGTAATCATGCATTGTTCCTTCAAAAATCAGAATATTCAAATTTGAAAATATCATACCATAATCTGATTTTATTCCTCTATTCAACTGAAATCTTCCTTCCTCATTATTCCATGAGGGAATGCACTTAAAAAATGAAAATACATTGTTGTTCATGTCTATTAGTGGTAGCCCCAAATCTGATTTTTGCAAATTCAATCATATAATCATGGTATAACTACCAAACTAAAATCTCACAAGGAAAAACAATTCCATGAATAAACTAAGGACTGAAATTTGATTTACATATGCTGAAAATTTAGGAACAACAGACCTACAATTAAAATCAACAGTTATCTTGGTCATAAACTTGAGAGATTCAGCTTCCTTGGTATTCCCATGAAATTTGACTTCCTTGGTTATCTTGGTAGCCCCAAATCTGATTTTTGCAAATTCAATCATATAATCATGGTATAACTACCAAACTAAAATCTCACAAGGAAAAACAATTCCATGAATAAACTAAGGACTGAAATTTGATTTACATATGCTGAAAATTTAGGAACAACAGACCTACAATTAAAATCAACAGTTATCTTGGTCATAAACTTGAGAGATTCAGCTTCCTTGGTATTCCCATGAAATTTGACTTCCTCATTCTTCAAGTGGAATTCATGCTCCATGTGACTTTTGAGAGCAAGCTCCTCTAAATTTTGGATTTCTGGATACCCCCAAACATTGTGTGACTTAGCTGAAATGAACACAAGGTGATCTAAGCAAAATCCATACCTCATCATGGGGTCATAAAACTGAAAGATAGAATCATCATTCTCCACTTTGGTGATCATGTGAACAACTTGAAATGTCCCTTTAGGGGATGAATGGGGTTTTTTTCTCAAATCTGATCCAAATCAAAACCAAACCAGCAACACATCAAACTGAACATGGAAATAGATCAACCACAAACGATCTTCACACAAAGAAATGCCCTTCTCTAGGGCAGCAAAATGATATGAGACTTTGGGGGTCTCAAACCCTAGTCAAAACATCTCCAATCTTCATGAAATAACTACCAACATGCACGACAATACTTGTAGATATTATTTATGCAATAAAATTGAATTTACAACCACTAGAATAGCTGGAAATGAATTAATTCGGAACAACCTAGAATATTTACGGTAAAACATAGCTGAAACTCCTAAAATTCATTACTCCATGGAAAATAGGATTCAAAACACATATGATAGCTCAAAATGATTGTGAGAAGACAAGCTATTCAACAAAAGTAATCTCATAATTTTTCAATCACGAAATCATGCCCAAATATGCAACTGAAATCTGCAAGTGAGTAGATAAATATGAAACCCTACTCCAAAAATCACCAAATCATAGTTTCTATCTCCAAATATAATGATAAATTTGAATATGAACTCAAATCACAATTATCAACTCTCTATGATACCAAATCAGTCCCTTAAGCAACTCACCTACGGCTTGGAAGAAAAGCGAATGCACTAGTAGTGCCAAATCAGCCCACATGAGACTCCTAGATGAAGCAACCAATGGATCCCTTGAGGGTTTTCGTCCCCAAGAGAGATTGCCACACCTTTGGGGTTTCGTCTAAGCAGGAGAAGGAAGATGCACACCGTGCACAATCCAAGAAGAATATCAAACATCCAATCTGCCCCTCCAAGTGTAGCGAACTCCTCTTTATAGCCTCCCAATACTAAATTAGAAGCTTCCAAGAGGAACGACCCATAATGGAAGAATAGAATGCTCCACATGCAAGACTGACCTCTCCCCAATGAGAAATTAGAATAACAATGCTCAAATAATTCCATGAATGACCTCCAAGTATACAAAAGTATTTAAAAATACTTTTTGTACAAGTATGAGGCTCTAAGAGTGATGTCCTTGAAAAAGGGGACATTACGGTCCTCCCTTCCCAAAAATTGCTTGTCCTCAAGCAATTGCAAGTACTTGGATCCCAAATAAATCTCAGTTGCTCCACCTTTGATGTACCCGCACATGAAGCAAACTTATTAAAGAAAAAGTATATCCCCTTCTTCATCCACTTATGCCTTGTGGAAATGATGGTCAATTCTCCTTTGCTTACACAACTCTCACACCTACATTGGCTGTCCCAAATTATCATAATGCTGCCCCAAACATCTTCATAATCATGTATCCCCTCAAATATTAGGAAGGCAATATAATGAACCAATCTCATATCAATTGTATCCAAGCTGCTTATGATGGTGCCACTCTCAAGAGGAGCTGAAAACTCTTCTTTTGTCTTTAGAAACCTCACTAGAAGGGGGCTGGAAAAGTTTATTACAGTCACACTAAAGCTGATGGTAACATGTATGGATCCCCAAGTTACAATTCTCTTATCATTCCCCCTTATACCAACCACTTTCAGCTGAGAAAAAATATTGGAGATCATTTGATTATAATCAAATTGAGACACAATGTGCATGAACTCAGCTTCTTCTATCATATTGCTCACTTCAAAAGTGTGCACACACTTTTTATCTTGAAGCACAACATCCCTTTCTTCTAGAACTGCTGCAAGGCAAACTGTAAATGCTTCATGATTGCTTCCATTTCCCAAAACATAGAATAAAAAACCAAAATCATACCTCACCCTTTGCTGATCCCAACACAACAGCAGTGTTATAGGGGTTGGAAATGATCCCCTACCATGTGCCAATGATGCTACAAACTGAAAATTAGCACACCTTTTGAATGAATTCTCTTGTGAGCTTGCTCACATGCC
The DNA here is from genome assembly GCA_019776745.2 of Taxus chinensis. Taxonomy (NCBI): domain Eukaryota; kingdom Viridiplantae; phylum Streptophyta; class Pinopsida; order Cupressales; family Taxaceae; genus Taxus; species Taxus chinensis. The sequence continues at coordinate 21,307,231 of CM034149.1, forward strand.
CCTATGCAAACTGGAAATGTGTATGACAGCAGTATAAAAATCAGAAATGATGGAGCTATTATGTATGTACATACCTTCCTTGACTGAACTATCATCAATACAAGTGCTCAATTGAAAATCATCCTCATTAGTGATCACATCCCTTTGTATGGTAATCATTTCAATATTGATTGGAACAATGAAAAGTACAACAATATTCAAATTCCCCTTTGCATGCCAAAATTTCAGTTCACCAATTTTTACCCTTGCCTTCTTTTCTTCCATGACCAGCTGAGTTGTGTGGCTAAAAATGGCCATGAAGTGTCCATCAAACACCCTTTCTTCAACCACCTTCATGAGCCCCTTGCTCCTTGGCATGGAGGAGCTCTTCCTAGACCCATACATTATGTAGAAGGATGAATACAACCCATACAATGACTGCTGAGCTAAAACTGAAATAAGAGAGGGACTTGCATCATGTCTTAGTGCTCCAAAAAGTGGCGGTTCAACTCTGGATGACTGTTGTAGCAAAACCAAACTTGGAGGGTGACTTATATACAACCTTCCCATGCTTCAAAATGTGGAATTCCTTGGAAAGATTGCTGCACCAAAACTGCATGTAGTAGTTGCCTCATATCATGTATTACCATCATGTGGGGCTGATTTATCCCTTGGAAGGACTGCTGTTCGAAAATTGAATGTAGAGGATGTATTATATCATGTTTCAACATTACAAAAGGCGAATTTACCTCTTCCAATGACTGTCGTACCAACCTTGCAAGTATGAAGCCTTTCCCACCATGTAGCATCCAAGCTAAGGGCTGAGTTCCCCTACGAAGGTACAACATGTTAGGACTGCACGGAAGAACATGACAGATCAGAATTTTTGAGTTAGGATCATCATTCCTCTTCCTCTTATCTTTGCCCAAATTTTGATGGCACTTGTGTGGGGTATCTTTGGCAATCTTCCCTTCATGCAAATTTGACTGCCTTGCATCACTTGACCATATGCCAATATAAGTAACCAAGGAAATATCATCAAATATCCAACGGTTTGTACCTTCTTCTTTTCCTTGCATGATCTGCTTCAAGGGCATGTCAACCACTCGCTTCTCGTCACTGCTGCTCAGAAAATCAGCAAATGGCTTCTCTTCCAATCCACCCTGAGGATCACCCGGATCCCATTCCTTCATGTGCATGCCATTAGGAATTTGCAACATTAATATTTCCTTTAATATCCTCTTATCACTACTCAAGACATGTCCCAATGAATGCAAATATGGAAATAATAATCCAGAAGTGTACATACCAATCCGTGGGCTATCCACCCATGTTATGCTATCCATTGTGTTGCTCCCTTTGATGCTATGCCCCCCTTGAAGCCACTTATCTTCAAAAAATGGAGCTACCTTTGCCATGTAATCATCTGTACTTTGTACACACATGTATGTATCATCCTCATGGCTTGTGCTTGAGTTCCCAACCTCATCCTTTGGCCTCATATGGACTGCAGATTTGTGCAAATTGGCAAGTTGAATGTCTCTATTTTCTTCCGGTAAGTGAACCCCAATCACCAAATCTTGTGGGCACATACTTAGAAACTCTTCACATCTTCCTTCCATGGTGTGAATTTCCTTAATCAACTCATCATGAACTACTGTTTGGGAATTTTTTGCGAATCGATCATGATCAAGGGCAATCGGAAGTGTACACTTTTCCAAGACAAACTTGCCTCCTACATCATCCTTATCATCTTCATGCAAATTTGAATTTTCTTCAACACTTTGCAACATACAATCATTAGAAAACATATGAACATCTTTCACCAATGAAAATTTCTTACCTTGCTTACCCTTGCAAGCTTGCACATTGAACCTTTCTATGATCCTTTGACTGAAATCATTAAAGAAGCAAACCGATTCTTCTCCTTGGGTTTGTATCACATGGTACCACCAATCTCTTGCTATCCCTTCCAAATGACAAGGGATGAATTCAAGGGCATCCTCCACACACATAGGGTCTGATTGCGAGTATGCCTCCAATTCTGACAACCATGATCTCACTGAAAGTTTGTTAGTACCATAAAAAATAGAGATCTTACCCTTCCATGCACTGTTCTTGCTTCCTTTAGGTGTGATATGATTCAGCCGTGCCATCAACTTTTCAAACTTGGAATCTTCCATTGAAACCCTACGTCCTTTGAAGATCCGAGCTCTGATACCACTGAAATGTACCTTTAGGGACTGAATGGGGACGAATGGGTTTTTTTCCTCAAATTTGATCCAAATCAACAACCAAACCAGCAACACATCAAAATGAACATGGAAATAGATCAACCACAAATGATCTTCACACAAAGAAATGCCCTTCTTTAGGGCAGCGAACTGATATGAGACTTTGGGGGTCTCAAACCCTAGTCAAAACATCTCCAATCTTCATGAAATAAATACTAACATTCATGACAATACTTGTTGATATTGTTTATGCAATAAAACTGAATTTACAACCTCTAGAATAGTTGGAAATGAATTAATTCGGAACAACCCAGAATATTTATGGTAAAACACAACTGAAACTTCTAAAATTCATAACTCCATGGAAAATAGGAATGAGAACACATATGATAGCTCAAAATGATCGCAAGAAGACAAGCTATTCAACAAAACTAATCTCATAATTTTCCAACCACGAAATCATGCCCAATATGCAACCGAAATTTGCAAGTGAGTAGATAGATATGAAACCCTACTCCAAAAATCACCAAATCATAGTCTCTATCTCCAAATCTGAATATGAACTCAAATCACAATTATCAACTCTTTATGATACCAAATCAGTCCCTTAAGCAACTCGTCTAGGGCTAGGAAGAACAGTAAATGCACTAGTAGTGCCAAATCAAATCACATGAGACTCCTAGATGAAGCCTCCAATGGATACCTTGAGGGTTTTCGTCCCCAAGATAGATTGCCACACCTTTGGGGTTTCGTCCAAGGTGGAGAAGTAAGATGCACACTGTGCACAATCCAAGAAGAGTAACAAATATATAATCTGCCCCTCCAAGTGTAGCGAACTCCTCTTTATAGCCTCCCAATGCTAAATTAGAAGCTTCCAAGAGGACCGATCCATAATGGAAGAATAGAATTCTCCACATGCAAGACCGACCTTTCCCCAATGAGAAAGTAGAACCACAATGCTCAAATAATTCCATGACCAACTTCCAAGTATACAAAAGTGTTTAAAAATACTTTTTGTACCAAGTATGAGGCTCTAAGAGTGATGTCCTTGAAAAAGGGGACATTACACAGCTGCAAGTTTATCATAATGGTCTCCCTTTGCCCTTACTTCCTTTGGTTCTCTCATGGAACCATGGGTTAACGATCCATAGAGAGAAAATTCAAAATTCCCTTCAAACTTATGATTCCTTAAACACGTCATGCTAGCAATCTCTTTCATCAAATTCCTTAAGCAAAGAGCGAAACTGAAATTTTTACGTTCACCCTTGTTTTGTCTCATGAAGTGGTCCAGATGATCAGCCCATGGAGTATCATGAACAACCCTCAAGATCCTGTTCTTCACCCATGATTCGAGTACCAAATAGACTCGGTTTTGATAAAAGATAAGCCCATCCATCACCTTGTATTTTTCCTCACTTATTTCTCCTTCAAACACATCATTAGCAAACTTGTTTTTTACATACTCAGCTGAAATGAATGATTTCCAATCCGCTGTAATTTTAGACAAAGAACATAAATGTGACTCCCATGAAATAGTATCTTCCACCAAACAACTAATTTGGAGTGTTTCCAGGAGCATACCTTGCAAAGTCATCTCTTTGTCTTGGTCTATGAAGCTTATCTCCATGCTTTGACATTTGAAAGTGAGCTTTCCCAATAGATGCAACTATTGGACCCCAAATATGCTATTCATATCAGCTATGTTAATGAAATGGAAATCAACACATACCTCATAATTTTCCAATGTATCATGGATTGGAAAAACTCCTTTGAGCGTGGCATAGAGTAACCATCCATTATCTCCACCGTGTATCCAATCAATTCCAAGCACTCACTAATGGAATCATGAGTGGCTCCACCATTAATCAAACGCATGACTCCTTGTTCTTGGAGGGTAGAATCCTTCATAACCTTGTTTGCATACATAATGATTTCAAAATTATCCTTCATAAAAATTTCTTCTAACCATGTGCATGGGATAAGAATATCAAGGACTTCCTTTCTACCATGCAAGAAGTCAACCGGAACCATGTATCCTTGCAAGAAAATATCTAAATGCCATGTGTCAACCCACAAGTTCTTCACATCACCAAAACTTAGCATGTGATCTTTAACAACAACTTTCCCACGATGACATAAGTACGCCAACGATATAAAAGGAGATAAAATGTGATTTTTATCATACCTTGGGTTGTCCACCAAATATCTACCTTCCCATGCCGGATGAGGAGTGATCGAAACATCCGCCATATTCCCAATCTTGTGACTCAGAATTTATGAGTTGAAATCAGCCTTCTCCTTCTCCTCAGATTCAACAAATGAAGCTCGTTCCGCCTTGGTTTCAACAATATTTTGCCGACACTTGCATGGGACACCTTCATGGTTCTTGCTGGAGTCATGTACACCATTAAATGGCCCTTTATTGACCGCTGTTATGAAAAATCCAGCAAACTCTTCTTTACCATAACTATGCAAATAAAATTATTTTTTCCTTGATCCAATCTTTGGAATGCTGTGAAGATGGATGGGGGTTTCTTGGAAACGATTATTTTTTCCTTTAGTACCCTTCATCCTCTCATCTTTGTTAGAATAATGCTTATGATGATCAAACCCTTGCAAACACATATTGTGAGGGTGATGCAATAAATTAAATTGCTTACCATTTGTCGCTGATTTGTAAATTCCAGCAGATTGAAAACCCTCATGAGTATCAGGTGAGACCTCCTTTTGAAGGGCATGCCTCTCAACCGGAACATCCTGATTCTTAGCCTCAAGAATCTCTTGTAGATCTTATTTTCTTTCACCATCTTGCTGTCACATGCAATCATTGGAAACCACAAATCCATCATTTATTGTCAAGGAATTTTTACCTTCATGCCGCATATTGGCCTTCTCTTGCTCTAGTTCTTTGATTTCTTCTTCTTGCTCCGCCATTGCAATTTGGAGGCTCTTCTCCTCTTCCTTTCTCCTAACATGTTGAAAGTCCTTTTGTGGTGTCTGAGACCAAGGTCCATGCCTAGCTCTTCCTTTGTTCACTCCTATGAACTCGGCAAGTGAAATTGCATCCCGTATTTCCCTTGGTAAGGCCATGTATTCTTCATAACTTGCAGTGATGTTCCGTCCATCCATAGGCTTAGCTTCTTCTTCCGGAATAACCTCCTCTCTAGGAAGGAAAATGGGCTTCGAAATCGATCTTCAGACTGATCCCATAGGTCTCCTAGCATTATTAGTTCTAGTCGAGCCACCTTCACCACTTTGAACCCTAGGTTCAACGATCCTTTGGAGGGATATGACAAGAAAATCCATGGTGTCCGCAAGTCTCTTTTGGCCGGCAATTAATTTGTTAACTTTGACTCCTTGAGAGTTTTGACTCGCCATATTGTCTTTTTTCACCGAAACCCTAGGCCTTTAAAGATCCGAGCTCTGATACCACTGTAATGACCATTTCAAGGGTTTAGACCAAAAGCAAAGAAATTTAACCAAACACCAAAATTATTCAAATTTGATTTTTATTGCAGCAGACTAAAAATAAGAAATCAACGAACTGTATCCTTCACAATTATATGCCAAACACCATAAAATACTTCAAATAAACTTGTCAAAATTTAGATATATCTTTTATGCATCCACAAGAGCCAAAAACAATGAAAAATCTAAAAAAACACACTGCTGGAAATTAATTAATGTCCAATCAATAGCAGCCACAAGAAAACTATAGATTATCAGTCTAGAAACCCCCAAAAATCATGAAACTTTAGATTCCAGTTTTAGAAATTAGGACAAATCAGATTATCAACTGAAAATGCACATATGAGTTCACCAAACCCTCAAAACCCTACACAAGGTAGGTCACTACATGTGAAAGAAGCCAATAATAATATGAAAATGATAGATATCTCCTTAAATCTTCCTTATACTTCAATATCAAGTCAAGATGAAGGGTTTTTGTCCCCCTAGGCAAGCCACACATGAGGGTTTTCGTCCTCAAGTGGAAGAACAAGGAGCCACTAGCTCACAATGCTCAAGTATGATAAAATGCACCAAAATCTAGATGTCAAATGATATCTTAGCTCTCCTTTTATATACCTCCATTGGCGCCAAAGCATGAAAAGGTAAGGCCAACCCCGTAGAGATGTTCTTTTCCTTCATTAGCTTCCATTAATTGATTAAAACCCAGCCGACTTGTTATAAGAAAGAAAACACTAAAAGAAAACATAAAATATTAGAAAAACAATGCACGTGGAAGCTCAAGGTTCTCCTTCATCTTCTTCACTTCTTTGCCATGGAGGAGGAATGGCAAGGAGAGCAATTATTAGCTCTCAAGTGGGAAAAAGGGACATTACATACTGAAGGCTCGGAAATGTTTACAAACTAAAGACAAAATCTTAGCTATTAAATTGACGTTTGTAAAAGAAAAGTAACAATGTGCAATCAATCCTGAAACAAAAGTTTCTATTTTGGAGACAAAATTGAAATGACATATTTATACATCTCATAGAGCTGATCCTTCTTTGCTAATAGCTAAACCGTTCAATATGAACATGACTAAGAGTCCAAATTTGTAATGAGACAGTGCAAATCTAAAAGAGATGATTAACTGACTTGGTTCCTTGAGTAACAAGTCACACAAGAAAACGAAACAAGTAAACAAGATAATAAATTCCTAGTTCCATCTACCACAAATAATAGAAATTCAAATGTGAAAACAATATCTTGAATTCAATGGTGATTAGTTAAAGTGAAATTCATCATAAAATTGAAATAGCTTAAGCTCAAATCAGTATTAAAATAGAAAAAAACACTAACAATATCGCCAAAATCTGCAGAGATAAAATCTACCTTCTTGTATTGATATTTGAAAAGTATTAGTGTCCCCTTCACAATTCTCATGTAAAATCTATATATCTTTTGGAACATGACAAGTTTTAATAAATAGGCACAAAGGCCTGCTTACAGAAGATGAAACACGTAGCTCAATGACGCTTTGAAGATGAAACATGTAGCTCAACGACGCTTTGATTTTCTTCAACAAAATCAATTCAAGATTGTTTTTGTTCTTTCAAACCTTTAATTCAAAATTACACTTTCATTTACACTGCTTTGTATTCAGATTGATCATCACATCCCTTTGGGATGATATGAACTGCAGTCTTTGTGCATATCAAGAAGTGGAAATTGAAGCACAATTCATTTTCAAACGCTTGATGTATTATGAGATTAGCAGGAGCCACTTTAATTTATTCGGAAATGTAGGGAAGCTGCTTTACTTTCTGCCAATACCTTGACTAAATATTTCTATCTATTTTCTTCAAGAGGCATTATTTTCAGGCATCAAACTTTGCAAAGATCTCCAAGACCTACTACACTAATTGCATCTTACTTGCACCCAAACTTCCCTAGTAGATATCAAGCATCTTGCAACCTCACATACATACAAATTGTGGGAGATTGTTCAAGTAGTGTCATGTCCACTTTTATGAATTAATCTAATCGGAGGACTTGTAGCCTATTCCTTATTTCCTGTAGGCTAAGGGATAAAGTTAGGGAAATGATTTAATAATAATATCTTGAGTGGTCCAAGTCACTTCAATTTTTATAGCATGGTAGAAAGACACTTACGTATTATTATTATAAAGTGGGCTAAAAAGTAATTTTTTATTAAAGTGTTTTGCACATTTGTAGGGTTGGAATTAAAAGGGATTTTTATAAAAGGAGTTGTGCTCAAAAGGAATGATTATTCATTACTCCTTGAAACCAAACCCTATTCTAGAGCTTGAGCCTTTGTGTTCATCTTTTCACCCAAGGACAAAAACCCTTTGGTGTGCAGGATTGGAGGCCAGAAACCCTCTAATTCTAGGTGTGGTGATTCCATCTAGGGATCATATTTGTGCCGAAGATTGAAATTTATTCCATTTTCAGTTTGCTACAGCGCTGTTACAGCGATCCGTACTGTTGCTACAGTGATATGTACCGTTGCTACAATGATCTATACTGCTGCTACAGTAATTATGTAATTGGCATCAGCTGTATTTATGATCAGATGTTCAACGCAGATCTGTAATAAGTGTTTTCTGTTGTATGTCCACAACAAACTTGGGATATTTTCTCATATTATATATCCATGTATTTCTGTGTTATTTCAATACCCAGCTGTCTTGTCATCGATATTCATTAGTATTCAACTCATTACAATAAAAGATTCCAGTTGCATCGTATTTTCAGGTTACTGAAATAAGAAAGCCATGGGGTCTAGGTGTTATCAGTAGGGGTTAGAATATTAATCTTGTATGTTACTGCTTATTATGTTATTGATACCGAATGGAAAAAGAAATCACAAAAAAATCAGAGTTTATAAATAGTGGGAAAGGGACACTACAAGTAGTGTAGTTTTCATACTTTGTAAAGCCTGGTATGGAGCATCAAATCCCATAACTCTTACACAGGGATGCTAGACCTCATTGCATTCAGTTTGGATCTAATAGACAAGTCAGTATGACCAGTTTGTGACCTCCTAGAGATCGTTGGCCTAGATGTTGAGACAGGACTTGGATGTTGAGCCAAGACAAAGTAGCCCATTGTCTCCAAAGATAGCTTCACTAACTCCTCTAATCCCAGGCCATTCCTTTGGTAAGATTATTAGACTGCATTGGGAATTATGTGGTGCATGATGCTTCTACTAGATCTTGTGCTATTGCAGATGCTCAGGTCTAGTGTCTATTGTACACTTTATGGTGGCTTTTTAGCTTGGATTGTAATTTCTTCGTTCTTAGGGCTATCAGGTCACCTTTTCTTGGTAAACTCGTCTTTATTTCTGTTCAATCACTATTTCTTTTGTTTTATGCGGGGGATGTTTTCAGTTTTAGGCACCTCCTACTTGTGGTTTAGTTCGTTGTACTTTACAGTCCCATTGACCGACATCAATAATTTGCGGACATTAACTTTTCTCCATTCATCCTTCTCATCATTCTCTACAAGGTTTTAGGATCTAGACCATGGATATATGCTTATTTAATATAAAAGGCACTTCAAACATTCTAATTGAATTCAATGTTATGCAGACAATTTTTAAATTCCTGGGAGATAGCAGGAGAATAAGTAGCGTACACAAAAATGGATTTATTACTAAAGAATGCGATTGATTCATGGCATAAGGCATTCACAACCATTTTCAAATTATGTTTTCTTCATATGCTTGCAAATTATACCAGTAGTAAATATTCCTCTTATTCATATGTGTCAGCAGTAGCACACACTTGTAGTATCAACCTAGGAGGCATGGATGCGGAGATCACATGTTCTCAACAGATGAAAATACATGACTCTTTTTCTTATTGATTCTTAGCTTTGGGTGTCCTGAAGGAGCCCTCTTTGAGGGTAAGAAATCGACTCACAAATACTAAAAACTTTTCATAGAGAAGTGTTTATTAATCAGCCAGAAATGCATCTATAATTCATACTTAGGATCAGCACATGCAGAGGAAAAGAACACCCCAAGCATGCTTGAGGCTCAAATAAGTGCCTCTGTACGCACTTTAGCTGCCAGCTTCTATGCAGCCTTGGCCGGTCAATTCAAGCTATCAAAGTGCCTATTTAATGCTTGAATGTATATTATATTGCCACGTAATAGTTTTTAATTTTTAATTTATTTGTAATATGCATGAGCCCTGTCCCGAAGTTTGCTATTATATGTGCAAACAGCAGAAAAATTCTCGCTGACATCATCTTAACATGCTGGCTGGGGGCTACGCATTATTTCTCATGTGCAGACCCTAACTATAAGTTTTTCTAACATTCTGAATGATTTCTATATTTTATAGAATATTAAGAATAATTGGTACATGTCAGGGGTAAAGTGAGCATACACACAAACAGATTCATTACTAAACAATGGAACTTATTCTTGACATCATATGTTTGTGATCATTTCAAATTATTTTCCCTTTGTCTGCTTGCAAACTATACCATTGGTCAATTTTCTTGTTCACATGTGGCATCAGAAGCATCAGACTAGGAGGCATGGTTGTGGAGAGATCACATGTTTTTATCCAATGGAGATACTTGACTTGATTTTTTATTGATTCTTAGCTTCATAGCAGTCTCAGAGGAGTGTTGTTGAAGCATCAGAAATTGATGCTCAAGTACTGGAAATCTTACGTAAGAAGTGTTCACTAGTCAGTCAGAGATGCATCTATAGTCCATGAAATAGATATTTAAAGGTTTTTGAAACATAATGATTCCTTCTATTTATTGCAGATCCTTTATCGTACTTAATGGGATTGTTGCAAGTGAAAAACCTGGTGTTGCTTTGAATAGGTAATATTTGCCGACCATTTTATGATAATTAAAAGTAAAGAAAGGTAGTTTAAAAAAATAAAGCATCACATCTTTTCTCCCCCCTTTGTGGGTGCATAAAATTTCCTTAGGGTGTTGAGTCCCTTGGACCCGATTTGAAATTCTATCTTTGTAAAGCTTTCCTCTAATAATTTTTTTTAAAACTTAGATATCCATGTAATTGGTGTGAGCAGATTTAGCGAGTTCAAACTATGTGCATTGCCTTTAAAGCTCTGTACCGCATATAAAGCTCTCTCCTAATAAATGAGAAGATAATACACCATGCCGCCTTGCATTTTCCCATCGAACAATATCTAAACTAAGTCATGGCTTGCAAATGTATGAAGCGTATAGGCTCCATTAGACTCGAAATTATATCTATTTTCATTGACGACATGTGTGTCTAGACCATTTTCTTCTCTTAGTTTGATTTATGACAGTTTACGGATAGTGAAGTTATACATACTTGTTGAAAGAGTTTGAGCCAGTAATAATTGTTTATATGGGATTTGGTTATCATTGTTTGTTACAGTGAGAAATTAGGAGCCGCTTTTGAGGAGACACTGACAGCTTTGGACAAGTTTGAAATAAGTGTTAGGGATTGTCTTGGGATTTGATCAAAGTAGATAATTCTTTTTTGTATGAATACCTGCCTTGAGAGTATGCTAGTTTTGATTTATTCTAAAATGGCATCTATTGATGGCTTATGTTATCTTGTGAAGTGGCGGGCATTCCTTACGATCAATGTTATTCAAAGCTTTATGCAGTTTCAGTAGGGAAAATCTATTTTCTTTTGTTCTTACTAGCATTTATAAGGAATACTACCTTGCCTAGATACTTTGGATGCAAATGCCAAATCCATAAAAAGCTGAATTTACACATGATACGCATGATTACAATTGCATTATGAAGTCCAAGTGAAATGGTAGTTATCCTAGACTTCTATGGTAATAGATATTGAAAGGTATGGAATATTAACCACGCATAAAATACAGTTTTAAGACTCATCTAAACACCATATTTGGTTTATAAAATTTCCCTAATTTACTTTCATTTAGTTACTAAAATTAATACTCTATGTTGCCAGTAAACTTTTCAAACCTGCTAGTTTCAATTTAAACAATATTTCCATTTCAAACTTGTAGGTTTTAAATAAAACAACATTGAATAATATTCTTCTAGGTTCATCCGTGTTAGCAATTTTTTGTTCAATATTAAAACAGTAGTAATAGTAGATTGTAATAAAATTTTCAATGAGAAATCAATGCAGCTTGGGAGATATCTTTGTTATTATGTGCTATGGGCATGTAAACTAGTACATGATTTATTACTCTCTCCCTAGAATAAAAGCATGAAGATACGAAATTCTTGCCTATAGTTAGCATGCATGACAGGCCTTATCATGTCCACACAAGGTCCTGATGATTAAATTGTCATTTGTCCTCGATTAACATCTTCAGAGAAATCTAATGATTGTTCCAAACTATTTTTATTGGTCTCCAATATTATTTGAATATAGAAGAATAGTTTGGAATAATCATAAGAGATTAACTATTTTCTTATGTTCAAATAATATTGAAGAACAAACTACAAAGTACAGGGAACAACTTCTATTGATTTTATGATATTTTCAGAGTTCGGCATTTTACAATGTATTTGGACTTCCATCTATTTACAAATATACTAGTATGGTACAGAAGTACACATATATATACCTAACCATCGACAATCTTGCTCAAAAGTTAGCACCGACATAATAAGGATATGTTTGATTAAAATCTGTTGACAATATTAAATGTAAACTTTATTAGATTTTGCAAGGCAATGATGATTTAATAACCGTAGATAATGCTAAGGTCATACTAGCATAAGTAAAATAATGATGATTAACTACTCGTTTACAACATCGTAGCTCTGTCAATAATAGTTTTTTCCAAAAAAAAGATTTTGTTTTAGGTCACAATGTTTTCGTATTATATTTATGTATTCATCATAAGTTAAATTAGGGAATTAGAAATTTAGTTTCTCTCCATATGCAATGAAACCAAGGCTTCCTATATGTGTTTCAAAGCTAAGAAAGAGAGGAATAAACCTTAGAAATGGTTTGATCGAATTTCATTTACATTAAGGGAAACATTAACATCAAGATTTAGACTTAAATTTGTTGCAAAAAATCAGGCAACACATTTTCATTAAATCTATGAGATTGAAAAATATTTTTCTCTTTAATTTTTCAATGGAAACATGATTTGTTAATACGGTTTTAAAACTAAAATTGAGGAGAATAAAACAAAAAAAAACCAAATAAATTCCCACTAAGACTACAATATGAACAGTATCTAAAATACAATGCTGAGATTTGTTTCATATTACAAATTAATGCTATACAAGGTTGCAACTTCGTTTAACAAAAAAATAGAGTGAAGGATGTGAGGGAGATTCGATGCTAGTTATCTACTTTTTAACAATTATTATTTTGATTCCAAATAATGCATACTGTACTAAAAAATACCAATTATTGACTTTCCCAAAAACAAACATATTTGAAGCAATAAACAATTTGCATTTATGCTAATTAGTAGGCATTTAATCAAACAATAAATATGCACCCTACCTAGTAGGAATTTTATCAATCAACATTCATTTTATCATCTAAACATTTTGTCAAACAATTAAAATCCATCTTATTACGTAGACATTTTGTCAAACATTAAGCATGCAATTTAAGGTTACGACTATTCTTTTCTATATGAGTATTAAAATCAAATATGCAAATTGTCATGCATTTTATGCCATGAAATTTATTTTGCACAAGCATCAAAGAGACATTTTATCAAACAATTAACATGCATCAAAGAGACGTTTTATCAAACAATTAACATGCATCCTAAAACAATGACATTTATCTTATGCATAGGTATTACATTAAAGAAACATTTTGTCAAACAATTATTATGAATTGTTCCAAGTTTGCCATTTATTTTGCATACAAGCATTAAGGACATTTTGTGAAACAATTACGGTGCATTCTGCAAGTATGACATTTCTTTTACACACAAGAATTAAGATCAAAGAGATTTTTTTTCAAACAATTATAATGTATTGCACACGTATGGCATTTCTTTTACACAAGCATTAAGTAATTGCACAAGTATGGCGTTTCTTTTACACAAGCATTAAGATCAAAGAGACCTTTTGTCAAACAATTGCCATGCATCCTACAAATATGACATTTCTTGCACACATGAATTAGGATCAAATAATTAATTTTTCAAACAATTATCATTCAACCTTAAAATATTGGTAGCTCTTTTGCATACATGCATTTAAATCAAATTTTTTTTTTTTCAAACAAATAACATGCATTCTACAACTATGATCTTTCTTTGCAAATAAACTTCACGATCAAAGATTCATTTTGTCAAACAAGTAATGTATATAAAATTAAGACATTCCCTTGCACATAAATATTTAAATAAAAGAGTGTCAAGCAGCTATAATGCATTATACATCTATAACATTAATTTTAAGACCGAAAGTATTTGTCAACAAAAAATAATGCATCCTAAAAAATATAAAACTTGACAAAATATTTCAAATTCTAATAAGATGTACTTTGAGCCACTTCAAAGAAAAAGGAACTAAGACACATTTTTAATATTTATAGAACTGAAAACATAAAGGGAATGAGAAGACATGCTCGAGTATAAAACTACAGCAGAAGATCTCATACCAAACTCTTTACACAAGTTTCTCCAAATCCTCGTGCAAGCTCAAGTTTAAGATCCTCTCATTTAAAGAATTTTACCAAAGCTTCCAAAAATAACTCAAGTTTGAGACACCCTCATTTAAAGGATTGTACCAATTAACAAAATAACTCTCTTTCTTCCAAATCAAGCTCCCCCATAGTCTAAATGAGCTCTCCAAATCAAAATATAAGCTCGATAAAATATGGAAAAATAAATAAGCCTGAGAAAGGAGGGAGGAAGGAGGGTCCCTTATTTAAATTCAGGTTAAAGTTAGAACAACATGTATATTTAGATAATTAATTAAGCATTAATATTCATAGCTAACATACATATAAATGATTGAAAGGTAGATCATTTAGAACATGTGCTAAATATAGTAAAAACAAAAGAAGATGAGTGCATTTAACTCTTTGATTAGTTTGGAAGATGATATTGGTGTTACCACATGATGAAATGGCTGGAAATCTTTTACAGACGCTTCATTTCTTATTCTTAAACTACATTGTACACATGGATGAAACCATTCTCTTTGGACCAAACTATTTTGCAGTTTCATCCTGTTAGATTGTTTGGTCAGGGCTATAAATGAGACTTTACAACTCTTTGATATTTTACGAGTGATTAGTATATGCTTTAGTGTGAAATATTATTCCCGACAATGTGCGGAACCTTATATAATCAACCAACTCGACCCAAAACCCTAACCTATGATAAAACCCCTACAAAAATGTTAGTGATTGGGTTGAAATGCAATTTGCACACTGCCTATGTTGGAACTACTTCGAAGAGGCCTCAAACTACATGTAGTTGTCCACCTAGAGATGCAACATAATACTACATGAATGAAAACAATTTGATTACTTGATCATTTGATAATACTTTGTAATGATGTCTTTCTTGTACTTGAATTAGCTTTGAGGGATTTTGATTTGGGAAGCTTAACTATTGAACTTGGTTTGGAGTGGTTTATGCATGTGGGGCCGCTTCTATTGCCTTGGAATGTCCCCTTCTCGGCACTAGTCCTTTTGGAAGGCTTTGAGCCCATTCCACTTCTTGTGGGTAAGAAGGAAATGAAAAGGGGGAGTAATTGTCATGTTTTTCATTTATTTTTGTGAGCATTGCATTCTTCTTTAGTAGTTTTCTATATATTGTCAGGTTGGTTGGGTTAAGAAGAAAGAAAAATGAAAACAGAAGAGAAAGGGTCCAGCATGAGGTCGGTCTTATTTAGGGACAATCTAATTGGTTTTGGCACCACATCAAGGTATAAGAAGGGGTCGTTTGGCTCATATCATCATCATCATCTTGTCTAAAATTATCATTTCATGGTTTTTGGGCTGATTACTGAACTACTTCCACTTAAGGATGAAAATCCTTTGGTGTTGCCAATAAGGAGGACGAAACCCTTGTTTGATTGAAGAGCGAAAATTCTTCAATTTATTGAGGATTCTCCATTCCGGGGTTTCCAAAGAGCTTCAAGAAGATCGATTTTGAATATTTTTAGTTAGGGTTTGATTCTACAGTGATTTCCATCCCCTCTCCTAGGGGAGTGACCCACCTTGTGGAGGAGATAGGGGGTTTCTAGGGAAAAACGACATTCAACCTAGCCATCATTTCATTCCTCATATTTTTAGCAGTCATAATCTATATTTGGAATTCATTTTTAGGCTCAGAATCCTTCATTTTCAACCACTTTTGTAAGGGCGTTCATTACTATCATTTTATTTAATTAAATAAATTCCACATGTGGTTTGAAGGCATATTTCTTAGTCAATAATTGTTCTAAAATATTTCTAAGTTTCCCTACGTGATTTGGATGGTGTGAATGATGCATTTTTGAAGAGATATTGCATTTTCCTTAGTGTTACAAAAATTCATACTGGTGTACCTTGTCCTAATTTTCAATTAGCTATCATAAATTTTAGTTTACTATCTATTGGGGTTTGTGCAATTTTCCTTTGTTTTCAGTTAGATCTCGGAAGGGGACATTACATATCTACTATTGCTCTAGGGAATTTTAGGAAAGTATTATACGCCTTTTGAGTGATTTGTAATTGAGGAGCTCTTAGAAGTGTTAGACATTTCTAGGTGAGTAAATGAGTGTATTAAAATTTTTTATACATGCTTTCATAGATGTAATTTTTTATTAATGATGACCAATTATGAAAAGTATTGACACAAAAAAACACCCAAATTGAGAAATCAACCTTTGGGTGGTCTTGGACGGGACTATTATGCCTAGGACCAAGCCATTGGATGGTTTGATCTAGGAGTGGAGAATGGTGCTATAAATTTATTTGTACATCAATTAGGATAAGTGGATAGTGTAGACACTAAATCACTCACTTTGGGTACATTTCTAGGTCCTAATCACATACCATTATTCATATGATTCCTAAGCGAGAAAAGTACTAATTGACCACTATTTTTGGCCTCTTTGCTTTCTTTATGGTTTTCTTCTTGGTCTTACACACCTTCTTGCCCAGTCTGAATTTCGATACTTAATTTTTTTTAAGTTTGGACACCAATGCCCAGCCAGGACGCCAGTGCTCAGGCGCCCCCGACCTCTTTATATCTTGCTCACATCTTTTGGGTCTTTTCTAGTCGTTGGACATCTTATTTTCTTGGTGGTCGGCCTTTTAGTGGTTAATTATGAAAATCAAACAAGGGAATCATATAAATATAAAGCTATGTGATCATAATAAGGGTCCAAGCTCTAAAAATCTACGACTATCACCTAAGGTTGTATCCAAAGGCATTTCAAAAACATTAAGCTATCATTTAAGGGACAAGGGACTACATCCTCTACATACACTTCATAGGAGGGGAAGTTCATTTTTCCATGCACACATCTACTTACATTTGCTACATCTAGCTACTGCTCATTATCAAGTGCATCTTGCACAAGAGCCACATAGGGCACGATTTTACACACACACAAAACTACATGGAGTTTGAATTGTAGTGCAACACCTAGATCGTAAGTTGACTTAGTCGGGTAACCACCGAGGTCAGTCGGACACCCCATTTGCATCTTTTTCTTTTTAGGATTTGATGTGTTTTGAAGTTTTGCAGGTGCTCTTTCTCTTTGTAGGTTTTAGGTGAATTCAATGATCAATCAATGACACACATGCGACTAACTAAATTCAACTAATTTGGGCATGATGTAACAATTATAAGACAAGGGTGTCATTTCCTTTGGCTCTTGCTCTCGTGAGTGTCATGTTTCTCAATTCCACACAAGTGTGGTCCGGCTTCGGGTCACTTGTCTCCTCTTCCCACTTCTAAGGTCGTCATTCGTTCACTGACAATTCTAATAGTTTTGCATTTTTCTAGGCTTGACCTGCACCTCAGTCATGCACTTTTGTTTCATCTGATACTTGCCTTAAATCGGTACTACTCCAAGATTGAAATGTTAAGATCAGCTAAGTACATTATCTGCTTATCTTGCACCTAGGGTTTCATTTTTTTCTAGCTTATTACTTAGGTCAAATTCACACTTTCAGTTTGGCTCATACACTCATGTTGCTACCACTTCACATGCTTCCACCACTCCTTGCTGCCCTCTTCATCTTTGGTAGGTTATTTTTTTCACCTCACAACCTGATGATGCACTCTGTGCTACGGTTCACACTTGACTATTGAGGGATCACTACATTCATGAACCTCACATCATACACACTACACATTTCACACTTGGTGCATTCACAACACATCTTTCTGGCCCACATTCATCACAACACACTTCCCAATGATGCACTCTAGTTCCATAGTTCGTACTCGACTGTTGAGGGTCTAAAATTGAAATGAACCTCACCACACTCACTTAATCTCTATGCTCTGCGCTTAGTCTATCATATCTTTTGTAGCGGATAATTCAAACCATTTCCCGATGACACACTCTTCTTCTATGGTTAATTTTTGACTGCCAAGGGGTCATTTATAAGTGAACCTCATCTTATGCGTACTCATTCACATTCGCTAGGGGTGCACGATGCTTTTATCACACACACACATTGCATTCCATTTCATCTTACTCATCCACAACATAATGCATATCTTAGTTACACATTGTTCTTTCTTACTTATACTTGCATGTACACTTTTTTTACTATGTTAGACATATATTTCGCATGTCATTATCTTTTCTATATACACATACACATTCACTTACCTTCTAGTTGTGAATGCAGACTTTACATAGATTTATTGCACGCAGCACTGATGCTTGGCATTGTACCTCTTACCAATCCCAAAACGGCTCCTAGGGGCATCTACTTTCATACACATCATAGGTGATATTGTTTCGTTATATACTACTTCTTACTCTTACTAGCACACTACTTTATATCAGATCATACACATTTTGACAGACTTTCTATATTTCTAACATGCTAACGGGTGCTTCATGTGCACCATTTGTTTTGCAAGAACTATTTGCTACCATAATTGTATGACAATTTTATTGCTACTGTTTGTCATTATTTTCCATTGTTTGCGAGATTTTTCCTTTGTCTTGTGTGCACAGTGTGAGCGATGTCCCATGTTTGAAACCCACTTTTCTCGAACTAAATTGTTTTCTTGCTTGCTAGATTATACACGGTCTGTTATATGTGTATTTGTCTTATTTACACTAACACATGTTTCCAACCACTTTGTTTGTGTGTGCCTTGGTTCTTACCAAGCACATTCCCTCCCCCTATAGGGTTTCAGTTTCAGATCAGCTTCGGGTCCTCTCCTTTGGGCCGCATACTCCTAGCGACATCGCATGCACCCAAAAAGATGGGGGGGCATACATTGGGTGAATCAGTCACCCCATTTAGCACTATATAGTCACGGTACAACACTGTTTAGTACATAATCAAAACAGTCTATAGTCACAACAATTACCCCGAATCTGACTTGGGTCCTCAACACAACATAGACACCAGTGCCCAGGCATAGACATGAGCGACTGGGTGCTCCCGACCCTTCATGGGCACTTATGACCGGGGGGAAGCTAAAATATTTTTCTCAGATTAATACAGTTTTTAGCATTCTATATAACGGTTTTCTCAGCATAGGCACAATCCTCCAACAATAAGCATGCATGCATTCTCCTTTTTGTATTTTGCGTTGGATTGAACTGGATCAGATTTGAACAAAGTAGGATCACACCATCTGTAGTGGTGTATAAAGTGTTGGGATGTAGTCAAAGGTTGGAGAATAAAAACATACCTTTCTCCCTACACTC
Source organism: Taxus chinensis (assembly GCA_019776745.2). NCBI lineage: Eukaryota > Viridiplantae > Streptophyta > Pinopsida > Cupressales > Taxaceae > Taxus > Taxus chinensis. Next base: position 21,326,754 of record CM034149.1, read on the forward strand.
TTTTGCCGTGGCGTGAGATCACCTAAAAAACTCGCACTTGACGTAATTTGCGTGAGATCACTCGAAAAACTCGCACTTGGCATGAGATCGCCCAAAAAACTCATTCTTCTACAACATTTTCAGGATCCTCTATACTTCTTTCACTCATCACGGATCAGGTTCTGCACATGTTCCTTTTTGCATTTTTACATACTTTTTGCATACTTGGATCAAATTTTTCACATATACACGACTTTGACTACTCTTTTGCTCTTCTCTTTTGCAGGTCCGTCTTTATGGGAAGCAATAGTCACATCATCAAGCATCAAGCGACATCGAAAACAAGTACAACGTGACATGTACACATACGATTTCAACCCTAGGGTCACTTCCTCTTCTCTAGTTTCCACGTTTCATATTATTCACTTCACACTTTTTGTTGTCTCCTCGGCACACTTTTGCCACCGATCTACATGGTTATCAGTTACACATCTCTTATCTACTTTATGTTACCGAGCATTCACTCAACAACATAAAATGGGGGAAAATCTAGACACTAAATCACACACTTTGGGTACATTTCTTAGTCCTAGTCACATACCACTATTCATATGATTCATAAGTGAGAAAATTACTAATTGACCACTATCTTTGGCCTCTTTGCTTTCTTTTTGGTCTTCTTCTTGGTCTTACACACCTTCTTTCCCATTCTAACTTTCAATGCTTCAATTTTTCTGAGTCTGGACACCAGCGCCTAGCTAGGACTCGAGTGCCTAGGCGTCCCCGTCCCCTATGGGCACCTCCGACCTCTTTGTATCTTTCTCACATCTTTTGGGTCTTTTCTAGTCATTGGACATCTTATTTTCTTGGTGGTCAGCCTTTTAGTAGTTAATTACAAAAATCAAACAAGGGAATCATATAAATACAAAACTATGTGATAATAATACGGGTCTAAGCTCTAAACATCTACGACTGTCACCTAAAGTTGCATTTAAAGGCATTTCAAAAGCATCAAGCTATCATTCAAGGGACAAGGGACTACATCTTCTGTATACACTTCATAGGAGGGGAAAATCATTTTTTTATGCACACATCTACTTACATTTGCTACATCTAGATATTTCTTGTTATCAAGTGCATCTTGCACATGAGCCACCTAGGGAAAGATTCTACACACACAGAGAGAACTACATAAAGTCTGAAATGTAGTACAACATCTGGATCATAAGTTCACTCAATCGGGTGACCTCCATGGCCAATTTGACTCCCCATTTGCATCTTTTTTTTAGGATTTGATGTGTTTTGGGGTTTTTAGGTGTTCTTTCTCTTTGCAGGTTTAAGGGGAATTCAACGATTAATCAACAACATATAGGCAACTAACAATGACATTTAGTGAACATCTTGCGACCTTGTAAAATTCATTTTCTGAGGTTCTAGGCAGTCACAAACACCTACGGAAGGTCCCTAGTGCCTAGGCACTCCTGACCCAGTCCAGGCACCCAGTTCCATCATTTATGATGCTCGCACAATTTTATGGGATCATTTGCGAAAGTATGTCCTCTTGCTCCAGTAGTTTTTCAATTCGACACAATCTAGGTTTAATTACTAAATCAACTAAGTATCTTATCCTTTCTCTTGTACTCAGGGTTTCAAATTTAATTGGTTATTGCTTAGGTCATATCTGCACTTTATTTCTTTATCATTTCGTTGCAACTCTGTAATTAGGGTTTTACAAAAGTTAAATTTTGTTGAATCATAATGCGTATCACTTATGTGAGAATTTATGTACATAGTTAAGCAATTTAATGAGGAGAGAAAGTATTGCAATGTGATTGATGATGGACTAAGATATAACAATTAAGATTAAAATAAGAGAACACATTACTATTTAAGGGATTAAGTCAATATTGACATTATCAAGTGATAAATTATCAAATTTAGGTGTTTACATTTCAACAAAGGAAGGTGATATCCTTGTTGACAGCCTAAGGTATAATAGTAATGATCATATTTTAGATTTGTTGATTTCTCCTATTTCGATGCAATATATATATATATATATATATCTTGAGTAGCATGTTAAAATTAATGGGAAGATGAAGGGTAAACATTTTGACTATATCCATGATTATAATTCAAAGCATGGAAGTATTGGTTCTAACGGAGGCGTGATATCCTTACAAAATCCTTGTTTTCATGGTAAACATGCTAATAAGGGTGATAGGGCCAAGGATAACACTTGTAACATGGGGCATGTATGTCCTTTGATTCAAGCTCAAGTTTTTTTTTTCATATGGGATCCGAGTGATCTTTTGAGGGTCAAAGTCTATAAAGGCATTAATGTCACTATTGAGTTCTCCATCTCAGGAACTTGGATTGAAAGGAAATTTATGTGCATTTTTGTGCATTCTAAGCACATTGTGAAGGATCCATGTTCTTGGTTAATAAAACACTCTTGGGGGCTAAGTAACACACAAGAAGACAAGATTGTAGGGAATGGCGAAAAGAAGATAATTCCATTTGGATGCTTAAGGTGTAAAGATAGTAAGAAAGCTATGTTATTTTGATAGTCAAGATTTTATGAATCAACTTGCTATGGTTTTGTAGGACTCAAGTTACTTTCAAGATCTCCCTTTTTGGATATATGTGAAGGCTATGGATAATTCATCTACTGAAAATATAAATTTAGCTACATGGATAATAAAAGGGGGCTTGATAAGACTCTTAAATCATTAACTGGTTGTGTTGAAGAAGGAATAATACTTCATGGCATTGTAAGTGGTGGAATCAAGATTATTCTAACCAATTCACACTTGGGGAAGGAAGGCCAAAATCTTAACCTAAGGGAATATTTTAAGAAGATTGAGATTACACTCGATGAATTTACCATTCCTTGCTTCATGAAGATATAATAATTTCCCAGAACTTGGTGTGGAAACAAGGTATGTAATAATTAAATTTTCATGAACCCAGGTGAAGTAACGTATCATGCTATTGTTTAGTTTATGAGGGATTAGTTCTCTAAAACATACTTAACAAGAATGCCTAGCAAGACATGGATTTAATGCGAGTTTTGTGGTGTAAGTAATCCTTCTAACATGATTGAGATGAACTTGGGTAATGTGAATCAAGGCCCCCAAATCATTGTAGGAGTTGTCTCGAATCTTGTCATTTTTACTACCAACATGTCCAACTTGTTCCACATTCTATTTGTAGCCACCAAGTGGATTTCAATCACAAGGAAGAGGTGTTATTCTCCTAGTGACATTGATAAGGTATGTGTAGCTATCACAGGATGTTTGTTGGCCACTAAAATTTTGAATTTTATTAAGAAATGGAAATGTTTCAGACATGCTTTGGGTAGCTTGAAAGAGACTTTGAATATGTTGCATGTAATGGAAGGAGTTGAAATTCAGCCAAATGTTGTCAAGATAGGAGGTCACTTGACATCATATAGTCAATTTAGTGAACATGAAAATATTGACTCAATTATGTCTTCAACAATTTCTAAGGGTATTCATTTGAATGTTAATATAGCCAAACAAAATTCATAACATTGGGAATGAATGGTAGAGTTGTATGTATATAACAGAATGTGATGGGGAAAAATAATGCGGTTGGGGAAGCTCTATCTTGAAATCCAACTCCTTATTCATGATAGTACAAAGGTTGAAGAAGCTTCATTGGAAGAAGCAATGATGAGGGAAACTCTTTTTTTCTTTAATAAGTTTTTCCCATGTGTAGGTACATGTATAAAACGTAAAGAGCAATCGAGTTTTCCTTTCCCCCAAGAAAATGATGGAGCATATGAGCATGCAATTGAAGATGAAGATGACATAATGAAGGATAACAAGTTTGTGATTGAAAAATATATTGATCAAAGCATGGAAGGAATGCATGATGATGTGTTGCTACCATCAAATGTTGAAATAAGTGCTTCCAAGACAACCATACATCAAATTACAACCATTAATGATGTTATCATCATTTTTAGTAGCCCCACATTATTTCAGTTGTATTCATGTGTATGGTTAAAGGATGCTCTCCCACCATAGTTGACAAGGTTGAAACAAAAAATAAAGATGACACATTGGAATGTGTTTTAGCTTGTCAAGCTACTGATTATTCCTTAATTTTCTGCTTTATGAATAAGATTACAGTAGATTGGAAAGATTTTTGTACAACTGAGTATGCAAGGAGAAAATTCACTTATGCTATTTTAAAAGGTGAATGTGAAGAGGGTAGAATTGAGGTAACATCTAATTTATTTTTCAAGGAAGTTGAACTTCATCGGTTACCAGAGTACATCAATAAGATGAGGGACAACAAATATAAAAGTTTGTTTTGGAAAGATCTCTTTCACTTGACATGTACAAGATCTAGATTATTAGAGCATTACGACATATTTCTTCACTTTGAAATGATGGTACTTAGGCATGAGAGCTTGCATTTTCTTGAGGGTAAGAAAATTTGGGAGGGGAGGAAAGTAACATCCCCTTCTCATCGCTATTCCTTTTGTAAGACTTTGATCTCATTACAATTCCCGTGGGCAAGAAGGAAATGAACAAGGGGAGTAATTGTCACGTTTTTCAGTTATTTTCGTGAGCATTTCATTCTTCTTTAGTAGTTTTCTATATATGATCAGGTTAGCTAGGTTAAAAAGGAATACACATGAAAATATAAGATAAATGCTCCATTATGAGATCGATCCTATTTGGGGACATTCTAATTGGTTTTGGTGCCACATCAATGTATAAGAAGGGGTCACTTTGCTCATATCATCATCATCATCTTGTCTAAAATTAAAACTGCATGGGTTTTGGGCTGATTACTCAACCACTTCCACACTAGGGTGAAAATCCTTTGGTGTGGTCAACAAGGACAATTTTTTACTAATTGGAGTTTTGTGATTTTTTTACCTGTTCATTTACATGTGTCATCATAACCTATCCCATTATATTCTAAAAGCAGTAAAATTTTCTGTGTTTGAATACACAAGAAAATGAAATTAAGGTTACAAACAAGGAACACAATAGTGATGCACACACATATATAAAAGGCCAAGGGCCACACACAAGACAATCATATCAGTGATCCAATGTGTAATGATAAAAAGAGACAGTAACTAGTAGGCACATATAAAAAATATGTATTAGTATAGTTCACATGTGTTAGCACTAAAAATTAAGATAAATATTATATATCACAACATATAATACATACATACTCAGGATGTGAAAGATCACTATGTAATGAATACAATAATAACACTTGATAGCGAAGAAAATACCCCCAGATTAACAAGGCCATTGGGTGAAGGATAAGTCTAACACCTATGATCATGTAGAGTCTTGTGTATCATACATCATGCTCACACACCTCATAAGAAACATGTGTGTATATAATATAAAATATGTTATATATCAAACCATGTGACAAACAACATATGTAAAGTAGAGAATCAATAAATCAAATCATGCCCATGCCCCAATTTTATATTTTGAGAATATTTAAATGTTTTAATATTTTTTTAGAAAGTGTAAACAAGTGGTACCCTATGACATGATCAAAAGGGTAAGAAAAGGAACATGCAAGTGTAGGAGGCTTGGACCTCAATAAGATGCTATGCACAATAAGAGTAGGATGTGCCACTTTAAGTTGAGGTTGTAGGACACATTTGAGAGATTGATTATTTGAGTGAGGAGACATATGAGATGACCTGCATATGATATGCCATGCAGATATATCATGAGTAGGATAGTAGGTATGGGTGTAGAAACCGTCACTATATGAGAAGAAGGAATAAGTAAAGGAGCCTCATAAGGGATACTCATAACTGTAAAAATTTGATTGTAATAATGTATTTTACACATTGATGAAGAATAGAAGGAATAACCCTAATATTATAAATCCAAGGGTATCTTAAATTCATGTCACATGTCCCAAGGGTATTAGTAACAAAAAAGGTGTATCCATAGTAGTGGATCACACTGTAAGAGGGACAACAATGTGTCCAATAACTTGATTAGAAGTTTGTACATTCAATTAGATATGTTGTTTAATATATCCCTAATAAGTAAGGTGAGAGTGCACATGTTGTTCTTGGAATTGTTTACACTCTTATTAAATTATATAAACTCTAGATTAGTGAATTAAGTAAAATAAAGAATGTAAGGGGAGCTACAGGAAGTTATTATGATTAATTAACTATTGACAATCATCCTTGGAAGATTGAACTGTCAGAGTCGTGGGAATCTTTAGGTTAGTGGGATGTGCGCCCTAAAGAGACCTCCATATTTTAAAGAAGTTGGCTTTTCTCTATAGTGTGAGATGAGGGTTAGAAAAATGAAATAAAACATGAATTTTAACGGGGGCGATGCACCAAATGAGCCTTCTAAGAGAGCAATTGAGAACGTAACTATCTGAAAAAGGGAAACGGTTAACCACTAAAAAGGGTGGATGAAAATGCACCACAGGTCAGAAAGGATCACACAGAACACTACCTCAAACTACTTAAGCACAATCTTTGAAGATAGTAACAAAATTGGAATATGCACAGTTTCTACGTGAAAATAAAGGTGATCAGAGACAATAAGGATATACAAATGATAAACAGAATGCACCATAGGACATATGTATTTCTCCAATAGCTGTGCACAATATTACATTAGAAATGAGGAAAGATTGTTGTTATAAAACGCTGGAAGAAGGATAGAGCTCCAAGCCCCTGTCTTTCACAAAAGACGGACTTTAGATAGCAAAGAAAACTGACTGACTCCCTACTTTTATCTATAACTACTTACATATATTCTTCCTCTTTTACATACCATATGTATATGAGGAGGAAGAGGATATAAGAAACCATCCCTTACTCCTTTCTAACTACTTTTGATTATGATAAATGGAGTGAAATGACAGGAACAAATTTCTCAAGATCTTTCTCACAATTTCCCATTATCTTCCACTTTCCAAAGAGTGAGAACCATGCCTATTTAATGCATATTTAAGTATCCTACAACTGAATCCTTTGAGTTGGACTCACCTTCTAAGAAACATCCCTTCAGCTCTTTAATACATAACTATATATTTTGATCCCTTGCGCATTAGTTTCCTGTCTCATGACTCAAATGGCACGTATTTTAATCATTATACTAAAGCGACCCTTTGAATGCAGATGAATAACTTGAGTCTTCGCAGGTTGGCACTCTTCACACAGGGCTACGAATTAATTCACTACTTAAATGACAAGCTAAATGACCCATCACCTCTAGATCTTTTAGAAAAATTCTTGAGCATTTAAATCTTACAGATAAGCCTCATAATCAGTCATACGTGATACATGGTTTGTCACCTTTTGTGACCTATGTCTTTGAACTTGGAGTCCATTTCTTGCAAGATCCATGTGGAAGGCCCTGCACATCCTTAAGATTTATGCTTCCCTTAAGGGTTTTAGGAATGCGTTGTGGTGTCACTTGGCAATCATCTGTGAGCATGAAGATTCATTTGATTGGGTGAGTAAAGGAACCCACTGCACGTATAATGTCAAAATTCCTTTTCAGTTTGGGAAATTTGTAGTTAGCTCAATGTGGAGAAACCTGCGGGATTCTGAGACTTTACCCCCTCCTTTGAATATTGAAGTTTGTGATAGTTAGACACTTGGCATCATCCACGAGCCTACTCTGATTTACTTATGTTTTGGCTAAGTCCCTTCTATATGGTGAAGATTTGACTCTGAATAGGCTTTAAAAACACAGGAACTATTCATGGTCTGTGGAATTCAAATAATAGTCTAGCAACTCACTAGGACCATTAGCCTGGTAAATGGAAAGAACCCACAATCTCTCACTATCAATTTGGTCAGTAACTATTACTTCAAATCCACTCTGAACCTGGTCTTGTATCACTTTTGGATGTTACAGATCCTTCATAATTGCTGACTGATCCTTGTACCATCCTAATCTCATAATGAAAATTGTGTAATTTATTTTTATGAGAGTAGAAAATTGAAAATACAACCAACAGAATCTTCTGACTGGTTCTAGTTACCTTGCATTTGCTCAAAGTGAATCTTGCAAATGCCTCAGACTAACTATGAATTCCCCAGTGATCCAAAGTTACTTTTATAGGATCTTGTGCCTATTTTGGAGCAATATAAGTGCATAGGCCTATACAACAGATAAGACATACATGCCTCAAATGATTCATGTAGAGCGTTTGTAAGAATTTATTATTGCTGAAAGCAATCTACTCCTACTCCTAATCTAATTGGTTTGGTATAAGCTAAACAAAACTTGAAACATGTCTCAAGCTCCCATAAATATCTTCCTTTTCTTATAAAGTGTGGTCACATGATTAATTTAACTATTGATATGGCTTCTCATAAGAGTGAAAATTTACCTTTCACTCTTCCACCTGAAATAGGTATTAGTCCTAAACAAAATAGATACACACCTTTATATGTTCCTCTCTTGGTTAGAGGTATTGTAGCATGACCCTAACATGGTCTTGAAAATTATCCTCATGCTCTAAAGTGAGCATGACTGGTGTTGAGGACCTTAAAACTTGGTCTTGAGGAGGACCATTCTTTATCTGGGACTCGGTCTAAATCTCTACTTCTACCCATTGAACAAACCCTAGATTGTATCTTTTGGAATGGGGCCTTTTTGCAGACTTCTCTAAAGGGTGTCATCCCTATCCTTTCCCTCCTTGTTTTTATCATCTTTTTCAATGAATCTAGGCTCTATGATTGAAAGCAAAAAGATCTCAATAATATTTTTTTCTAGAGACCTTAGACAAGTCCTCAGGGAGCTCACTGTGAGCGGAATGTTACCTTTGTTGTGGGGTTGATGAAGTCAGCGAAGGCTATTATTTCCACATGCCCTTTTTCATCGAGGCATCCACCCAAAATCAATGATAAGCACTTAAGCTTATCTTATTCCTCCTCTGTCAAAATTTTTACACATTTCTATGATGGTTTTGAGTCTGTAAATCAAATCATCATATGTGGCTTCATCTTGCAATATGAAGACCATTGATAAAAAATTTTCAAGGGGAGCCTCATTTATGGGGAGGAAAAATAAATGAGGCAACTTCTACAGCCTCTCTATTGCTCAACTTGTGATAGGAATCTCCTATGTTCCATATCAATTTTCTCACCATATGCTCCTCTTATTTTCAATTTAGAGCCATATTGTTTACAAGATGCAAGGGGTATAACTATCTTGAAGAAAGGGGAAGGGTGGACTAGGTGTCTTGGAGATGGACAAGGGGATGATCCCTTAGGTGGTAATGAATTCATGATTGCATGACTTTAAGTACCTTGATGACTTTTAGAAATGGAAGATGTGGAAATAAAGATGAGTGGAAATAGATGAGAGGGAGGTCCTATTAGCCTTTGATAATGATTTTTCAAAGTTACCATGTGGAGTCGTTGGATGTGTTTCGCAACTATCTTCATTGACCTTTTTGAAATTTATCAAGAAATATACCGTAGTTGATGCCATGATGTAAATATCACTATTTTTTAATGAGTCATCCCATTAGGCGTTGCCTGGAAAACTGTTGATGATCATCCTTGGAATCTTATTGGACCATCAGATGTCGTGGGAATATTTAGGTTAGTAGGACATGTGCACACTAAAGAGACCTCTAGATTTTAAAGAAGCTGGCTCTTATATGAAGTGTGAGATGATGGTTAGAAAAATGAATTTTAAAACATGAATTTTAACGGGGGCGATGCACCGAATGAGCCTTTTAAGAGATCAATTGAGAACACGACTATCTAAAAAAGGGAAATAGTGAACCACTAAAAAGGGTGGAAAAAACTACACCACAGGTCATAAAGGATCACACAGAACTCTACCTCAAACTACTTAAGCACAAATCCAAAGATAGTAACAACATTGGAAGATGCACAGTTTCTATGTGAAAATAAAGGCGATCAGAGACAATAAGGATATGCAAATGATAAACAAAATGCACCACAGGACATATATATTTCTCCAATAGTTGCACACAGTATTACATTAGAAAAGAGGCAAGATTGCTGTTACAAAACCCAGGAAGAAGGCTAGAGCTCCAAGCCCCTATCTTTTACAAAAGAGGGACTTGAGACAGGGAAGAAAACCGACTGACTCCCAACTTCTATCTATAACTACTTACATATATATTCTTCCTCTTTTGCGTACCATATATATAGGAGGAGGAAGAGGAGATAAGAAGCCCTCCCTTACTCCTTTCCAACTGCTTTTGATTATGATAAATGGAGCGAAGTGACATGAACATATTTCTCAATATCTTTCTCACACTTTCCCATTATCTACCCTTTCTTAAGAGTGAGAGTCATGCCTATTTAATGCATCTTTAATTATCCTACAACCAAATCCCTTGAGATGGAATCACCTTTTTAGGAACATCCCTTTGACTCTTTAATACATAACTAGATATTTCGATCCCTTGTGCATTGGTTTCTGGCCTCATGACTCAAACGACACATATTTTGTCGTTATACTGAAGTGACCCTTTGAATGCAAATGAATAACTTGAGTCTTTGCAGGTTGGCACTCTTCACATGGGGCTACACATTAATTCACTACTGAAATGACAAGCTAGATGACCCTTCACCTCCGATCTTTTGAAAAAGTCCCGAGCATTTAAATCTTATAGATAAGTCTCATAATCACTCATACGTGATACATGGCTTGTCACCTTTTGTGACCTGCTTCAAACCTGGAGTCCATTTCTTACAAGATCCACATGGGAGGCCCGCGCATCCTTAAGATTTTTTCTTCCCTTTAGGGTTTTTAGAATGTGTTGTGCTGACACTTGGCATTGTCCGTGAGCACACCGCTTTGTTTCTTTGGGCGAGTAAAGTACCCCACTGCATATAATGTCAAAACCCCTTTTCGGTGGGAACTTTGTAGTTAGCTCCACGTTGAAACCCTGTGGGCTTCTGAGACTTTACCCCCTCCTTTGACTCTTGAAGTTGCGACGGTTGGACACTTGACATCGTCCGCGAGCCTGCTATACTTTCTTTGTGTTTTGGCTAGGTCCCTTCTGTTTTGTGAATATTTGACTTCGAATAGGCTTAAAAAATGCAGGAATCTTCCTGGCCATGGAATTCAGATAACATTAACCTCCAACATTAATTATCCAATATCATAACTATAGACACCTATAGTTACGCCTAAGCAATTTAAATACTTAAATTGCACTAATTATCCCCTTTTCTCGCAAATAGACGACATATCATCAATAAGCACTTATATTTCACTCTAATTGTCGTTAATTAATTACAATACGCTAATTGATTAAGTCGCCTACCCAACTAACAACCTAATTAATGACCTTTCGTTAATTATCACTTCCTCTATCTTCATTAATTAATTAGTCTTCCCCTTCATTTAAACTAGTAAATTAATATGAAATTGATTTAATCCTTTTCTAATAGCCTAAATCGCACTAATATTCTTCTAATTATGGCTTCTATAAGTTTACACCTACCTATTAATTAATCACCTTTGATTAATTAAAATACCCCCGAACTCCCATGACTTGCTAAACATGTATTAGACCCTTCTAAAGTAAGGTTACCTTTAATAAAGTAACCTTATCCATTCCTAATCATGTTTTACCTTTATCCCACATTCAAAAGGATGAATGTGTTGAATCATTTATCCTTTGGGCTATATAAAGAGCCCTCCACCTACCTTTTTACTTACACCTAAAATCCTTAGAGAGCAAATGCAAAGCATATAGCAAAGATACTAAGAGCTTGCACCTTGTTTTCTTGAGAGTTCATCATCTTGAAGAGTTAAGCCTCTAGCATTAAGGTGCTTATATCATATGGGAGGTGTCAAAAAGGGTCTTGTAGCCCAACTTTGATTAGCCTTCTATTCCTAGGTTCTTGGATACATTAAGGACAACCATTGTTTTTGATAGCCATGGAACCTACCTAGGTTCCATTCACTTGTATATATTGGTAATCTAGAGAAGTAGAGGATATTTAGGTGCTTTAACATAGTTGATTTCATAGTTTTGTATTGCATAATTGTTAGGCATCTAACCCTTGATTAATTCTTATCTATGATGATGTTTATGATGTTGTTTAATTATTGCTTAATTATAGAATATTTAGGTATTAGTCTTTGTTTACATTAGCATTAGTTTAAAAACAACATTTGCACACATTTGGCATGCCCGGTGGGACTTACTTCATTGTCCTTCACACTTAAATTCAAGTTTTTGTAGTTAAGTTTCATTTTTGGTTACTAACCCTCTTTTACACATGTTGATCTAACTTGTTTTTCTTAACTTGTTTTGTTGAGTTTGCATGTGTTGAGTCTTCCTTATACATATAAAGGAGGTGAAGTGCTTTTAAAATTGGAATTGATGAGAAAATTTCAAGATTTCTCCATGTTTTCATTTTTAGAGCTTACTTTTTTAACATTCTACATGCTAGTTTTGTCAATTTCTTGAAAATTTTAAATTCTTGACCATGTAGGTTAGTGTTTGATAGTGATGAGTCTTCTATTTACATATTAATGTGGTGGGTTGCTATCAAAATTTAATCTTGGTGAGATAATTTCAATATTTCATCATGTTTTCATTTTTAGAACTTACTTTTTCATCATTCTACATACTAGTTTTGTCAATTTCTTGAAAATTTTAAATTCTTGAGCATGTATGTTAATGTTTGATAGTGTTGATTCTTCTATTCATATATTGATGTGATGGGTTGTTGTCAAAATTGAATCTTGGTTGGAAAAATTTTCCCATTTTGCAGATTAAGAGACGTTTTTTTTTACATTTTTTGAGTGCATGTCAAGTGCATACTCGTGAGCATAAGAGCATATGCATAACCCATCTTCCGAAAGCCTTAACTTTTTCTCCCAAACTCGAAATGACTCCATTTTTTTTGCGTTGGAAAGGTATTGATGTTAACTATGCAATGAAAACATAAATTTAGGATTTATACTTATAGAAATTATAAGTTTTTCTGTTAGTTTAAAACTGGTCATTTTCTAACATGTCTAATGTTTTGATGAATGTTATATTTCCATGCTTCCTCAATTTAGACCAAAGCATGTGTATGTTATGTTTGTGGAGCTTATTTGCATGTTAGAATGTGGTACACCTTCTATGTATTACACTCGGGTATTTTTACGGCGGTCCTGCTCACCGGTGAGTGGGTCAGGGGGGTTCGGGGGCGAAGCCCCCGAAGCAAATTTTCATGGGTGGTTTATTAACCCATGGGTAATGGGTAACCGTTATGGGCTGTTTTTGGGCCCATGGTTTTTTCGGTCTTTTTCCCATTGTTTTGATACCCATGGTTTTTTGCCCTTGGTTTTGATACCCATGGTTTTGTATCAAACTGCTTAAGTAGTTGTCTATTTATATGGTCTTATACATATGATAGATGTACAAGTAAATGTATTGCAGACGTGTTTTTGAATTCGGGTGTGAATTATGTAGAGTTTGTTGAGCATAGCTCCAAACAGATCTGGGTATTGTATTGAGAGAGTGGAGGCTTGTAATAAAATTTGAGCAAGTGATTCTTGGTGGACATAGCCCAAATTGGGTGAACCACATTAAATCTTGTCTCTCTGTGTTGTGTTATTTATTCTACATTTTTATTAAAGATCTGTAATATATTCTGCATATTAGTTTCTACTTTTGCAATTTTGTAAGGGATTATTCCACATATTTTATCTCTTATTTCCTAACAGTGTATGCTCTTCTCTTGCACCTTTTGGTGGTCTTGAGAATAAAAAATAACTTTGATCTATATCTTTTTAACATTGGGATTAAACTTGGAAATTTGATTATTCATTTTGCTTAAGGAAATGAACCTTTTACAAAGTATTTTTCAATGGTCCTTTGATTTGAAGTTTTCCATTTCTATATAGTTGGGGTAAATTTTGTGTATGCTTTTCTCTTGCACCTTAGGGTAATCTTGATAATCAAAAGTAACTTTATTCTTCATTTTATAACATTTGGTAAATTGGAAACTTCATCTTTCATTTTTGGTTTAAGGGAATGAACCTTTTACAAAGCATTTTTCAATAGTTATTTGATTTGAAGTTTTCCATTTCTATATAGTTGGAATATGCTCTTCTCTTGCACCTTAGGGTGATCTTTAGAATCAAAAACAACTTTAATCTTCATTTTATAACATTTGATAAATTGGAAACTTCATCTTTGACTTTTGATTTAAGGGAATGAACATTTATCAAGAATTTTGTATGGTTCATTGATTGAAAAGTTTTTCATTAATTTTTAGTTGGATTATTTGTTGTGTATGCTATTCTCTTGTATCCTTGGATGATCTTGAGAATCAAAAGTAACTCTTAATCCTCTTTTAAATAATGTGATTTTCTTGGAGAACTACTAACGCTTGAGTACAGGACCTAAAAATGCTTGTCAAGGAAAGGAGGAATCAAAACAAAGTCAAAAACTACTAATACAGTTGTTATACAGGTTGCCAAAAGGTGTTCAACCAAACCACACCTAAATAAAAAAGATAAAAAGAACAACATATTTAAAACATTGTATTGCAAGTTTCAGAAAAGGGTACGTCCCTCTCCGCTCAACTGGAACATAACCCCTTTGGCATAATGCCTTAAGCTACAACAATGGGGGTGGTTCCAGGAACCCCAAAGTAGTCCATGTAAGAGGGAACCTTGTGGATGAAACGGGAAGTGCTCCACACTACCTACTTGACTGGTGATTCCTTTGTGAGATAGCGTTACAGGTTGTTCTGTTGTGGTGACCCTAGTGATGGTACAACGTAGACACACAAGTTGCCTACTATTCTTGAAGGGGGTAAAGTAAACCCAAGATACTCTTAAACTAGTTAAGTGTGACTTTTTGGGTAAATTGCGCTCGCTCGTTGGCAACTTTGTAACACCTAGGGTGAGAGAAACCACCTAGGAGAATATACTTTGGCCAGGAGCCCACTTTGACCATTTTAAAACAATGTTGAGTTGTGAACCTTATTTTTGAGAAATGTGTGACGTATTACTTTCACCTAGTTTTTACTTGCCTTGGGGTGAGGTAAAACTCTACTGAAGTGAGGCTAGCATTTTTCATCATTTTTCTTTATTTATTTCCTTCATATTCTTTTGACACTTTGTTGATCAAAAGTGGTGTGATTACCTTTGTGTTGTCATTCGACTGTTTCTCTCACTTTTATGTCCGTTTATGCCCATCCATGTTTGCGGCTGGGTTAGTTAAACGTCTAAAGTGAGCAGAGGCATTTTGACGTCATTTGGTAGCCATTGTGATCTTGATACCCATGTTAAGATCGTCATTGTAGTTAGGTGTGGTTCATCACTGTGGACTTCCATAGAGGAATTATCTTGTTTATCTCGTATCATTACAATTTTGATATTTACGTCTTGTTTCTTGTAAACTCGACATAAATACTTATATTGTACGGTTACGCTGCACACATTCTTAACTATTCCTATCTATACTTTGAGCTTTTTTTGTTTGGTTTTATTATTACCTCAATTTCAAAAGGTGCTAGGCACTACCATTTGTGCGTGTTATATCAATAACACCTTGATATCAATACTTCACTTTCTTGCAAAGTGGGTTAACATATCTTGGTGATATTGTTGTGTCATTCACAAATTGTAATTGGCACTTTTTGAGATATAGGTCTTAATCAAGTTTGAGCTCACTCATCGTATATCTTGATTGGGAGATTGCATTGAACTCTTGTTTTTACTTACGTTTTGTTCATTTCCTTGAACTGGGCATAAGTGAAAACATCTTGTTGATCATCTTTGCATCGCATTTTCATATGGTGTATTTCCTTGTTGATTGGCTTTGGGTTTCACACTCACATGATTGTTCCTTGTAAACTTATTTTCTAGGACAATCCCTTTTTATCTCATCGATATTATGTCATCACGATGTCTATTTTCCTTATACCTTCTTCGAAAAATCACGCATGCATCCCCATACTTACACAATGTCTAGCTGGTTATTCTTATGCTACCCAAATTGACATGTCACTTCCTTCCCTTTGAAGGAGTTCCATCACACTATCTAAATCTCGACATTTGTGCTTAAAACAACGCCAAAAATGACTGACTATCGCACGGTTCTCCATACTTACAAACATATGGAACCTAGGTTTAGCAATTCAAAGCAAAAGATTCCCATTACAACTAAACCTCGTTTGGGACAGCAATATTGTCACAAGAAAAATAATAATATTGATATTGTATTCGACCAATTTGAATTACATACACAGGCTATTAAATAGCCATATACATAGGAAAACTGACTTCCTACTAAATAGGAAAGTGTTACAACAAATAAACCTATTTAGTTGTGATTGTTACTCCCCGTAACAATACACAACTCAACACCAATAATATATTATTGTTTATATAACAATAATATATTAATAACACATTAAACTAACCATATAAATAAACCATTGTGAATACTAATTCCTAACATTCCCCCCCTTAGTGTTTACATGGTAGAAAAACATCCACACACACCTCTGCAGTATGCTCACCCCCTGTGGCATGTCCAACTCTGTGACTCATGACCTTGATCCAAAAGAAAGGCTCGCTCCTTCCATGGTTTTAAACAGGCTTACCACAAACCTTGATGTGAACAGGTCCCATCAACTGTCCACCTCGTGTGGTTTTCTGGATCCTCCCACAAACCCTTTCAAGATCCATGAACTGACTTACTCTGGTGCTACTGTTCATCACTATGCTTATACATCAGGGAATTATGTAGGAAACACAACTTGCATATCACAAAACTGCAGAATAGAAGATATATTGAAAAAATTTCACATTACTTCCTATAAGAATCGTAATGTTCTTAATTGTAGTCTCTGTCTTTGATCTCTGCCACTCGATCTCGAACAGCATAGAAAACTGCCACTGCCACTAGAAGCTTTCCTTGACTAAGTCGTTTTGGGTGCAGAATGGGAATGGAACATTGGTATGTATTCCCCCCCACAATGTGAAATTCCACTCATATAGATACTGAGAAGCAAACTGCATCGAAGAACATACTCCTGAATGGATCTTGCTAGTTAGGTCTTGCTGCACATGGTCACTAATGCTAGTGAACGTATTCTCCTAGCTGACCATCTTCCAACGAAGTACGGCAGTCAGAGGACCAAGTCAGTCAGAGGATCACTGACAGTCAT
The DNA here is from genome assembly GCA_019776745.2 of Taxus chinensis. Classification (NCBI taxonomy): domain Eukaryota; kingdom Viridiplantae; phylum Streptophyta; class Pinopsida; order Cupressales; family Taxaceae; genus Taxus; species Taxus chinensis. The sequence continues at coordinate 21,343,921 of CM034149.1, forward strand.
CTGTGCTCCAACACAACTTTCTTTCCAACATCCATCAAATACCAAACAAAACAGGAACTCTGAAAAAGAATCACACCAAGCTGAAACTGGAACACTGCAAAACTCAAAAACAAGTACTCACACTGCACACCTGTGCCACCAAATCATTCTGTGCGGCCCCGTCGTTGGTGACTGACGAGAGGTCGCTGTTCGACCTCCTTCCTCCGATGCCTCCTTCCTCCATCATATGGGTGCTTAACTCAGCCGGATCTGAACATGAGACTACATGGTTTCCACATTGTATTTATTAAGCTTCTCCCCTCAATGTGAAACCTTTTATTTCAGGACGTCGGGTACAACCGATAATGCGTCCACAAGATGGCCAAAATAGAGGGTGATTTTCAATTTTTTTATTTTCTCCCAAAATTAGAACCACTAGGATGGGAATAAAAAAAATATACACTTTTGGAAAAAAACGGCGCTCAATTTTGAGTTACCGTGCAAAAGTTATTGAGGTTACAATTTCCCGTAAATTGGTCCAATTAAAATAAAATTGAATTGCCCTCAAAATTCAATTATTAAGCAAAAACTATAGAAATATATATATATTTTAAACTATAGTTTTGCTAAATAATTTAAAAAAATTGACCAATAAGAAAAAACCTGTGTGTTGGATTTCTTTTCCCGGATGTGCATTTCCAGCCACAAAAACGTCCGTTTGACAGCAATTTCGTCATATCTGCATTCTGAATCTGACCCTGATGTAAACTACAAAGTTGTGCGCCTTTTTCTCATCTTTTCAACCCAAAAAGAATCGCCTCAATCCGATATTTTATGAGGAAGATATGATCATTTTACTGAACACTACTTGCTGTATTTTTTTGGACGGATTTTTGAATATTCTCTTTGGCCTCTTAAATCTTCTTGGCTCTCATAGGAATAACCTGCTCTGGTACCAAATGTTGGGACAGCAATATTGTCACAAGAAAAATAATAATATTGATATTGTATTCGACCAATTTGAATTACATACACAGGCTATTAAATAGCCATATACATAGGAAAACTGACTTCCTACTAAATAGGAAAGTGTTACAACAAATAAACCTATTTAGTTGTGATTGTTACTCCCGTAACAATACACAACTCAACACCAATAATATATTATTGTTTATATAACAATAATATATTAATAACACATTAAACTAACCATATAAATAAACCATGTGAATACTAATTCCTAACACCCATATGGGTAAATTGTTTCCCACCTTCATCTCATAGTCGGTGGTATGATTTGGACATGTCTGATCCAAATTATTATTAGAGTTCCCCCCACTCTTCTTCTAATTCTAATCCAAACATTTCCTCTTCTTCTGAGGATTCCAATCCAAATATTTCCTCTGACTCTTCTGAGGATTCAGATCCAAACTACTATTTGGATTCATCTAGTTTGACTCCTAAGTCATGGTCCTCCCTTTCGTTACAGGATTATCTTCATCAATCATCTAATGTGACTCTTATGTCACCGTCCTCCCTTTCTTCGCAGGACCCCTTTTATCAGTCGCCCCAATGACGTCTTCTTCCTTTGAAGATACACGCGACTCCAAATCCCTCCAATCAGAAGTATAATACAATTCTTGAATTGCGGTCCTCTCTTTCTTCACAAGACCCTTGTCATCATTCATCTAATGTGATGCTTGAATCACATTCCTCCCTTTCTTTGCAGGATCCTCTTCATCAATCATCTAATGAGACTTTTATGTTGTGGTCCTCCCTTTCTTTGCAAGACCCCTTTTATCAGTCGCTCCAATGACGTCCTCTTCCTTTAAAGATACACGCGAGTCCAAATCCTTCTAATCAGAAGTATAATAAAATTATTGAATTGCGGTCCTCTCTTTCTTCACAGGACCCTTGTCATCATTCATCTAATGCGATTCTTGAATCACAGTCCTCCCTTTCTTTGCAGGATCCTCTTCATCAATCATCTAATGTGACTCTTATGTCGCAGTCCTCCCTTTCTTCGCAGGACCCCTTTTATCAGTTGCTCCAACGACATCTTCTTCCTTTGAAGATACACGTGACTCCAAATCCCTCCAATCAGAAGCATAATACAATTCTTGAGTCGCGGTCCTCTCTTTCTTCGCAGGACCCTTGTCATCATTCATCTAATGCGATGCTTGAATCATAGTCTGCACCTTCTTTGTAGGACCTTCTTCATCAATCACCCCTACAGAATCTTGAAGATTCGTGTGACTCAAAGTCCTTCGAGACAAACATCTGAATTGACCCATGTGTCTCAATCTACAGACTTTGGACTTAATCCTACTATTTTACATATGACATACCATGGTGAGAGGACCCTTTTGTACCCTACTATTTGTGGAGGAGATGGAGATGTCCTTCTTTGCAAAGTTATTAAGAAGACCTTGAAGAAAACATGATCAATACAACAAAAATCTAACTCTCACGAGTTGTCACCCTAGATAATGGAGATATTTTCTAAGCAAGGTTCAGGCTACTAAAGACAATTAAAACCTAATTGCTTCTGCATGTTTTGGTAATAGAAATTATGCATTTGTGCACACACAGGATAAATAGGGGTAGTATGGGTATGATTGGTTGTTTTTAAATAAATTTTGGTGGGAGGTGAGGTAAAATGAACTTGAATCACCAGGTCTTTGAGAAATTTTATAAAAAATGGAAGGCTTAATCAATAGAATGCTTCAGAATAGCTAAAATTTTCCTTTAACCAGAAGATGTGCTTCAATGGAGGCCCAGATCAACATGTTTTCACACAAACTTTAAGAATCCAAAATGAAGGCTCAAATTGAAAAACTTAACTAAACATTATCAACCTTTGTTTTATCATGCCTCAGATACCCTTAAAGGCTAACAAACAATCTTATCATCATGCTAGGAGTAAAGTGATTTTAAATTTTTTTATTTCACTATCAAATGAAAGATATTCTAATAAATGAAATTGCAAATGCCACCAAACTATCACAAGGATAATATCTTGTGTGATTCACGTAGATTTCAATGTAAGATTGCAAATGGGAACAAGAAAAACTATTTGCAGACATTCAGAAATGAAGCAGACACATTTTTGCTCAAAATCAAACACAGATTAACTCAAATTTGATTAAATGCATCAACAAGGGAAAGTTTCTAGAACAATCTCATCACTTTTCAATGGCTGTACACTTGCAACCACCTTGACATGATCAAATCTAACAAAAAATAAATAAACAGGTTCCTCAGATGATTTTCTCAGAAAGATAGGCCCTGTCAATATTTCCTTTTAGAAATTAACTTCGAACCTCTAACACTCTAACCATTTGCATGACAAATTTATTTAATTTATAAAATTTAATCTATGACAGAGTTTTCCCCCCAAAACCAAAAACATTCAAAGCACCATTGCTTGTTACGATTTTGATTGTGATTCCCAGAATCAGATCTACAAAAAATTTGTTAGGTGTTTAGTGGGAAAATATCTTCAAATATTTCCAGCATTCAATTCTTCACCTTGTAAATCACTCTTCACTTCACGCACCAACTACTTCCTCCTCCAATCTATCATTTTTTTTTACGTGCCAAGGAAGGAAATATTGGAAAATTAGATCGAATCCAATATTTATATCACATCTTAATGGTGAAAGATATTTTCAGATCTTCCCCACTAAATCGAGATATCAACTAGTTTCTTACATGCTAAGGGAGGAAAGATTGGAAAATCAAATCGATTCCAATAGTCATATCACATCTTAATGGTAAAATATGTTTTTAGATCTTCCCTACCAAAACAAGATATCAAATTAATTCTCCTCTTTATTTGGGGTGCAGGAGATTCCAAGAAATGATAAAAAAACATAAAAATTCGCATCCCTAGGAGCTTTTGACAAAAAATGGCAAAAAATTAGATACAGACACACAGTTACCGTTGATCTCCGTTTTGAATTTGGACCATCCACGTGGGAGATCCGAGTTAAGACGGGCTTGGGGGTTCCTTTTTACCTTTTACACCTTTTGGAAAAGATGCAAAATTTCTCAATTTGCTCCGTCCCTCCACCTTTGAAAAACAAGCCTAACATGTGTCCCAATGTGGGTCCTAGAGGAATTGCGGCTCAATTATGCTATTTTACCTCATTTTGGAAAAAGGAAAATTTTCCAAATTTTCCCCAAAAGTCCGCACCTCTGCCATTGACTTTTCAAATTGCCATGCATCTTAATGGCACATTTTGAGATGGTCCCCAAAAGTAAAGACCCCAAACAAGTGCGGGCTCAACACGTGTCTCAATCCGGCAGAGTTTATTAAAAATTTTAAGGTTTAGCGAAAGGCGCCATGTGTCTAAGGTCCGAAACAGTCTCCTTCAGCCGTTGAAAATTCCAAGCAAAAGGCAGAGTGAGTGGAAGCCTCCAAGTGTCCTCCTGGTGTTTCCTCAAAATAAAACTCAAAGGTCGGTCCCCAAACATGCACGGTCCCTCCACGTGTCTTAGGCCTTTTAGGAAGTTGCTTGAAAAGTCTAAGTAAAGGAAGGTCCGGCAGAAACCTCCACGTGTATTTATGGCACAACTTCAAGCTGGTCCCCAAGAGCGGAGACCTTGAATGAGCGTGGGCTCACCACATGTCCCAGGCCTTAGAAAATTTCTTTAAAAATTTTAAGTACATAGCAGAGCCGGCGTAAGCCTCCACCTATCCCTCTGTCGCAATTGTTAAGGTGGGACCCTGAGGAAGATCCTCAAATGAGCACTAGTCCACCATGTGTCCCTGCCAAAACTATACCAGCTGCACAAATTTTTTGTCTAAGTCTAAGAAAAGTAGCGGAATCCTCCATGTGTCCCCCCAGTGCAACTCCAAGTCCAAACAAAAAGGTGAGTCTTCAAACGAGCGCCGTTCCTCCACGTGGACAAGTTTTTGGTTGAAACAATCCACAGAGTTTTTAGAGTTCCCCGTTGAGCCGCATCCAACCAAAAAGGGCCACGTTTCCACTGATGCAGAGATGTAAATTTGACGGGAGAAACACACCTGTCAAACCGTAAATATGTAGGGAAACCACTGTTTGAGCCCAGAGATGAAATTTCTTCAAGGAAAGAGAATTTGGAAATATTGTAAGGATCATCAAGGAAAGAGAATTTGGAAATATTGTAAGGTTCAAACATGATCCTCTGAGATACATCCATTCATGTTTCTTTAGGTATTTGGGACAAAAAGTGACAGGGACAACAACATATGACTGTGGAAAATGGAAGGAAAGGAACAACCCAAGTTTTACGCCCAATTTATAGACACCTTCAGATGGAAAGAGAAATGAAAAACAAATTCTGGATCTTTAAGTGATCTTCGACCAAGGAAGGGACTGATCATGGAAACCAGATGGAGGACAGATTCTTCAAGCACCAACACGGGGAGATAAAAACATGACAGAGGCCGTAAAATGAGGGATTTTAATGGCAAACGGGGTGAGACTAATTTGAGCACCAACAGGGAGTAAAGGACCCATCAAATAATGTGGAACTGAAAGAAAATATAGAGGATATGCCAGTGTTAAATAGTACAAATAGGTCAGGATCATATATGAATTCTTGACCAAATTATATGACCTTGAACATGGATGAAAAAACAAGATAAATGAGGTTTTCATTCTATTTTTTTGACTGAGTATATGGATTATATTCATCTAACTTTAAGAATCTATTGGCATGTCAATGTGTATGGATAAACAATCTAGAAAAGAGACCTCAATATGTACTAGGATAGAATAGAAAGGTTGTGTTTAACTTAACAAGAGTGCATTGTCAAAATCTATAATGTCAAAGAGTAAATTTACATACTTGAGTGTCTACATTTCCTCCTTTAAGTACGAAATAAAAATGTCATTCTTAAAGGAAAAGATACTTGAGTGTATAGACACACTTTTTCTTCACTTGGATTTTATTTTGCAGAGTCCTGTTGTGCTTAGTGTTGGCGTGCTCCACGATGAAAAATTCAACACAAATTTTAGTCAATGTCCATAGTAAAAAATTAAACTTTATCTTAAATGTAAAGTGTAACATGAAAGATATTTTTTGTATAAAAATGAAATGAAGAGATTCAAATACAAAAGGAACACACCTTTTTGTTTTGCAGAGGGAGAAGCTCCTGTACTTTGTTAGTATTTGAAAATTTTCATTGTTGAAGGATTGAGGGTGATTAATACCCAATTTTTCTAGGGAGAGTCAGAGTGTTAGGTGCATCTAACCTAACATGGAAACAAAGAAGAAAAAGAATAAGAGTAAGTATCGAAGCACCCCGTGTAGGAAAAAGAATGTGTATCAAAGTCATTTAGTAACTATGATATCTTCACGTTTAAATGTAACAGGAAAGGAAGGACTGCTTATGAAGAAATTTTCCTCTTCGATATCTTTTGCAACATAATGGACCACATCTCTACAAATAGATCTAGGACCAATTGTGTAAAAAATGACACAATAGAAAAGAGAATGCCTTCCCCCATACCCTTCCCATGTGTTGCACAAATGAATAGAAAAATAATAAAAAATCTAATACATTGAAATGTAGATGAAGAAAGGGGAATCATTCCCCTAAAATCCTTGAAATTGTAATTGAAACTGTGTCAAAAAATTGTACCTCTATGTAGAAAATTGAAATTGTAGAGAAAGTTGATGTAACTGCCACTGGGTAAAACTGTGTAGAGGGATCAGAACCATCCATACGGTCCTGCCCAAATTGTACATTTTTTAACATGTGCCTTGTTTTCTGGATTTATGTGCTTGAATTTGTTTTTAAGTACTTTTACCTTATTTTTACCTGTATGTTACCCTAGAATTATATTGTTGTCTATTATAGGTGTATAATATACTTAGATGAATGCCCCCTCTTTTTAGACGCATGTGAAAAATAGATTGAGCATGTGGATCAAAAGAATAGAGGCGTGCCCATACACTAGGTGTAATAAGTTGTAGAAACGTGTATGATGTTGAAGAGGTGGCCACCTTGAAGATATTTTACCTATAAAAAAAGAGGTTTTGTGCATGGTGGCAACCATAACATGCAACAAGAACAATAATAGAAACAATAGAGACAATAACAATATTAGTAATAATACATGTATAAGAAAGAAAGTGCAACAAAAATGAAGTTAGAGTCAATAGTATACAAACAATGTCACACAAAAGGCATAGAACCAAAAACATTGGACACCCATGGTGTCACAAGATAATCAAGGCCCATCGGTTGGCAAACACAAACACACAAGATAGGAATAGAGCCATAAACATGGGACACCCATGGTGTCTTGAGACAAGTAAGGCACTGAGGACACAATAAGGGAAACAAGAAAGTAAAAACACACATAAAAAACAAGTATGGATGAAAAATAAGTTTAGAACTTGATGAAATACTATAATAACTAATATAGAAAGAGAAGCGGAGAAAGAAGTGTCAACATTTCATAAGACACATGTGTTAGTCCTATTAGCTCAAAATATAACATGTGCACAATATATGTAATCAAACATAATGAGGAAGTATAAAGGAACTATAATAAAACAATAAAACCTATGTGTAGTGTATAATAGATGTCCCCAAATATTTAGAAATTCTAGCTAAAGGTCCATCTAGCACCTTGATCGTGTACAACTCTATGTATGTTATGCATTAGGTTGAATATACCATGTGAGCACATGTGTGTAAAGAGTAGAAAAATATATGTTATGAATCAAACCAAAGTGGCTAATATCATATGGAATGTAAAGTCAAAATAACTCAAACTAAGTGTATAGGTCTTGGTTTTGTATTTTTGCAAATATATGAATGTTTTTGTATTTTTGAACTATGCCGATGTTTTTAGTTTTTTGAATAGTTAGCTATGTATAAGAAGAGGGGTAACATTTGGCTATCTGATGAAAACATCTTGAAGAGGTGGAACAAATTTTGATGAAGATGGAGACTTAGGCCTCAACTGTCCCAAAGAACGTGACTCAAATGCAAGTAGTATAGTAGTAGTAATGTATACCAAAGAAGGACTAAGAGTAAAACTAGGTCAAAATAGATCCATGAGTAGTGTATGAAATAGATTGAAGTTACATAGATTATCCTTAGTAGGGGTGATTGTAATATGGCATACGTGGTATCACAAGATGAGCATTAGGAACTTTGAAAGATGACTTGTTAGTGTTAATATTATGAAGTATATCATGATCAAGATTTAGTGGGCTCATCCCATTCAATTACATTTGTATTAACAAGATATTGTACAAAATTTTAAAGATTGACACATTAATCAATGAGGTGACTAATATAACTATGATAGTCATAATAAAAATTAATATTGAATCTCTTACAATGATGCTTGATTTTATTAGCCTCAAGTAGTAGAGGGAGAGACACATGATTACATACAAGTAATTATTGAAGTATAATGTGTGGACCATGAGGTAGACACATAAATTGTGTTTGTGTATGCTGTGGAAAAGTAGAGATAACCATAGAAGGATCGGTTAGGGTATCAAGGTATTCATCATCATTGATATCAATAATAAATTCAAATCCCTCGATGGGATTGAAATCTAATGTGCACAAATATTCATCTGAAATATCAAATGGTTCATCACAATCATATCCATTTATATCATCATTTGAATAAAAATATCTATCGGTTATTTGTGGAAGATTAGATATATCTGTAGAATCCATTATTGTATTCCCCCCTGATTGGACTTGTGGTGGATCAAAGTGAGTTGTGGTGGTGTGTAATTATCGATGCTCAATCGGTATTTCTTTCATTGTTGTTTGTATAAAAAGATGATGTAATTCATGCACTAAAGGTGGATCTACCAAAGGAGGTATCATATTATTATACTCTTTTTGATTAGATGATTCTTGTTGTATGTTCAAAGGTGTATCATTCAATATCATAATATGCTTATCAAATATAGGTCTTATAACTTTTGGTACCCATTGAGATTTTGGAGCTTGACATAATTGCATACTAGAATGTTGCATATCAAAGGAAATACATCCCTTATGCTCAAGATGTTGGATTAGTTGTTATAAAGCATATCAGTCATCATTATCTGTAGACACCCTAAAATATCACATTACACATTATAAACCTCAAAAACCATCTCGTAACTACTACACAGTACAATACGATCACTTTTGATATATCCCACTATTTTATGACCTTTAATGACATTTTATGACATTGTCCTGAATACAGTTATATAATTCATACCACTCACGCATGATATCAAATAATTAAATATTTAAGTCATGAACCCTATTACACTCATATCCCATTCCTAAGATTAATTAATTAATTAATTATATCACTCTTATTATTCTTCCCCCATCACATTAGCTAATTTTATTAGCTAATTTCATATTAAAATAATGAAATAAATCCTACATATATCCATTTCCACCTCACCTCTTATTCACTTTCACTTCACTAATTAACATCTCAAGTTAACTAGAATAAAAAAATCAGTTAAATATAAAATCATTAAATATATGCAAGAGAACAAGCTTAGATTAAATCAAATCATGCATTTGATTTAACTAAACATATCCCATAAAGCATGGCATTCCAAAATTAAAGCAAATATCCCCAAAGCTAAAAATCACGTCACTTTTTTGGGTGAATAAAACAAAAGACATGAATTTAATATTTCAATGCAAAAGATAAACATATTCAAAAGACATGCCACATTTTCCAACTTAATGATAACTTACTACTTAATGATCACTTCATACATTATATTTACACGCAAAGACACAAATTTCATCACCACTTAGTAAAAACTGTGATTTGGACTTCACTACCATGTACCAACTCATACTGCATTGCTTTACACTTAAGGCCTAGTCTCAAAACATTGTTTGACACTTTCCTTGCCTTTGTCTCCTGCTTACAGGTGAAGCTACCATGATTCAGGTTACTACAAGTATATGCCTAAAATAGCTGTAACAACAAATTTTGTGGCATCGTTCCTATTAATCTTGTAAGCACAGAACCAGATTTGATTAAATCAACACAGAAAGATATTCTATTCAACCTGTTTGAATTACATTCACAGGCTATTATATAGCCATATACATAGCCAAAATAACCTCCTACAAAATAGGGAGGTGTTACAACAATTAAACCTATTTAGTTGTTTAATATGTTATTAATATATTATTGTTATACAAACAATAATATATTATTGGTGTTAAGTTGTGTATTGTTACTCCACAATACACAACTCAACACCAATAATATATTATTGTTTGTATAACAATAATATATTATAATAATTACCAACGTAATTATTATCTTACACAATGTAAATACTAATTCCTAACATTCCCCCCCTTAGTGTTTACATGGTAGAAAAACATCCACACACTCAACTGCAGTATGCTCACCCCTATGGCATTTCCAACTCTGTGACTCATGACCTTGATCCAAAAGAAAGGCTCTCTTCTTCCATGGTTTTAAACAAGCTTACCACAAACCTTAACGTGACAGGAACCTCATCAACTGTCCACCTCGTGTGGTTTTCTGGATCCTCCCACAAACCCTTTCAAGATCCATGAACTGACTTACTCTGGTGCTATTGTTCACCACTATGCTTATACATCAGGGAATTATGTAGGAAACACAACGGGCATATTACAAAACCACATAATAGAAGAAATACTGAAAAAATTTCACATTACTTCCAATAAGAATCGTAATGTTCTTAATTGTAGTCTCTGTCATTGATCGCTGCCACTCGATCTTGAACAACATAGAAAACTTCCACTGCCTCTGGAAGCTTTCCTTGACTAAGTCATTTTGGGTGCAGAATGGGAATGGAACATTGGTATGTATTCCCCCCCACAATGTGAAATTCCACTCATATAGATACTGAGAAGCAAAATGCATCGAAGAACATACTCCTGAATGGATCTTGCTAGTTAGGTCTTGCTACACATGGTCACTAATGCTAGTGAACGTATTCATCTAGCTGACCATCTTCCAACGAAGTACGACAGTCAGAGGACCAAGTCATTTAGAGGATCACTGACAGTCATCTGCGCTCCAACACAACTCTCTTTCCAACATCCATCAAATACCACACAAAACAGGAACTCTGCAAACTGAAGCACATTGAGAAAATGGAAACCACACTGAAAATCATATACTCACACCATACATATGCCACCACAGCTTCTGCGCAGCCCCGTCGTTGGTGACTGATGAGAGGTCGCTGAATGACCTCCATCCTCCTGTGCCTCCATCCTCTAGTATCATGCTGCTAGCTCAGGGAATTTGGCTTTTAAGGATCCATAGTTATATACCTTACTCGAACGTCGGATTCCACCGAAAATGCGTTCGTAAGGCAATTATTTTTTTTATTTTTTTACAATTGTAACAATTTTCCTAATAATCACCTAAATGACAATAACAAAATGACAACTTCAATTTTTGACTCTAAGATGACTCGAATTTAACTAGACAACACTTGACTTTGACACTTTGACATTAATACATTGAATTATCCTAAGCCTGTTTAAATTTAATGAAGACTTTTGACACTAACAAAAATGACACAAACTATATACTTAATAATTCTACACTTTAAACTCTAAGAACTAATATAGCTTTTAGCTATAATTAATCTTTCAATCGGAATATCACTTATGGACAAAAATTAAGCATATAAAATGGACACTTACACAGACTATACAATCATCTCACATGTTGACATCTGAATAAGATAATACTATATAATTTTCTTAATAACGATTAATCTAAATAATGTGACACAACTCATATACCAAACTTAACCAAAAGAACAACATGAAAAGAGAACGCTAAACATTAACTATGACTTTTAAAAAAAACGCAGAACAAAGAGCACTGTAAACTTTTTTTTCTGAATGGGAGGCCGTGGTGACTTGAAGCGTCTGAATTGGAGCTCGAAAGGCATCATGTTATTGTATTGTGCTTATATTGTTGACGGTAGTTGTGATTTGTGGGGTGCAATCCAAGTGGTGCGAGTCAATTTCTCCAATGTAAGAAATGTAAAACTTTGACAGCTGCACATGAATGATAGTAGATCTGAGTTGCTCTCATAACAATGCAACAATGATTGCAGCAATATTAATATGGTCGCATATACAGACCTCTCCCAACACTTTTTCCTCCTACACAAATTATTGTGAAGGAAACAATGATTATATATCTTTTGGCATTTTTTCTATAAAATTTGAAATGTAGATGTTCCCATAGGAAGAACCACTCTGATGTTGTGTGAAAACCTGGCTATAAAAATAATAGCAAAGGTGCAGGATGTTATTTTCACTTCATCATATTACTCGGTCAATGGTAAATAACAAAATCTATAGCCAAGATACCGCAAAATATGTATCTCTCCAACCACACACCAAAATGAATATAGATCACAAAGTCACTTCTCCAACAACTCGAGACAGATTTGAATAGCACTCGAATATAACAGATCTATGATAATGATGTCACTCTGATATAGTTCCATGAGTGGGAAGCACTGAACAATTAGGACTGCATTTGGGAGGCAGTTACCATCAGGACTATAAGTGACACATTCAATGAATAAAACGTTCCCTTGGACAGCAAAAATAGCCAATTCAATGAAATCCAAACAAATATGAAATCTGTTTGAAGCAACAACCTTTTGAAAATCTCTGCGTGGTCAAAACAGAATGCCAAAAAACCAGATCTGAGCAACAAGGAGAATAAATATAATATTCTAGATTACCTGCTCATGCATAAAATTATTTACATTTTTTTTAAAAAAATGTCATATTTCAATACAAAAATTCTCACTCATCCAAAATCAATTTCAAAAACCATTTCTGGGTTTTGTTCCTCACATCTCTAGCTTTCCAGAACACTTGACAATTCTCAATTTCGTTGAGAATTGAGAAAGTTACGATAAAACGTGAATTCATAAGGAATTACACGTCTTAAACTGCTTTGATGCCAAATGTAAGCACAAAACCAGATTTGATTAAATCAACAAAGAAATATATTCTATTCAACCTGTTTGAATTACATTCACGGGCTATTATATAGCCATATACATAGCCAAAATAACCTCCTACAAAATAGGGAGGTGTTATAATAATTAAACCTATTTAGTTGTGATTGTTACTCCCGTAACAATACACAACTCAACACCAATAATATATTATTGTTTGTATAACAATAATATATTAATAACATATTAAACTATATAATAATAATTACCAACGTAATTATTATCTTACACAATGTAAATACTAATTCCTAACAAATCTTTGGCAAGAAATAAGGAAACCATTTATATTTATTCCCTGATTACCCTACCATCTAGTCATGAAACTCATCATTAGAGTAGTGATACACTCCTCTAAGAAGGATAGTGGTTAGGTGAGTCTCTTTTAGTATTCTAAGGGCTCCACGTACTACTTCTATCCCCATACAAAATTAGTATATCAGGAATAAGATATATTGAAAGACACATCTTTTTGGAGTGATAAGAGCCTTGGATCCACCTATTTCATGACATAATTCTTGTTGCATTTTCATTAAAACATTGCATTACTCGACAGATTTCAATCCTTTAAAATCCAAAACAGTCTAAATCATATCATACTTGTTGTTTGCTAAATGTAAACAAGAAAAGTTACATCAAGTTAATGTCTCAAAAAATTGTCTTATATAAACACAATTTTACATTCTGGTTGAAATTAGAAGTCATGTTCCAAAAACATAAATCCAATCTCATTGAGATCAAAAAATAGTATTTCCAAAATCCAAATCCAATTAAAATTAAAAAATTGTATTCTACAAAATCAAATTCAACCCAAACCAAAAAATCAAATTTAAAAATATTATCCCTTGGATACTTATAACTCAATCTAGCCAAAATCATAATTAAACCAATCCAATCTTATACCAAAATTCGATCAAATTGACCAATTAAAAAAAATTCTTTAATTTTGGGTACATAATTTTTGACCAACATACCAATCCAATCCAATCCAATCCAATCTATTCAACTCAAAATCAAATTTATCCAAATCTGAATCAGGATCTTATTCCTAGGATATAAAAAATTCATATCCAATCCAAATCCAATCAAAATAAAAAAATCCAATATCAATCAAAGTCTTATATTTTGGATGCCCACATCCAAATATAAGAACATCCAATCCAAATCATAGTCTTATGTTTTGGATACATACATTCAAATCTAAGTAAATAAATCAAATCAAATCTAAATCTAAATCAAAGCAATCCAATCGAATAAAATCATATTTACCAAGATCACAAACCACCTCTCACTTTATATTCCTAATCTTTTTAGTGAAAAATAGTGGAAAATTGAAACAAAAGCTATAACATATCTAACAACTATGACAAAAATCCCCTTATAAAATACAATTCTGATGAAGAGGAAGAAGTTGGGCAACATGAAATTACATAAGAATAAAAAGATAAAATAGATGAAATTCTAAGAAAAAAAACATCAATATATTCTTTGTATCCTAGACATGGGAGCTAAATTACCATCATATTTCAGTGATGAGCACTTGAGACATCTTCTTGATAAACTTGAATCTAGTAAAAATAAACAAAAATCTAGCGATTCAAAAAATACATCAAATGAAGCCTTACTAGCCAAAATTCTAGAGATGACAAGTGAAATTTCTAATATGGCTTTTAAGGTTTCCAAAAACAATGACAAAAATTCCCAACCTAATAAAAAAACTGAGACAACTAGGGACATCCCCCAAGAAAGCTCTTTAGTCGCCCAAGAATGGAAAAACATAAAAGAAACAATAGTGGGAATGTAAAAGTGAAAAAAAAAAAAACTTTGAATAACTTTGTCCATATCCATTTGGAAAATAAATGTTACACATAACATTTCCTCAATCATTTGAAACCCATATATTTTACAAGTATAAAGGAAAAAATGACCCAAGAGAACATGTTAAAGAATTATTCATGGCATGTTAAGAAGTAGCCTACAACGACATCTATCTCTTGCGTATTTTCCCAATAAGTTTAGAAGGACAAACCTTAGATTGGTTTATACACCTTCCAAAAGGCACAATCATAAGTCTCATTGAATTATCAGGAAAATTTGTTAAAAACTTCTCCTTCAACCTAGATTTTGAAGTCACTATGATAGACCTTTGCAACACTAAACAAAGGAATAATGAAACATTCACATCATTTTTTCAACTATGGAGAGGGACCACAAGATGATTTCCTTGTTCCATACCCAAAAAATAATTGGTAAGCATTTTCATACCAAGCCTCAATCTGGAATTATCATTCCAAATGCAAATGCATTGCCTAAAAAACTTTGAGGATGTAATTGAAAAAGGATCACAAATTGAAAGGGATCTCATTACTAAAAAATCCTTCAAAAGATCAATCCAATAAGGAAAATCATTAAAATCATGATAAATTAAAATTTTCCAATCAAAACCAGAACGTTGTAAATGACAGGGTCACTGATACTCACCATGTTCAAAAAATACAAAATTCTCAATCAAAACCAAACAAATCAACCAATTGACCAATCATAATCTCTAGTAAAGAAATTACTCCACATGAAGTCAAATGAAGATAGTTCACACCTCTCAGAGAAAGTCTTTCTAGTGTCCTCCATCAGTTAACAAGTGCTAATATGGTAACTTATCCAATCACAAGACCCTTTGAAGAAGGGAAACCAAAACCTATGAGGTACAAAGAAAATGAATACTGTGAGTACCATCGTATCAATATTCACCATACATATCATTTTATGAAACTCCACCATTACATCCAAGATTTACTTGACCGCGGAGATATTGAAATTTAAAACACATCTACTACCAAAAAACCAAACGATAAAATAAAATTGTTTAAGGACACATTTCCAAAACATGGCACAAATGACAAATCCAAAGACAAGTGTTAATCCTCCAACAATGTTGAGTTCAATTCCATCATTTCAATCATTGAACAAACACCTAACTCCATGGCCATCATAAAAAATAATGCTCCTAATTAGGTAGTGAAAATTTGATAGAAAAAGGTTGGGGGTACCTGCGACCAAGTGGCCCTCCACATCAACTATACCTCAAATGCCTAATCCCTAACCTATCACTGATCCAAACAATCCAATGCTAAAATTTCTTATGATTCTTATAGTATTATCAAAAAATTGAAGAAGAAACCCACAAAATATCCCTCATGGACTTTTTTAAGTCATCACTTGTGCTTTAAGACATCCTTACCCGTGCACTTCATGATGCATGTGTTTATAAGGATATCAATAGCCTACAATTCAAGCCTTGATAAAATTTTTATCACCTATTAGACCAATCATTTGATTTAGTCCTCATGACCTTTTGAATACAAACATTCAAAGTATCAATTTGTTATATATCAAAGCATTCATAACTCGTCATAAATTCAAAATGGTGCTTATAGATAATGGAACCACATTGACTATTTGATATATGAAATTGTTAAGATGCCTTGGTCATCATGAGGAAATTCAAATATTTACAAAAACAAAAAATGATCTCTACTAGGGTTTTATGTGATGGATCTGATAGGTTTTAGGTCCATGCCTAATGTTTCCTCATACGATCCTACTGTCATGCCGCCTGTTGGCAAGAAAATTTGTCAGGTGGACAAATTGGTGGGTATCCACCAAAGCTCTAGGACTCTAGGTGCCTTTGCTTGAATTGTGAAGATCCATTTATTATGCGTGAATGAAAATAAAATATGTGGGTGACCTAGAGGTCATGGTATCCAACGGGAACACTCCATTGAACCTACAACAAAAATCTTGCAATTTTTTATAAGGGAGGAATTTTTTGAGTAGGTGGGAAAGGGAGTGGGGAAAGAAGGAAGGGGGGGATTAATATTGAAGGTAGAAAATTAGATTCCTTCAAAGATTAATTAGATATATTTTCATCATACATAATCAGAAATAAAACAACTTTGTTGACTGAGCATCAAGACAAAATATAATTATGAACATAAAGTCTTATTAATTCCCTTATCAAGAAGAGTAGAAACTCCTTTATTCTTCATTGATACTTTTGAAAAGTTGTATAAAGAGGAGGAATGGAAGAAACATAGATGAAGGATAATAGAGGAATTTTTATATCTCTTTTGCTTTACTAGAAGTAGTAATATCTCTCTTGAACATATAAAATTGACAACCCTTAAGAATGGGGAAGTCATTACAATATATAGACTTATAAAATACTCTTCATCTACCCCCCAACATGTCTCTTTCACTTGTACTCTTCCACTTGTGAATCTTCGACATTATTAGGAAATACAATTAAGTCCCCCCTTTCATCAATTAAGGGTAACTTATTACAATTTTATACTATAGTGCCATTTAAGTGAGTAGGACGAACGTCATGAGTGCTCATAAGATGAAAACAAAAAGTTCACCCTCCCAGATGAAGAATTATGAAGAGAGAAGGAAGAATGATGGAGGGGGGAGTGAAGAGAATAAGGTAGCTATTGTGGCTATGAAGAATCTCTTTTTGAAGATGATCATGGAATCTCCTCCTTTGGCATGACCCTGCACAGAATGCTACCTAATGGACCAGCTCGAATGAAGTGTTACCTTGAACACTTTGCCTCTTCAAGACCTCCAAAAGTGAGCTCAAGATAATGATGGATCCCTAAGACCCTTATGAAGTTATTATTTCTTTTTTTTAGAAATGAGTTCATCCTAAAATACCATGGAGATTCAAGAAATGTGGAAAGATGAGTGAAAATGGAGCCATCTGCAATTTTCTACACCGAAAATGAAGACTTTTTATTTTTAGCATGTGGGACCGGCAGATTGGGACCTACTATTTTTTGGTACATATCACCTATTTTTCTCAAATATGACCTTTTGAACATTTTTTTACACTCCATCCTATTTCTGTTGATGATTTATTTAGCTATTTTTATCATGTTGATTTTTCCGGACCTACTATTTTGGGAAAAATAACAATTTTACCTTGTCTTACGATTTTGCACTGTTTCCAAGGGTTATGGGTGATTCAAAGCTTACAATTGAGGGACTTACTATTTTTAGAATGTGGAGGGTGCATATCATATGATATTTTTAGTAAGTGAAAAAAATGGGACCTCATATTTACGACGGGAATATTATTTTTAGATCTACTTCTTTGTCACGATATCGTGCTCTAAATTTCAATGTGTTTTGCTCTCCAGAATGCTTCATGAAATCGAAAAGGAAAATTACATGTCTGTGTTTCCTCCTAACAAGGTGAATTTTTAGAAAAACCCATTCCCCAATATTGAAAATAGGGGACCATGGATGAAAATAGTTGGATGTCACTAATATTTATATAGTATTATTTCCCATATTGGATTGTGATGAAACCTATTTCATTGGGACATGTTTTTCTTGTGGACTCTGTGTTCACATTTTTAGCTTGATAATTATGATGAAAAATTCAGTGTGATGAGAAATCCCTAAAGGAATGAAAGGGACTTCATGGCACGAAAAAGTTTACAGGATTTTTCGGGGATCATTAAAAATATTTGGAATCCACTGGAACCTTGAAATGTTGTAACTTGATTTTTTTGTGCTGTCAAAAATGAACTAAGTTTGAAAAAATATATACTTAGAGATCTGTGCACTCAGATTGTGAGATATGAGTTTTTTAATGTCTTTGGCCATGAGAAATCTTCAATCTAGTTGAACAACGCTTTGGCATGGATTTATAGTTTTATAAGCAATATTTTGTGTTTGTTAAGAAATTTTTTCAGAAGGAATTCATGGAATATATATGATAAAAAAGAGGGGAAATGAGTTTTTGCAAGTTTCTTCTTGGCAGTAGTTTTCTCGAACACACATGGAAGAAACAACACAACATTTATATTTTTTTACAATTTTTGGATTTTTTAATCATCCCCTTGAGATTTGGCACATTTTTATGTCCCAAATATCCCAAGGATGGGACATATGGTGTAATAAAATGTTCCTCATCTCTCATCTTGACAAGTTTCGAATGAGGATTGGCTGAGCGGAGGAGAGAGAGAGAGTAGTCAATAAGCCCTCGGGGGCTGAAACTGGGTCACATGGGGACCAGAGCAAGGGATAGGCTTGGGTGCATTTTGTACGTACCTAACTATCCCAAGGGGAAGTGACACAAGGTGCAAGAAAATGTGCCTCGTTCTGGTGATAACAAGTGTCACATGGGGATTCGATGATGAGAAGAGCTAAGGGGCTTAACTTTCATGTTTTAGCTTCGCTGGGGTCATATGAGGGTCCAGAGGGCTCAAATGGAGCTGGGAGAAATTTTGTGTCTAAATTTTCCTAATGGAATGGGAAATTTGGTGCAATAAAATGTTTTCATCACCTGGGAGTGACATGTGTCCACCAGAAAATTGGCTAAGTCCCAAAGCATAGCTTGGAGAGAAGATTGATGACGACGTATCTGGAGTGTTTGGAGGTCTTTTCAGGAACTTATTTATATTATTTTGAATGGAAAATAATTTTGAGAAGAATGATATGGATCTCATGCTTTTATTCTTCATAAAACCCCCTAAAAAATATCCTTTTTCCTTGGTACCACAGGTTAAGAATGCTGAAAACATATTGCGGGAAGAAGTGCTTATGTCTTGTGAAGAATTTGAAACAACCATTATTTAGATCTCTGAAATACCTTTCCAATGATGTATTGTTTTACCTCCAACTCATTATGGAGATCCCAAAACCACTTCATAAATCTCAGGTGTTGTTTTGAACTACAAGATCCTGCACCTTCAAAGATCCGCTTTTGATGAGCTTGTCCTAAAACCTTTGAAACCTTCCAAAATCTTCCAAAATCAATTTTAAAATGTTTTTCTCTCCTTAATACCAATACCTAATGAATTTGGTCTTGCAAATCCACTCCATAGGATGTGCACCTACCTTAGAAAGGCTAAAAATAACCATTCCTAAGTCTCTTGAAAATCCCGCTTGCAAAGATATTGTCTCGGAAGCACTTGAATGAACTTGTTTTCCTAAATCACCTATGAACAAGGTTGACACAACACATGATCACTTGAAAGAGTATGATATCCCTGAAATAGGGATGGTTTGATCTAGAGGAGGGTTCAGGAGGACTCACAATAAAAAAATTTGTTACTAGGGTAAAGTTATCATGTTTTCAAGTTGAATTTTTCCCTTGCAAAAACACAAGGCAACAACTAGATCTCACTTGGGGACTCATTCTAGATCAAAAAAACTAAGGATACATGATGAGAATGAACTCCATAATATCAGTAAATTACTTGGACCAATGCCTTATTTATTGGGCTTTATAGAGTTACTTTGAACAATACGAGATATACTGAAAGGATAACACACACACCCACACACACACAAAACAAAAGTAAAACGCATCACACCAAAAAGGAAAAACACACGCAATAGGGAAACACACATCTAAATCATATATGGTATAATGCGGGGAACAACCCACTTTCACTGAAGTACTTTTCTCTTTTTCTGAGGTTACCCCTGAATGGATAGCATTGAGTGATGATATTCCACAAAGCCTTTGAATGGTTTGATAAAGTGGCCTCCTTTCCTCAATTGCTTATGAAATCCATGTTATTTCATGACTACCCATACAGTTTAAAGGAGTGTGCCTACATGCTCTATTTGATGATCAGATCTTCACTCAAAGAGCCCATTTTTATTACTATCTTGGGAACCAATTTCAAATTGTAAATTGTTTTCCATGCTCCACCACACTTCTGATTTCACATTTTGCATCTCATCATTGCCCCAAGGCTGATCTCTGATTAGGTTGTATGAATGTTCTAAGTTCTTTTATTTTCCATATTCATGCTTACTGATATTTTTTCCACAAGAGGTCTTGAATTCACTATTTTGTTCCATTACATTCTGATGTGTTTGGACATCAAATGAAGAATAAAAAATAACCTCATACTTATATTTTATGGCCATACCATGCATTAAGAGGTAAAGAGTTATCTCAAGATCTTCCATGCTTTCTGTCACTTTCAAGATTTCTTGCACGGATTCCTTCTTTGGAACTACCAAAAGCTCATTTTTTACATTCATTTGAAGAACCTTCATTTCAAAATTCAAGGAAACTATTTGGAGGAATTACTCCATCATCTCAAATCTCATTATATTCTACTACTTATTTTCATTGGGTATTCTCAACTTTGAGGACCTCCAAACTCTTTCTTTCAACTTTCTCACCATAGAAAGAATATTACCTTTCGAATGGAAAAGAGAAAACTTCCATTTCATCATCTCATCTAATAGCTACTAGATTTGGAGGGACATCAGATTTATCATCTTGGTATAATTCATCATGACAAATTGTTGAATTGGTTGAGGATTCAAAATTACAATCACATTTTTCTTGGAAATCCATATCTTGCATCAGGAGTTTAAGACTAAGCTGAGGGTCTTCTGTTTCTTCCTTTGAGATTCTTAGTAGTTCTTGTATAGATTTGTATTTCAATTATTTCAAAGGCTCATCACAAGTCATCTTTTACTATTCATGGATGACATGATCAAGAGAATATTAATCTCTAAATTAGAATGAGAACAAATACTTATCATAGGGAAACACGTAAGTTGATTCCTCCACTCTAAATTCATTAGGAACCAATTCCTCTTCTTCATGGCTCGCATCATCTGATAACTCGGGGCTATCCTCTTGCAACTCAAAGTTTCTCAATACTTCTTCAAGATCAATACCCCCTATAAAAAGGATGTTTGGTCCTATCAAGGTGGTAATCTCATCCTCCTCGTCTTGTTACGAAATGAGTCATCCTCTTGTTATTTTGGTAAATAATATTATATTCTAGAGTTCCTAATTTTGCACTTTGTATCTCATCTTTTTCACGGGAAGAAACTTATCCATATCTCCTTTAACTAGGATGGTTACAACATAACAATTCATATAAAATTTTCCTCCCAAGTCTTAGTAAGAAGATTCTACCTAACAACATTCCAAATGAAGTTGGAATTTCCTCTACCAAGATAGTCATTGACACCTTCTTGTACGGGAATTCAACAAAAGCCACATCCACATCATTGATCTTTCCCACAAGTGGGACCTCCTTTGGTTCCATGGAGTAATAGAAGACATTGTCCTATGTTAAGGTGAGTCCGAGAGAATTGGCCACTTTTATAGGAATTAAGTTTTCAGAAACACTTGAATCAATTATGTAATTTTTCAACCGGTATCTTCCAACAAGAAGAGATACATAGAAAGGGTCAATCTTATCAGTCTTTGACACTCTTAGAGAAATCACATTTTTTAGGATGCGTGGGTGGTGTTAGAAGTAGGCCCTTAGGATTGGGATTTACAATGTTGGATTTTATACTACTAACCTTAATATGACAGACAATCTTCTTGAATCACTCGAGATGAGTCTGTAAATATTCAGCTTTGAAAATCCACACTTTGGTTTTGTTTGTATGTTTGATGATATTGAATGGAGTAGGTGCGTACTAGCGGGATGAAGGAACTAATTTTGGAGTTATGATGGGCTTAAAGTCAGGATTATATGTTTAGGGAAAAAGAGGTTAACTTTGAAGGTATTTTAGATATTCTTGAAGGACTAGTTTTTTATAGATACAGACTTAGAATTGGAAAATGGCATTAGAATACTTACTTCAAATAATAGGTGATCTCTTGCTTTCCACAGGATCTATTTTTTAAAATGCAGACTCCATGAAGGGAAGAAGTGTATATTCTTGACTGGTTATTTTGTTTGGAGTCAGCACAAGAGGATCTTCACTCTTCTTCTTCTTTGCAGCAAAGACTGCGAATGGGTGAATATTACACATGATAAACTAGGTGCATCCTTTTCACCATATTCATCACCTCCAGAATACTCATAGAATCTGATTAGTGCATCATTATTTGGCTCTTCAATCTATAGGAAATCATTATATTCAATTTCTTATTTTGATCATTCTTTTTCTTCTTGGGTTCTGCAGCTTCCATTGACGGGTGGAGCCTCCAAGGTTGCCTTTGGGGAGATCTTGCAATATGATTTATTTTATGAATTTTATGGGATTCTGGTTGGGAAACTTACCTCTTCAACATTGTCACTTCATTTACCAATTTCTGAAGCTATGGATCTATTATCCCATCTTTAGGATTTTGGACTTTATCCTTGAGGGATTCTTTATTTTTCTAATAGGATGATGTCATATTCATCTTCAATGGCCATTCCTTCTACTTGTGTGAGATTCCTTAGTTGAACCCTTTGGAGAAAGAATCCTACCTCTTGCAATTGAGTTTTAATGAAGAACATTTTCATGTTATTGTCGAAGGGCACAATTTGAAGAGGTATCCTTTTGAGTAACATGTTATAATGAGCTATGAAGTCCCTTGTAGTCTCTTTAGATTCCTTATTTATTTGAACCATCTAGACTAGGAGGTCTTGATAGTATTTAGTGTATTTAAATATTTCTTCAAATCTAGTCTTGATGTCCTCCCAGTTGGTGATGGATCTAGCTGGTAGAAGAGATAGAACCATTATGTTACTTTGTCTTGAAGTGATTCCATAAACAATCTCATATCAACATCCTCATGTTTGATTCCAAGAATTATCCACGTGATGTGATGAAGGAAGATATGTGTTCTTCAGGAAGTTTTGTTCTACCACCTTTGAAATTTGGAAAGTTCTTATGAGAACTCATTGCCAGTAGATTATGAAGTGGAGGTGCAAGAGCAAGTGGACCTATATTCCTTCCCCATGGAACAATGTGTTGTGGTCTTTCTCTTTATTCTTCTGCCATTATTTCATTCAGCTTCATCTTCTTCTTCCACTTCTATAAATTCTTCTCCCAATTCTTCTTGTGATTCTTATTCTCCTTCATTAGGGAATTAAATTTTTAATGGTGGGTGGAAGGAAAGATAAACAAGAGGATTTGAAGGAGGAGTATCGACAGGGGTTTGGATATGTTTAATAGGTGAACCACTTGAAGAATCAGATGGAGATGAATCTTAAGAGAAATAGTAGGTGTTATCTCTAATTTTTTATTGTGTGTTTTACAAAGCCTCAAAATTAGAATCAACAACTCCTCTCAGCCTATTTAGCCTGGTATATCTATCTTTTAGCTAGCTTTGGGAAAATATTTCAATGGGAATATGAAAGGACATTGTGAGAATATGAAGGGTTACATCACAGGGATCAATAGTGGGATTATTAGTAATGGATTTTCAATTTTCAATTTTTTGGTTTTTTGGAATATTTTATTTTTTTTGGGTTTTTTGGTTCATATTTTGGGTGTAGAATATGCCAAGTCTATCCCATGGTGGGTGCCAAAAAATGTTGGCGATGAAAATTTTTCAGATGCAAAATATTGGTGGGTATCTGCCAACGCTCTGGGACTCTAGGTCCCTATACTTGAATAGATGCAACTCTAGTTTATTGTGCATGAACGATAATAAAATATTTGGGTGTCCTAGAGGCCTGGGGATCCAACAGGAACACTCCACTGAACCTGCGGAAAAAGCTTGCAATTGCTTGTAAGGGAGGAATTTACTGAGTAGGTGGGACAAGGGATTGGGAACTAAGGAAGGGGGATTAATATCTGCAGGAAGAAAATCAGATGCCTAAAAATATTAATCAAAGCACTATCATCATACATAATCAGGAAAGATAAAATAACTTTTTTAATGAGCATCAAGACAAGATAGAATTAGGAACACAAAGTCTCATTAATTCTCTCATCAAGAAAATAAAGAAAAGCCTTTCTTCTTCATTGATATTTTGGAAAAATTGTACATAATGAGGAATAGGAGAACATATGAGAGGAAGAAAATAAAGGAAAATTTCTATCTCTTTTTCTTTACTCTAGGTAGTAATCTCTCTTGAACATGCAAAATTGACAACCCTTTAAGAATGGGGATGTCATTACAATATATAGACTTAGAAAAGGCTCTTCATCTAACCCCCTGAAATGTCTCTTTCACTTGTCCTTTCTACTTATGACTCTTGAAATTCCTTAGGAAATATAATTAATGTCCCCCTTTCATTAATTAAGGGTAACTTATTACAATTTTAGACTTTAGTCCCATTAGTGAGTAGGATAAAAAGTGAATAAGATGAAAACAAAAAGTGCACCCTCGCTAATGAAGAATTAGAATGTGAAGGATAGAGAAGAGGAGGGGGAGTGAAGATAGAGAATAAGAAATAATGCTACTCTAAGCATGGATGAATAATATCCTTGTCTGATGATGATCACAATATACTATGAGGAATTGGCATGATGAAAACAGACACCATGATGACCCACCGCACACTGAGTACATTAATGGAAATCTTGTTTCAAGTTCACCTCCAACAAGTGACCTCTTGGTTCTACAGATGATGATGCAAGATCCCTGTTTCCAATACCCTTATGAAGATATTATTTCTATTTTTGAGCCATGAGGTGATACTATTATCCCACACCGTGGAGATTCCGAAAAGTAGAAGTATGAGTGAAAATGGAGCCATCTGCAACTTTTTGCACCCAAAATGAATACTTTCTATTTTTAGCAGGTAGGACTGGGACTTGCTATTTTAGGACATATCACCCATTTTGCTCCAATATGACCTTATGAACCTTCTGGAACATGACATCCTCTTCTGTTGATGATGCATTGCTATTTTTAGTAGGATGCTTTTTCCCGAAGTACTATTTTGGGAAAATTGCCATTTTTGCCTTGTCTTCCACTTTGCACCGTTTCTAACTGCCCTGGGTGATTCAAACTTGCAATTCAGGGAACTTACTATTTTTAGCATGTAGAGGTGCATAAAATATGCTATTTTTAGTAAATAAAATAATGACCTTGGTTTGCAAAGGGAATGTTATTTTTAGATTCAGCTCTTCATCGTGATCTTGTGCTTTGAATTTCATTGTGTTTCACTTGCCGAAATGTTGAAAATCAAAAAGAAAATTTTTCCTGGTGAGGGTTTTAGGTTCGGAGCTGCCATGATAGACATTAATAGAGTCACTAAACTTGATAAAATATTCTTTCCCACCTCAGATTACGACGAACCCAACTTCACTTGGATATGTTTTTCTTCTTGACTTCATGTTCACATTTTTAGTTTGATCTGTCTACCGGTGTGATGAGAAATCAAAGGAATAAAATTTGGGGAAGAAAAGGAGGGTTTTGTTTCCATTAAAAATATAAGGCGTCACTTGAAATTTTTCAACTTGATTCTTTAAGGATTCTTAAAATTAATAAGTTTACAAAAATATCACCTCAATCCGTGCACCAGATAATGAGATATGAGTTTTTAATGTTTTTGGCTGTAGACACCTAAAATACACTTACGCCTAATTTTTGCTCTAATTCAGTCGATTAACGAAACTTCGTTAATTAGATATTATTTGGTCCATTCTCAAATGCCCATTCATGACACCTTCTTGGTCGTATTCCTCCTATAGTCAACTAATTTGGCTAATAAATCCCTTGTATTAGCTAAACATCTCCCTATTCCCCTCTAGATCACTTCTGTAAGCTTCATAGGCTATTAATCAATCACATATGATTAATCGGACTCCTCCCAACTCTCAATGAGTCACTAATCACTTGCTAATAAATTTTAACTATCCTAAACAAAGGTTAACTAGCCTAAAGCATGTTTAGCCACTCCTAATCATAAAATGCTTTTTGACTTGCCTTTTTTCCCACATGCACCGAAATTCTAGACTCTCCCAAGTGGAAAACTATAAATACAAGGCTAAGCCCTCCCTTTTAACCCTAAACCTTGGTTATCATATCAAACACTAAAAACATCAAGACACTTCATTTGTGGTAGCTAAAGCTATAAGACATTTGATCTTGATCCTTCCTCCATTATAGTAGATTGCTCATCTTGCATCCATCCTCTAAGTTTGGTTAGTAAGAAAAGATATGAACATTGCCTTGTAGCCATTTCATTGAGATTTCTTCACCACTTGGAGCAAACAACAAACACACTGATTGCTTAGGAGCTAAACTAGGTTCTTTTTTATATTAAGTAATCTAAAGACTAGGAATAACTTAGGCATGTTAGTTTAATATAATATTGTTTCATGCAATGATAGAAGTTGTTCCTCTAAGCTCTTATCATGATGGTTTAGTGTAGATTTGATTAATGATTTGAGGTTATTAGGTTTTAGCTTCTTTTGATTAGCATACAAATTTATACATGAAAACATGTGGCACTCCCGATGGGACCTACACCATAGTCCTTAGAAGTTGATTTTAAGCTTTGCCATTTATATCATTTTTTCTAACCATTTTCATGCATTTTGAAGGATAAATGTTTTTGTACAAGCAATTTACTAACCTTATAGGTATTTAATATCCCTTTTGCATGCAAGATTAATGGGTTTATGTTAGAAAGTGATTTAAATAGCAAATTTCTAACATGTTGGCAATTTCAGAATTTATTTTTCCGTCCTCTATTATGTTATTCCAGGTAGGCACACAAGTGTTATAAAGGGGCATGCACACGTTAAAACCCATACACACTTATTTCCTTGGGTGTGCATTCATTACCAAGTGTGCACACATGCTTCTCTTCCCATGCACATGCTAGCTTGTATTTTTGACCCTCTGTGCTAAAATTCTACAAATGCGCACATACGTCAAGAAAGGCGTGCATTCGTCTCTTGGGACACACATACTCTAGAATACCCTTTGTGTTATTTATATTTCTTGTAGATGCACGTATATGCTTGCAAATGCACACATTTGTTTAAAAAAACGTGAAGGTTCCTCTCGGCCCGTGCATACGTTATTGCTCATTGTGTTTTTTGATAGAGACGTGCACACACTATACTCCACATGCTTACACCGCTACGGGCACACATGCATCATAAGGGGTGCGCAGGTGTCACATTGTAATGATAAATAGTTTCTTAAAATTTACAAAGTTTTTTTTCTTGATTATTTTAACACTTTGCAGGATCTTTGTGCGACTAATTAGTGGTTTGCAGGATATTTTGGAGTTCATTTTGTGTAGGTTTTCTTAGTCAAAATTTGATGAACGTTGCATTTTTACTTATAAGGTTTGGATCATGTATGCTTTTCCCTCGCACCTTTTAGGTGATCTTGGGAACAAAAAATGGTTCAATACATTTCTCATACTTTCAAAACAACACTAAAAAGGAAATAAATTGTGCATTTTCTTTATAGGAACTTTTCATTATTTTATAAAGTTAGTAAGTTTGTTCATTGTGTATGCTCTTCCTTTACATCTTAGGAAGATCTTGGGAATAAGAAACAACGTTCAAATCTCCTTTTTATGATGCCTTGAACTACTAATCTTGGCGTGTAGGACCAAATATAGCTTGTGAAATAATCATAGTCTAAATGAATGCTAACTCATTTCTTGTAGGTTGCCAAATAGTGTGCAACAAAAACCACATTAAAGCTTAAAATATAAAAAAAACCATATTAAAAATTCTTAATTGTAGGTTTGGATAAGGATAAACCTGTCCACTTTAAACTAGGAGAAACTCCCCTTGGCATAAGCCTTAAGTTGCAACAAAGGGGATGATCCTAGGAACCCCAAAGTAGTCCAAGCAAGGGGAACCTTGTGGATGAAATGGGAAGTGCTCCACTTACCTACTTGAATAGCTATACATTTTATGATTTAGAGTCAAAGATATATCCATTGCAACCCTAGTGAAAACACTACTGAACACATTTTATGCTCATTGTGTCGAAGGGGGTAAAGTAAAGCTGGGATACTCCAAGATTAGTTAGTGTGAATTTCTTGGAAAATCGAGCTCGCAAATATATATTGTGACACTTAGTTGAGGGAATAAATAGGAAATCATTTCATCTTGGATCCCACTTTACCATATCAAGCCATCATGTTTCATAGAGCTCTCACAAAGTGATAACTTTTTTGGAGTCAAAACCTTGTTATTCAAATAAGGCAAGAGTCCACTTAAGTTGAAACTAAATGTTATTCATCACGGGACCTATGAAGTGTTACTTTGTCTTAGTTTGTCACTTGTCTTAAGACAAGGTGAAACTCTACCAAAGTTACACTTAGTTTGTTTCATCATCACTTGATCTACACCTGTGCTATCTTGGTGTCATTTTTTGGGACAAAAGAGAACAAAACATGTAGATACCACTAGAAATAATCGTGTCCATCACTTTTGTAGTCTACTTGCATGACTAGGTTGTAAAGCTGGAATGCAAGTGTGAAAGATACATCATCATGTTCTAGTAGGACCCTTGTCTCAAACCCATATTGAGACACATTATCATCATATTTAGGCTTGAGTCGTCATTTATTTTCTTTAGAAGTCTTATGTTTTTCACATTGCCTCATCACCATTACGATACTTATATCTCGTTTCTAGTAAACATCATCTAAGTGTCTATATTGTAACATTACCCTGCCCACATCTTAACAAATACTTAGCATAATTTGATGTTGTTTCAAACATTAGCTCAATATTGAAAGAGTGTCGATTACTTTGTTAGCATCATATCAATACTAGTGTGAAATTAATACTTCACTTTCTCGCAAAGCTTAAGTAATACATCCTAGTAGTATTGTTGTGTGGCTCACATGTGTAACCTCTATCTTTTTAAGGGTTAGGTATTTCTTATCTCTAAACTCGTCACAAGTATCCTTTGATTAGAGATCAAATTAACTCCTTGTTAATACTTACGCCTTGATCATTTCTAACTTGAGTTAAGTATTGACATTGTGTTGACCATATAGTGACAAACTATCTTTGAAAAACATTAGCATAAGGTATAGTTTATTTTTGATTGATTGGTTTACAAAAAATTTCATGATTGTTCCTTATGATTATTCATTGTATTGAATTACCTTTCTAGGGAAATCCTTTTTATCCACCTTGACATTTACACTCACAAATTTTTGTCCAAACCTTGATTGGATCATTGAAATTGTGTCATCACGATGTATATTTTCCTTAAGTTCACTTTGGAAAATCACACAAGCATCCCCTATTTGTTCACAAAATGTCTAGTTGGTCGCCATTATGCTTCCATAATTGACATGGAACTTCTTTCTATTTGAAGGAGTTCAATCACACTATCTAGGTCCTAGCATTAGGACCTAATAATTCCTGCAATTACTAATGATTATGTGATTCCTCACACTCACGACAATAGGGAATCCAGGTTTAGGATTTCACATAAAATGATTCCCATCATGACTAAACCTCGATTGGCTCTTCACGTTGGAAAAATCATTCGATTACCACTTTCCCTAACTTCATCTCATGGTCAGTCGATATATTTTGATGATCCAAATCCAAACATTCTTTCTAAATATTTTGATCCAAACTATTCTTCAGACTCTTCTCCATTTTTTGATGAGTCTGATCCCAACTATTATTCATATTCCTCTAATTTGACTCCTAAGTCACAGTCATCCCTTTCTTCGCAGGACCTCCTTCATCAATCTCCCCCACGAAATCTTCCTCCTTCAAGGATTCATGCAACTCAAAGTCCTTCTAGTCAGTCATCTAAGATGATTCCCATGTTACGATCCACTAACTAAATGTGCGATCCTCTTGTTTTACTAGCACTATATTATCTTATAGGTAAGCCCATACCACCTTCTTCCACCCACAAGATGTCTCAATCAAATTCTACTTCATCTATTGAGTCATCTTCTTCTATCAATCAAACTCCAATTCCTCTTTGGCCCCTGGGTCATTTTGATCATTCATTGCTCTATATTAATCAATCTTCTAAATATCAATGTTTGTGTCCATGTCGAACCATTCATAAGAAACGATGTGCTAAGATATATTTTTGACGCACTATAAAATTAATTGGTGGACAAAATAAGTTCAAACCTTCCCCTCATCAAACATCTTATAGATATTCCATATATGTTGGACCTCTTTCTTCTAATCAACCTACTTTGGTTGAAGAACAACCACCCATACTGACTGATTAATTTCAGAATGAAGAAGTAATTAGAACATTTATGTGGGTACATGAAGATATTCCTTTAGAAGGTTGTGAGAAAGAAATATATTTAGACCTTGATACATTCACGTATTGTGGGAAAGAGGTTGATTCCTTTCATCAGGAAATAGAGGAAGATCCTAAAATCATAAAACATGATACTCCTCTTATTCTTTCATCTTCACCTTCCTCTATGCATGATGAGATGCCTTGGTCTAACATTGATCCATGGCCTATATTCTCATCACCCAATCATTCTTTATCTATCATAATTCCTTAATCACAATCTCACCTTGGATCATCTCCTGGTCACCCATCGTCTTCTCCCGTGTGTGGGCCACTATCTGGTAGTCCTCTATTTTCTATCGGGTAGCCCATTATCTTCTATTCTTGGGTCACATCATAGTAGCCCTATGTTGTCTACTTGTGGGTCACCTCCGGGTAGCCCATTACCTTCAATTTTAGGTCCGTGTCCTTGTAGCCCTTCATCCTCTTCTATCTATAAGACACCTCTGAGTAGTCCCTCATCTTCTATACTTGGGCCATATCCTAGTAGTCCTTTGTCTTCTATCTATGGGACATCTCTTGGTACCCAATTTTCTTCCATATTGGGGCCACATCCTAGTAGTCCTCCTTATTCTGTCAATATCTCACCTCCTGGTAGAATATCTTTTTCAACCCTTGGATCATATTCTCTTCATCCATCATATAATCCTCCTATCAATTACTGTGGTAAGCTTACCGTAATTTCTCACATTGATCCTAAACATCCACTTTCTTCTCCCACTTATCGGGATCAAATGATTCACGCCTTAGCTTATACAAAACCAAAACAACTTATTTATCAAGCTAAGATCAAAAATTACAAGAGATCCAAAGATCTTAACAAGTCAAATAACCATAAGGTTCATAATCAAATGCAATTCAAGAATGCACATCAACACAACCATCAAGTTTGGTATAAAGTGCATAAACCTCTAAATAGGGAGCTCAAACTCATGCATATGAAATCCATGTTTCAAGATAAATCACATTAATTTTTTGAATATGAGCTCACCACGACCATTGAGATCGAAGATAATATGAATCTTGATAAGTAAACATGATTACTCTCCCTTATCAAGGAAATAAAAAAAAATTGTTGGATCTTATCACACTGAGTCACCTTGTTGATCCCACCTTTTAGAAAACAAATTCAAAAATGAGAAAAAAATTACAAAAAATCAAAGGTAAATGAACATGCATTGCAATTAGGTATTGTATACAAATGGATGTTCTTTCTTCCCTTTCTTGTTCTTCTTCTGCAAGTCTTCCTACCATTTTCATTCCTTTGGTGATATTTTGGTTATCCTATTAACACACATTTTACGACATTTATCTCTATGGTATTTGTTTGAACTTGGTCTTTTATCACCTTGGTAAATTAAAGAATGAATGACCTCTTAGAGATCCTATCACAATCAACATCTAATAAACTTGTGAAGAAATTTTGGACATATTTATTGACACTAGCCAATGTCATCATCGCAATCACTTATGCATCCTTTCATGAAGCCATAAGTGGTTCTTAACCCCTTGTGAAAATAATCAAGAGAGCTGAAATAAATTTTTAGAAAGAAAAATAAAATAAAATCAAACAAAAAAAGCTAAAAGCAAAAGAAAATTGATATGTATAACTCTCTCTTGGGGTATTTCCAATAATATCTCCAGGGGCTATGGATGCCTAACTAGCAGTAGAACAATGTTGTGATTAGAATCAAATATATCTCCATCGGGGCTATGGATTTCTGGCTAGTAGAAGAGAAATGTACGATTCTCCTTCCACAATCCATTCATAAATAAAATTTGAAAATCAATCATTCCTACACATTGGCTAGCGTGTCTTCACTTGTTGTCTATCAAATCTTCACTTCGAGAAGTAATGAATTTCCATGTGGACACACTAGATATCTATGAGAAAACAAGATTAGTATGTTACCAATTATTTTTTTGGACCTTGTTCAGACTCTTACTTTAGTCCATATCTTTTCTCACGATTCGTGCCTTTGGCACTTCTTCATCGCAAGGCTTATAAGTTACATTCATAACATTCACATCATTATTCTACTTTGTTCAAAACATACATGTGTATAAGATTGAAGTTTTTTCCATGTTTGCGGATGCCTTTGTCCCCTTTCACAAAAACAATCTTCTACTTCATTTTTATCATGTGTTTCTTGGCCAGCTTACATTGGGGGCATCCTTGATCCTTCCTAACATGTCATTGGTTTACGTTAATCATCATGATTGGACCTATCCATATTGGCCTTGATCTAGCCTTTTCACATGAAGAGTTAGATTTTGAATACTCCAACCTAACATTAGGGCATTTCCACATCTTCACTTTATTGTGCATACTCATGGCATTCTGCCCTTGTACATCCCATCTATTGCTGGGGGTATCCAAGCTTATTTTTGTTCCTGTACATAGCTTCAAAAAACTTTCAAAATCACAAAACACATTCAAATATGTTAGAAACATCAAAACATTCAAATATGTTTCAAAAAAACTCTAAAAATTGAAAATCATCCTAGAAAACGTCACTCTTTGGTTCTCACTTGTTCATGTGTGTGACTTACGGATCATCTGGATCTAACCCCAATTAACAAAGCTAGTTTTCTTACTATGTTTGTACTCTGAGGCACAACAAGTTGCTTGGTACTATTTCATAGTGATTTTCATAGGACCCAAGTGTCTTTCGTTAATCCCCTTGCATGTATCCTTGCTTGAGGCACCATTTTTAACCCTTTTCGTTATTTCACATAGGTTATAACTGAAGCTCGATAACAAAAATAATGGTACAAATATCTTAGAAATTGTTGGTTTAGGCATTGTTTTACTTTCTCATATTGCATTACATTATGTATGTTTCATGGAGTCAAGCATCATTTTACTTTCTCATATTGCATTACATTATATATATTGCATGGAGTTAGGCATTGCTTTACTTTCTTGTATTACATTACATTATGTATGTTACATAGAGTTAGACATCATTTACTTTATCATATTGCATTGCATTCTGTATGTTACATGGAGTTGGTGTTTTAACACAGACATTTGTTCATACTATGGCTTTTCATGTCATTGTTATCCGAATAAACTCTCCTAGTTATTTGGATAACTTACATACATTTTCTTGCTTAGAGATCTTCATTGCAGTGGCTTGCACACCTCAGTTTTCTCCTTGGCACATTCACTTGGTCATTGTTTCCTCACGTGCACCCTTATGCGCTTCCCCTTCTTCCCCTTTCCCATTTTCCTTTTCCTCTTTTTTCTACTCTTACCTTGTGCACATCTTCTACGCATTTCCCTTCTCCCTAGCACCTATTAATTCTACGTGCACACCTTGCACTTACTTCAATCAACTAAGTCCTTGACCCTCTTGCACACACCAGACATTACCTTGTAATAGTTCCACCTTGACCATACGTTCTCTGCTCATAATTTTTCCTCTTTTCCTCTGTGTGCGTTGTGCACACCTTCCTTCTGCCTTCTTCTTGTGCCTCATTCTTCTTCACGCGCATATCTGTACACCCTCCTCCACACCTTTCTATGCCATGTCATTCTTTTACATGCTTGAGTGTACCACACGCAACCAATCTAAGCACACTAACAGGGTGTTGAATCCTTGTAACAGATCAATGAGTGACACATGACAGAAATAACAAGAACATTTACGTAGTTGGTCATCCTCTCAGCCAATCTGTGTGCGCCACATGTCTTACGTGTGCATAGATGACTCTAACAAATTTTC
Organism: Taxus chinensis; assembly: GCA_019776745.2. Lineage (NCBI taxonomy): Eukaryota > Viridiplantae > Streptophyta > Pinopsida > Cupressales > Taxaceae > Taxus > Taxus chinensis. The sequence continues at coordinate 21,378,691 of CM034149.1, forward strand.
TGATAACCATATATTTTTCTATAGATCTATGATTGGTACATACCTATTCTTAATCGACAACTGCTGAAATAGACTACAATGATAGATATTCAAATTCAAATTCTTGGTAGATCTGGTAGGTGAGAAATAGGAAAACTTCTTTATGGGCATTAATGAGTAGATCTGATTGATCCAACCACGCTATTTGATCTGATCCGCCCTCTTTCCTTATCCTACATGCTAAATAGACTTGGGGTAGTGCGTTTGATAGATTTCCATGCGGATTTATAGGAATTGAATTCTTCTTATTAGTGGTTATATTTTCAAATTCATAATTTTCCCTCATTCTTATCTTGTTCTTCCATGAATTCATGTATAAATTTAAGAGTTGGGCTCATTGTTAATGTTGTACATTCTTAGATCCTTACGCATTTTTCTAAAAACTTCATATTTTCTGTATTTTGAGTCGCATACCTCTAGGTCTAGCTCGTGCATGTGGATATCAACCTCTTTCACCATTATAACAACTTTGTTCATTTCTAGAAGTAATAGAAGAATCATTTTGTGACTATTCTCTATGCCAACGTGTTTATATTTCTTATTCTTTCCTTTTCTTTTACAATGTGTGCTTGTTGTATCATTATACATCCCTTGCAGCTCTCTTTTTAGTTGTGTTCCATGAAACTGATTTGGTAAATACGTTTTAGTTGTTCTACATGTGCCCAGCCTTCTTTGATGCATTTCCCTTCATTTTCACTCAGAATAGATAGTGTCCATCCCTCTTTTCTGGTGTTATCTCCTTCCTTATATTAGTTTCCTTTTTGTCATCCTTCTATCCTTGGTCCCTTGGAATTGTTATCTTAGCCTTCCCTTTTAGCACTAGGAGTAGCAGTAGCAGTAGAAAAAGATAGAGGAACCGGCCTTCTCTAGAGATCCGTCTCAAGCACGCAAGGTCCCACAACTTGGAGATGGTTCCATTGTTGTCTCAAACGACTTGGTCCTTCTAGATCCGAGACATGGGTGAAAGTTTGAATGATCAACAGCTTCTAGCATGCCCAGTGAGACTAATAGTAAAAGATTAAATTTCATATTGTTAAGTTCTGGTGTGTGTAAACTTAGTCATTTCTAGCCTTTAGATGCTTATTTCAACACATATGGCGACTCCCAACATTTCCAAGAGTTCTTGTTTTGTCAGTCCTGAGCACCTTTTATGAGAAGATTGCATATCACATAGAGTTTTGCAGCTGAAGGATCCTTTGAATACCTCTAAGCTTTCGTCGAGAAACACACACAATAGATTTTCCACTGTGTGCATCCCATCTCCAATGCATCGCACGCACTCTACTCCTCCTCAAAATAGACAAGTGCACCTTGCCATGAATGCTTCATCCTCCTCCTCAAGCCAAAGGATATTTTCTAGCTTGCTAGTAAGCCTGCCAATGATCAATAAGCATGAAATTCAACTACCACACTAGAATTAATCCATACTTCACGGGAGAAAATCAAGTCACCCCTGTTGAACACATTCAAATGGCCAATATATACTCTGTCTATCTGATAAATCAATATACATGGAGCTACTCAATAAAAATTTCAATGAGTGTAATGGACCTTATGCTTATATTGGCTTATCATGAATTAGATCTAGTATCTTATACTTCTTACAATGTTATAGATCTTTTGTGAGCATTAATTAGTCATCTGTTAGTTATATTAGTCATGCCTTTTAAAGTAGATGAATGTCCATAGATTCTAGGAGATAATCCTAGACATTAATAGAAGAAGTCTTGCAAAGCCATATATCAAGGAGGGAACTCGGCACCATAGATCAAGGAAAGAACTATACCTAATAACTAGATAATATCCCCTTAATATCTAAATAAGTATTCAGGGTAAAATATCCACTACATCTTAAGTTCTGGGTCTAGGATATTTTGAATGCTATTGTGAGATAAATAGTGATACAGAGTGCTTGAACATGATAAGTGTCAAATACCTGGCTTAAAAGCACCTGGAGGATGAGCACTTCAACGTCCTCATTGTACAAGGATTTGACCAACTTGCATGAAAATGGGGGTAGGAAACCTGTATCATGAAATCTCATGATGACTCAACATGTTTATTCCTAATGGCCACGTTTTTAAAAGTATTCCATACTTCACGAGAGAAAACCAAGTCACCCTTGTTGAACACATTCAAGATGTGGCTAATGTATGCTCTGTCTATCTGATTACACATGACGATGTTGCTATCAGGTTTCTTGCAACCTCTTTCAAGGGAAAGGCACTTCAATGGTACCGTTTCGTGAGACCTACATCTATTTCTACTTGGGATGAGATTGGAATGACCCTATGTAATTACTTTGAAGATAAATTAGATCATTTATCACTGGTGGAGAAGTTGAATACAAAAAAGTGCACGCCCAATGAGAAAATGACTTATTTCAACATCAGATTCTAGAAGACTTGGGACATAATTCCTCAGGTGGTAAGGCTTACAACCCAACATGCCTTCTTGTACTATCTAAGGGATTTGAATAGTGAAATTTTAGTCATGATTCAATCCATTGGGAGGTAGAACCTTACCTGTTGCATACAACATTGCAATAAGGGAAGAAGACAGTCTCATTCAGGATGGTAAGTTGGCACCTAGGCCTCCTGTGCCCTTATTCCTAGAGACGTCTCCATCATCCCAACCTTCTATTTCTCCAATTCCAATGTAGTGCGCATAACCAATTACATCTACATCCTACTCTCCTACACAACAAAAATAAGATGATGAATTGAAGGTCCTAATTAGAAACTTGTCCAACAAGTTCATATCATTGGAGAAGCAGCAGGCACAAGCCTACAAAGGTAGTTCCAATCAGGCGCAAGGATAGAGAAATCAAACTTGGTGGAATCAATATGAGAATCAAAGGTATGGAAAAAACCAACAGAATGGTAGAGGTCATATTAATGCACACTTTCCTTTACAAGTAAGTCCTCCTGCACAACCTCTTCTAGCACCCAACACAAGTCAAACACTTGTCCCAGTCCATATCAACATAGCACAAGAGTCTAAATGGTAATTTCCTTACAATATGCCTCATAGCTAGTATTACTGCGCTAATGTTGCGCGTGCGTAATCCTATTTGATTCAGAATGCTTCTAGATGCGAGCCTTCAATGAGTACACTAAAAGAAGATAACCAAGAAAGTAAAAAAGCTCCTCCAGAGGAAAATTTGATGTTCTCCTACACTGAGGAATTATGTGCAATCAACCAAGCTACAAAGGATATAAGCAGACCTTGCGCCCAAGTTGCAGACAACACAATATACAAGAAGAGAATGCTCGATTCTGGTGTGCAGGTCACAATTCCAACAACACAAGCAAACCCTGAAAAAAAAAGGAAGTAGCTAAGACATCTAGTAGTAAAAGTTCTCAAGTTCCCACACCCAAGGCTCTATGCAAAGCTCCTCTGGAAGTGACACACACCCCTCCTTTGGTAGGTCAAGCCTCTGCGCCAGCTAAGGTTCCTACCTCTGTACCCCAACAACCAAGAAAGGATGTTGTTGTTCCTCAAATGTGCAAGTCAATGGGTTTTCCATTCAACATTATGGACCAGATGAAAAATAAAAACATAAATGTTACAATGTGGGATGCCCTGACCATTCCATCCTAGCGTGACTTGTTGCATGAAGCTTTGGCGTAGCTCCCATGAACTGATTTAGCTATGCATAAGTCATGTGCTTCTATCAAAATTTTCCAAGAAAAGGAGAAGCAAGTAAGTAAAGTGGTTAAAACCCCACCCTTATATATGTCTTTGATCATAGGAAAAAATCTTGTCCATAACTATATGATTGACTCAAATGCTAGTACTTCTGCCATGCCTAAGAAGATTGTTGATGTCTTAGGACTTAAGTATATCCCCCTAACAAAAGGAGTCCTGCAACTCGACAGTTCAACTGTCACTACCATAGGAATCATCAAGGATCTTGAGCTAACCCTCTATGCATGTCAAAGTCTAAAAATAACTCAAGATGTGTTAATCATTGATCTACCCCCTCTATTTTCCTTATGTTTGTCAAGATATTTTACTGCTAAAGAGGGTAGTTACTTATCTTCTTATTGGTCTCATTTGTTACTCAAGAAAAGGTATGGTACCCAGTTTACCATACAAGCTCAGCCAATATTTTCCTATCATGTAGAGTTGTATGTCCCATCCTCTCTCCAAGCTAACTGTTTGATCCAAGAAGAACAAGTTTCAGTTCCTAAAGAGTAACCTCTTCTACCTTCTATTCTTGATCTAGTACTTGATGAGTGGGTAGAGAGGCACCATAAATTTGACCCATATACTAAAGAACTATAAGCTTATGAAACTGGGCTTGGTACTTACCACATCCTTGAAGAAGAAGCTATTATTTCGCATGTGCTCAAACAAGGTGAAGAGAACCCTGGTCTATGGAAGTTATACTTTGATGGATCCAGAAGTAGAAATGATGCAGAAGTAGGAGTGGTTCTCATTTCCCCTAGGGATGAGAAATTATTCTTTGCTCATAGGTTGTAGTTTACATATTCTAACAATGTGGAAGAGTATGAGGCATTGGTGTATGGTCTTCTTATTTCTAAAAAGAAGAATATTAAGGTGCTACAAATCTTTGGAGATACAGAATTGGTTATCCACCAAGTCACCAACAAGTGCTAGACAAAGAATAATATTTTCAAAGCTTATAAGCACAGAGTTTGGGACCTCATTGAGATCTTTAATGCTCTAAATCTGCAAGTGGTGCCACACAAAAGGAATAGGGAATCTGATCAAATGGTCGCGCTTAGTTCGTAGTTCTCTCCTACTGAGGACTTTGTCAAAGGAAATACTCAACACATTAAGATAATGATCAAAACATCCATTCTAGATAACAACACCAACTGGAAAGTGTTTCATAGTGACACACAGATTGTCCAGTTCATCCAGAATGAAGTTGAGTTCTCATCAAGCATGCAAGATGACTTGCATGATAACTATGGTGACCAAGTGATTTAATTGAATTCAAATAAGCTTCGTAAAGGGCTGGTCATCTTAGAGAAAATGTTTAGCCTTGATGATGAGTTCAAAGGTTAAGAAAAGTATAAGCATGCCGCATAAGAAGATTGCTCTCCATTCACCATTACATGCATAAAGGAATTGTCGCTCAGTAAAGCTTGCGCGCATGATGAAAAACATGCCTTCATATCTCTCTTTCAAAAATACTGTGATATCTTATCATGGGAGTATGAAGAGCTCAAAAGTTTTGATCCAAGTATTGCTCAACACTCTATTGATCTTGATCTTGGTATCAAACCCTTCAGATAAAATAATGACCAGTCAATCCAAAGATAGAGCCCCTAATGACAAAGGAATTATCCAAACTCATTGAGGTGAAGATTATTTCTCCCATCAAGTACTCTACTTAGGTTGCAAATCTAGTTCTGGTGCACAAGAAGAATGATGAAATCAAACTCTGTGTTGATTTTAGATATTTGAACAAGGCATCTCTAAAGGATCATTATCCTTTGCCTTCAATGGAGTAGATTATGTAGACTCTGGTCGGCACACAAATATTCTCAATGTCAGATGGATAGTCTGGCTTCAATCAGATCCTAGTTAAGGAAGAGGATCAATTCAAAATGGTGTTTACAACTAAGCAGGGAACATATGAAAAGTAAAAGATGACATTCGGTCTGTCAAATGCAGGCACAACATTTCAACATGCCATGGACATTGCCTTCAAAGGTTACATCAATGAGTTCATCTTGGTTTATGTTGATGACATTATAGTCTTCTCAAAGCAGAATAAAGATCATATGGTGCACCTGGAGAAAGTATTTGAGAGGTGTAGATAGTTTTAGGTATCTCTTAACCCTAAGAAGTGTAATTTTTCTGTGGCATATGGCAATCTTTTTAGCTCTATGGTTCAAAGTATGACATCACAATTGATCCTGAGTGCGTTTCAGCCATTCTAGCTCTTTCCCTGCCGGCGCACAAAAAGGCCTTGTAGTCCTTCCTCGGTAAGATTAATTTTTTAGGTGTTTTATTCATAACTTTGCAAGAATGGTAAGGCTAATCACCCTAATGCTCAAGAAGGACATATATTTCAGATGGACAATAGAAGGAAAGGAAAGCTTCAACAAAATCAAGCAAGAGATTGGTTGTGCACTAGTACTCATAAACCTGAATTACTCAAAGGATTTTATCCTTTATGCTTATGTCACTGATACGAGTGTTGTTGCTGTCCTAACACAAGAAAATGAACAAGGGCTGGAAAAACTAGTGGCTTTCTTCAGCTAGACACTAAAGGATTATGAATTATAATACACTCACACGGAGAATCATATCTTCATCATCATGCACGCGCTCAATAAATTCAAGAGTATGCTTGTCATAAATCATATCAAGGTGTTAATAAAGATCATAATGGTAGGTATCTTTTGGCCTACTCTATTTTCAGATGCACACAAGTGGGTCAAAAAATGCAAAGAATGCACTTTCTTTATAGGAAATAAGAGACTGACAATGCTTCTCCTCCAACGAATCGAAACAGATCAACCTTTTACGCAATGGGGTCTCAATTTCATAGGCATGGTCAATCCACCTTCAAGTGCCAGACATAAATGGGTGCAAACAGCTATGGACTACTTTACCAGATAGATAGAAGTTTCCACACTCAAGGAATCAACTGAGTCAGTTATCCTTGACTTTCTTGAAGGTATAGTCACAAGGTTTGGCATTCCTCAAACCATTATCTCTAATAATGCAAAATCCTTCCTTAGCACTAAAATCACTGATTGGGCTCTAAATATGGGCATCTATTTGAAGACTTCTTCCAACTATTACCCCTTAGGCAATGGTCTAGAAGATTCAACAAACAAGAACCTAATCAGGATCATGAAGCGCACAATGAACATCAACCATAGATAGTGGCATAAAAAGGTTGTACGCCCACTCTGGGTAGATAGAATCATAATTAAAAAGGCAATAGGAAATTCACCTTACAATCTTGTCTATGGAAAAGAGGCTACCCTTCCTTTGACGTTGGAGTTGAACTCATTGGTGCTTTCCTAGCATATGGAGCTTGAAGGCGTAGACCAGAGAGAAATCAGAATGGTAGAGCTGGTTAATCTTAAAGAGTCAAGGAACTCTGTCATGATCAAGCTAGAACAACATAAACAAGAAACAAAGAAATGGTTTCACAGAAGGGCTAGGCCTCAAGATTTCAAAGTTGGGGACTTGGTCTTGAAATGGGATGCTAACAGAGCTAAACCAAGGTGCCATTCAAAGTTTGATGCACTTTGGAGTGGCCCATACATCATCAGTTCGTGCAAGGAGGCTAACTCTTTCGAGTTAACTCATCTTGATGGAGGTATGCTACAAATACCAATAAATGGGATCTATCTCAAACCCTTCCATTAAGTTTGCTACATCATTTTGTATATATTAGAGTAGTTTCAATTCCTCCAAGTGTGTTGTGTGTACATTGTTTGTTTGTACATAGTTATTTCTTCTCGCGTGCTTCCTACACGTGCTTTTCTTTTGCTTCCAGGGTGGTGATCTTCTTTCAACAATTTGCAGGATTTAGAATAAAGTCAATAAATGATCCTTCAAGTAACTTCAGGAGTGATTCTTTAAAGTTGTGAATAATAATTTCATGATTGCATTGTAGACTCCATGCCCAATGGATGCTCTAGGCTACTAATCTCTTTCATTTAGCAGGCAGATGGTCCCAAAATTCACCAAAACTGTTATCCAAATAAAATCTCCTAGTTATTTGGACAACTTATATACATTTTCTGGCTCAAATATCTTCATTGCAGTGGCAGGCACCTCATTTTTCTCCTTGGCACATTCACTTGGTCGTTGTTTCCTCACGTGCCCTTAAGCACTTCCCATTCTCCCCTTTCCATTTTTCTTTTCCTATTTGTTCTATTGTTACCTTGTGCACATCTTCTGCGCATTCGATATCTCCCTAAAATCTATTCATCTTACACACATGCCTTGCACTTCCTTAAATAATCTAAGTCCCTGGCCCTCTCACGTGCCCCGCACATTACCTTGTAATAGTTGTTCATTAACCATACATTCTCCACTCATCAGTTTGCCTCATTTCCCCCACACGAGTTATGCATGCCTTCCTTTTGCCTTCTTCTTGTGCCTCATTCTTCTACATGAATATATTTGCACCCTCTTCTTCACCATTCCATGCCACGTCTCTCTCTAACATGCTTGAGTGTGCCACATGTAACCAATCCAAGTGCGCCAACAGGGTGTTGAATCCTTACAACAAATTAATGAGTGACCTGTGGCAGAAATGATAAGAACATATGCACATTTGGTCATCCTTTCAGCCAATCCACATGCACCACGTGTCTTGCATATGCAGATGACTCTGACAAACTTTTGACAGCCATATCTTTTGCTACAGAGCTTTGATCAGTGCGTACGTAGTATTAATCGATAGTTGTTGATGTAGGCTATAGTACTAGACATTCAAATTCAAGTTCTTAGTGGATATGGTAGGTGAGAAATGGGAAAATATATTTTTGGGCATTAATGAGCATATCTGATTATTCCAACCACCCTATTTAATTTTATCCGCCCTCTTTCCTTCTCCAACATGCCAAATAGACTTGGAGAAGCACATTTGACAGATTTTTAGGTAGATTTGTAGGCATTGAATGCTTCTTGTTGGTGGTTGCATTTCAAATTCAGATTTTCCCTCATTCTTCTCTTCTTCTTCCATGAATTCATCTATAAATGTAAGAGATGGGCTCATTGTTAATGTTGAACATTTTTTGGATCCTTATGCACTTTGCTAAGGACTTCATATTTTCTATATTTTGAGCTGCAGACCTCTAGATCTAGCTCATGCATGTGGATATCAGCATATTTCATCATTGTAACAGCTCTGTGTATTTCTGGAAGTAATGGAATCATCATTTTATGACTATTCTTTGTCCTAACATGTTTGTATTCCTTCTTCTTTCCTTTTCTTTTACATTGAGTGTTTGTTGTGTCATTCTACATCCCTTGTAGTTCCCTTTTTAGTTGTGTTCCATGAGATTGATATGGTAAATGCGTCTTAGTTGTGCTACAGGTGCATATCCTTCTTTCACACCTTTCCCTTCATTTTCACTCAGAAAAGATAGTGTTCATACCTCTTTTTTTGGCACTATCACCTTCCTTAGATTAGTTTTCCTTTCTGTTATCCTTCTATCCTTGGTCCCTTGGCATTATTAGCTTAGTTTTACCTTTCAACATTAGGAGTACCAGTACCAGTAGCAATAGAAATAGATAGAGGAATATGCCTTCTCCAGAGATCTATCCCAAGCCCACAAGGTTCCACAAATTGGGGACAGTTCCATTGTTGTCTCAAACATCTTGGCTCCTCTGGACCCGAGACATGTGTGGAAGTTTAAATGAACAAAAATCATTCTACACTTTTTTCGTATGATTACTTTTTAAATAAGGACCGATGATGAAGATCACTAGAAATATGATGAAAATTAAGTTGTTTACATGACATTGGATGGATGTTATCTCATTCCCCCTTCCTCATACTCATTTTATTCTATACTCTCTTTCTTCTCTTCATGCTATTTTTCTTTTTTTCTAGGGGCATATTACCACCTTCATCTTTTATCTATTTCCTTCATATTTTCAATCGTCGATCAACCTCTTTCATCACCCATCGACACTCAAGGGGGAATCCTTCATTCTACTAATTTTTCTCTTACCCCTCCAAAATTTTTACTTGTTTATGCTTGTCTACTATATTTGAAGTGACATATCTTATGTCACCCCAAAGAGGGGTAAACGTAGACACCTAAAATCCACTTACATTGAGAATTTCCTCTAATTCAGTCGATTAATGACACTTCATTAATAAAATTTTATTTTATTCATTCTCAAGTGCCCATTCATGACACCTTCTTGGTCATATTCCTCCTCTAATCAACTAATTTGGCTAATAAACCCCTTGTATTAGCTAAACATCTCCCTATTCCCCTCTATCTCACTTCTGTAAGCTTCCTCGAATATTAATCAATTACATATGATTAATCAGACTCCTCCCAACTCTCAATGAGTCAGTAATCATTTGCTAATCAAGTTTAACTAGCCTAAACCAAGCTCAACTAGCCTAAAGCATGTTTAGCCACTCCTAATCATAAAGTGATTTTTGGCTTTCCTTTTTTCCCACATGCACCAAAATTCCAAACTCTCCCAAGTGGAAAACTATAAATACAAGGCTAAGCCCTCCCTTTCAACCTTACACCTTGGTTATCATATCAAACACCAAAAACATCAAGACTTTTCATTTGTGGTAGCCAAAGCTATAAGACATTTGATCTTGATCCTTCCTCCTTTGTAGTAGCTTGCTCATCTTGCATCCATACTCTAAGATTGGTTACTAAGAAAAGTTATGAACATGGCCTTGTAGCCATTTCATTGAAATTTCTTCACCACTTAGAGCAAAAAACAAACAAATTGATTGTGTAGGAGCTAAACTAGGTTCTTTTTTTATATTAAGTAATATAAAGAGTAGGAATAGCTTAGGCATGTTATTTTGATCTAATATTGTTTCATGCAATGATAAAATGTGTTCCTCTAAGCTCTTATCATGATGTTTTAGTGTATATTTGATTAATGCTTTGAGGTTATTAGGTTTTAGCTTCTTTTGATCAGCATACAAATTTATACATGAACACATGCCATGGAAGAAATCTAGTGAAAAACATGCATGGTGTCTGTAGAAAAAGAAAGCTTCTGGTGTTTGTTTCAGAAATGGACCTAAAAGAATGGAGGAATGAACAGGGGCAATGTTTTATCCAAGTTACTTCCGGAAATAGTTTTCTCAAACACACATGGAGAAGCAACATGATAGTTATATTTTTTTAGAATTTTCTAGCTTTTAAAATCCCCTTGGGCTTGGGTGCATTTTTGTGTCCTGTTGGCAAGAAAACATTTCGGGTGTACAAACTTGTGGATTTCTTGCCAATGCTTTGGGAATGTAAGTCCCTCTACTTAACTAGTGGAGTCTCCGTATATGCATGCGTGAGTAAAGGTGAATTTTCCTAATGGCCTCATGGCTGGTGATCCAATAAGGGAACTCCACTAATCCTGCAGCAAAGCTAGCAATTTATTTCTAGAGAGGATTTTGTCAAGAGATTGGGAAAGGGAGTGAGAAAAGAGAAGAGGGGATTAATGTCATGGGTAGAAAATCAAAGTCCCACACCCATTAACTATAAAGTTCACATACACATTAAAGTTAAGAAGAAACAACCCTACAAATGCAAACATGATGAGTTGAAATTGAGACTCTCTTCATCAAAAATAGGCATGAAATATTCTTTTTTGTATTGATGTTTAATAAAAAATTGTACATAACATGGAAATGGAACAACTTTGAGAATGAGGAGAATGGAATAATTTGGATATATCCTTTTTTGTCTCAATGCACTCTTGAGTTTACAAAATCAATCACTAACCATTTGAACTGGGAATGGATTTACAATTTATAGAATGAGATATGAATCTTCATCTACCCCCCAATGCCTTTTCATATGTCCTCACACAACTTAAAACTTTTCAATTTCCTAGGAAAAATTTAAGTCCCTTTTTATAACATAAAGGTGACTTATTACATTATGAACATTAATACATATGAAAAATTGCAACCCCAACACAAAAGTAGAACATTGATAAGAGAGAGAAATTTGGGGGAAGAGGAGAGAGAAAGAGCGAGAGAAGAAGAAGAGGGAAGAAACCCTGATGATGAATAATCTGCCTTTGATGAAGTTCATAGTTCCTTCTAGATGAACTGATGAGGTGTTCCACTATAGTGAACTCTACATCTCCAAATTCTTTAAACCCCAAGAAATTACTTCATCTTGGCTCACAGACACTTTTCGAGTTGAATGAACTGTTCTGATGATGACCATAATTCTAACCCTGCGTATGATACACCTATGACCCGAACCATGAAGTGAGTATCGGGAGACACTATTGAATTCTCTGAGATGAGTCTCGAATTCCCTATGATCAATTCCCATGGATAATCCTAAATGATGGTGTTGACCTGAATGATCATCCCTCTATGTCCCATTATTCCAAAAATTCCCCTTGAGTATGACTTACCATTAATAGTGAGTACCCACATGGGAAACTTACTATTTATATTAAGAGGTGATTCTTGCTTCTTCTTGACCATCTTGATGTGCTGAAATTCTTCATTCAATCATGTTCACACTACCTTTGCCTTAGCTGCTTCTTGGGTTGACTTAATATTTTTAGTAAGGACCCATATAGGGAACTTACTATTTTTAGTAAGTGGTCATTTTCACTATTTTTTGCTCTAAAAACTCATTCTAACTTCCTGGTGACCTTCAGTACACACCGCTTTCACCACAATTGCTTTTGATGATGACTTTCCAAACATAACAAGTCTATATAGGAAAACTTGCTATTTTTAGAAATTGGATTTTTAGTGCTTGGTTTGCAATGGAAAATATTTTTTTGGAATTGTCTCTTTGTCATGATCACATCCTCTGAATTTCACGTAATGTTTCCCACTAGAATGTCTAGAAATAAAATTTAAAATTTTCACCTGGCAGTGCAAGCACAGAGCTGCCATGGTAGCCATTAATGGAGCTCAAAATTTGTAGGTATGGTTTTTTTCTCCATTCGTGATGAAAGAAAACTCCATTGCGACATTTTTTTCATTTGGAGTTTGTGTGCAAGTTTTTAGCTTGTTTCCATTTCCGGATTGATGGGAAATCCGACAAATGTGAGTCGATGCACGAAATGGGGATTTTGTTGGAACAAATGTTTCAGGGAACCATTCAACCTCCCTTTGTGGCATCTTGATCATCTTGAAAAATGTGGAAGTATGCAAAAGAAGACACCTCAATATAGCTTGTAACTTGCAAGATATGAATATTTTTCGATTGGGTGACTTCATGGTTATTTGGCAAAAAAATCTTCATTTTATCCTCGTTCTTCGTTTATTCAACACTCTTGATCAAACCTTCCTCTATGACCTATGTATTTTCATGGATTTGAGTGTTTATTTTTTGTTTTAGAGATGGTTTGAGCTTTAGTGATGGTGGAGTGGCGGTGAGAATCAATGGTGGACAAGTTACAGAGTAATGACAGTGTGAACTATGAAGAAGAAATGGGGGAAAATAACGGTTAAGTGCCAGATTTAAATTAGTAAAAATGTTCAAAAATGGTTGAGTGTATTTTTATGTCCCTGACATCCCTCTCATCAAAGGTACATGAGGCACATCGATTTCCACAATGATCAAGGCGATGACACGTGGTAGAGATCTGACGGCAGAGAATGAAGGCTTGACAAGCACTTGGGGGCTGGAAATTCACTCTTGAAGAGGTCAGATGAGTGACTAGGAGTATCCTTAGGGGATGAGAACATTTTTTAAGGTTTTATGTCCCTGACATGTGAGGGACATGAGAGAAATCAAATTCCATGGTGCTCCAGGTGATGACAAGTGACAGAGATTTGACGGTGAAGGTTTTAAGCTCCCGTAAGCACCTGAGGGATGAAAATGGCGATCTTTGAGGGCATCTATGGGTTTAGATGGCTTCAAGGGGGCTGGGTGAATTATCCCAACCTTGATGTCCCTGACCTTGAAGCATGTCAGGGACACAAAATCTTGCTAAGCTCTTGGAGTTATAAATTTGACTAACTCACGAACCTTGAGGACAACTTGCGACGACAATATCTTAAGCTCCCAATGGACTGTTTTGATGAAATTTTATATGATCGTGACTGCAAATGGAATTTGGAATCTAATGGTGGGGTTATCAGGTATTTATTCATCTATTTGATTTCTAAACAAGTGGATTTTTGATCTGGTACTCCACCTATGCATTAGAAAAATTTCTTGTAAAACCATTACATAAATTTTTTGTGAAAAAATAATTTCACTATCTTGTATAGCTTGGAATTACCTTTATAAAAATATTTCTTTTTAATCCTAACTCTATCTGGAGCTCCCAGAATCACCTTCCGAAGCTCAACAACATTTTTGGCCTGTGCACTGCCTAGGCCTGTAAACTTGTATTTTGATCAAATTGCTCCAAACTCCCCAAATATTCCCTGAATCTTCCAAAATCACTTCCATGATGTTTCTATGCCTTCAATTCACCTCCATGTTAGATTTGGCTCCTCAGTTCCACTCCAAGGGGTTGTTCCAGTCCTGGGAAGGCCAATGATAGCCCTTCCCAACACTGCCCAGAGATAGCATTTTTTGAGAACTCCTAAAATCACCTAGAGGGATTGAATTGACTTTCCTAATTCACATAAGGGGATGAATTAACACCAATTGGGAGGTTACTGGACTGACTAGGAAGACCCAGGGTGCCTTGGAATGGTAAAACATGGAAATTTTGCTACAGGGGTATCATTGTTATGCTTGGAAATTATCAATTTCCCTGTTGTACATTTGCATGACAACAACTAGATCTAGCTTGGGGACATGACATGGAATAAACGTGGTGAATACATGACATGGAGAATCTATAATCTCAAATTTAGATCATATGATCCATTGACCAATGCCTTATTCATTGGGCCCTGCAGAGTCATGTACAACTTACAACAAGAGAGACAAATAACGAAGAAAGAAACACACAAACACCACAAACAACAAAAGGAAACACACAACACACACGAAAAGGAAATGAAACACACAAAAAAATGTAAACATACCAAGCAATCACCTATGGTATAAGGTGGGGGACATACCTCTTTCAATGAAGCACTTTTCATTCCTCAAAATTTACCCCTGAGTGGGCAACACTGAGTGATGTTGTTCTGCGAAGCCATTGATTGGTTCTAGAAAGTAGCCTCCTCTCCTTAACTATTTATGAAAGCTAGGTGCTTTCATGACCATTTGTGTTTTTTGTAGGAGTGAGTCCATGTGAGCTTCTTGATGCTCAAGTCTTCGCTTGGAAATTCCACTATCTTCATGTTCTTTGAAATCAGTTTCATAGTGCTAGTTTCCTTCCATGTTTATCAACATAGCTGATTCTTCATTGAGCATCTCATTGCTGCCCCAAATCTGATTTTCATTCAAATTTCTTGAATATTCTGAGTTACTTTCTTTCCTGGGTCTATACTCACTGATATCTTCTCCATGAGAAACCTTATATTCATCCTTTATATCTACTCCACTGTGAGGTGTTTGAGTACTGATGGGAGAACCAGAAGTAACCTCATACTTGTCCTGTATGACTATGGCATGAGTTAAGAGATCAAAAATCAACTCGGGGTATTCCGCAACTTCTACTGCATCCAATGGTTCTTGCAAGGAGATCTCCATTGTTACTTCCTACAGCTTATCTTTATATTTTTTTGAAGAAATTTACTTTGCAGGTCAAGGAAAATATCTAGAGAGGTTAATTCATCATCTTGGGAATTGCTGCATTCTATCAGTCCTTCGTCAAAAAGAGCTTCAACTTCAAAGGCTTCAAAACCCCTTCCTTCATTCTCTTCATCATTGAAAGAGTCTTCCTCTTCAAATGGGAAAGAAAATACCTCAATTTCATCATTGAATCCATAAATCGTTGGCTCAGGAGGGACATCAAATTTCTCACCTTTCTTTATTTCAATATGGCCAACCTTCATACTGGTTAAGAATTTTAAATCATATTCATGCTTGTCTTGTAGATTCATGGCTTGCATCAGGAGTTCAAGATTGAGCTCAGGGTCTTCTGTTTCTTCTGCGGATCTTAGCAGTTCTATATATGGTTCTTTCAAACCTTTCATGGGCTCATCACAAGCTGGTCTTGTCTCTTCTTGGGTGACATGATCAAGGGATACCTCATCTTCGAATGGGAATGATAATATCTCTTCATCACGGATAAACACATAAGCTTATTTTTCTGTTTGAAAATCATCAATAACCATTTCCTCTTCTTCATGGTTTGCATCATCCAGAAATTCGGGGCTGCCCTCTTGTAACTCAAATCTCCTCAATGCTTCTTCAAGGTCCATGCCTCTCTAGGAAGGCATGTCTAGCCCTATCAAGATGGGAATATCCTCTTCCTCCTCGGTTGTCACAAAGTGATTCATCCACCTAGTATCTTGGTACAAGATGTCGGTTCCTGGACTTCTAGACTTTCACACTGTGTACCTCATCTTCTTCTCTGGAAACAATTTTTCCATGTCTCCCTTCACTGGTATGGTTTCAGAAGACCAATTCATCTTAATTTTCCCTCCTAATTCTTGGCATAAGCTTCAAATTAGCAAAATTCCAAATGAAGCTAGAATGTCTACCACCAAAATCATCACTGAAACCTTCTTATCTAAAAATTTGGCAAGAGCCACCTATGTATCTTTGACCTTCCCTACAAGTGGGACCTCTTTTGACTCTAAAGAGTAACAAGAGCCACCGGGTGGAGTTAGGGTGAGTTTGAGAGCCTTGGTGACCTTCAAAGACATCACGTTGTCTGAGGCACTAGAATCCATTATGTAATTGTTCAGTACCTATTCTGTAACAAGAAGGGAGACATAGAAAGGATCAACCTTTTCAATCTTGGATGCACTCGTGGAAATCATGTTCTATGAGGGAGGCGCAGGTGGGTTTGGTAGTAATCCTTTAGAATAGGGTGCTACAACATTGGGTGTCAAACTACCACTCCTTATGTATTGAACAAATCTCTCGAATTGTTCAGGATAATTCCGTAAATATGCAGTTTTAGTAATCTACACTTTGGATTTGTGCACGTATTCTATTCTATGAAGTGATGAAGGGACTTCTTTTGGATTTCGGATTTTTGGGGCAGGGGATCTTGAGGAGTCAAAGTACTGATTTTAAGGGATATTTAGATTTAGAATTAGAAGAGGCATAAGAAGACTTACATGGAATTGTTGGAGACTTCTTACTTGATACAGGATCAGAATTCAACAATGCATACTCCATGGAGGGTGGGAGCGGAGATCATCGACTGATTATTTTGTTTTACGGAGTTACCACATGAGAATCATCAGCCTTCTTTTTCTTTGCAGTAATGGAGGGAGGCATTCCTTTCTTAGATTGAGAACGGGTGAATAATACACATGAGAAACTGGGTGCATCTTCTTTGTCTTCTTTATCACCTCCAAAATACTCACAAAATCTGATTTTTGTATCATTTTCAAACTCATCAACTTTGAGGAGATCATCACCTTTACTTTCTTGTTCAAGCTCTTCTTCACTTTCCTAAATCCTACAATTTGCATTCATGGGCAGGGATTCCAAGGAAAGCCTTTGGGGTGATCCTGTAATTTGATTTATGTGGTTTTGTTGAGAAGATAATCATTCAAAAAATTCCCTCTTCAACGATGCCATCTCATTTGCCAATTTTTGCAGCAATGAATTTGTTCTCTCGTCTCTAGGATATTGGGCCTTTCCCTTGGATGGATTATTGATATTTCCCGAGAGGATGAGATCATCATCAAGTTCAATAGACATCCTTTTTGCTTCTAAAATGTTCCTTAGTTGAAATCTTCATAGGATAAATCCTACCTCCAGTGATTGAGCATTGATGAAGAATCTCTTGACATTGTTTTCAGACAGTGAATCATCTTCTAGTATTCTGCGAAGCAACCATTTGAAATGAGCCACATATTCTATCATGGTTTCACCTTATCCTTTCTTCAATTGAGACAAATACACATAGAGTTCATGACAGTCTTCATTTGATTTAAATCTTTCCTCGAAAGCAGTCTTGATGTCATTCCAACCAATGATGGATCTGGAAGGCAATAGATAGAACCATTTTGCTGCTTTTTCTTGGAAAGACTCCACAAACAATCTTACAATGACATCTTCATGTTGGACACCAATAATCCCACATGATGTGGTGAGGGCTGATATGTTCTCTTCACAGAGTTATGTGGCATCACCTTTGAACTTCGGAAAGTTCTTGTGGGAACTTGTTGGTAGATCATGAAGAGGTGGTTCAAGAGAAAGTGACCTTGTATTTCTTCCCCATGGAACAATGCATTGAGGTCTTTCTACTTCGTTCGCCATTGTTTCTGTTTCTGCTTCAGTTCTTGCTTCTACAAATTCTTCTTCTGAGGACTCAATTCTCAATTGTGGTTGAAAAATGGGAGAATTTGAAGGGGGGATATCAACATGAGTTTGGATAGGATTTCCAGGTGAACTGCTTGAAGACCCAGATGGGGAGGAGGCTTGAGAGAATAAATATGGATTATCTCTAATTCTTTCTTGCTGATTTTACAAATCCTAGAAATTGGAATCAACAACATCTTTCGACCTACTCAACTTGGTGTATCTTCCTTCAGCCAGCTTTTGGAAAATCTTACAGTGGGAACACGAAAGAAAATTGTGGAATATGAAAGGTCACATGCATGAATTTGATAGTGTATCTTTCAGCAATGGATTTCCATGAACTCTTTTTTTTTCTTTTTCAATATTTGTTTTTTTTTGAATTTTTGGACCTTGCAATCATATTTTGGGTACAGATGCTACTAAATCTGCCCCACATTAGGCACTAAAAACTACTGGCGAGAAAAATTTTCGGGTGGAAAAAATTGTTGATTTCTTGCCAACACTCTGGGAATCTAAGTCCCTTTACTTAACCAATGCAATTGGCGTATATGAATGCGCAAGTAAAGGTGGATTTTCCTGGTGGCCTTTTGGCTAGGGATCCAAAAGGGGCAGTCCACTGACCCTGTGGAAAAGCTAGCAATTTCTTGCTAGAGAGTAATTTTTCAAGAGAGCGGGAAATGGAGTGAGAAAAGAGAAGAGGTGATTAATGTCATGGGTAGAAAATTAGACTCCCACACCCATTGACTAGAAATTTCACACACGCATTAAAGTTAAGAAGAAATAACCCTACAAATGGCAACAAGATGAGTTAAGATTGAGAACTCAAAGTTTCTAAAATATCCTCATCAAAAAAGGCATGAAACTCCTTGTATTGATGCTTGAGTAGAAATTATACATAACATGGAAATGGAAGAAATTTGAGAATGAGGGGAATGAAAGAATTTGGCTATCTCCTTTGTTCTCTCAATGCACTCTTAAGTTTACAAAATTAATCACCAACCCTTTGAAATGGGAATGGTTTTACAATTTATAGAATGAGATATGACCCTTCATCTACCCCCCAATGTCTTTTCATATGTCCTCGCACAACTTAAAACTTTTCAATTTCCTATGAAAATTTGAAGTCCCTTTTTATAACATAAAGGTGACTTACATTAGAATTATAAACATTAATACATATGAAAAAGTGCAACCCCAACACAAAATTAGAACATTGAGAAGAGAGAAAGTTGGGGGAAGAGGAGAGAGAAAGAGCGAGAGAAGAAGAAGAGGGAAGAAACACTGATGATGAATAATCTTCCTTTGATGAAGTTCATAGTTCCTTCTAGATGAACTGATGAGGTGTTCCACTATAGTGAACTCTACATCTCCAAATTCTTTATACCATGAGAAATTACTTCATCTTGGCTCATGTACACTTGTCAAGTTGAATGAACTATTTTGATGATGACCGTAATTCTAACCCTGCGTAAAAAAAAACCTATGACCCAAACCATGAAGTGAGTATTGGGAGACACTATTGAATTCTCTGAGATGAGTCTTGAATTCCCTATGAGCAATGCCCATGGATGATCCCGAATGATGGTGTTGACCTGAATGATCATCCCTCTATGTCCCATTGCTCTAAAACTGCCCCTTGAGTATGAATTACTATTAATAGCGAGTACCCACATGGAAGAATTACTATTTATAGTAAGAGGTGATTCTTACTTCTTCTTGACCATCTTGATGTGGTGAAATTATTCATTCAATCATGTGCACACTACCTTTGCCTCGGCTACTTCTTGGGTTGAATTACTATTTTTAGTAAGGACCCATATAGGGAACTTACTATTTTTAGTAAGTGGTCATTTTCACTATTTTCTACTCTCAACACTCATTTTGAATTCCTGGTGACCTTCGGTACACACTAATTTCACCACAATTGCTTTTGTTGATGAGTTTCCAAACATAGCAAGTCTATATAAGAAAAATTACTATTTTTAGAAAGTGGATTTCCAGTGCTCAGTTTGCGACAAAACATATTTTTTTGGACTCATCTCATTGTCACAATCACATCCTCCAAATTTCACATAATATTTACCACTAGAATGCCTGGAAATAAAATTTAAAATTTTCACCTAGCAGTGGCTTCGAGCACGGAGCTGCCATGGTGGCCATTAATGGAGCTCAAAATTTGTAGGTCTGGTTTTTTGTCTCTGTTCACAATGAAAAAAACTCCATTGTGATAGGTTTTTCATTTGGAGTCTGTGTGTAAGGTTTTAGCTTGTTTCCATTGCCGAATTGATGGGAAATCCGACAAATGTGAGCCGGTGCATGAAATGGGGATTTTATTGGAACAAATGTTTCTGGGCACCATTCGACCTCCCGTTTGTTGCATCTTGATCGTCTTGAAAAATTTGGAATTTTGTAAAATATGACACCTCAATCCGGCTTGTATCTTGCAAGATATGAAGATTTTTTGATTGGGTGACTTCATGGTTATTTATAAAAAACTCTTCATTTTCTCCTCGTTCTTCGTTTCTTCAACACTTTTGATCAATCCTTCCCCTAATTCCTATGTATTTTCATGGATTTGAGTGTTTATTTTTTTTGGTAGATCTTGTTTGAGCTTTGGAAATGGTGGAGTGGTGGTGAGAAGAAATGGTGGAAAAGTTACAGAACAATGACAGGGTGAACTATGAAGAAGAAATAGAAGGAAATAACGGCTAAGTGCTGGATTTAAATTATTCAAAAAATGCACAGAAGGGGATGGGAAATTTTTTTATGTCCCTCATGTTGCTCACCTCAAATGGATGTGAGGGACTTCAATTTCCACGGTGATCAAGGCGATGACATGTGGCAGAGATCCGATGGTAGGGAATGAAGGATTGGCAAGCACCTGGGGGCTGGAAATTCACTCTTGAAGAGGTCACATGGGTGAGGAGTATCTTTAGGGTATGGGTGCATTTTTAAAGTTTTTATGTCCCTAATGTGTGAGGTACATGAGGGACATCAAATTCCATAGCGCTGCAGGTGATGACATGTGGCGGAGATTCGACGGTTAAGGTTTTAAGCCCCCGTAAGCACTTGGGGGCTGAAATGGCGATCCTAGAGGTCATATGCGGGTTTAGAGGGATTCAATGGGGCTGGGTGCATTTTCCCAACCTTGGTGTCCTTGATCTTGAGGGACGTCAAGGGACACAAAATCCGCACCAAGCTCCTGGAGCTGAAAATTTGACTAACTCCCGAACCTTGAGGACAACTTGTGATGACAATATCTTGAGCTCCCGATGGAATTTTTTGAAGAAAGATTATATGAAAAAGATTGGAAATGGCATTTTGAATCCAATTGTGGGGTTTTTAGGTATTTATTCATCCATTTTATCCCTAAAAAATCATATTTTTGATCTGGTACTCCACCTATGTATGAGAAAAACTGCTTGCAAAACCATTACGCCAAAGTGTTGTGAAAAAAATAATTTCACTATCTTGTAGAGCTTGGAATTACCTTTCCAAAAACAATTTTTTCTCCTAACTCTATCTAAAGCTCCTGAAATCACCTTCTGAATCTCAACAAATTTTTTGGCCTGTGCACTACCTAGGCTTGTAAACCCTGATTTTGATCAAACTACTCCAAACTCACCAAATATTCCCTGAATATTCAAAAATTTATTCCATGATGTTTCTAGGCCTTCAATTCACCTCCATGTTGTATTTTTCTCCTTTTTTCCACTCCAAGGGGTTGCTCTAGTCCTGGGAAGGCCAGTGATAACCCTTCCCAACACTGCCCAGAGATAACATTTTTTTAAAAATCCTAAAATCACCTAAGGGGATTGAATATACTTTCCTAATTCACCTTGGGGGATGAATTAACACCAATTTTGAGGTTACTGGATAGATTGGGCAGACCCGAGGTGCCTCGGAATGGTACAACATGAAAATTTTGCTACAGGGTTATCGTTGTCATGCTTGGAAATTATCAATTTCCATGTTTCACATTTGCATGAAAACATGTACCAACTATTCCAAGGGGATGAAAAATATGGTGCAATAAATTTTTCCTCACTCTTAACTTGACAAGAGGTGGATGAGGATTGACTGATGGAGGAGGGAGAAAAAGCACTCAAAAATCCCCC
Organism: Taxus chinensis; assembly: GCA_019776745.2. Lineage (NCBI taxonomy): Eukaryota > Viridiplantae > Streptophyta > Pinopsida > Cupressales > Taxaceae > Taxus > Taxus chinensis. The sequence continues at coordinate 21,400,880 of CM034149.1, forward strand.
GAGATTGAAACTGGGTCACATGGAGGACTTGGGAAAGGGCTATGCTTTGGTGCATTTGTTTGTGACAACTATACCAATGGGATAGGACACAAGGTGCAAGAAAATTTTTCTCATTCTAGTGATGACAAGTGTCACATGGGGATTCGATGATGGGAAGAGTTGAGGATGGGAGCAAAGGGGCTTAATTTTCATGTTTGAGCTTTGTTGGGGTCATATGAGGGTATAGAGGGCTTAAATGGAGTTGAGCATAATTTTATGTCCAAAATTTCCCAAGGGGATGGGAAATTTGGTGCAATAAAATGTGCTTTGAGCCTAGGAGTGACATGTGTCCACCTTGAAAATTGGTTAAGTCCCAAAGCATACCTTGGAGAGAAGCTTGAAAATGACGTATCTGGAGCGTCCGGAGGTATTTTTAGGAACTTATTTATATTATTTTGAATGGAAATAATTTTTTTAAAATAATGGGATGGCTCTCATTCTCTGATTTTTCCTATAACCCCTCAAAACTATCCTTTTTCCTCGGTACTGCAGGTTGAACATGCTAAAAATAGGTCGTGGGAAGTTCTTATTTATTATGAATAATATAAAACCACCATCATTTAGAGATATAAAATACCTTTCCAATGATGTCTTGTTTGAATTCCAAATCATTATTGATCTCCAAAAATCACTTCCTAAAGCTTAGGTGTTGTTTTGAACTGCAAACTCCTACACCTTTAAAGACCTGCTTTTGTTGAACTTTCCCCAAAACCTCTGAAACTTTCCAAAATCTTCCAAAATCAATTTAAAGATATTATTATCTCCTTAATACAACCTCTTTATGAATTTGGGCCTTTAATTCAGCTCAGGAGGATGCACACCTTCCTTAGAATGACTAGAAATAACAATTCCTAAGTCTATTGAAAAATCCACCTTGCGAGGTACTCTCTTTGAAGCACTTAAATGAACTTGTTTACCTAAATAACCTATGGAAAGGGTTGAAAAAACACATAGGATCACTTGAAAGGGTAGGATAATATTGACACATGGATGGGTTGATCTAGAGGAGGGTTTGATAGGACTCACAATCAAAAAAATTACTATTAGGGTAAAGTTATCCTATTTTAAAGTTGAATTCTTCCCTTGAAAAAACAAAGGACAACACTGCCATTTTGGCAGGATTTTTGATATTATCGCACAGGTAATTTTTTGAGTTGTCCATTTAATCCACCTTTTGGGTGGCATTAAGCTTATATTTATGGCTTCCATATCGCCACCTCCATCTATTGATGTAACTTCGACTGATGGTAAGCTCGGCTCCCATGGCTCCCAAGAAAGTGAGGAATATTTTCCCAAAGGTATTCAATGAGGTAATCACCTTGAATTTGAGACTCATTTACCTGTTGTTATTAATTTACCTAATTTTGATAAATTTTGTAACTAGATAAAATATTTTACCCTGGTGGGTTACTTTATCAGCCAAGTCCCCCCCTGAAATCTTGTTGAAACAATGGGTTCACAACTGCTAGCAACACCATGATGTCAAACTTGAGGGAATAAAAAACCTCACCGAGGGTTTCTTTCTTTTTTAGTTTGATAATGATGAGCACTACAAACCCATTTTCAACCATGGTCCCTGGTTTATTTGTAGCACACTGGTGGTGTTCTCACATTGGACCAAGGATTTCCAAGTCACACAATAAGCCAAGATTAAACTTCTAGTTTGGATTGAGTTTCCTAGGCTTCCTATCCTCCTATAGGGATTTTTTGAGAATTTAATCAAACCCCTGGGGAGACTTGTTTGCTTGAAACAACCCAAATTTTTCAATGCTCACCCTCAAAAGTGGGTCTGTGTTGAAGTTGACCTATCTAAGGACCTGAAAGACACCATTGAAATACAAGTTGGGGAAAACCATTCTTCTCCATGTGTTTTATACATCAACTTACCCAATACCTATTTCTGCTACCAAAAATCTGACCATATGATTTGTAAATGTCCACTTATAGCCAAATCTCACTTTGGGACACAAGAAAGGCCGCAACTGGAACCTAAAGCCCCCTCCTCTAGAGATGGCTAGACCACAATGACCAAGAAAAGAGGTTCTACCCATGGCCCAATGAAATCCTTGGCCTCTTCTTATCAGCCAGTCAATAATAATGGTGCAAGATCCCCCACTACTCCTTTCAAACAAGTTGTTTTAAGATGCCTTCAGGTGCTCTCCCACTCTCCTTTAGTTTCCTTGGTCGTGATCCCTATAAAATATTTTTCTCTCATCCTCTGTCTCTCTTCACCTTTGCGAATCACCTTTAATGGAAGAAAAAAAATCACTCGTGGCATGAAAAGTATGCCTTATCCGCTCAAGTAGCTGAACCCACACCAAATATGGAGAATTTTTCCAAGAAAAGCAAAGACCATGGTCAGTGGAAGACGTTTCCCTGATCAATTCATCTCATAATTAATTTTCTACCCCCTCTAATTTTGATGATGAGGGATCTATGTACCTTGATTATGTCCAATGATTGTGTATTCTTGGAACACATGTGGCCTTACTGATCCCACCAAAAGATATTTTGTTAGGGACAGTTGTATTCACTTTCAGCATATGCATATTTTATGTCTACATGAAGTTAAACTTATAGTATTTCTTCTCCAGTATTTCGCTCACAAAAATTTGCCCCATGCAATATACAACATGTCCAATCATGAGCCTAGACATGGAGGGGGACACTGATTACTCCTAAATTTACATTAAAATTTATTTCTTGGGGCTCTGACCCCACCCATCGGGAGGTGTGGACCCTCTTTGATTTTGATGGGTGAATCCTTAGGATTACTACCATTTATACATCCAATGATGTGGTCGAGTGACATATTTTTTAGAGATGGATTTCCAAATCCCTTCCTAATTCCCTTATAATTTTGTGTGGAGAATTTAATATGGTGTAATTCCCAGAATAAAAGGTTGGTCGTCTGCCTATGTGGTGGTGTGCAGGAGAATAAGAGACCTGGTTTTAAATGAGAGACAAGCTTGGATTATTTGATCCCAAAATACCTTTTAAAGATAGTTCCTCTTCTTCTTGGTTCACTTGGTCCAAATTTAGATAGGGGAAAGACCGTATTGTTAACATCTTGACCATGTCATGATGACGAGAGCCAATATTTCTTCTATCTTTCCCCCAATTTTGGCCATCTTGTCATTGTTGCTGACACTACATTTATCTTTGATCAATCCCCCATCTTATTTGATATCACATGGATTTATCCTGCCAAAAATCAAAAGGGTATTTTTCAATTTTACCTCAATACTGCTCACCTAAAACATGCAAGGACTGTGGTGCATATTTTATGTGTTTGGAACCTAGATCCTCTCCTTAGTGGCCAAGAAGGATGGATATCTTGGTGGAATGATGCCATCACCAGGACCAACACTTTTATTTGAATTTACGAAAAACAAACTGCTATTTTCCAACATGCTGCCCATAATGCTTAATATTTTGAATTAGAATGAATCTCACAAGAGCTTAATGCCTCTCATTTCAATCAGAACTTGTAGCTTCAAGCTGCCCACTGGTGACACAAGTTCAAAATTAAAGAATCTTACAAATCTAGAGGTGATCCGATTCATGCTCAACTTCATTTTCTTAAAATCAGAGACAAAGCTTCCAAATAGTTCTTTGCTATGCTCCATGCCAAACACTCTGGCACGTAAATTAAATCCATATTTCAAGAAAATGTTTAGATTACCTCTCTACCCAAAATTATTCAAACATTTGTTTACCATTATCATGGTGTCTTTACCTCTCATCCTTCCACCCAAGCTAAAGAGGAGGAGCTACTTAAATTTTTTCAAGTTGTGCCCTATAAAGTCTCTCACTCTCAAAATGTTGCATGTGATCACCCCATGTCTCTTGTGGAGCTTAAGGAAGCTACTTTTCAAATGCATTTGACAAAGCTCCAGGCATTGATGAATTCCCCTCTAAATTTTATCAAACCATATGGGATACTATGGTAACTGAACTCTACAATGTCTACCTTGAGGTTCTCACTTCCAACTATCTGGGTGAGATGATCAATCAAGGCAACATCAAGTTTATCCCTAAGTCAGGGGACTTGAATAAATTTATATTTGGCATCCGCTTAATGTGTCTTATAAAATAATTTCTAAGGATCTTTCAAACAAAATGTTGAACCTCCTTCCTCTTGTTGTCTGCAATAAGAAAACGAGGTTTATCACACACAAATACATTCTTGAAAATATCATTGTATGTTTGGGAAGGGATGGAATGGGCTTGACAATCCAACTAGAAAGGATTATTTATCAAAATTTACTATGCCAAATCTTATTACTACATTGAATAGTCCTTCATTTTGGCAACGCTTCAGGCTATTGGGTTCAGTTTGAGGTTTTTCTACTGCGCAAATATTATTCAATAATGTTAGATGCTACATCACTATCAATGAAGCTCAATCTTCTAGGTTTGCCTTGTTTAGGTCCATCTGTCAAGGGTTCCCTTTAGCCCCTTCTCTCTACGTGTTGATGGCTAAAGGATTTAGCTACCTAATGGCCCAAAGTGGTTCCCAAGGCCTTATTAAGGGGATTTCTCTACCAACATAGATCAAAAAATCATCAATGACCATTTTACTAATGATTCTTTCTTCACTCTCCTTGAAGAAGAGAAAACTATTTAGACTATTTTGGACTATCTAGATACTTTCTGTCTGGCCTCTAGATTGTCCATCCAATGGGGAAAAAACTCAATGTTATAGGTAATTGCAATGCCATATATCTCCATGGCTTGCATATTTGCAATGAAGTTGGATCCATCCACACGTTCAATTCAAATTCCTTGGCATTCATTTCACTTTCCAGGCTTGCAGATCTATGTGGTCCAATGAGTAGAGCGTAAAATATCCTATAAGATTACTAAACTATTATTTCTGGCAAGTAAATTCCAAATATTCTCTAAGGTTCTTTCTGCCACCCACATGTACTATTCCTCTTATTGGGATCCTTCTAATTCTACCTATTGCAAAATTGAAAAGATTCTAAGATACTTTCTTTGGGATAATTCTAAAAGCCACAAGGGATTTCATCGCATGGTATGGGGCACTTATTTCAGACCCAAAGAAGTAGATGTCCTCGGCCTACTTGAAATCAAGCTTCAAGGGTGAGATCTTTGTGTCAAATGGTTGATTCATAGCCTAGAAGGGAATGAAGGCTGGAATATTATACTCTAACATTTCATATGTCAAGGATTTCCTCTTGGAAGACAAGCTTAGAAAATCCTCAACTTCCAGTCCCTTCTCCTCTGCCTGGTCTCTATCAAAATTAGAGGTACTTTTATAGCTCAGAGTATTTGGAAATATTGGGAGTTACTGAAACCACACATTATTTGTAAAGGGGATGGCTTCAGATTTGGACTTTCTATCAACTCATGTTCTCTCTAGTGGTCATCCATTTTCAATTTTCATGAGGCCCCTCTTAATTTAGACCCTTGGGCTAAAGCTATTCGGCTCTTTAGAAAAGGCATCAAAGTGGTGGGGGATTTATTTTGTAAGCATTCCAGATCTTGACTTTCTTGGGGAGTCTTATATATTAAGTTTAACTTACATCATCAAGATGTTGAATCAATCACAAGTATCATTGCTTACATACATGAGGAATTATTGCACAAAATTGGTGTTACTTCGGGTGTACCATGGTTGCGTGACTGGAACTAGCCTTTTGTTACTCGGTTCCACCATTTCAAACCTTACTTAGGTTACTCCCTTCTCACTTCACATATGGTGAATGTTGATTCATTCAACCAATATAGGAACATTGTCTCACAAACACAATTGTGAAAATATCAGTTCGAAAGGGTTTGGTCAATTATTGTTGAACCCTAAAAAATCCCACTTTTTGTGGTGCATTTTTCACTAGGGACTTCCCACAAGGGATAGGCTTAGGGACATTGGAGTGAATCCTACTTTCCCTGTTTTCCACTAACTTGAGACTATCAAGCATATCTTTTAGCTCTGTCTACATGTATAATCAACTTGGAAATGAATTCATTCCCTTTTTTAACCTTTCTCCCTAGATTTCTCTACTTAGAAGATGGTTCTTTTAGGGGATTCGGCTCTGTTAGCTACAATTTAAAAAAAAAATGGCACATATTTAGAGCTAATATTTTATTTCATCTATGGAAAGATAGAAATAATGCCATTATAACAATGTTCATATGGATAGAATTTGTGTTGTTACTAATAAAGTGGTTATTCTCTTCACTGTGTTGTTTTATATTCATAACCAAGATGAGAAGTTCCAACTGGAGGTTCAACACCTCTAGCACTTGCTTGTACATTAGGATGCCGCCCTATACATGGTCAATCCTATTTTGCATGATGCTCCTATTCATTTCTGCTCACCATCTTAGATGTAAAACTCTCCCCCTCCTCCCCGTGGACTAGGGTTTCATAAGCAATGATCCCGAAGTCAGTGGAGCTCCTATCGTCAACCTTTAGATCAACACCTGAACCTTTATTTTTCCATTTTTCTTGCTTATTAGTTTGATAAATTAGATCAACAGTAGTAGCAAAAGTAGCCAGAAGAAACTGGATGGGAACCCATCCTCAATACGGATCACCCTAGCTCTGGGTGGGGAGATAAGCTGGACACTACTCCTCCTCCACATCCTTCCACCATGTTTGTTACCACAACCTAGGTTTTTGGCTCAGCCTTGTTTCTTTGGTTCTTTGTTTTGTTCTCCCTATTTTTTGATTGAGGTATGCATTTTTATAATGTTTCGATTGGCCTCCTTCTTGAGGCCTGCTTACTCAAAATGATTGGTATTCTGAGGTGTGATTGTGTCCACCCTATTTTGTAATATCAACGTTGTAATTATCTTCTTTTATTAGTAAAATTACACTTTTCAATCAAAAAATAATAATGAGGAAAGTCTAGGAACTAACATCATCATGATTCATGGTTATGATAATAGTGAAAGACAATCCTCGAGTACAATCACATTATCCATAAAATGTTGGACATGTTTTTTCATGTTGTGGATGTTGAAACATCATATAACGTTCTCCTTGTTCATTTGTGGATTCATGCCATGCAAGTTGTAACTTCCACCTTCCATTAGTACATAAAGTTCCCTTACAAAGGTAAAAAGTTTACCCTACTTGCTGATACAAAACCATTTGAATATTGTAAGCTCCTAGAGGGGAGATATAAGCTTTATAATTATTACCCATCTATAGATAGATATTCATATCCTTGCATCATTCCTTTCATAGATAAAAACCACATTAATTTGGAAATCCTTTTGAAGCTTCAACCTTCTACATCCACTTCTCCACCTGAGCTTAAGATCCTTGAAAAAGGTATTGACGAATATGAATTACAAAATATGTTTCATATTGGAAAACTACCTTTATCCCCACATAATTATGGTAAGCCCAATACTCTCCACCTTAAAGAGGCTCCCATTTACAATCTTGGTATAACTCATTGGAAATGGTTTGGATATCTATAGGATGAACACATTCAGGGTTCTATGGACTCTTGGTTGTATGATGATCAATTAGCTACATGTTATGAATCTCCTAACTAAAGTAAAACACATAAAATGATGAATAACATGTAGTGGAAAGGTAAAGAACTTAGAAAAAATAAACAAGTTCGTCGTGATCCTACCATGCAAACAGAAAATCTCTATCATTATGGTTTAGGTTTCAAAAATTTTGAAACAATGCCCATATTATTTGATGTGTTGATTAGTGATGAGGATACTGACTCAAACATTGAGACATGTTCCACACATATAGCCTCTTTGATGGCTTAGCTGACACTATTTTATTTGAAGACCTTTCCATCTATACCATTGAATTTGACCTTATACATCCTTGTCTCACAAGTCAAGATCAACAAAATCACATATATATGGATCTCTTTCAAGATGACGAGGCCATCAAAGAGCTCCTCATGACTCGAGACCCTATACCCCTTTATAATCACAAGAAGATATATGATATCAACCTAAATGTAAATGATTATTTTGGTGAAGAAATCAAGTAATCCAGTCCAAAAGACAAGAAAAATAAAAAACTGAAAAAAAAAATCTCCCATAGTGAAAACCTCATTGAGGTGTTATCTGAGAAACAAAAACTATAAAAAGAGAAAATTGATAAAAATAAAAAGGATGTATTTCTTAGTGATTTTTTTTAGGAACTAGAGAGAGGGGAATCTCATTCAAATCAAATAGATGATCTACATCAACCTACAACATATTTTCATGAAAAAGACACATCAAAATGTTTTTAGAAGAAACCATTAACATCAACATCAGTATAAGTGAGCATCCTAAACTCTTACAGCTTGGTGCAATCCTAATAGAATAAAAAATAGAATTATTTACAACACTCCTTGTTGAGTTCCAAAATGTCTTTGCATTGACATACAAGGTTATGCCATGGTTGGATCCTTCCCTTGTGGTACAACATCTTGTGGTTCATCCAGATGCCAAACTAATCAAACAAAAACTTAGAAAAATGGATCCCAAAGTTGCATTACTAGTCAAAACAGAGCTTCAAAAACTCTTAGAAGTAGGTTTTATCAAACCAATTGACTATTTAGAGTGAATATCAAACATTATACCAGTTTATAAAAAAAATATGAGAATTGGGATTTGTACAAACTTTCATGGTATAGAAAAAACATGTCCAAAGGATGATTTTACACTACCAAATATTGATATGATTGTCGAATCTACGATGGGCCATGCAATGCTCTCCCTAATTGATGGATTTTCTAATTATAATCAAATACACATTTCTGAAGAAGATCAACCCAATTAAACATTCACTACACCATGGGGCATGTTTTGTTATAAGGTCATACCTATTGGCCTTAAAAATGTATGTGCCACTTAACAGAGAGAAATGAAAGTCATCTTCCATGACACGCTACATGAAATTATGGAATATTATATAGATAATATCTTGTAAAAATAAAAATCAAGAGTTGATCATGTATAAATTTTAAGGCACGTCTTTGAAAGGTTGTGTAGACACCCCAAAATTACATAGACATTCCCAACTTGTCCTCAGTTATTCACATCTTATATGATTGATTAATTAAATTAAATTCATACACATTCACCTTTTGGGATTAATTAAATGAATTTCTAACACACCTTAGCTAAATTAATTAAAATTTATTAAATAAATTCTTAATTAATTAATTATTTTTCTTGAATTTTGTCTCTCTCGATTGGATTTCCTCTCACCCTGGAGGATTCTTGGAAGCTTTAGTAAATTTGCAGCCAACTTCTACCAATTTTACATCCGTATTCTTGTGTTTTGAAGCTTGCAGCAAAAAAATTCATCCTTTGGAGGATAATCAAGAGTATCCACATTTCAAACATCAATAATATTATGCAATTCTAAAGAGCTTCTAAGATCTTCTTTGAGGTTTGAAAAGAGATTTACAAGAGAGGTATAGAGCAGTGTTTTTCTTTATATTTTATTTACTGTATTTTTCATTGCTTATAGCTTGTGTGAATACAAGGTTAGAATCAATCCAATGAAATGCGTGTTTGGTGTAACATTAGGAAAACTCTTGGGGTTCATTATCTCACAAATATGTATTGAAGTTGACCCCGCAAAGTTAAAATCTATCATGGAAATGCATCTTCCACACAATCTCAGACATCTAAGAGGTCTTCAAGGAAAAATACAATCCATAAGATGGTTCATCTCGTAACTAGCCGATAAGCTCCATAACATTAATCAATTTCTCAAAAAGGATGTAAATTTCAAATAGAATCAAGAATTTCAATATTTTTTCTCCACACTAAAAGAATATCTCTCAAACCCTCCAGTGCTAATTCTTCCTAGTACAAATAAACCAATGCTTCTCTATACTTCTACCACATAATACACAATAGGGGAATTGCTAGCACAACATAATGATCAGGGACAAGAATAGGCTATTTACTACCTTAGTAATACCTTAATTGATCATGAAATTAAATATTCCCAAGTTGAGAAAGTATGCCTAGCAATGGCTTTCACATTTCACAAGATACGTAATTATTCACTCAATCATACAACTAAACTTATTGCAAAAAATAGATCCACTCAAGTATCTACTATCCAAAAATTTCTAACAAGAAGAATTTCTAGTTGGGTTATTCTACTAAGTGAATTTGATATAAATTTTTCAATAAAAAATCCATTAAGGAAAAACCATTTCAAATCAAATTGTTGCAACAACTTTACTAGGATCATAACCTATTCACTTTGAATTTCTAGATAAAGAAATCTTGTATGTTGATGAAATTCTATCTTGAACTCTATTTTTTGATGGATCTTGTAATATCCATGGATCAGGATCTAGAATTATACTACTCACACCGGATGGAGATGTCATTCCAAAATATTTCTACATTGGCTTCCCATGCACCAAAAATATTGCTGAGTACAAAGCTCTCATAGCTGGATTGAAGTTTACTATTTCATGGAATCTTAAGGAGTTGAAAATATCTGATGATTACTTCTTGGTCATCAATAAAGTCCTTGGTGAATATCAAGTCAAAGATGATAAATTAGTCCCCTATAAGCTCATGGTTGATAGCCTTAAGGTTACTTTCATCTTATCAATTTTGAAAAAATTATTTTCATATAAAACAAATCAGCAAATGCCATGACAACTATCGGATTCCTTCTTGAGTTCGATCCAAATCAAAGACACAATGAGTTTCTCGTAGAAAATATTTTTATTCTGGCCTACGATTTCCCTAATTCAACGATGACATGTGAAATAGTTGGTCCTGAAAAACCTTAGTATCATGGTATTTACACCTTCATCCATGATAAAATTTTTCCCTAAAAATATGAATTACCAAAATAAACAATCCCTAGCACAACGTGCTTCGCACTACACTATCCTCGTTGACACCTTATATCAAAAAGGCTATGATGGAACTCTCCTAAGATGCCTCAATCAAGATGAAGAAAACCAAACTCTAGTTGAGGTACATGCTGGTATATGTGGTGCATAGCAAAGTGGCATCGTTCTAGATAAAAATATTTTGTGTGTGGGTTATTAATGTCCCACTATGGAGTTTGATACCTGTAAATTTGTCAAAAAATGCTTGGCTTCAAAAAATGGCAATATCATTCATGTTCCTTCAAAATCTCTCCAACCATCACCACACCTTGTCCTTTATCCCGATAGGGGATTGAGCTTATAGGTAAAATTAAACCCACATTTTTTGATGGCCATGCATTCATTATCACCGCAATCGAATATTTTACCAAATGGGTAGAGGACATACCTATATCTTATGTTACTGGTACTAATATTTCCAAGTTCATATTTAACCATTTCATTTTTCATTTTGGCATCCCTTCCACCATTGTTACAGATAATATTACATCCTTAAAAAATTAAAATATTAAAGAGCTAGCGAAACAATTTCACATTCACCTAAAATGGTCCACTCCATACTATCCATAGTGTAATGGCCAAGATGAATCATCCAATAAAATGCTTGAATCCATTTTGGAAAATATTGTCAAAAAACATGGTCACAATTGGCATACACAAATATATCCTGTCATGTGGGCCTATTACACGTCTTACCCTACTCCCACATGTTCCACACCCTTTTCACTCATATATGACACTGAAGTTGTGTTATTCATAAAGCTTGAGATCTCATCACTCTATATATCCCTCAAAGATTTGATCAACGAATATGAATACAAACATGATTATCTTGCAAAACTTCACCTCCTATATGAGAAGAGGCTTAATGCATTGTATCATTTGAAAGTGTATCATAATTGACTTTTTCACAACGAAAAAAAATAGATAAGACCAAAACAATTTGAAATTGATGACCTTGTACTAAAAGAAAATCAGAAAATAAAACAAAATATTAGGAAAAAGAAGGAAAAATTGAACCTAATTGGTTAGATCCTTATGTTATCATTACAAAATATGGATCTAATGCATATAAGATATCCACTAAAGATGGTCAAGAGCTTAAAAATCCCATGAATGTGGTTCATTTGAAGAGATTCTATTCCTGAAACATCCATGAGTGCCCCTTGTGTTAGGGAAATTTTTTGCACAATTACCTTACTACTCCTTCACCTTAATCATCTTACCATATCATCCCAAGACACTTTATGTCCCTTTATCTTTATAAATATGATGTTTACCATTCAATATACCATCCATATTCACTTATATCCATTCTCATTCGTCCCTTGGTCTCATAGATATCTTACATTCTTGTGAATTATCAGATGGATCCTATTGTAGCCACTAAATCACACACTTACTATGTATGTATAACCTCGAAATACTTCATTTATATGCGTGATTCCTAAGGAAGATAACTAATAATTAACAACACTTATTTTTCTTTGAAATTGCCTTTATCTTTCTTATCTTTATTGCTTGTTGTTTCTGGACTTATACCTTATAGTTTTTAAACCTAGCTGACATCTTTCTCAACTCTGATTTCACTATTTTATCTTTTGAGATCCCTATACAGAACCACCCATTAGGGACATGAACACTTGGGCACTGTTATCCCCTCTGGGCACTTTTTTCCACTTTATCTCTTTTTCTAATTTTTCAGATGTTACTTCTTTCTTGCCTTTATCTATCACCCTGGCTGGAATTTCACTTGTTAATGATGAAACTTAAATGAAGGAATCATATATATACATGACTTATTTAACTCCATTAGGGGGGTCAAGAATTCAAGAGGCATATACATCTAGAAGAAGCTGATATTTTCTATCTGCTACACAAGGAACTACACTTTGGGACCACATACTTCATTTTATAGGAGGATCTATTATGAATTCCATACCACACAATTTTCATTGGGAAAAATAAGTTGTAGCCCACTATTATTTTTGTAACTACCACTAGGGAATCCTCGCTTAAGGGACACTATTCCAATCTCTCTCTCTCTCTCACTCTCTCTCTCTCACTCTCTCTCTCTCTCTCTCTCTCTCTCTCTCTCTCTCTCTCTCACACACACACACACACACACACACACACACACACACACACACCAGAAATACATTGCAATTTGAGTCTAAAATGTAGTGTAATGCTTGGTGAAAATCACATTGGGGTGATCGTTGAGGTTAGTCCAGCTCAAGCATATGCATATTTTTATTCATCTAATGTGCACTTGAGTATTGTGTAGGTAAATAGGGTTTCTTTTATAGGTACATGTGCCCTAGATAAAAAGTGAAATGAACCTGATTCAACCTATAAAAAACTATAGGTGACAATAAAGGATGAAGGAATAACTAGGGTCACAACTATCCCATAGATGCCAACTCCCAGAACATATGCTAGCACCCAGGAGGACGTGTCTTATACAAGGATATTCTGTCCCTAAGATCGTCATAGTATAGTTTCTAAAAAAAATCTCAAATAGTCTAGAATCTATCTTTCCAGCCTATTCATTAGTCAATAATCAGTTCATACCTATAGTTACAACCTGAGTCATGTTTATCGCTTATTTATTACTCTTACTTGTACTTCTTTAGCTAGATCTTGTATATTTACTATTATATTTATTTGATCAACAATGTTCTTACATAGATTTAGATTTTTATTAAATCACCTAGATTTTCTCATTAGTCCCTAAACATTAAAACAACAAAAAAACTATAAACATTAAAAAAATACAAAGATAAAAAAATCATATATTTCCAAAAATACTAAATAAATTACAATTTTTTTTCCAAAACTACCAAAAACATATAAAATTAATAAAATATCTACCCAAAAAATAAAAAACCAACCACAAAAATAAATAAATCAAACACGGTTTTCTACAAATAAAAAAACATTTACAATAAACAAAAAATTCAAATATCAACACATTGACTCTTCTCCTAGTGTTGATTCCCATATCAATCAGTCTAAAAAATCTAAATCACTTGCATATATCCTTTCTTGGGGAAATATCAACTCTCATTTACTTGGGGGCAATAACCTGATCAATCACAAATTATCTTACCCTAGCATAAATCCTTGCCAAGGGAAATCCAACACATTCAATCTTCATTGTGGAGCATATTAGGGGAAGAATTAAGTGTCTTTATGTGATGTTGTGTTGCATTGTTACTTTTTAGTTATTTTTTTGACCAATTAAAATTTTATTTTTGTCATCTTGGTTAATTTGTATCCAAGATGCGACCATCTATTGTGTATATTGGGTTTGTTCTTACGTTTATTAGTTAAATGTTTGACCAATTATGATTTTATTATTTACCATCTTGGTTCATATATAGCCATGGTGCAAACATATATTATGTATATTAGGTTTTTTTTTTACCTTTCTGTGAGTGTGTGTGTGTGCACATAATGGGTTGATCATCACAATTCTTTAATAATCATGGTGCTAACTTTATTGTACAAAAGTAAAGAAGGTTGATCCAAAATAGAAAATATGAATGGAAGCTCAAGCTATGGGCAATGTTAGTCATATCATCATTGCATTCATTCATACATATTATTTAACACTACAAAAATAAACAAAAACATAATCTCAAGATAATTCATTAACATACATATGTAACAATTTGAAAATGTATAAAACCATCCAAATCATCATCTATATACATCATCATATACAATGTCCAATATCTCAAAAAAAATCATATATACAATTTCCAATGTATTAAAAATATCATAAATATATATACATCATCCTTCTACAATGGGCATATATACAATGAATGTGCCTTCATCATGAGGCATATACAAACAAGTAGGTATATACCATATAATATCAACCATGGCTCTCGTGAACCCCTAGAATTCCTAGTATATCATCTCACCTCGGTGAAGGCATTTAGAATTATCTAGATGATATATATGGCCCATGTGATCTCACTGATCTCTCTAAACTAATCTCTATCCTCTAGTTGTATCATGTATCTCTCTAGATATCTAGGACAACTGCCCCATACAATCCTATATAATAACCCACATTATGGTTCATTGTCAATAACTCTTGTAATATATCCCCCATCCCACTAGCCTCGGTAACAAGGCGGGCCACATCCCTCTCAGATATCACCTGTTTTAAATCCACTGTCCTCTGCTGCAACTGGACCCTTATAGATTCCATTTGTGTCTGCAATGTTTGAAATACAAGGAGGGAGGCATCTTTCTTCCGCACTACCATGTATCTCTATGCTTGGGCCACATGTAACTGTATTACTAATAGACCTAGAGGTTTTAGTGGTGGTATTTGAATCCACACATCAGCCTCTTCCCTATCTCCCTATCCTTCATCCCCACCTCCATCCCTATCTCCATTCCCATCTCCATCCCTATCTCTTTATCCATCAAACCCATAATCTCCTCCTCCTCATGGAATATGTACCCTTTGTGGAGAGAATATTACTTAGGCACCCTATACCTATATAACATGTCCCACACATGTAGGTAAACCCTATATCTATCTCTTTCTCTGTCTTTATACCTATATCTGTATGAGTACCTTTAACTATGTCTCTGCATGTCTTTATCCATCACCTCATCCCTAGAAATGTCAACCTCTCCCTCTCCTCCCTACCCACCATAGTGCTACCCTCACTAATGTTGTTATCCCTACTACCATAACTTCTTGAGGGGTGGTCAAACGAATATTTATTATAGATGCATAACCTACTAATACACTAGGGTCCATGATACCTTCTCATGTATCCTATACATGTGCTAAAAATCCTCTAAAATTATCACTTGCTATGCTAGGACTGATGCGTGGCCAAAACTTTGTAGTATCTCACACTACCCATGCATACCAATGATCTACATATGGTATATCCCATGTCACTTTGAGTTATCACAAACCCTATCAGGTCTATACCGCTCAATGATATATGATCGATTATCAATGATGTAATGAGATATCTCCACTGCCCTTAGAGTTGTAGCATATATCTCCCGCCTATAAGATCTGTATGGCCTTCATATAATAAGGTGTGACTAAAGATCATATATCATTTGTATATAAAATGCCAAGTCTCTTCGACGAACTCTCTAACTGCCACCTACTATCTCCCATCCGTAAAATGGTGGCTCATTTGGTTGTCTATCTCTCAATATCCCCACCAGCGAACCCATTGCTATATGGTCCCATGCCCAAATTTGTAGTAGGCCCAAACTCTTCTGACTCCTCTACACCAACATATGCATATCTCTGTATAGATGGGCTAGTATGCATGGTCTCCATGCAAAAAATTGTCACTGAATCCATTAGCTTTACTACCAAGCCAATCAACCCAAGCTAAAAATGCCTCCCAATATTATCAAGTAGAAAGTATCCACTAATAAGAACCATCAAATAAACAGGTATTCGTGTTATCACATCTTCCTCCATGCACTCTGCAAGGCGCACCTCCATGCCTTCTTTGTGAATCTCCTCTACATTGAAAAATAGCTGTGTCTATGCCCTAATATGTGATGTTATCCTCTCATAATGAATCAAATGACCCCACATTGGCACCCTTTATATGTGGTATACATCCTTTAGTGTCATCAACATCTCCCTGATAGGAAATATGAAATTCTAAGACTCATTGTGTCATCGCTCTAATAACAAGGTCAATAAGAAATGATCCAATATGATCTCTAGAATTGGTACAATGTGTGTAAATCCTATTGCCTCCAATACCGCACTAAGTTCTCTCCACTATGAATGCGTCATCCATATCTTCAATGATCACAATTGTGAATGTCTCTCTTGAATGTCCAATACATATAGTCTCTCTTGCACACATTGCACCAATTCATTAATCCTTTCCAAATCATTTTTCACTCTTATTTCATTTCTACAACTTACCTCTTTCACTAACTCACACTAGTGCACTTAATGTTACACTAGTGCACATGTTTTCATGATAGCACACATCTTATCATGTTAGTGCACTCATTTTAGCACCAAGACACTCAACACGAGTGTATTTCTTATCACACTAGAGTGCATCCATTATAACACTAGTGTACTTATTACACTGACACACATTTTTATATACAAGCACACTTACATTCATGCCAGTGTAGGAAAGCCTATGCTAGCACATTTTACAGGTTACGCTAGTGCATACAACTCCCTGTGATAGCATTACTTTTCCACTTTCTTCTAGCTATAACATGCAATAAGTGCACAAAACTCATTAATTTCTTATGTACTCACCGGACTGTCATTGTTCAGACCCCTCTTGAACTCTTGAACCTGGTCCATGTGATGAACATGTGTTGGATATTGTGTCGTCTCTCTCCTGAATCAAAGTAAAAAATTAGTGAATAGCTAGAAAAACCTGATAACACAAATGACCAATGATTTTTTCTATTCTCCATTTTCATCCTATTTAAACCTTCTTCAAACCCTAATCTAGGTTTGCAACTCCTAATTTTTACATTATACCCCCAGTCTCTCATTTTATGAGCCCATTTTTTTCTGTCACTTCTCCAATGTTATCTTATTCCTCTTATCAAGTGGATGCCCGCTACTTTGTTGCATCACCCATATGCTCAAGGGGGCACTCCCTTAGTATGATCTAGAGCTGCTGAGGTATTTAAATGTGTCACTGGGGAAAATAAGGAAGTTCACAACACTTCTTTATCATTTGTTCACCAATATACATGTGTCTTCTATCTCTAAAGCGTTATTACTTCATAATAACACTTTAAAGAGGGGAAAATATAGACACCCTAAAATATCACATTACACATTATAAACCTCTGAAAGCATCCCGTAACTACTACACAATACATTATGGCCAATTTTGACCACTTTTTATATATCTTGCTATTTTACGACCTTTAATGACATTTTACAACATTGTCCCAAATACACTTCTATCATTCCTATCACTCACACATGGTCTCGAATATTTCAATATTCACACTATAAACCTTATTACACTTATATCCCATTCCTAGGATTAATTAATTAATCCTATCACTCTTATTATTCATCCCCTATCCTATTATCTAATTTTATTAGCTAATTTCATATTAAAATAATTAAATAAATCCTACACATATCCATTTCAACCTCACCTCTTATCCACTTTTACTTCACTAATTAACATCTCAAGTTAACTAGAAAAAAATCAATTAAAGATAAAATCATTAAATATATGCAAGAGGACCAGTTTAGATTAAATCAAATAATGCATTTGAGTTAAATAAACATATCTCATGAAGCATGGCGTTACAACATTAAATAAAATCTCCCCAAAGCTAAAACTCACGTCACTTTTTTGGGAAAATAAAACAAAAGACATGAATTTAATATTTCAATGCAAACCTAAAAATATTTAGAAAGCATGCCACCTTTACCAACTCAATGATATATCACTCAATCAGGATCAAAACAACAATTTATCTTGTCAATCAAGTTGTAAAATCCAAAAAATCTCTCCAATCATGCTTTATTTAGCTTCATATTAGACAAATCAATCACAAAAAATAAAGGATTTGGCATTCTCTTCCTTCATCTATAAATAAGCACTCATTCCTCTCCATTTTTCATCTTTAGAATCTTAAGAATTTACATTGTTATTGTGTTGAATTTCCATTCAATTTTAAACACAATTATGTTGTCCATTCGATCATGAATCTAAGAATCAAATCAATCATCAATCATTTACATTGCTCGTAGCTGAAATCCACTCACGTTCGGAATATTTATTGGAGCATCCACATTAAATTGGTCTATAGATTCAACAAGTTTGATGCTTCATTCCAAACATCAACCAATCTCATTTGAGGTTACAAGGAGGTACAAAGGAAGGATTAGGTTGTCCCAAATTATTTTCTTCCCTTATTTCACATTTTATTTGCATACATCATCATGATGTTCGTTAATTTCATGATAATTACAAAATGGTTGAACTTTGATTTTTTAAGCCAATAATGGGGGGTAGTAATGAGTATGTAACAAATATATTAAGTGTTTATCAATTATGTCATATAGAATATCATGTTGTCAAGCACTATTTGCAAACAAAAGAGGTGTATTTTGTTGGGGTTTCCTAGTAATCAAGATCTATCTTTTAGAATATACACATTGGTTCCTCTATGTAGGACTTGCACTTCACTTGTATGGGCACATGTATTATAAAGGATATGTGTATCCCATTGCTTCTCAGTCAATGAGTATTTAACCAATGCTATATTATCCTAATCAATTAGTTTCTAAGGTTAATTGTAACAATTTTAGGTATAAACCTTTAAGCAATGATAAGAAATGATAAATAGAGATAAAAAATGATAGATAATAGTAGATAAAACACTTGAAATAAGAGATAGAAGATCACTTATCTGATATCCTACACTTTGTGATGATATGGGTTGGTCTGATGACTAAAATAGGCTGGAATGAATTGACAGAGCCTCACTATTGAAACTATGTGTTTAACTATTACACAAACCAAAGAAAATGTCACAGGATAAAGTGTATAGATGTTATGGCCCTTCCTTTACACCTTTGTCTCTCTATAGTTTTTTCTCCTACAACTTCATGTGCCTAATTACTGCTTCTTGTTCCACTCCTATATGGAATTTGGGCCTTCTTTAGCTTACAATGCTCACATTGAAATTAATTTCATCTTTAAAACCCTAGATAGCCAAGAAGTCTTACAAAATGAACATTCAGTGTATTTTGGGAACCCACGTGCACCACTGAAGTGCAAATACTATGAAGAAGGATCAAACCCCATGTTATTCTTGCCAAGTTTTTGATCTCTAGAATGTATGTAAGAAAATAAATAGTCATTATTTTGCAACAATGATGTTGTACTTGCACCTTTTCCCTAGCTTGATTTGGAGTGATGATATATACTTTGTAATTGTAGATCTGCATGGATGAATTATGTTGAGTTGTGGAGCTAAATTACTTCAGTTTAGCATGCAATGGAAACTTGCTGGAAAATACAGTAGCCGACATTGGTTAAGGGGGAACCGACATCGGTCACCCAAGATCGACATCAGTCAGGTATGACCGACATGTAAGGAACCAGCAGCGGTTAGGTCTAACTGGCGTCGGTTACCTATGTGAGGATGTTTTAATTAAATCTTGGGAATTAGATCTATTTTTAGCATTAAAGTATTTATATTGATTGTACTTGCATGGCTAAGTGACCTAATTCTATAAATGACTATATAAACATAAAGTTGGGGTTTATAAGTAAGAGAATTAACAAGAATTAGAAAGAACCTGAAAAAGGTTGGTGAGAGAGAATTCTTGGTGATGAAGCAAAAGCTTGATAGAAAGAAATTATTGAACATCTGAGAGGTGTGGAAGATTGTAAATCTTCATTGTATATTTTGTCAAAGTTTTGGATAATAGATTGGCTTGTTTCTTGGTGGACGTAGCCCACACTGGGTGAACCACATTAAATCTGGTGTTGATTTATGTCTCTTGTTTTGTATATTTATTGTGGTAGAATATCTTCTTTTATTTACATGTATGCTTAGATATGATATATTGTCTGTACAACCGGTGTGCTAACCCCAACAACTGGTATCAGAGATTTGTTTGAGGGTTTTGTGTGTTGACAGATTTACTCACAGAGGGTTTTCTGATTGAGTGGGAGCTACAGCAATGGTAGAAGAAAATAAATACAAGGTAGAGAAATTTAACAGCTGAAATCATCAATTATGGAAGATGCAAATTGATGATTATCTGTATCAAAGAGATTTGTACTTACCGTAGGATGAGAAGTCTAGACCTACGAAGATGACTGATGAAGAATAGAAGATTTTTGATAGAAATGCTTTGGGATCTATAAGATTGAGCCTGACAGCATCTGTGGCTTCTAATATTACAGAAGTGACATCTACAGTAGAGTTAATGAAATCTCTTGCTAATTTATATGAAAAACCTAGTGCTTCAAATAAAGTTTATTTGATGAAGAAAATATTTATTTCTAAGATGCATGAAGGTGGATCTTCCTCTAGTCATTTGAATGATTTCCGATCTATTGTAAATCAGTTAAAATTGGTTGCAATACCATTTTATGATGAAGTAAAAGTACTTTTATTCTTATATTCTTTGCCTGATAGTTGGGATAACTTGGTAATGGTTGTTAGTAATACAACATCTGCTAATAATATTTTGAAGTTTGATGATGTGGTTAGTATAATCTTGAATGAAGAAATTCGTAGGAAGAGTATAAAGGAATCATCATCTGGAAATGCTTTGAATGTAGAAAGAAGGGGCAGGCAGAAGGAGAGATCCAAGAGTAAGAGTAATGGGAAATCAAAGTCAAGGGATAGCATATCTAAATCCAGAAGTAAGAGAATTACTTGTTGGAAATGTAGAAAGAAAGGACATGCAAAGAAAGATTATTGGTCAAAGGATAAAGAGAACCAACAACCAGATAAAGGTAAAGAAAAAAATATTGCTGCATCAGAGGTAATGCAAGATGCTCTTATTCTTTCTTTAGATAGTAGAATTGAATCATGGGTTTTAGATTCAAGAGCTTCTTTCCATGCAACCCCTAATAAGGGTTATTTCAGAAATTATGTCTAGGGAAATTTTGGGCATGTTTATTTGGGTGATGATGAACCTTGCAGTATTACTGGCAAAGGGGAAGTTCATCTAAAATTGTAGAATGGAAATACATGGGTATTGAAAGATGTGAGGCATGTGCCAAGCCTCAGGAGGAATCTTATTTCTGCAGGGAAACTAGGTGAATCTGGTTGCATGGTTACTTTTATAGGAGACTCTTGGAAAGTCACCAAGGGTGCTTTTATTATGGCAAGAGGTAAGAAGGTAGGAACGTTATATTTATCTACCTGTATTACTAATTCTTTTTCTGCATTATCTACTTCATATTTAGATGCATGCATGTGGCATAATAGGTTGTGTCATATGAATCAAAAAGGAATGCAGATCTTAAAGGCTAAGGGTGAGTTATAAAATTTGAAAGATTTAGATCTTAATTTTTGTGAGAATTATATCTTTGGAAAGAAAAAGAGAGTGAGATTTCTCAAATTTGGGGCAACTAAGAAGGAGCATAAATTGGAGCTTGTACACTCAGATGTGTGGGGACCAGCTCAGGTAGCTTCTCATGGAGGATCCCAATATTATGTTACTTTTATTGATGATGCTACAAGAAAGGTATGGGTTTATTGTATTAAACATAAATCTGATGTTTTTGAGACTTTTAAAATATGGAAAGCCCTTGTTGAGAATGAATCAAATTCTAAGTTAAAGTGCCTTAGATCTGACAATGGTTGTGAATACTGTAGCAATACTTTCAATGATTATTGTTTAGTAAATGGGATACGTAGAGAAACAAAGGTTCCAAGAACACCACAGGAGAATGGTGTTGCAGAAATAATAAACAGAACAATCATGGAACGTGCTAGAAGTATGAGGATACATTTTGGATTGCCCTTGCAGTTTTGGGCAGAAGCAGTTGATACAACAGTTTATTTAATTAACTGTGGGCCTTTAAGTTCACTAGATGGAGGAATACCAGAGGAATGTTGGACCGGAAAAGAGGTAGATCTTTCTTTTCTTAAATTTTTTGGTTCAGAAGCTTTTGTGCATATTGATAAGGAAAATAGAAAAACGTTGGATGCAAAATCCAAGAGGTGCACTTTCATTGGTTATGGATCTGGTGATTTCGGTTTCCATTTTTGGGATTTAGAGAATTCTAAAATTATTAGGAGTCGTGATGTTGAGTGGAATGAAAATAGAATGTACAAGGATCAAATTTTGGTACCCAAGGATGAGAAAATTGAGAAGTTTATTGAATGAAAATGAACTCTTGGGTTTTAAAGAAACACCTACATAAATACACAGTAACCATGATCGGTTAGTCCCTTACCGACATCGGTCAGATGAATGACCGACGGTTACAGAGGATCCAAACTGGCATCAGTTAGCAGAACTGATGTCGGTTAGAGGTGACAAGCATCGGTCACTGTCAGATTTGGATAGTAATGTCCAGGAGGTCTAGATTGAGCCTCTGGTACCCCAAACTTCTGTGAGAAGGTCACAAAGGGTAAGTAAACTTCCAGAAAGATTTACACCTTCTCTATTTTATTTATTATTGACTGATAATGGTGAACCAAAGAGCTTTGAAGAAGTAATGTAGGATAAGACTCACGTTCAGTGGGAGCATGGCATGGATGAGGAGATGGACTCCTTATAATAGAACCAGACTTGGGATTTGGTTAAGTTTCCAGCAGGTAAGAGAACATTGCAGAATACAAGTGGGTTTATAAGATTAAGGAAGAAGAGGGTGGACAGAAAAGGTACAAGGCAAGGCTTGTAGTAAAGGGATTTACACAGAAAGTAGGTATTGACTTTGGTGAAATATTTTCTTTTGTTGTTAAGATGACTTCTATTCGTACTGTATTGAGTTTAGTTGTAGTATAAGATTTGCATTTAGAGCAACTAGATGTGAAGACGACTTTCCTTCATGGTGATTTGGATGAAGATATTTATATGCAGTAGTCGATTGGGTATGAAGTCAAGGGTAAGGAGAAATTAGTGTGCAGGTTGAAAAAGAGCCTATATGTGCTCAAGCAAGCTCCAAGACAATGGTGCATAAGGTTTGATAGTTTTATGCATGAGCATGGTTACTTGAGATGTGAATCTGACCATTGTGTTTATTTCAAGAAGCTTGAAAATGGGAGCTATATTATTTTGTTATTGTATGTGGATGATATGCTTATTACAGGATCTAGTATGTAGGACATTTATGAGCTTAAGAGAAAGCTATCTCACACATTTCTATGAAGGATTTAGGAGCTGCAAAAAGAATCATTGGCATGCAAATACATAGAGATAGGAAAAAAAAGAAATTTTATTTATCTCAGGAGGATTATATCTACAAGGTGTTAGAAAGGTTCAACATGCAGAATGCAAAACCTATTTTCACACCTATGGTTGGACACTTAAAATTGCGTAAAGATTAGTGTCCTTCATCACACAAGGAGGTCAAATACATGAAACGAGTACCATATGCTTCAGCATTCGGAAGTCTCATGTATGCTATGGTTTGTACAAGACTAGACATTACACATGCAATGGGAGTTTTGAGTAGATATGTGGCTAATATAGGTAAATAGCATTAGAAATCAGTCCAATGGATACTCAAGTATTTGAAAGGGACATCTAGCATGCAGTTATGCTATGGAGGTTCAAATATTTCATTACGTGGCTATGTTGATTCAGATATGGCTGGAGATCTAGATGGTAGGAGGAGCACTACTGGATATATTTTCACAGTAGGTGGAATGACAGTTAGCTGGATTTCAAGATTGCATAAGGTTGTGGATTTGTCTACTACAGAGGCAGAGTATGTTGTAGCTACAGAGGCTAGAAAGGAGATGATATGGATGAGTAGGTTAATGGAAGAGTTGGGAAAGGAGAAAAGTGATTGTAAACTGTTCAGTGACAGTCAAAGTGAAATTCATTTGGCAAAGAACTCAACGTTTCATTCGAGAAGGAAACACATTCAGTTGAGGTATCACTTCATATGGCAGGTATTGGAGGATGGACAGTTGAATTTGGAAAAGATTCATATGAGCAAGAACCCTACAGATATGCTAACAAATCCATTAGCAAAGGAGAAGTTGGAGCTACACTCCACTTTTGTTGGTCTTCGAGTTTGAGACTTAAAGAGGAAGAAACAAAGCTAAGGAAGGATCCAAGAATGACATTGTACAGGTATGGTGCAGTAATTAATCTCCAAGTGGGAGATTGTCTGAGTTGTGGAGCTAAATTATTTCAGTTTAGCATACAATGGAAACTTGATGGAAAATACAATAACCAACATCAGTTAAGGGGGAACCGGCATCGGTCACCCAGGACCGGCATCAGTCAGGTATGACCAGCATCCGTCAAGCAAGTAAGGAACCGACAGCGGTTAGGTCTAACAAACGTCGGTTACTTGTGTGAGGATGTTTTAATTAACTCTTGGGAATTAGATCTATTTTTAGCATTAAATTATTTCTATTGATTGTAATTGCATGGCTAAGTTCCTAGGTTTATAAACGACTATATAAGCATAAATCTAGGGTTTAGAAGTAAGAGAATTAACAAGAATTAGAAAAAACTTGAAAAAGGTTGGTGAGAGAAAATTCTTGGTGATGAAGCAAAAGCTTGATAGAAAGAAAGTACTAAACATCTGAGAGGTGTGGAAGATTGTAAATATTCATGGTATATCTTGTCAAAGCTTTGGATAATAGATTGGCTTGTTTCTTGGTGGACATAGCCCACACTGGGTGAACCACGTTAAATATGGTGTTGATTTATGTCTCTTGTTTTGTATATTTCTTCTGGTAGAATATCCGCTTTTATTTTCATGTATGCTTAGATCTGATATATTATCTATACAACCAGTGTGCTAATCCCAACAAATAAATAGTCATGATTTTGCAACAATGATATTGTACTTGCACCTTTTCCCTAACTTGATTTTGAGTGATGATATGTACTTTGTAATTGTAGATCTGCATGGATGAATTCCTTGTTGGTGTGTGTGATTTTCCTCATCATCACTTGGGTTCTTGTCCACATCACGTGGTGAGTCATCTTGCTTAGCGAGATCATAGGTATTAGGAGTTATATGAAACATGTCAGATTCTGTCATAGAATTTATCATTATCATATGTGTCAGTGGCATCATAGGAGTTACATTCCATTTTGGAATCATAACTCCTTTTTCCCTCATAGAGGGAATTCAGGCATGTGATTTACACAACACTCCCATATCTACCCTCTTATTTCTATATATGAGAATGAGTAAACATGTTTACCTTATACATGATTTTCTATGGTTGTTCGATTCTTACTGATTACTTGAATCATTGACATTATTGTTAGAGTGCAACCTCTTCGATGTGCACGGGGTTCCGTATTGATCCTTGCAAAACAATCTCACATAGTATCAGAGCTTTTATTTGGTAAATTTTCACTCATTTTATTTGGTTTCTAATTACTCTCGGTTTCGATTTTCATGCTTCTCATGTAATTTTTTGTTTGTTTGTTGTAATCTTGCTAACTCGTTTTAACAACTCATTTTTTGAGTTTGTGTGCTTTTCAAGGTTTGTAGAGTGTATGTTTAGTAATTTCACTACTAGATTTAGCTACCTGTAGCTAAATTTGGAGAGAAAGTGAATTTAGAGGTAGGTTCTATTTTATGGTTTTATCAGATTTATTATTTTCATTAAAAATACAAAATTTACTAAAAATTTTCTATTGTGACCCTCATGGCCTCTTCCCTACTGTTTTTTGCCATCCCTGTTATTTTTCATCTCGTAGCTCAGTCAATCTCTTTTAGAGATTTGTGAGCTCCTCTACGAGATGTCTCTCAGGTGAGTTGGGTTATTGAGTTTGAGTTGGGTTGCATTATCTTTTGCATTTCTTGGGTTATTTTGAGTCGAGTCCATTTGCATTGAGTCCAAGTTTCTTTACTATGTATTCTGATCCATGCATGTGGGTTTATTACATTCGAGTTGAGTTTGGTTCATTGTCACTCTACAGAGTTCATTTTTCCATTTCTATTTGTGAATCAAGCCTGTTCTTTTGCATTCAAGTTTGGTTTGGTGTGAGTTGGGTCTGCCTTGTTTCCATAGCCTTGTGTGTTGGTTTATTGGGGTTCTCGTTTTACTTTCCTATCGAGTTTTGCCCTGTGAGTTGAGTTTATCTACCAAGTTGAGCTTCTGCTTTACTCTGAGAGTTGTGTTATATTTGTCTCATGTTTAAACCCATCCCTCTACGTCTGTGTCATGCTCACTTTGGTCATTGTGCCCCTTGAATGATCATCCATGCATCGACATTGGAGCCCGCTGCCTCACCCATTACACCTATGAGCCTGTGTTGGCCATGTAATGGATTTCCCTCTACTCCTTAGCCATTTCTCTTCCTTCCACTTGTGCTGACATTTACCTGCTCCCATGCCCGGTCGTTGCTCTGCACCCTTGCTTAGACCTTTTGTGTTCTCTCGTCTCTCTACCTTGGGCATTTCACCCGCCCTCTCAAGCCTATCCATTCCCTTTCTCGAGCCAAGATATATTCCGCTCAACTTAACCCACTTGTCAAGCTCTTGACCGAGCCACCCACCTTTTAACCTTCCCTTTTAAATTCAAGTCTTTCTTATAGTTTTTAACCTATAAGTAGTGTTTTTGAAATTAAAGGGTAAGATTTTATTATTAAAGCGGTCATTTTATATTGGTGGTGTTAATTTAATAAATTGTTAGGTCTTAATCTTTAAAGTTAGGATCTAATAAATTTTATAAAGGTGGTAAATTAATTTAGGAGCTTTAATAAATTAGTTAGGTATCTAATTAATTATTATATTTTTTTTTATTAAATCATTAGTAGTTATTATTATCATTTAATTAACCTTTTTTTAATAGGAATTTTTTTAACCCTTTTAATTTCTAAAATTAAATTATTTGGGTGAACTAAATGTGCATTCTATAGCATTATCAAACAATTTTTTCTACTGATTTATTGTTGAAGTGTGTAGTGCCTCTCCTAGAGTTTTTGCCTTCTAGGAGCATTTTCGGCGTCCTGGAGGTCCTCTGGACTCATTTTTAGCCCCTTTATGCAATGTATCACCCTTATTATGTCTTACAGACTAGTGAGCATGTATACCATAGTCTTGTAGAAATAGGGTTTCTGTTACGACGTAAGACGCGTTTTCTCACACAAGACTGTGTTTTCTCCCCTTCTCTTCCTTTTACCTCATTTTGTGGTTTCTTATGGTGCTAAATTTTCAGGATAAATGAAACTTGATTGTGGTATCCAATCTTGTGTGTTATAATGGTGATTACAAGGTGAGTGACTAAATGTTTCACAATGCAAATTCACACTTGATTGTAATCAACACACTAAACTATGAAGTGTCAAATTCAAGGGGGTGATAATATTGTTCTGGGGTGGTTTTTTATCTTTTTCCTTCCTTATGAATTCTTTATTTCTCTCTCTTTGTGGTGGATGCTATTTTAATTCCTTTGCTCACACTGTTAAACTTCTTTGAACAAAGATTGAAAAGGGTAATGAAACTAAGGGGTAAAGGGTTGTTTACATCACCATGACAACTGAGACTGAACCTGATGATGATCCCAAAAATCAAAGTGGCTGAACCGATGTGACGAAGCCTTATGTCTTCTCTGTATGTCCATTTATCCTGACTTACTCTTCCACATTGAGTCATCTAATACACTTGATGAAGCATGGAAAACATTGAACACTATGTTCGGACAACAAGATGACATGAGAGTGTGTGATTTGGAAAATGAACTACCAGGATTAAATCCTAGTGACTTTGAAAGTTTGTCACTAGAGGCATTTTCAAATTTTGTCTACACTAGATTGCTTCTAAAGGAATGTAAAGTGGAGAAGAAATATTCTCATTAGATCTTATCGATTCTCTCTAAGTTAGGTCCTAAATACTCCATCTTCATTTTGACTTTCCACGCCATGAAATCCACCTTTGGTAGTACTTGGAAAATTCCCTTATTTGATAGTTTTTCATCCTAAATCATTCGAGAACAGGAAAAATTCATTCAAATGGGGGCTCTAAAATCCAAGTCACATGCCCTTGTAGAAAATAATGGCAAGGGACAAAAAATGAAAAAGAATAAAGAGAAAAAGGACCAACCTAAGAAGGAAATTAAGACCAACCAAACCCAAACCAAACCTAACACGAATGTTTCTACTTCTAAGCCCAAAGCGAAGAAGGAAAAGTGTAAATGTTCCTATTACAAGAAGTCTAGCCATGAAGAGCATTAATGTATGAGAAAAATAATTGATCACTTAAGAATAAAATAAGTGTTCCTAAGTCTATTGAATAAATTAAGTGTTCCTGAGTCTATTGAAGAAAAAAATTGATCACTTAAGAATAAAATTGATCATTTACTTGAGAAGAATAAATTAAGTGTTCCTAATTCTATTAAACAAAATGCTCTAGAGGCCGAGTCTTCCAAAGAAAGGGAATTTAAATCTGAGAAGAAGAAATGAAAGGCCCTTATAGCTAGTGTAGCTCCTTCATCAACGTGGATTATTGATTTCAGTGCCTTGCACCACATGGCCTCTTCACATGTTGAGTTATCCAACATTGAGTTGTTATCCATTCTTCCCCCTGGAAAAATTGGACAACTTGGAAAATCAGACTTGGGCAGTTGGTGGAGCTTCAATGAAGAAATGGTGAAAAAGAGGTATTTTTCCATGTCTTGGGAACTTGAATGGACTTAAGGCATCTATCTCCTTCTATTAGGCTTCAAAATATTCCATACTTAACCAAAAAATTTGGGAAAAATGGTAAAATTGGAGAAATTTTGGATTTAGAGGCACTCTACTATTTCTTTCCTAATCCCTCAACTCTCTACTTGGCCAAAAGACTTAGAAAAATCAAGGAAAAATGGACTTTGGGGTCATTTCTAGTGTATTTCAGACTTTTGGTGATTGGGTTGAATAGGTTCCTCAAGAACCAGATTTCTGCACATGGGTCTTGGACTTGAAAAGCAAAGGAAATAGTTTTATGTGGGTGGGTCAGGGTTTTCGATAACTCAAGGAACTAGTTCCTGTGGGACATCGGTTCCCCGCATTGAATCTTGATCCGATGAACAAAGGAGTTAGTGTTGCGGATAAATGGGGTGCAGGTAGAACTAGGTTGCGGAGAACAAGGTAGTGGACTGAATGGTTCTTGGGAGGAAACAATTCCCCGTAATGGCCCCTGAGCTGATAAAAAATGAGGCGCAGGGAGTTGAATGTGTTGTGGATAAAGAAGAGGAAAGCGGAACATGAGTAACTAGTTCCTCGTGGGCATGAGTTCCCTGAAAAGGCCTTTAACCCACAAAACAAAGGTGAGGCAAGGAGAAAAATAGGAAGAGTGTGTTGCAAGGAAGGGAGATGTAGAGAGAAAAAAGTGCAGGAGAACAAGGGCCAGGTGGAATAGTTCCCAAGTTCTACCTGGGAGCCAATAGGCTGATAAACATGAAACATACAAACCTTTGTGGTAAATTCAAGGATAAATGGCATAGATAGAACCAGATCTTTAGTTCCCCATGTTCATTGAAAACCTGAAATACTTACAACGAAGGAAAAAGGAGGAAAAGGACACTTTAATATAGACTGTAGCTGTGAACAGGGAACCTGTGTTCCTCCTGACCCCTTAGATCTGCATGGGCATAACATTTTCCTTGGTTGTCCAAATTTTACAAACTTGAAATTTTTGGAAAGCTCTCATCATGAAATCTATTATGGAAACTTCAAATCTTGAGTTAGGTGAGAACAGGTGAGAAAAAATAAGAAAAATTCCTTAGCATTAAAAGATGCAGGTCCAATTTTTTCAACCACTAGTTTTAATGATGGATGGTGCCCATTTCTTCTCCAACAAGCAAGATATCATGATGGAATGGCCTTGATAGGCTGCCCATACCCCTTTTCAAACATTTAATGCATATTGTTGGAGGGTGGGAGAATAATTTTGAGCTTCCCTCATCTCTCTCTCTCTCATCCTTCTATATATTGTAAAAACCTCTCATTTGTGAGGGGGATATTCTGAGATGTAAAGAAACTCTACCAAAATAGTATTCTAAGCAGATGTGAGTTTTAATCCTTCATTTGGGCCTAACAAGTGTTTTTTTTCCTTCTTCTTCACATGTAATGGACCGTGCATACTTTGAAAGCAATAAAATTTATGTTTTATGGTGTTTCTCTCAACCCTATCTCATATTTTGTTGTGTTTCCTTGCCTCTCCATTCTTGCTATTGTATTTTTTGGATGAATTTATAATTTTCAGGTTCATATTGCTATGTTTCATGGAGAATATATGGTGAATGAGGTCTTGGGTATCTCCACCCCTTTTCTTGGTGATATCACTTTTGTTAGTGTAGGATTTCTCATTTTCATGCAATTCTCTCTTCCCGTGGTTCCTTGGAATCATAAAATAGGATTAAATACTTGTATTTCCTTACGTAGGAGTATTTTAAAATTAATATTAGGTAGAGGAACCAGCCTTCTCTTGAGGTTTGTCTCAAGTAACAAGTCCCACAACTTGAGAGACAATCCCATGTTACAACAGGGTTCATTTTAAGAGGCCTTCGGGAAAAAGGAGGTGGAATATCCCTAAAAAATATACTTGGAACCAATTTCACGAGACAGGTGAATTTTCTAGGATTTTAGAGTGAAATTTTTTCCTAGTAGATTCTAAAGGTTTTTTTTTTTTTTTTGTTTGACACAAAATAAAAACGAAAACTAAGCGTTGTAAAGATTGTCGCATGACACCAAGTTGTTTGATGCACACAGCTTGTTGACGCCCGTAACCAAGTTTTGTTGATGCACAACAACAAAGCTTGTTGAGTCACGACAACAAAGCTTGTTGTTACATGACAAAAAATTTTGCTGACACGCGACGACAAGCTTTGTTGTCACACGACAACAAGTACTTTTGACGCACGACAACAAAACTTTGTTGTTGTGTGACAACAAGAGTTTGTTGTCGTGCATCAACAAATCTTAAACGTCTTTTGTTCATACTGTCGTAGTGCCTTTAGGGTATGTTGTCGCACATCTCATCCTTTCTCTTGTCGCATGTCCCGATAACTAAAACCCTAATCCTACCCTATAAATACCCCCTCCGGACCTCCTTTTTCACACTTTGCATAACTTTTTTTTCCATTCTCCCAGTGCTCACAGGTCTTGTAACTTCCAATGCAAAAGAAAATAAAACAAACAAATAAAATCCAACCTCTAGGTATCGATTCGGGTCTTGTTCTCCCATTGCCTACAAATTTTCTCTGCAAAACAAACAAAATCCATGTTTCAATTCATTCAACTATTTCATCCTTCAGGTATCGATTCTCACGTGGTCAGGGGCTTCTTAACTATCGTCTACGTCATGGTAGCTGAAGCTCAAACTAACCAGACCAACACCCTACCCAAGATTCAATACAAGAACTTAATGTGCCCACATATTAATGTAGTCTTGCAAATGAATGAATCTTACAAGGAATGGGTACAGGCTTATGGGTTCACAGGACTAGTTAACATGTTGCAGTTCAAGATAGATGCTAACATTCTGAACTACCTCCTCTCGTCATTCAATCCAGCAGACGGACAATTCACTGTGACTTTACCAGATGGATGTACATTCAGATTCAGTGTTGATCATGTGGATATTCATCGATTGACATGCCTTCCTTTTAAAGATTGCGCCCTTGTTACAACCAAAGCCACTTTGACAGAAGATGATAAGATTTTCCTTGAATCTTATTACAATTTCCATGTTGACGGTACATGTAACGTGTTTTTATTTTTAACATTTTAATTTTGATATAAATTGTGCTTAATCTTATTTAATGACTTTTTTCAGTAAATTTCAACAAATCAAGACAAGGAGTCAATGTGCAAGGAGTTGTACATAGTTTTCTTGTTGCCATGATATCTTTTTTTCAAACAAGAATTATTTTATAGGGTAGGAAAGAAAGTATTCCCCATTGGTCTATTGCCTACATTCTCGCAACGATCTGAAAGAAAAAATTTGATTGGTGCACATACTTATCGAATAAGATAAAAGTTGATATTGCCAATATTGGAGTTGCTGAAAAACCAATTGTTTGTTCCACAAACTATATCCTTGCTCTTTATTTTGAGGCATATTATAATTTAAAAGGTGAACCCACTCCTACTTGCATGAATGACCAGATGAAGCAATTGTCAATTTCAATTGAAGAACAACATGTTAATAAATTATATTTTGATGTTAGTAAGATTATTCACTTTTGTTACAAATTACATTTGGATGTTACTAACATTATTCACTTCTGTTTTCCTCTTTACCTTATGCAATTTTTTTTGGAGGCCATTCCAGGAAAAAAAGCAGCATCAAGAGGAAGAGGCCAACAACATGCTGAGGCATCGGGAGATTCCTAGTCCGACATGGATGCTCACTCATCACCTCACCCTCAAGTGTTTCAATTAGTAAAATGACCGAGACTTAATACCCATAACATTAAATATTGGTTTTTTTTACATTTTACCATTTACCATTTTGATTTAACATGTTGCAGGGACTTTGGACTATCCTCAACATTTACCACTACAATTATCACCCACTCAATAAGTTCAATCACAAGCATATATTCAATCGCAGCAAGTGCAACATCCTGCTCCACCACTCCAATCACCCACAGGTCCAACACAATCATTTCAAATTCAGACGCGACCGATACAGGTTGCCTTTCAGCATGGTATAAAATGTTGCTTTTGTGTAATTTTTAACAATTTTTATATAAGTCAGTAATGATTTTGTTCTTGGAATTGACAATGCATTTCCAATTCATACGTCTATTCAAACAATGCCACCTCCTCCACCAATACCACCATTCTGATTCAAATTCCAACAAGAGGAAGAAAGACCACTGGTAAATGCATGACACTTCTAGCCCCTAGCGGGACACTAAACATTCCTTATGAATTTCCCAATATCTCTTTTGGTGGCGTGCCCAACACAACAGGAAAATCAATTTTAAATAAAATTAATTTGGATGAATATTTTTTGGGCATTGATAACAATGACCCAACATGTTTTTTTGATACACGTGATATGATTCAGGGCCCTTAGGTATGTTTATGTTTTAATGTATTTATTTTAACATTGATACATATCAATTTCTTGTCAATTTTTAATTTTTTAAATCGCTTCCAATTTTAATATAAATTTATTTTATCACAAATAGGATCAAGGCACACAATGACAACAAGAGGCATCACATCTACCTCACACCTTAAGCCCCCCATCCTCTCCATCATCTTCTTCAGATAGTGACTAGTTGACTACATTTTCTTTGGATAGCTTGATTGCTAATGAATGTGAAGCACATGTTAAAGAGGTTTTTAGGCCTAGTATAAGTCAGATTAAATGTGGGAGTGAAGGGCTAAAGTGTTAATTAAGGAGATAAATAATCGTTTTGATAACCATAGCCAAAGGTATAGTTTACATGTTGCAGTCCAAAATCATCCTAGCTAAGATAGATGTCTTATTGAACCAAGCACAAGGCGGGACTGTAACATATACTAATAGTTATCAAGACAATGTTTTAGATAAGTTTTGAATAAATTAGAAAATATTAACGTTGAAGCCCAAGAATATATCAACAAATGGTAAAAGGATAAATATTTGGTGGAAATTGCAAATGTTGAAAGAGATAGAGTCGTTGTAAGTATTATGAATTACAAGTTACAACAATCAATTTTTTATTACTTTCAATTTTTAGTAATATGTTTTAATCGAGCTTAATGTTTTTGTTGCAGTTGAAATACGAAAATTTAAAATTCAAGAAAATTTGCTCCAAGTTCACTTGGAAACAACTAAGAAAATTTTATCCGCAACAATGTAGCTTAAGCAGACTATTGTTTTAGTTAACAAGCAAAACAATACTCTGAAGTGGATTATTAAAGAGAATGACATGGATGTGGATATTTTGTTCAAGGAAAAGGCAGCTACAAATCCTTCTTTGTTATCCCATGGAGATGCTTCAAAGGAAGATGAAGCAATTGTTAAGAACTTAAATATTGTTGCAGAGGATCTTGTAAATTCTAGAATTATTAAAGCAAAGAATAGGAATCGAGAAAAGTGACGACATATTCACAACGTAAAAGTTGTGGAAAAAACATAGTACAATTTCTTGAAGTCTACAAAAGTGAAACTGAAAAGGAGAAAATTTGGATGTTGGGGAAGAAGCAGTTTCACAAGCATATACTACAATGAACAATGTAATTGTATTTAGTTGAAAATTGTTTACAAAACTTAAAACTTGAAAAATGTTGAAGTTTGAAACTTGAAATGTTGTTAAAATATTTGTTTAAATTGAAGAATATTGTTAAGATTAATGCTAAAGCCCAGGAATATTACAATAACTTCTACTTGTAGAAATATAACTTGAAGGTTTTTCATATAGTTTTTCATTCATTTAGGAAGAATCATATCCTTGAATATATGCTTTTCAATTGTTTTCATGGAATCTCATTTTTTTACACGTATTATCTTGCAATCTAGAATTTATATTTTGTTATATATAGAAATTCTAGATTGTGAACTGTAATGATATCAAAATATGTATGGAATGCATTTTCTTTAATGTTGAAAGTTTAATTATTTACAATGCAATGTTTTTCATGGAATATCATTTTTTTACATTTAATTTAATTGACTACCACATTTCACATGACCTGAGTACCTTCAATATTTCATGTTTCCATAAATACACAACTATTGATATAAAATCTTAATGAAGCAGACTGATGTAATGATTCTCTTCCACTTAATACAACAAAATCTTCTTCTCTCTACTTGTAAAATTCGAATTTTGTAACAAGTTTCTTCACATTACCTTTGTAACCCTTCTTAAAATCCTTAAGAAGAATCACATAACAATTTTTCCTTAGGAAGAATCACCTCTGCTTGCACGTTGCAATGGTTTTCATGGAATCTCATTTTTTTACACATATTATCTTGCAATCTGGAATTTATATTTTGTTATATATAGAAATTCTAGATTGTGAATTGTAATGATATCAAAATATGTATGGAATGCATTTGCTTTAATGTTGAAAGTTTAATTATTTACAATGCAAAATATGTAAGATGGATACCCTAAACTGTGTTTAAGTATGTAAAATGCAAAATATGTAAGATGAATAACTCAAACTGTGTTTGATTCATTACACTTTATTTATTATTGTCTTACGTCTAATTACGATATTTAAAAAATAGTATTCCAAAAATACATGTCACAAACACTACATCAAAGCAGTTTTAAAATACCAAAATAAATAAAACAAGATTATTATAACTCTAAGTATTAGAGGGTTTAAGGTACCTCTAGATGGGATAACAATGTATATGGGCAAAAAATGAGGAATCCTCTTTCACAACGAGCTAGATGACCTACAAATCAAGAGAACTCAACACGAAAAATGGATTGATAGATAGATGGGTGGGTTGCCTGACAATGTCAGTCCGAGAAGTGAGAGCTTCCTAGATGGATGTCAACCCACATTTTTGATAAAGAAAAAGATAAAATATTGATAGATTGGATGTAGCAAGATTTGAGATAAGAAAAAATTTGAAATGTAATGAAGATAAAGTAAAATGCAGATTTGATCTAAGAAAATTAAATCAAACCTGTGCATGTCGACGGTGCAACACAACTGTGTCAAGAATGCAGTGCCAAGTTGACGGACTGACTGGAGCAGATCAACTGGAACAACAACAAAAAATGTAAATATGAAGGCCTTGGAAAATAGTATTCCAAAAATGCATGTCACAAACACAACATTAAAGCAGTTTGAAAATACCAAAATACCAATTGAATAAAACATAATTATTATAAATAATTGTATTTGAATATATGTAAGTTAATACCTGTAACATGTTACATATTAAATGATAACTAGATCTAAAACAATCCATTTTCAATAGCCTTCTTATAGCCGATATTTGCATCTTCAGAGTTAGAGAATGCACCAAATCTAGTCTCATTATGATTTCATTACGTCTAATTATAAATAATTGTATTTGAATCTATTACTATGAAATTGATTACATAACAAAATTTAAAATGTTAGGTGACAAACAATAAATGAAAGGTGATACCTATAAGATTTGAAATCATATTTAGAGTTGAAACGATCCAATTTTAATAGCTTCTTCATAGTCAATATTTGCATCTTGAGAGTTAGAGGACACACCAAATCCAGTCTCGTCATTGAGAACATTTGTAAAATAGTGTTCCAAATATGCATGTTACAAACACAACATAAAAGTAGTTTGAAAATACAAAAATACTAAATAAATAAAAAATTATTATTATAAATAATTGTATTTGAATAAATGTAAGTTGATACCTATAACATTTGAAATCATAACTAGAGATGAAACAATCCATTTTCAATAACATCCTCATTGTTGATATTTGCATCTGTAGAGTTAGACGACACACCAAACCCAGTCTCATCATTAAGATCATTTGTATTTACAGATGTATATTAACACCTCTTCTTTCAGCAAGGGAATTCTAATGTGCAATTGCTCTGTCAAAAGGAAATGTGTCCAAGGTGTAGTGCGGAACATATAACCTCATAAAACTTTATAGATTTTTATCCAACTCTGTTTCTTAGTTTTGATTTTACAAAAGATAAATCACTGAAAAACCGTTTCATCCTCCATAGATCCAAAAATCATTGTTTGGCACAACTCGTATAATAAAAAATATTCACTGATGTCTTCCTGTAACACACTACTTTGGTAGATTTTTCTCCAGAGCCTTGTAATTGCACCACTCTCTTGAGGTTCATTTAAAAAATGATACTGGCTAACCATTATCATTGAAAAATCATTTGATTGAGACTTTATTAAGTCATTATTTAGTATACCTTTTATTTTGATACCATTGACCTCTGATGCATTTGTGAAATGATCTATTATTGTACCCATAGATTTATGAAATTGCTTACTTACAAAATCTACACGACCACCTGTAGTATTCCAAAAATTTGGATTCATCACTCTCATAGCTTCAATAATTTTATCTTTACTGAAATGCTCTCTGATTTCGAATGTTAAGGATTGTGCAATTTTTTTAAGTTTTATTCATGTATCGACTGTAACATAATCAAACAGAACATGGGTCACAGGAAATTCTTCTCTTTCCAATCCTAGAATATTTGAACGTTTTTGCAAACTGTGTAGTGGTATCTCACTCCCATTAACATTGATATAAAGGTGATCATGGATATTAAATATCAAATAATTATTGTGTTAAGCACAAGATAATACTGAGAGGGGGGGGTGAATTAGTATTATGATATTCTTTTAAATTTAACACTTAATCTCATATTTGTAATCACAATTAATCAATTTCACAGTGAATATATCAAAGAAATCAATGAATGCAAAGTAAAACAACACACTAAAAATAGACACAAATTTACGTGGAAACCCTTTCGGGAGAAAACCATGGAGAAAATATTCTTTATTATATTTCTCAAATTTTTGTACGCACCAAACTATAGGAGACATCAATCCCCAAGTTACAATTTTGTAAGCACCAACCTACAGGAGCACCAACCCCTTTTTCCTAAGTACCAACTCAGCAAGAGACACCAATCTCTTTAAATAAGAAGGCACCAACCTTCCTTACAAAAAACAAACTCTTTTCTATCTTTTATGTTGTTGCTTCTTCAACAGATGATAGAAAAAAACTATTGCTAAGAATATTCTTCTTATTTATTTCAGTCCCTTCACATCTATAAATCGTAACAACTCTTCATTAAAAATAAATTTGCCCTTCACTCCTTTTTATATTTCATGTTCTGCTATTCTTCTTCTCTCCCTTAAATTTGAATGAAGAAGCACTCAAATTGCTTTCCTAAATCAAATGATTCCATCTCCTTATATATCCTTCTCACATCCTTTCGAAAAGACACATCGTTCCAACCAACACAACCTTTCCATTATTTAATTAACACAACTTAATTAAGTGCATTAGTTAGCTAAAACCAAAAATAATTAATGCAGCCCATAATTATTAAATGCACATTAAACAATGCAATTAACCACTTGGTAGGATTGCTTCCCCTCCTTAGAAAAATCGTTGTTATAATTAAATTTCTACCAGCCATCATTAAATCTTATTTTTCAACATAAAACATGGTATATGAACACCTTAAAATGTTGATATCTCTCTCTTATGTACAACTGTGTATATCTTGCTTATACCATGATAATCCTTATGCAAAAATGCTTCTTTTCATGTATTTAAACTTTCATTTTCTTCCCTTCTATATTGTTGGTTATTTTTGTTACTTTCTACCATTTCTGTCAAAATCCATCAACATCCGTTAGCATCCGTTACACGATTCCATTAACCAAATACATTAATGATTAAGCCTTTGACATAAATGAAAATATTTCCAACAGTCTCCCCCTTTTTCATTAATGGCAACCTTCCAAAAAAATTCTTTTCTGTAACTCCCCCTTGCTGTAACTCCCCCTTACTGTCATTTTCCCCCTTTGGCATCAATGATAAAGGATCAATCTAGGAGATGAATATTGCAATGTTTAGCTCCCCCTCAATCGATGCTTCTCTTGGTTTTTCAATGGGAAGAAGCAAAGGATATTACTCCCAAATTCTGTTGTAGATATTCAAATGTCTCCTTTCGGATGTAGATATTCAAATTTTATTGGCTTGATGAAGATATTTGTTATCTTTTCGGATGTAGCAAAAAATTCCAAATTTACCTACTTTTCTACCACATGCTCTCTTAAGAAGTGATATCTTATGGGAATATGATTTGTTCTGGAATGCATAACTAAATTCTTTGAAATACTTATCACACTGATATTATCACATAATATGGAGATTGGATGATCATACTCGACTTTGATATCTTTCAAGGTTTTCTTCATCCATATAATTTGAGTACAACATAACACTGCTATATACTCTGCTTCTGCTATTGATAAGGATACAAAGTTCTACTTTTTATTTAACCAAGATACCAGGTTGTCTCCAAGGAAGAATGCTCCTCCACTTGTAATTTTTCTATCATCCACACATCCTTCCCAATCTAAATCCGTATAAGCTATCAATGTGAATTCTTTACCCCTTGGGTACCATAACCCATAAACCATAGTTCCATTTAAATATCTGAATATGTGTTTTATAGCTTGCACATGTGTTTCTTTCAGACCTACTTGAAAATGTGTAGTCATACCCACTGCTTGCATGATGTCTGGTCTAGATGTCATCACATATAGTAAACTCCCAATCATTAATCTATAGAGAGTTTGATCAAGATTCAGAGATTCATCATCTTTGCTTAACTTTTTCCCAGTAGCCATAGGTGTGCTAACAGGTGCACACTCCTCCATGCCAAATTTCTTCAACATTTCCTTCACATACTTGGTTTGGGATATAAATATTCCTTTATCAGATTGAGAAATTTGAAATCCAAGGAAAAATGATAACTCTCCCAACATGGACATCTCAAACACCTTTTACATGTCTTCGGCAATTTTTTTAGACATTTCCTCATTGTCTCCTCCAAAAATTATGTCATCTACATACATAACAACAATCAGCTGGTGCTCACCTTTAATTTTAAAGTAAATATTTCTATAAGCAAGTCTTCTCTTGAACACTTGGTCTTGTAGATACTTATCAATCCTAGAGTACTATGCTCTGGGGGCTTGTTTTAATCCATACAAGGCCTTCTTCAACTTACACACATACTCTTCATTTTTTAATAGGAGGAACCCTTCAGGTTGTTCTATGTATACTTCCTCTTCTAACTTCCCATTTATAAATGTTGATTTGGCATCCATTTGATTGACTTTGAAGTTCTTGAATACCGAAAAAGCAAGAAACATTCTAATTGTTTCTAATCTAGCAACAGAAGAAAATATTTCTTCAAAATCAATACCTTCTATTTGATCATACCCTTTACATACTAACCTTGCCTTGTTTCGAGTGAATTTTCCATCTTCATTCAATTTATTTCGGAATACCCACTTAGTGGCAATCATATTTTGATCCTTTGGCCTAGGTACAAGTTCCCATGTTTCATTCTTCTCAATTTGATCTAACTCTTTCTCCATTACCTTTATCCAATGTTTATCATGGTTGGCTTTTGAAAATTTCTTCGGCTCTATTTTGGATAATAAGGAGAAATTTACTGGTTCTGATGCACTTACAATTCTTCTTCTTATATGTACTCCATCATCAAGGTTTCCAATGATCTGACTTTCAGCATGATTCTTCTTAACAAAGCGAGATGGTGTTTTGGTGTCCTACCTTTCAAATTTGCTTAATTTTTCAGCATCTTCTTCCTCTTCCTTTTCACCTACTACCTCGGGTATTTCTAAGGGCTCTTCTGTAGGTTCTTTAGAGTTTTGATTCAGGATTTCATCCACTCTCACATTTGTACTTTCTACTATAGTTTGTAGTCTTTTGTTATAACATCTGTAGGCTTTTCTTTTAATAGAGTGGCCAAGAAAAATTCCTTCATCCACTCTTGAATTGAATTTTCCCAAGTTCTCTTCATTTCTTTTAATAAAGCATATACTCCTAAACACTTTGAAATATTTTACAGTACCTGGTCTTCCTTTCCATAATCCATAAGGATTTTTGTCATGATTAACTTTGATTTTCCCTCTATTCAAGATATGAACAGTCGTATTTACTGCTTCTCACCAAAATTTATTTGATAGCTTAGATTCATTTAACATGGTTATATCCATCTCTTAGATGGTGTGATTCTTTCTTTTAGCCACTCCATTTTTTATGGATTCTTTGTAGCTGACAACTGTCTTTTGATTCTATAATCTTCACAATATTCAATGAATTCATTTTAGGTGAACTCACCTCCACGATCTGACCTCAGGAACTTTATTTTCAATCTGGATTCATTTTATACTAAAGCCTTGAAAGCTTTGAACTTCTCAAATGCTTCTGACTTTTCTTTAAGAAAGGCTACCCAAGTCATTATAGTGTAGTCATCAATGAATAACATGAAATAACTCTCACCTTGTATGCTTTCTATTCTAGTAGGTCCACAAAAATCCATATGAATCAACTCCAATGGTTTGGTGGTCGAATACTCCTTCGTTCTAAACCTTTCCCTATTTTTCTTTCCATGTTAACATTTCTTGCAAGCTTCATTACCTTAGGC
This sequence comes from Taxus chinensis, assembly GCA_019776745.2. NCBI lineage: Eukaryota > Viridiplantae > Streptophyta > Pinopsida > Cupressales > Taxaceae > Taxus > Taxus chinensis. The sequence goes on from CM034149.1 coordinate 21,442,619, forward strand.
ATATCCCACACAGCCTGCTTGTTTCTGATTTTCATAAGATTATCAAAATTTATATTCTCCATCCTTCTATGCCATAGCCAACACTCTTCAACCTAACTTAGACAACATTTCTCTCCATTTAATTCTCTGAGCATGTATAGGTTATTTGTGGTTCTATGTGCATGTTCTACTAACTCTACTATGTCTACCTTCCTTATCTCACACCCTTCAGCATAAAATTTAAGTGTGTGTCCTTGATCACACATTTGGCTTACACTTAAGAGATTATGCTTTAATCTATCAACATATAAAACATTCTCTATTTTTTTTACCATTATCAAGACTTAGCGTACCTTTTCCAGTGATCTTTGCTTTAGCGTTATCACCAAATTTCACCGTACCTTCATTTACTTTCTTCAATGAGATGAACTTACTTTTATCTCAAGTCATATGTCTTGAACATCCGCTATCAATGTACCACAACTTCCCTTCATCCTGTGCATGAAATGTTGTTTGAAAAAGCATAGATTTCTCTTTATCTTGCCCATCATCCTCTTTCTTCTATATCCAAAATTTTGTAGGTTATTTCTTCTTTATTTCTGGAGCATTTACCTTCTGGTTCGATTTGGATGGTTCTACAAAACCACTTCTACACAATCTTTCCATATGTCTATAGTTATTGCAGTTATAACAAACAATATCTTCAACATAGTTTGATAAAGGAGCAAAGGAGTTGTAATTTCTATTTGAGATTCCATACACACCTTTGTTCTTTATATTGTTGTCTCTCACCCATATTCTACAATCTATTGCTTTATGACCAAAATGATTACAATAGAAGAAATAGCCATAGAAAGAATTTTCAAACCTGGACATCTGAGTATATCTTAGAGGATTTGGTCTTCTAAACTTATTCTCATATTTTCTTTCCTTATAAGAAGTGTTGATCTTCATAAAGCTCTTCTCCCTTTTCAACTCTTCATTCTTCATAGGTTCCTTGAGTGTCTTTGCATAGGTCTTTTACTTCTCTTCTCTTGTCCCTTTTGATGACTCTATACCTTTTGTGTTAGCGGTGTCTTGTCTTTCCATATATCCAAGACCAGTCTTATCAGATGTTGACTTCTATCGGTTCAGAATTTCATCTAGTATCTTGGTACTTTTCTCAAATTTTAGATTACTTATAACTTTAGAATTTTCTTTTTCCAAGTCCTTTCTCAAAGAAACAATCTTTGACTCTCGCTTTTTGCAATCTTCTTCCTTAGTCCTTAGCTGATTTCTTAATTCTTCTTCAACTCATTTTACTTCTTCAATTTGGGTTTTTAGATCCACGATCATCTTTCCTGATTCTTCAAGAGATTGTGATATCTTAGCTTAAAATTTACGATCTTCTTCTTCATACTTTAGGAGCTATAACTTTTCTTTCTAATTTTTCTTTTAAAGATCTTTCAACTCTCCCAAGGCACAGATAAGTTCCTCTTCAAGATTCACTTCACTTTTTTCTTCCATGTCTTCATCTCTTTCTAAGTCATCTTTTATAGCCATGAATAATATTTCTTCATTATCGTTATCTGAGTCACTTATCCCACTTTCTTCGGATGATCTACTACTTCCTTTTGAATATAAGATTTTATTTTTCTTTCCAAATATTTTCTTACCTTTTCTTTGCTTGAATTCCCTTTTAAATTTAGGTTTTCTTTCCTCATCATCGCTATCTTATTTCTCTTTACACTTAGCTGCAAAATGACCAATTTTACCACAGTTATAACATTTAAATGGTAACTTACCTTTGTACTTTCCAGATCCTTTCTTTAACTTTTGAATGAACAAGGCTTCTTTCTCATCTTCTTATCTGCTTGAGTTCTCATTCGACTCAGGTTCTTTGATTTTATCTTTCTTTGAGACTTTGAATGCAACTTCCTTCTTTGATGGTCTATTTGACTCAGTCCTCATTTCATAAGCGGTTAGTATTCCATGTAGTTCGTCCATGCTCAACATATCAAGATCCTTCATTTCTTCAATGACAGACACCTTAGCATCAAATCTTAATGGTAGAGATCTTATAATCTTTTGAACGATCATGGATTCTTCAATCTTTTTACCTAACCCTCTTATGGTGTTGAAAACCTCATCCATGTGAAGAAGATAGGCTGCATCATTCTCCTCATCCTTCATTTTCAAGCTCTTAAATTGTCTCCTATGAGTTTGAATCTTATCCCTTTTAACCTTTTCATCACCTTCGTAGATAGTTCGAAATTTGTCCCATATCTCCTTCTCCGTGTCACATTACATTACTTTAACAAACTCAGATTCTGACAGGACACATAGGATAGCATTCATCACCTTGGCATTGTTTTCAAAAGCCTTCTTTCCAGCCTGATCTATCGGTGGAACTGATGGGATTATATATCCAACTGTTACTGATTTCCAAATATCAAACCCTAGTGCCATTAGATATGTTTTCATTATTATGCTCCAAAATGCATAATTTTTTCCATCAAACAATGGAGCCTTATTCAAAGAAAAACCTTCTTGTACTTGATGAGTAGCCATATGTGCTTCTGAGATCTACCTTCCAATTGTTAGATTGTTCCTAAAGGCACCCGCTCCGATACCAATTTTTAAGCACAAGATAATATTGAGAGAGGGGGTGAATCAATATTAAGGTATCCTTTTAAATTTAACGCTTAATCTCATATTTATAATCACAATTAATTAGTTTCATAGTGAATATATCAAAGTAATCAATGAATGCAAAGTAAAACAACACATTGAAAATAGACACAAATTTACGTGGAAACCCTTTAAGGAGAAAACCACGGAGAAAATATTCTTTATTATATTTCTCGAATGTTTGTAGGCACCAACCTACAGGAGACACCAATCCCCAAGTTACAATTTTATAGGCACCAACTTACAGGATCGCCAACCCCTTTTTACTAAGCACCAACTCAAAAAGAGACACTTATCTCTTTGAATATGAAGGAACCAACCTTCCTTACGAAAAACAAACTCTTTTCTATCTTTTATGTTGATGCTGCTTCAACAAATGATAGAACAAAACTACTGCTAAGAATATTCTTCTTATTTATGTCAATCCCTTCACATATATAAATCGATGCAACTCTTCATTAAAAATAAATCTAACCTTCACTCATTTTTATATTTCATATTCTACTCTTCTTCTTCTCTCCCTTAAACTTGAATGAAGAAGAAATCAAATTGCTTGCCTAAATAAAATGATTTCATCTCCTTATGTATCCTTCTTGCATCCTTTAAAAAAGACACATCGTTCCAGCCAACACAACCTTTCCATTATTTAATTAACACAACTTAATTAAGTGCATTAGTCGGCTAAAACAAAAAATAATTAATGCATCCCATAATTATTAAATGCACATTAAACAATGCAATTAACCACTTGGTAGGAGTGATACCCCTCTTAGACAAATCACTGTCATCATTAAATCACTACCAGCCATCATTAAATCTAATTTTTCACCATAAAACATGGCATATGAACACCTTAAATGCTAATATCTCTATCTTATGTACAGTTGTGTATATCTCACTTATACCATGATAATCCTTATGCAAAAATGCTTATTTTCATGTATTTAAACTTTCATTTTCTGCCCTTCTATACTGCTGGTTATTTCCATTACTTTCTACCATTTCCATCAAAATCCGGCAACATTCGTTACCTTCCATTACACGATTCCATTAAGCCTTTGACATCAATGATTAATCCTTTGACATCAATGAAAATATTTCCAACAATCTGCATGACCACCTGTAGTATTCCAAAAATTTAGATTCATCACTCCCCTAGATTCAATAGTTTTATCTTTACTGAAATGCTCTCTGAGTTCAGATGTTAAGGATTATGCAATTTTTTTAATTTTTATTCATGTATCGATTGTAACAAAATACAACAAAACATGGGTCACAGGAAATTATTCTCTTTCCAATCCTAGAATATTTGAACATTTTCGTAAACTATGTAGTGGTATCTCACTCCCATTAACATTGATACAAAGGTGATCATGGATATTAAATATCAAATAATTATTTGGATTCTTAACATCTAATAAAACTTTCCAGTTATCGAAAACAAGCGTATCAAAACTTTGTTCTTACAAGTACAAGACATCAAGAGATTGACATACCTAATTTTTCATCCGTATAAAATCAACAATATACATGGATCTCTCTTGTGGATGCTTCATCAATGTATTGATCTCCTTCAAAATTGGTAGAATGCCAAATAATGTAAGCAATGTTTCCATATCCGTTAAATGGAACAACAAATCCTTAGCCTTTTCAACTTCATGACGATATTTGTGCATCAAACCAGCCAATGATGGATACTACTCACAAATTCTACAAGTAGGCTCATACAAAGAAATCCAACTTGTATCAACATCTTTTAGAATCTTTTTTATATCGGTAATTCCAATTGCAAATTTTCAAAACTCAAGAAATCACTTTGAACTGCTTGAAATATAGGAATGTAGTTCTCTGATAAGGTCTTCTAATTTTGTAACATTTTCAAAGTTTCTAACTATTTTATATGCTAGATTTAGTCTATGATCCATACAATGAATTGCAAGTATATAAGTGGCTAGTGTTGTTTACAATCAAACACACAACCCAGTTTGATGACCTTGCATAACTAATGCACCATCTACACCAACACATACCAAATTCATGGAAATTTCATTTTCAGTCATGCCAGTAATATCTTTCAAATTGGAAACAACTATTTTATATATGTTTTCGGCATTGCAATTTTCAACCATTTTCTGTATACCCAAAAAATATGGTTTACTTATATGATTTTCAAGAGTATAAATATGGATACATACCCATGAGGTGTTGTCAACAATTGTTACTTCATCAATTGATAGAGAGATAAACTTTTTATTTTTTACACTCTCTTTCAAATATTCCTTCTCAATCATTACAAGACATTTAGCCATTTCCCATGCACTGTTGTTTGACCAATGAGATTGAGTAACGTTGTGCATTCCATTATATTGAAACAAAATTTTAAAATCAATGAAATCAGAAATAGGTCTTCGCTTATTAAGGATGTGGAATATGGAAGAGAACTGTATGCTTTTAACATGCAAATTTTATTAAATCACCTTACCAATTTGTGATGTGATTGTTCCACCCTTTTCCATGACATGCCTGCGTCTTTTCTACTCAAATTCATACTTTTATACGTATTTAACATGCATACATTCTTTTTCAGTTTTCCATCTATGTGTTTTTATTTTTTGGCCATCTTCCCACTATACAGTCACATATTATTTTCCAAATTTTTTTTCAATTGTGTCCAACTTCAGTTACATTTTTTGTTGCTTACCCAATTTTCAGGTACATTCAGTTGGGGTATCTTCAAAATTAGTCGGCTCTATAAGTTTGATAAAAGGAAATTTGGCATCCCGCTCAAAAATATATGGCCTACCAAGTGTCCTCATATTCTTGTTTTCTTTCAAAGTTTTACTTTTACAACCTGAATTTTTAGGAATATCACGATCATCTAGTTTCCACTTTCATGAACAATAATTTTCATTTGATTTTGGTGTTACATTTTGCTGATTATTTGAGATATCTTGATCCTCTCTTGGTTGCACCTCAATAGGAATATATTAAAGATCTGGCATCTCAAAAGGAATATCTTCAAGCTCTTACATCTCAACAGGAATATCTTCAAGCTCATGCATGTTCTCATCATAGGTATCTTTTGGTTGGTATTTTTCTCAAGCCATGTCCACTTCAATAATACCTTTCACATAGTTTGTACTCTGATTCCTACCAATGGTAGTTGTATGGTTGTTGGTGGTAGTTGTATCTGTAGCAACAAAGTTTCCAAAATACTTGAACATTGTTGACTTTTGAGATATTTTGGTTACATTTTGGGTCTTCCAAGAACTAACAACTTCTATTGACTACTTGATTTGGGAACTAGTCACCCATCTAGAGTCTGAAGTTGAACCCTTCGCATGCATCACTAAGCCTTGTCAGTTATCATGCGTCACTTTGGACTCTAAACCCCTGTAGTATGTCACTCATCTAAACCCTTGTAGTTGTCATGCATCACTTTAGACTCTAAACACTTGTCATGCATCACTAACCTTTGTCACGTGTCAAGAAGATTTATTACACGTTAAGAATATTTTTCGCGCGTCAGTAGGCCTTATCAGTGTCAGTAAGATTTATCGCGCATTAGTTCAATTATTTCACGTCATCTATAACACACTTATCACATGTCAAAACCCTTGGGCTTTGTCCTGTGTCAGGTTCAACAACCCTTTCTTGTCACACGTATGCAAATCTTACTTATCGCGCGTCTATAAATCTTACTTGTCACACATCTGTAATTTGATTTACACTTATTTTTGTATGTTTGATGGTACTTCTCAACTTTGCATGGTACTTGATCATTATTCGGATGATACCTTACTAATAAGTTACTAGTTTACTACCTAACGAATTACCTATGTTTATATAGGAGTAGTTTTCAATAGTAGGCGAAGCCGACCCCTAAAAAAATTTATACTAGAAATTTTAGGTAAATGGTACACTGACCTCCAAAAAATTCACCTTTTTCCAAATATGGAATATTCACCACTAAAATTTTCCTTGTGTTACCCAAAAAAACTAATTTCTCATCGACACATACATGATAAATATGAGGGTGTTATTTTTTGGTGATAACACGAACCATATGGTATGTCCCAAATAATATTGGGTGATGAAACTATAGTGTCAGTTTCCGGTAGTGGATTGGTAGAGATGGATGGTGGAATGTTTAACCAAGTGTTGAGTGTTCCCAATCTCTCTACCAATATCCTATCGATTTATAAAATCACTCACCTTAGGGAAGGAATGCGAGTGGAATTCAGTCCTAACTTGATGATTATATGTGAGCTTCGCGATGACACTATAGTGGTTGAAGGAATGGAAGATCACTATTTATGGTTGTATACCTTCTCCCATTTTACTTCTATTTTGATGCCTACTATCTTACTCACTCATGCAAATGAGTTTCGTAAGATATGGAATGAGAAATTTTTCCATCTTAACTATCATTACCTTGAAAAATTAAGCCAAAACGAAATGGTCAATCGGTTACCCCACATCATATTTTCTAAGGGTATTTGTGAGGGTTGTGCCCTTGGGAAGCACCCCGAAGAAATTTTTGGCAAGGGAAAATCTTAGAGATCTACTTGTCCTTTATATCTTGTTCATAGTGACATTTATAGCCATTTCCTATTTCCTTCATTTACTATATCTCTATATATACTTACCTTCATTGATGAATTTTCACGTTACACTTGAGTGTATTTTCTTAATCTAAAGTCTGAAATTTTCTATCACTTTCAACACTTTAAGGATCTTGCTGAGAAATAAGTTGAATGGTCTATCAAGGTTCTTCAAAATGAAAATGGAGGTGAGTATGTGAGCAATAGGTTTAAATATTTCTACATCTTCAAAGGGATTTCTTTGCAGCATACGGTTGCTTACAGCCTTTTTTAAAATGGGGTTTCATAAAGAAAGAAAGAAATGCTTAAGGATATGGCCACTTGTATGGTTGACTCGAAATCCCTTCCTCTGTAGAATTGGGCTGAAGCAGTGAACTGTGCTTGCTATATTCAGATCCATGTTCTACACAAGACTGTAAGAGGGATGACACCCTTTTAAGCTTAGTTTAGAAAAAATCTTGATGTCGAGAAATTTCGCATCTTTATATCTAATGCTATGGCCCAGAATCCCAAAAATAAATGTAAGGCCTTGGATCCATAGTCTAAACCTTGTATTTTTTAGGGTATCCTAATAGTGTGACCTAATAGTGTGAAAGGGTATAGATTGTTAAACCCTACTACTCTTGAACTTTATATTGAGATAAGTGTGAAGTTCAATAAGTCATCATTGAATTACACTTCTCAACCCTTTGAGGTTCTTCTAATCTCTGATTTTGATTTTGAATCTTTAGATGATGATGTTGTTGAGCATGTTCCTCCTCCTCTTGATCTTCCCCATCCTCCTGCTCCTCCAAACCCTCATGCTTTGGAGTATTTTGATTTTGATAGTAGTGATGATAAGGAATTTTTCCCTTCTCACTCGAGTGAATAATCTATAGATTCTGAGCATGATCCTCCTGGGCCTCACTAGGCTAGGAAATTTTTGCAAAGTTCTAGAGAGTGTTTTAGAGATCCTTCAAATGAGATACATACTCACTTGGAGTTCATTGGACCCCACTCCTTTTTATCCTCTACTTTTGACCCTCAGTATTTTTAGGAGGCTTTTGGGATTATGCCATGGATGAGGAGTATTCCTCACTCATGAATAATGATACTTGGGATCTCACCCTTCTTCCGAAAGGAAGAAAAAATGTTCAATGTAAGTGGGTGTACCAGAAAAATATGGTGTTGATGGAGAAGTTGAGAAGTATAAAGCATGACATGTAGCTAAGGGTTTCTCCCATGTAGCTAGGGTTGATTACTCAGAAACCTTTTCTCTGGCTGTGATGATTACTTCCATATGACTAAACCTCACCATCTCTACCGCGAATAGATGGGAATTCCACAAGATGTATGTTAAGAGTTCCTTCCTTTATGAGGACCTAGCGAAAGAGATATACATGGAACAACCTTTGGGTTATGTCCATGATCCCTCCCTTGTTTACAAGTAAAATATGTACCTCTATGGCCTTAAACAAGCCCCTCAATATTGGTATTCTAAGATGGACGCCCTTCTACTTGCATCAAGGTTCACTCAGTGTCACTCTAACCCAAATGTTTACATTCTATGGCAGGATGAATCCATGTTCATCCTCATTTTTGTATGTTGATGACTTATTGATCACTGTAATCTCTTCCTCTATCATCAATTTTGTGAAGAATTCCTTTGCCAACAAGTTCTCCATGTCTAACTTGTTCTTGCTTTAATACTTTCTTGGGATCCATATTTCACAATATGACTCGAGAATTGTAATTCCGCACCCTAAGTACTCCCTTGATTTTCTAGATTAGTTTCACATGTTTGATTATAATACTTCTCCTACTCCTTTCCTTTATGGGGTTAATTTGGTTTCTGATTGCTCTACTCCTTTGGTTGATGGTACCCTTTATTGATATTTGGTTGGGATCTTGATTTACCTAACTCACACTCAGCTGGATATTTTGTATGATGTTCGGATTGTTTCCAGATTTATGCAGGAGCCTTATAAGTTGCATTGGAAACCATTGAAGTGGATCCTTCACTATGTTCATGGCACTCACATTGATGACATTCACTATTTTGGAAGGAAAAATATTAAATTAGTTGGATATACAGACTCTAATTGGGATAGTGATCTAGATCGTCATAAATCTACCTTAGGTTATAGTTTCTCTATTCGTTTGGGTCCTATGAGTTTGTCTAACAAGAAGCAGAATGTTATTACCATATCATATACAGAGGTAGAGTACATAGGAGCAGTTAAAACTTCCATGGAAGCTTTTTGGTTACAGAGTATCTTGAAAGATGTTTCTATTCACTTTCGGCGGCCTACCATTATCTATTGTGACAACATGAGAATCATCTTGGTTTTTCAAAATCCAATTCATCATTAGTGGAAAAAGAAAATCTAGATCCACATGTACTTCATACGAGAGCTAATACATGAAGACAACATCGAATTATAGTATTGTTAGACTTATGATCATGTTGCAGAAATATTCACTAAGCCTTTTACTGAGGTAAAGTTTCTTCACTTTCGATCTATTTTTGGGGTGAGACATACAACAGCCACCCATCTTCTTCGGGCTTTCTAGTCCTCTTATCCTCTTCTTATTTTCTAGGAAGATGTTTTTTGTACATGGGTACCTTATCAAGCCTTTAGTTGTTGGGACCCATTGACACTTATTTCTTAGTTGTCTAGAGTTCGCTTTCTGTTTTGAATTTCCATGACATCTACCTCAGCTTTGATGAAGGGGTTGTTTGTGTGCATGACTTTCCTTGTCATCACTCGGGGTCTTATCCACATCAAGTGGTGATTCATCTCGATTAGTGAGATCATAGGTCTTAGGAGTTATATGACACATGACAGATTCCATCATATAATTTTTCATTATCATATGCATCAGTGGCATCATAGGAGTTACATTCCATTTTGGAATCGTAACTCTTTTCCCTCATGGAGGGAATGATTATCTAGGCACAAGAGTTAAACAACACTCCCATATATACCCTCTAATTTTAATCTATGATAATGAGTAGAGTTGTTTACTTTATGCATGATTTTCCATTGTTGTTTGATTCTTGTTGATTATTTGGAGCATTCATGTTACTGTTCGAGTGCAACCTCTTCGATGTACATGGGGTTCCCTATTGATCCTTTCAGAACAATCTCACATTCCTTAGAATGAGTATGTAAAGTATATGGACCTCAAGGTATTATTAGAATGACCTTTCTTGTGCTTGTTTTTAGTGTATGCTCACGCGGATCTTTGGGTGTTATGTATCTATTGTCTCATCCTTTGATAATGGGTGAAATGAATAGCTTATATATGCATTCCGAATCTGGAAACCTCAAATAAGGCTGATTAGGAATGACCCAAAGGAATTGGAATTAAAGATACTTACATTAGAGAAGGTGGGACTAAAACAGATGAGAAGGGTCATAACATACACATGTTATGGCTCATTTTGGGTGTTTTGATCCAAAATGCATGTGTGACTACTTTGAAATATGGGATTGTATTTTGTGAGGATTTATTTTGATTCTATGGACTAATATGACCGTTGTGTGAATAAATGAGTTTTGTGTGTGTGTGTGTGTGTGTATTGTCCAAAATAACACTCATGTTATTTAGATAACTTAATTTAAGTTAAGATTCTGGCACTTTTTGTTTGAAAAGTTGCAAAGTTGGAAAATGTAGTGTCCCGCAGAAATCTGGACTAAAGGCGAAGTAATTTATGACATTTTGGGGATAAGAAAAGTGTTTATTGTTCCGCAGAATGGAGGAAATAAATGTTACACATGTTCGTATATATCAGTGTTTTGTGGGAATTAAAAAACTTAGTGTTTTACGGAATCATAAAGAGTAGTGTTCCACAGGTTTTCCTAACCCACGCAAAAAAAAAATCTACGAAACCAAAATAAAGACTATTCGACACAACGAAGAAAATAAAATCCATGGAATAAAGAAAAGCCACAAAACAAAAAAAAAATCACAAAACAAAGGAGTGATTGTTTGTGGAACAAGTGAAATTAAAATCCGTGTGATAAAGGAGTTGTGAAAATGAGTTAGACACTGTGAAAGAGGCCATGGAAGGTAAAAGTATGACTACGAATCAGGGAAAGAAAGAAAACAAGTCCTTGAATTATGCGGAAAATGTTAAAAGCTACAAAATTCCATGGAGATCAAAAAAATACCGCGAATCATAATAGAAACATTAAAATTCCATGGAAGATAGAGGGAAGACAATGTATCATTTGAATTATGCAAAGCACAACAAAACCACACCTAACTAAGTTAAAAAATGTGAACCAGTCCCAACCACCAGCATTAAATCCTACACTCAAATTCCACATTCTCAAATGATCTGATAGAATGCATTGTAAGAAACCTCTATCATCCATGCATATTTATAGGAATTGAATTGTGATTGGTCCTTGGTGGGCAATGGGTGGTTGGCACTCTTCATTACTGGCTCGATCTAATCTTATCTCTCTCTTTTATTATTCTCTATAAGAAACAGCTCAATAATATCTGTGTAAAGAAAAATCCTCTCTCGAATGCAAATTCAGCATGTCGAAATGGTGCCTGAGATTTCACAAGATATAGACCTCTGATATGAGATTTTGTAATGCATCCAAAGACTTTTAAGTGATTTTAATAGATTATGCATAATTATGAGCAATGATGTGATGTTTAATGTGGCTTGTATATGCCCATTGGATTACATTATTGTCTTCTTACCTCTTCGTTATTTTAATTTCATTTTGTGTATGGAATATATTTGCATGTGTTTTCATTTCTCTATGGCTAAACTATGTGGAATGGAATAGTTCACATAGTGTTGATATGTGGCATGTATCTACCCTCACATCCCATATTTTTACTTCCCGGTATTCCTCTCATGGAGAGAGATCCCCTTTCTTTTCTAGTTCCATCGTCATTTCCCTAGGTTAGTTTCATTTCATGTGTTCCTCCTTCCCCTCTCCCCCGCAATTCATATCTTATCTTAGGATTAGTGTTAACATAAGGATATATAGGTAGAGGAAGTTGACCTTATCCAGATGTATATCTCTAGAAACAAGGTTCCAAACCTTGGGAACATTCCCATGTTTCATTGAGGTGCTAGGCCTAGCTTCAAAAAAGGGTGCAACTTCAAACGACAATAGTCTGTAATCAAGAATGAAACGGATATAGCTAAGGATAACATGATTGACCAAATTGGATAATTACATACTAGTGTAAAGGCATTGTACAATTTATGTTGTTTCGAGACATGAATTACTAAAATGAGTGTCTATATTTTCCCCCCTTTAATTATGAAATTTAAAATTACATGCTTAAAGGAAAATTCACCTGAGTGTGTAGACACACTTTGTGTTCTCTCATAGTGTAATGTGCTTGTGATAGGAATTTTTTCTTTGTTTCCATTGTTTTTTGTTTTCCAGAATGTATACTTGTAGATAAAAGAGTGTATTCAATGTCCATAGTATGGGAAATTGAACTTTAACTCGAAAACTTTGAACTTGATGTGAAAATAAACATATGTAAATAAAATTGAAAATTAAATTCAAGGATAGTGTACATCTGATTGTTTAGCAAGAAAGAGGGGATATAATACTCCCACTACCATTTCCATGGAGATTTGTTGAACTTTGTGTTAGAGCTGATTGAAATTACTTAGGGGTGATCAATCAACAAGTGGAATGTGCCAAATAAATAGAAAGAAGAAAATGCACTCCACATCGTGAAGATAACTATATGAGGAGTCTTCTAGTTACTTTGTATCCCTCCAAAAAACATGAGCGATGATAAGTATAGCCTACAAGGATATAATTCACATCAATACTTCTCAAGACCCACATATAAGTTCCATTATAGATGAACATGAACAAAATTGATTTACAAATGATGACACAATGTACCAGGACAGTGTCATCTTATACTTACCCTTAGTGCCACCATAATTTGACCTGTACCATGAATTATATAATTTAACAGGAGTAAAAAGCATGTAGATGTTACTGAGAAACTGTACCAGCTGAGAAATTTATTAAACCTTCCTCTAGTATGGAAGTGTAAGAAATGGGCCATAACATCCATACGATATGGTCCATGTTGTAAATTTTGGTCCCTATGTGTTTTTTAACCTAATTCTATTTGTGAGCCATTTTCTGAACCTATGCAATGTCTGATTCTATATCTATTATTTTGTTTCCTGGTTCTGAACCACTGTGAGGATGAAATATCATCTTATAGTTTTCCCCCTTGTTTGAAACACGTGAGATAAATTAATGTGAATGTGGCCAAAACAAAAGGACCTATAGCTGATGTGTACGTGTTTTGTAGAATTCCTACAAGGGAAAAATGGGAGTGTGCATGGTGTATACAATGACACATACATAATAGTAGAATATAAGAGCTAACAAAGTGTTAGTAACAAGCAATAGAAAAACAACACAATATATGGAATTGAAATCATGTAAAGACATGCAAGTAGAATAGTTATGGAAAATAATATGCCACATACATGAGACACCACTCAAGATGTCACAAGACAATTGAGGCACTTAAGGCCAACAAGAAACAAACAAGTAGCATAGGGCATTTCCCAGAAACAAGTGAAATCATAGATCAAATATTTAACACAAGTGACAAGCCATAGTATGAAAATGATCTTGGTTTGGAAGTGACCCAAAAAATAGATACTACACATGAAGAACCCATTAGCATGTTAGACTAATAAAAAGTATGACATAATGTATGACATAATGTATGTATTTAGTAAACAAGCTAAGAGAAATTAAAATAGAAAAGATGTGGACAATATCACATATATGTGAGAAAGTGTAAAGTAGATGCCCCAAGTCAACGTAGAATAACTAGTAAAGAGAAACATAAAACATCTTGCATCATATAACCATATGTATGTAGCCTATATTCAACTCAATGTACCACGTGAACGCACATGTGTATAGAAAAAGGATATAACATATTATGTATCAAGCTAACCTGATAAGTAAAGTACAACATGAAAAGTATAAGCATGCAATATAAACAACTAAAAAAGATCAATGCAACTATTTTTGATTTTTTTAGCATATTTGATTGTTTTTGGATTTTAACATATTTGAATGTTCTTTTATTTTAGGCCCCTTGAGGGCATAGATGAAAACCTATTATCCAAATTGATGGATGGGTGATCCAAAAATGCCCCAAGGGAGGGGAATATTTATATTTTTTAGTGTTTTTTATGACTTTGATGAGTTCGTAAGTAGAGGTGAGAAAGAAAGGTTTCCTTGTGTGTGTGTGTGTGTGTGTGTGTGTAAAGTGAGATTCATGTGTGTAACCACTCCCTCAAGAATCAAGTTGGACCTATAAATGGAGTATGTCATCAGGAAACGAGGGGGGGAAGTGGATTCCCCTAGTGTGAGTATCATAGGAAATATCCAATTGATTATACTAAAATGGAATATATTATTCTAATATGATGTTATGTAAAGTAATAAATAACATAATAAATGAATACTAAAATACACCAAAGCATCTAAGTAAATAAAATGCAAAACCCTAATGTGTAAAGAGGGTCAGAATGGCCTTCGTTGATTCGCTGAGCTTTCAAGATTGTGTTGCAATGGAGACCAGCTGGACATGAGGAAGAAACGGTCGCATAGGGCCTCAATAAAATGCATATCTAGACTATCTGGCTAGATTGGGGTGCCTGGAGAAGGATAAGGGTGCTTGGGGCACCTTGGTCTGAGATCTGGACGCATTTGTCTCCAGAAATGACCAAGAAACCTCCTTTGAGGTGTCGATGAATGATCTCTTGTGTTCATTTCCTATTACTGAACCTCGTAGGATGTCATTGAAAATCAAAGATGGAGAAAACACCTGCAAAACCCCAAGAAAAGCATCAAAAACCTAAAAAATAAAGATGCATATGAAGGGGTCGGATAGTACTCAGCTACCAAATGGATAGACTTATCACTGATCACTACACTACATCTCAGACCCAATGTAGTTCTAGGTGTGTGTGTGTGAATCATGCCATGGGTGCTCTTGTTCTAGTCACACTTTGTGAGTAGCGAGCAATAGCTAGATTTAGAATGTAAATAGATGGTGCATGGAATAAAATTAACTCCCCTCCTATGAAGTGTGATGCGGATGAACCAGTCTTTGTTCGTTGCGATGGAGCTAGATGGATGTAAATGGATCAATATAAATCTTTGATGGATGCAACCTTAGGTGGAGATAGTAGTGCTTAGTGCTTGGTCCCTCATTATGGTCTCATAAATTTATATGTATATGGTTTTGTTATTGTAATTTTGTATTTAACCCCAAAAAGGTAGACCACCAAAAAGATAGAAAGCTCAAATGGCTAGAAAGTGCCCAAAAGATAAGAGTAAAGTGTAAAGAGGATCATGGTGCCCCAAAGGGGATTAGGGCACAAGGGGCGCCCCAGTCCTGGTTGGGTGCCCCAGTCATAGTGGGAAAAACAAAGTGTGACAAAACCAACTGGGAAATCATGAGCGGAAGATCGAAAGTAATGACATTAAGAAAAGTAAAATGGCCAAAGACATGGGTTAATTAGTACTCTTTTTCACTCAAAGACCATATGAACAATAGTATGTGATTGAGACTAAATAATTACCCAAAGTGCATGATTTAGTGTCTACATTTTCCCCCACTTTATGTTGGTGAGCGGAAAGCTTGGTAACATAAAGTAGACAGAGATGCATACCTGATATCCATGTAGAGTGTTGTAGAAAATGTGTTGAGGCACTAAACAAAGCATGGAGTGACAAAAAGATGGAGCGTGGAGACTAAAGATGCAAATGTGTAAAAAAAATAAAGTGATGAGAGTGAACCTAGGGCGGAAGTGCGTGTGTAGATTCCAATGTGTGTTATGTACCTACATGTTAGTATGTTGTGTGTAGTATTATTGTTGACACCATTGTTTTTGGTTGTTGTTTAATGCTTGCTTCCCATACGGACAGACCTGTAAAGGAGAATACGATCAAGTAGTCAAATACGCATGTATAAGTGTAAAAACCGCATGTATATAGTAAGAAGACGGTAATGGAAGTACAAAAATGAAAAAGGAACATGTGCACCTGATCTATGATGAGAAAAAGGGTGTAGAAAGGATATCCTGTAACTATCAGTGAAGTGCAAGTTTTTTGGGCGATCTCATGCCACTGTGGCCAAAGAAGTGTAGGGAGAAATGTGTTTTATTCTCCAACTTGTGACTGCTTCCCTGAGAATATGAAGAGATCCTTGTACTACCTAGGTTTTTGGGTGATCTGACGCCATTAGCTGAAGTAGCGTAGGGAGGAAAGCTCATTATATCATCTAACCTATAACTTCTCCCCAGAATACTAAGGAAAACTTGTCCTATAAAAGCCGTTGTGTATCAAAGTTCCATAGACTAGTCTGAACCCACTCGTTGTATAACCCACTGTGTCATGGAATGGAAACTAAAAAATTGAACTATACCAGTACTGTGTTGTGTAGTGTATAAACCCAAATGATGCCCCCCTCTTTGGGGGGGGATGCAACATCATGGATAAGAGGATGTAGCCCTAAAAGAGGACTGACCACATAAATTGTGCCCTGCAGGGGGAAGGGAATGCTCTTGGTAGAAACCAAGGCACACACAAACAAATGGCTAGGAAAACAAGTGTTAGTATGAACAAGCATGCATGTAGAAGACAAGGGTAAGCTACGCAGACAATGTGTAAGCTAGAATGCAAGTAAACACGTAAGAAACTAATCATAAATCATGAAAAGTGGGTTGCAAACATGGTACATCACTCATGATGTCATAAGACACTCAATGCCATAGTGGCCACATACAAACAAACAAGTGTGCACGTAAAACAAAGGGAAAGACCCGTATACAATAGAAAAAAAATTACAAGAAAGAACAAATAAATAGATAGCCATGGTAGAAAGTAATCCTACAAAAAAAATATTGCATATGAAGAACCCGTTAACATGTTAGAAAGATAAGCCATATGTCAAAAACGTGTATAACCAAAAGTAGCGTGCTATGAAAAATGAAACAATAGCACATGTAGTGTATATAAGTAGACTCCCCCAGGAGACGCTATGAGACTGGTAGTGTGTCAAGCATCCATGTTGCATATAGAAGCCATGTATCTGAGATAAAAACTAGAAAATGACATGAACACGCATGTGTGTATGGTAAAGATAATGACATATAAGAGACCTATCTAGCATGTGTAATAAAGCAAATGTAAGAAAAATTAAATGCTACCAAGATACGAAACATGTTGTGGATTAATGGAATGGAATGTAAGATGGATGATAGGATCCACGTGCTCCCCAAGTGAATAGAATTTAATGTAATGAGGTTTATTTGTTTTACCCCCTCAATAGTCAAGAATGAATTGTAAACAAGAGTGTCTCATTGGGAAATGGTCGAAGTGTGTGTTGTGTGTAGCACATTATGGTGAATGTCTATGTATGGTGATGATATACAACCTAGAGATGATATATTAAGATGTGTCATGATGTATCCTAAATCGTTTATCACGATGATATGATCGAAAGAGGTGGTGATGTAGCCTAAATAATTTAGCACGATGAGATGATCAAAAGAGGTGATGATGTAGCCTATGGTGTACACCACTATAAGATGATGGAATAGGTGACCATTTAGCCTATAGAGTACGTCACTAACCTAGGGATGTTGCGTGATAAAAGGTTGAATGATGAGTACACAAATGTGATTAGGTACATTTTTTATGTATACCCTCAACAATCTAATATGGATCGTGAGACTAGACTGTGTCATAGGGTAGTGAGTGCAATGCGTACAAGTATATGTGTGTAGTATATGCGATGTTGAGAGATGACCATGTGATGTATAGTATGCAATGCAAGATGTGTAGACAAGATTAGTGTGGCATATGTGTGATGACCACTAGTATGGTGTGAAGAATATGTAGATGTGCAAAGGTTGAAACACACATGATGTAGAGTAAATGTAAGATGTAGTATGCAAGATGTATAATGCGAGATGTACTGTAAGATACATGAAGATACATGATGTGTAGTGATGAGTGTGTAGTGTGTGGGGTTCATTTGTATAGGAATACCTCAACAGTCAAGTGTGAATTGAAGCAAAAGAGTGTGACATCAGGTAATGATGATATAATAGTGTATCACAGTGTGTAAGATCACTCAAATATATGAAATATGAAGCACAAAGTGTTATAGTAATAAATTATAGTCAATTGGTGATGGTAGACTGGGGAGAAGAATAAGCATGATGCCCCGCGAATGTATAAGGGATGGATATCTATCCATGTATGGAATAAAAATCATGCCATGGTGGTGGATGTGGTAACATGTTAGGAGTAGTTGGCATATCAAAGGAATTTGTGGTAGTAAGAACAAAGGGAAATTTCTTGATGTGATGATGAGTATGTGAGAAGGTATAAACCTTGAGAGGAGATGTGGAAGGAACAAAAGAAACAAGCTGAGGGTGATATCTGAGGCCAAGTCCAGTGGATTGTGTTGGAATGGAAAGAGGTTCTTTGACTCATTTTGCATGTTTTCCTAATCCATTTCCATTAAAACCGTAGCGGCATAGGTACTAATATCCAGGGACATATTGTTTGAAGTTAGGAGGAGAGGTGGCCAAAGTATGGGATTTAGGTGAATGATCAATAGCGTTGCAATAAAAAAATGGAGATAGATTTGCTAATACTTCATTAACCACACCTTTATATAAAAATTTAATACATGCATGAAGGGTTGAAGGGACCACATTCATATCATATATCCAAGGCCGTACAAGGAGAAGATTGTAGCTAATATTGTTAGGCATGACATGGAATGTGATAGACAAAGTGCATGGCTCAAGAGTAATGGAAAGCGTGACTGTACCTAAGAATCATTTAGGCATATTATCAAAGCCACGAATACAAATGGATGATGGAGTTAAGGAGGCTTCAGATAGGCCAAGTTGTGTGAGGAACGTGAGATTACAGATGTTAAGTCTAGATCCATTATCAACTAAAGCTCATTTAACCCCTATGTTATTGATACATGATTGAATATAAAGTGGGGAATCATTACTTAAGATAGAATAAGAAGTGATTTTGTTATATGTAAATGTGATATGCTCTTCATTGATAGATAAAGAAGTAGTGAACCTATGGTATAGATATTCGAGAGAGGTGTGAGGATGAATATAATTGTTAGCCAAAAAAGATATGAGTTTATTTTGACAATAAGGATTATCATGCAAAAATGCATGGAGAGAGACCTCCATGATGAAAGGACCCTAGGATAATGAGGTGGAAAATAAGAGAGGGTCCAAGAGTGCTCAAATGTCAGGTTCACCAACATGATTATGCTAAAATGGAATATATTAGCCTAATTTGGTGCTATGTAAAGCAGTAAATAATAGAATAAATGAATATTGAAATACACCCAAGCAACTAAGTACATAAAATGTGAAACCCTAATGTGAAAAGAGGGTTAGAATGGCCTTAACTGATTTATTGATCTTGTGAGACTGTGTTGCAGTGGAGACTGGCTGGACATGAGGAAGAAATAGTTACATTGGGACTCATGAAAATGTAGATTTGCACTTTCAAGATGGGCTAGAGTGCTTGGAGAAGGATAAGGGAACTTGAGGCCCTGTTGATCAGTCAGAATATGGCACTTAGCAAAGAACATACAGAAAGTTAATGCAGGAAGATTAGAGTGCATTTAAAATCGTGGAAGGATCGAAAAGGAATCACGCACTGGGAACAGAGACAGATTCGGGACTTAGCCGTTTTCACGATGAGGATATATTTTTGGAACATGGCGTGTGGAACACACAAACCGGTTAAATACTTGCACAACATGCATTGGCTATTTTTGGAGGATCGGCTACGAAGCACTTTGCATGGATACAAGATGGGAATAGATTTACTACTAGCAGTTAACTAGAAGAGGTCTATTATTAGTGCACTTGCATGTGTGGCTATTATTGTAAAGGCACATGGATAATAATAGCATGTGACCTATTTTAGGATTAGATAAGCAGTGAAGGGAAAGTCCCCACCCTTATAAATATGTAGTGAATTGTGTAGCATATGAGAGGATGTGAGGACTAATTTATTGTGAGGTTATGCTACCAAATCGGATGTGCGCATAATCATATGATGCTTATCTATTTTAAGGAAGATTCTGTGTATTACTCATGATTTAATATAATGGAATGGGTTATTGAATGAATCAAGGTGTTAATCATGGTTATAATTTATTATTGCATAAATTATTTCGCTATGTTTATCTATTTGATTCATGAGTTCTTTAAGATCTAGATCTGAATATGCTACTATAGAATGATATATTAGTTATGGATCTGAAATCTTTAAGTCTTCATCATGCTAACATCCTACAATAGAAACCCTTAAGAGGTGCCTGGTACCTTTGCATGTTTTGGGTGAGCACTTAGTCTAGGCTAAGTGATGTGCCAGTGTGCCTAGGATTTTACTGGTGAATTCTAGGTTGCATCATTGGTTCCATTGTCGAGACCTCTTTTTTAGTTTTTTTTCAAGATGGTTTGTGATGAAGACATATTGGTTGACTCTAGCAAGTGTTGAAGAGTGGATACAGGATTTAGAAGAAGAATACGCATGGAGGTTCAACATCGGATCTAATTTTAACGCACGTGTATGGGTGGAACAGAATCTGTATGACAGTTTATATGAGAGCTTCTTCATTATCTTTCTAGTAGAATTGTACGAGTGGCTGATTGCTTATGCATCTAAATGGAATTGGAGGTATCACACACTTGTCTGGACATAGGAAGAATTTCAAACCCTTTGTTATGCTGATTTGATTTAGACTCGTGCGGTGGATATGTGGCTCTATGGTGTTTTGAATAGTTATATCTTGGAGTACTCAATTTCCACTTATTCGTGCCTAGAGGTAGCTGAATTCTAGTTTTTACGATATCCAAGGGAAGCTTACCTGCAAGGCATTCCACTGGTGATCAAGATCCTGATGGTAAATTTGAATTTGGAGAGAAAACCAATGGCTGAACTAAACCCCACCATGCGTGGGGGGCAGGAGCAAGTTTGGGTGAAAGATGGTAGACCTAGCGGAAGAGAGGTAGAGAGAGGAAAGGAGGATTAATTATAATGAGGTGTGCGAGAGGGATATATAGAAGCAACGGGAGGTTGCAGAGAAAATGGCATTGTGGAGAAATATAGTTCGGGAAGGAGTTGAAGTTCACGCAGAAGACGTGGAACCTGAGAATCAGGAACTCCCCCATTTGGGAAAGCATGACAGGGAACCCTCCTCAT
The DNA here is from genome assembly GCA_019776745.2 of Taxus chinensis. NCBI lineage: Eukaryota > Viridiplantae > Streptophyta > Pinopsida > Cupressales > Taxaceae > Taxus > Taxus chinensis. The sequence continues at coordinate 21,464,169 of CM034149.1, forward strand.
CCTCACGTAGAAAGCACGCTAGTAGAGACGTCCTTGGCCATTGGTGCAAATCTGAATCCACCTGGCAACCTTACCCTTCTGCTTGGTTTTCCAACATCTAGTATAACAAATAGTCAGCAAGTTAATTCAAGTAGTGGGAGAGAAGGAGTGAGTCTTATAAGAGGCACAATGATGGCAATGCAAACAACTTCATTGTTATATGGAAGTACCTTTTTGGGTGTATCATCTACACAGAATTCAGGCACACATATTTTTGGACTCTCTTCTGGGAGTAGTACGCTTCGTAGACCATCGGGGTATAGTTCAGTACTATTGTTGGAACACAAGGAATTACATCCTCTGGTCCAACCCTAGCTAAAGGTTTAGGATCAAGAGGTATAGGTGGATCTAGCTCTAGTGGATCTGGTCGATCTAGAGATTTGGTTCTGGAGGGTAGAGTGGAAACACAAGAGGTTCTGGATCAGGTGGGCAAGGTCCACACCAACCCCAGAATATTTACATGGAGATGTCTCTTCATCTTCTAGAGTATAGGGGCATAGAAGATGTTGTTGAACATGTGCACATGTGTGAAATACTGTGGCATGCAAAAGGAATCATGGCTTCTGAGTGTAGGGCAATCCAATTTGCTACTACATTACAAGGGCGCACACACAGCTGGTATAGAAAGTTTGACCCTAATCAGACTTGCGTAGACTATACAACTTTAAAAGATGCATTCCTTAAAGAGTTTCACATCCCTGAGTTTGAGCAGAAGAGTATAAGTGCACTCAAGGATATTAAGCAAGGCACTACTGAGAGTGTTAGAGAGTATGATGCCCATTTCAAAATATTGTTATCTAAGCTTTCTTATGATATTCATGTAAGCCAACATGCACAATGGTTTGTTGGAGGTTTGATTACACCTTTTCGGAGGGAGCTATCACATAAAACATACACTGATCCACGTGAAGCACTTGAAGCATCCTTACGCGTTGAGGTAATTCGAAGTATAGACACTGGGGTGAGCCCATTTTTAGAAGCACAGATCACAACTATGGAAAAGTAGTTGGAGAAACTATCGGTAAATTCAACACATGAGATGCACAGGGATTTGGTGCACAAATTGTGAAGTGGAAGGTCACACAAAGGATAGTTGTCCCTGTAGATCAGTGTGCTCATTGTTAGATTGTGAGATATGCCATTTAAACCATGATGCTAGCCACTTCCCATTACTACAACATGCGATAAGGAAGAACGTTTCAAGCTACTGTAAAATCTGTAGGTCCACGACTCATGACATGGAAGACTTCCAGATGATTGGTCAGATCCATGATGCTATAGATATTGGTGTACAAAAGACATGAGTTTCAGATAACTCTAAAGGAAAGAACGAGCATCAGGATTGGGATCACAATCAGGCACGCTATGATTGGAATGAAGGGCAGTTTTGAAGGTGTTCGTGGCAGAGGTCAAGGATACCATGGTGGATTTGGAGGACGAGGTCATGGTGGTGGAAGAAGTGAGTTCCCTCGTGGAACATGTTATACATGTGGATCTCCTGACCACTACAGGTGTGAATGTCCTCAGAATGTTATATATTCTTTTTGTGGAAAGAATCATAGTTATGAGGAATGCCTAAACTTGTATGAGCATCTTAGCAAGCAATATAAATAATAAAACAAAGGCACAGGGATGCTTAGGATACAATGCGCCATGGAAAATCAGTGGATTCCTAAGTTAGAACCAGACTTTGAGGCATTGCAGGTAAAGATCATGACCCGTGCTGAAGCAGCGCACACCAGAGAAGCATTACAACAGAAGCCTACCATCACTAAGGAGGAGGTTCTACATGCACGATACCCAGATCCTGCCCATTAGAAGGATGTTTATCAAGGAAACCATGGAGGTACTCAGGAATCTTTAGGTGAAATACAATATTTAAAGGAGCAATCACAGAAGATGGAGCAAAAAGAAAGCATCATAAAGATGGTCCAAACTGATATGAATGAATTGAGAGAAGTGTGCAAATTGTTGCGCCAAGATAATATCATTCCATTATTAGGGAATTGGTTAAAAGGCAATACTCCACGCACAAGTTCTGAGACTAGATGGAAGATCCTGTATGAGAATCTTCCCCCTCATAGCCTAGATTATGACAAGGAAATCAATCTAAATGTTGTTGTGGATGGGTGGCTATTGAGTAATATATTGATTGATACAGGCATGGAAGTCAATGTTCTTACTTTAGATGCATGGGTACAAATGGGGAGGCCCCCATTACAGCCATCCTCTAATGTATTGTTCATGGCTAATCAGACTAAGGCCACTCCCATCGGAGTTTTGAAAGATGCATCTATTACCATACAAGGAGCCAAGTTCACAGGAGATTTTGAGGTTTTAGCACTAGAAGAGTCAGATAGCTTCCCAGCTCTATTGGGGCATCCTTGGTGCTATGTAAATAATGTTGATCTTTGGTTCAACAAGGGTTATATCAGCTTTGAAAACAAGGAGGAAAGAGTTATTATCCCTTTAACAGATGGAAAATCTGTGCCCTATGTTGAGCCCTTGAGTGAAGAAGACCTGAATAGGATTTATGTACGTGCCATCCAGGATCCAGAGGTGCTTGAGCCATGTAAAGAAGGAATCCTTCAGTGGGAGGATGCATAATCTATTAGTGATACTACAAGTGTTGCTTGTGATAATTGGGCTCATAACACTTATGAGTTGGTAGGGTGCAAAGTAAAGAGCATATTTCCTAAGGTAGAAACAAACCGTGTTATGTTAGGAGAATAGGTAATAACTCGGTACCTTGTTACACTGGAGAAGGAGATCCTATGGTGTTCATGTGTGCCATGGAGGAACAATGGATAGACCCACTGGAAAGAAGAAATATGCTAGCATATACACTACGTGGGACAACAACGTGCTGGTGGGTGGTCCACAAGGATAATCTTGTAGGATGGAATAAAATTAGGATTTCTCTTGCTACTAGGTTCTTCAGGAGCAATGTACCTACTCAAATATATACTTATCATGGTAATCAACCTATTCAACACCACGTTCAAAAGTGTGAGAGACTCTAGAAAGAGGGTCAGGAAGCTTTACCACCTTTGCTATGGGTGCATAAGTTTTATTCCACTTTACAAGGTTGTGCGTGCATGGTATGTCTATGCAGAACTCCATAGAGAGACTGGAAATTGGTAGGATTTAATTGCAGGAATGACCCAGATGTTTGACTTCTTCTCTACCAAGCCTCCGGTGGAAGAAGCATTAAAATTCATAAAGCGCTTAACTATGGGAGATAGTGCCAAGGATGAAGAAATCATTCAAGAGTTATTTGATGAAGGAGACTTAGGAGTGCGTTTTGTTGAAGAGACAAAGGCCGATGCCACACTACTTTAGTGCACTTACCTTGAGAAAGAAAAAGGAAAAATGGTCTACTTAGTGGATGATGAAGAAGTAGAAAATATAGATGTAAATCATTCAACAAGTAGGCGTGAGGTGTTAGACAATGCAGATAAGACCACATGCACCTATCATGAACCTATGAAGACAAAGAAGGTGAATATTGGATTAGATGTTGAGCCTAAGGAAGCCATAATTGGAGACTATTGGTCAGACTCTGAAAGTGGAAAAAATCATAGAGTTACTACAGAGATTATCAGGACTTATTCCCTCGAGGGTACCATGAACTTAAAGGCATGCATGAATCATTAGGAGATATGAGGATAAATCTTAAAGAGGGTGTGTACCCAGTTAGAAAGAGACCCTACAGGATGAACCCCAACTTGCGTGAAAAGGTCAAGGAAGAGATTGACAAAATGTTGAAGTCTGGGATTATCAAGCCCCTTGACGAGTCAGAATGGGTTAGTCTAATGGTGATCAATATCAAGAAGGATGGTAGGATTAGGATCTATGTGGACTACAGGGAGCTGAATGCTGCATGTGTGACTGATCCCTTTCCTACGCCATTCACTGAGGAAATACTAGAAGGCATTGTAGGGCACAAAATATATTCATTTACAGATGGGTTCTCTGGGTATCATCAGGTTAGGATTGCCTAGGAGGATCAGGAAAAGACTACTTTTACTACTGAATGGGGTAGCTTCACCTATACTGTGATACCTTTTGGTCTGAAAAATGCAACTGTTGTATTTTCATGCATAGTTGTTCAAGCATTCAAGGAGTTTATTCACAACTTCTTACAATTTTATTTGGATGATTGGATGGTGTATGGATTAGTTAAGGATCATTGTGACAATTTGCACTTAATGTTTGAAAGATGTAGACAGTTGAGTATCTCTTTGAACATCAAGAAGTGCATATTTGCTACACCATTTGGAATACTGTTAGGACACATAATCTGTAAGGAAGGTTTGTTGGTTGATCCAGCTAAGGTTGCAGTCATTATAGGCCTAAAAGAGCCTACCAGTCAAAGTGATGTGCCTGGATTTTTGGGCCATATAGGATATTACAGGAAGTTTATTAAAGGATATGCCAAAGTTTTCCACACCATTGGAGGAGTTACTAAAAGGGAAAGGTACGTTCTACTGGGGAGAACCACAACAACACACATTCGAGACATTAAAGGAGAAACTTACTACCGTGCCTATTCTATGTTTTCCTTTATGGGACCAACCATTTCATGTACATGTGGACGCCTCTGGCATGGCCATTGGCACAGTATTGGCTCAACCTGGAGAAGGTATTATAGATCATCCTATCTATTTTGCTAGTAGAAAGCTGACTCCTGCAGAACATAATTACACCACTATAGAGCGTGAAGCTTTGTCAATGATCTATGCACTACATAAATGCATAAAGTACCTACTAGCTACACCATTTGTCTTCTATACAGATCACATGGCATTGAAGTATTTGGTAAAAAACCCATTTTACAAGGGCACATATGCAGATGGGTACTCTTATTTCAATAATTTGACTTCATAGTTGTGGTAAAACCAGGGAAAAGTAATTCTGGACCAGACCATTTATCTAGAATATAGTCAGGAGAAGAAGCACAGGAAATTGAAGATACCATGCCAGATGCCCAGATATACAGGTTACAACGTGCACCATCATAATTAGAGGACATTGTTGTCTTTCTTAGGCATGACACCAGGAATGAATGAAATCCTTAGAGAAGAAACAACTTGCTATACGCGTGACACCCTATATGTTGATTAGAGGACCTGTATAAATTAGGAGGGATGAAATACGTCTTACTAGACAGAAACATAAATCATGGAGGAAACTTGGTATTGTAGGTGGCCACTATACAGGTGATGTCATTGTGCGTACTCATTGGATTATGGTGGGAGACACCCTATATGTTGATTAACAGTGACCTGTATAAATTAGGAAGGGATGAAGTATAACGTCATTGTGTACTAGAACATGAATGTGTGACATGGACATCATGGAGGGATGAAGTATAACTCATGGTGGTATAGTAGGTGGCACATAATCATGGAGGAATATGCAGGTGATGCCACTACGTCACTGCGTGCAAGATTCTACTCGCTAGATTATGGTGGGAGACCCTGTATAAAGATTGTAAAGCATGTGATCATTTTCAATGTCTTTGGAAACCAGGTCAATGATATGAAATGCCTCTAAGACCTATTGCTAGTGTATAACCATTTGAGAAATGGGCTATTGATTTTGTGGGTCCTATTTCACTAGCCATGTGCAAGACTAGATCACGCTATATCATCACTTGCACAAACTATCTGACAAGGTGGGCAGAAGCAACACCTACAAAGGATTTACAATAGCTACAACAACTAAGTTTCTATGGGAGAATATTATTACAAGGTATGGATGTCCTTTAAGTTTGACCAGTGATAGGGGCACACATTTTCTTAATGAGACAATCAGAATTTTATTGGATGAATTCATGATTGCACACCATAAGACTACACCCTATCATCCTCAGGAAAATGGAACTGCTAAGGCATTCAACAAAATTTTGAGCCAGACATTGACAAAAATTTGTGATGTTGGAAGGAAGGATTGGGATGATAAAGTATTTGCAGTACTTTGGGCATATAGAACAACATATAAAAGGTTGAACAAAGCCACACCATTTCAGTTAGTGTTTGGCGTAGAAGTAGTTCTTCCTATGGAATTTATGTTACCATCTTTGCGTATTGCACATGCTAGAGGTCTAGCTGATGAGAAAGCATTAGAAGAATGGATTGAAAAGTTAATCAAGTTGGATGAGCGCCGAGCAATAACATGTTGGAGTCAGAAATAAGAAAAGGCCAGGTAGAAAACATGGCATGACAGACACATCAGGGATAAAAGGCTTGAGATAGGACAAATGGTGCTCTTTTATGATTCTAAGTTTTTGTGCCATCTAGGTAAACTCAAAGTACATTGGTTGGGGCCATATGTTATCACTCACATACTTGAAACAAGTGCTTGTCAGTTAGAGGCACTTGATGGAATACGGTTACCCGGTTACTTCAACGGGAGTAGGCTGAAGCCCTACTATAAATAAGTCTTCTTGGTGTTTGTAATAAGGTAGTGTTTCCATTTAGATTAGGTTTTCAATTATGAATTTCCTTAATGTATTTCCTTCTTTGTCGCTAGGCTTTGCCAATTTAGTTGGTGTGTTTGTGTAATTAAGTGCATTGCACCAAAAGCTACTTCCTATTTTGAAGAATTTTTATGCGCAGAGGACTGCACATACCCTTAGTGTGGGGTAGGTTATTGATATCCAGGTACAAGACTAATGAAAATAAGTATACATGAAAGGAACTAACTTCTACGGGTGTCTATTCAAGTTGGAGAATTGAAAAAAAATGCTTCTGGAAATGAGGACCATAGGTGGAGATGAATGAATAAACAAGTATAACGCGAGGTAAGAAGAGGCCATGGGAACTACCAAGGGAAAGCACAATGGCAAGGTACTCGGGTGGAGGCACGTTGAAGAGAAGTCTGTGGCTAGAGGGTAGGAAGGCATGCTAGAAGGTTATAACTTGGGCGTGAAGATGTACCACGCGGAAGAGAACGAAAATGGTCGATTAATGAGAGGATTGTTGGTAGGTGAAGGAGCAATAAATTCACTAAATTTTTGAAAATATATATAAGGATAGGATACGAGTTTAATTTTACAGTTGCAATTAAGAGAATTTGAAAAGAGATAAGTGTGAGACCGAGCTCGCAAGAAGAGTATTTAGGTGTGAAGAGTGTGAATCAGCAGACATGAGATGAGAAGATTTATGTATGGAGGAAGCTTGTGTCCCCAGTTGTGAAGAGTTTGAGCAAAGCAAGGCGTTACAAAAGAGCTAGGGCACGTAATTTCAACTAGGGCATGCTGAATCGAGCTAGGTTTTGGGTTTGCACATTGCAGGAGATAAAAGGCGAGTATTTGAAGTTAGAAAATTATAGGTTATAGATGGCAATGAAGAAAGCACCCACAACAGGAGTAAAAGGGAAGAAGAAGGTCGAATTGGAGGTTGAAATGACCCCTGAGAGTAATTTATCATAAATGCAGTATCTAGAGGGTGTAATTGTGGGTCAGGAATGGGATTCCCACATATGGAAGAACAAGATTAGTGACTAAAATCATCGTACAACTGAAAATAAGAAGGATCTAGATGCGTTATTGAACACAAAGACGAATAAGCACGCAATAGAAGATATGTCGGTATATGACGACACTGGGGAGGAATTTGTTAAAGAAACTTGGGGTTTTACTAGTTGTATGAGCTCCCCTACTTTGGGAAATATGAACCATTGTATCACTGGTTGATGAGCAGGGTCCACGAAGACTTCTTCTACTTTGTAGGATACGCAGGGTAAGATCACAACAACCTTAATTTCAATAGTAACATGACTAAGGGATTCAGGAGCAGATCTAGAGAGTGATTTAAATGATAAGGCCGCAACCCTGGAAATAAGGAAGGAGCTGGGGTATACCAAAGGTCTTCCTGGCATGGAAATTGACAAATTAAAGAAATACCCAATAGTACAAGAAGCTGCACACTTGGTGACAAAGAAGAATGACCAAGAAAGGTGGTCGTAGATAAACACAATGTGGCTTCATGTTGCAAAGAATATGTCTGAAGGAGTGGTCTACAATATCGCAGATCACATAGAAAATAAAATAATTGAAGAAGTGCATATAGGTGAAAGAATAAGTTTTCGGAAGTATTTTATTATCTTTGGTGTTCATGGATATTGGAGTGCCCGATGGGCCAAAAGGAGAAGATTTGGGAGTACCCCATGGAGAACACAAGTCTCTAGCGAAGAAAGATTTCAAAAATACTTGTGTAAAGGATCAATGGGAAGACCATTTAAGTCAGTAGGGAGGAGATGTGGTATGACAGAGATCTCCATGCAGTGTTTGAAGAAGAATGGCGCATACCCAAGGAGTTGCCTTCGGTGGTGGGTAAGACAATATAGTTTGTAGTCTACCAACATTTTTACATCACAAGATTCACCATGAAGGACGGGGCTTGGAGCCCATGGTGAAAATTACCATATGCCTTCACAACAAGATATTTTTAGGCATCAATTCATAGGTTTTCAGATGCATGCTTCCTAACCTTCAATGCAGACAAGGTAGATTGCGACTACCACACTCTAAGAAAGAAATATGTATATCCAGGGTGGAATGCCTACATTGAGAGGCTCATCTCAGATATTATAAGAATGAAGCCTGTAAGCTTGGTAGTTGGGGGACACCAGAGCAACGCTTGTGTACCTTCAACTCAAGCCCAAGCTAGAGAAAAATAAGTATGTGGAGAATGAGTTTACACTCCCAGGGCCGCCAAAAGGTAAGCATACAATGGAAAATGTTCCAGCACCTAAGCCCACAAAGAAAATATAAGTAGATGATGAAGAAGAGGAGCATGAGGATAGTGGTGGTTTGGAGCACAAAGGCAGAAGACAACCTCTAAATAGGGAAGAAGTTGAGCACATGACTACTCCCCCCAACCACAAGAGGGAGATGATGAGGACTTGGATGCAGTCCAAGGAGAGCACCACTTCAAAAGAGTATTCAAGAGAACAAGGACCCAAGGTGCTACTCCATAATCAGTACTTCGCAGATCACCTCGACTCTCTCCATAAAAAAGAGACAACATGTGAAGAGAAGAAGGAAGTTGAAGATGAATGAGGAGGTGAAAGAGTATGAGGAAAGCATGCCCAATTCCCCTACACCTCCAGAGAACGTGGAAGAACCAAAGGATGAAGAAATGAAGGATGGAGAAGAGGGAGAAAAAGGAAGCATATGAGACAACAATCAAGACTTCTCAGGACATAGCAAAACAAGCTCCGAATCTTGAAGCCCAAGTTCATAAAGGGGTCAAGAACAAAGAGAACAAGTGGGGAGTATGTTCCACCAGTCATGGGCTATGCTAAGGAAAAAGGTCAAATTTATCTGAGACCGTTTTTAGAGCACAATGACACAAAATAAGTTGTATGGCTGAGGAAAATGATGGATGAAGAGATGACAAATCGTGTGCACAAGAAAAGAAGCTATCATGGTCGATGTACACACACACACATGGATGAAACCAAACTTTTATGTATATGATAAGTCATGCGTATCAAGGAGGTTGAAGAAGACACCTCAGGCTAGACAAATAATAGTCAAGCCTACTATTATATCAGATGAACAAGTGAGAAATTCTTTGGTGAAAGTCTCGACAAAGGTGGCAAGGCAGAATATGGATAAGGCTACAATAATTAGGGCACTACGAGAGGAGATCAAGACTAAGGATGCATAAATAGTATGTGCCTAAAGTAAGAGAAAGACTTGGCACAAAAGATGAACACTTTTTTCATTAACAAGGCAGAGGGAGTTGTGGAAAATATTATGAAAGAAAAGCCCACATTTAGAGCCAAAGGTACCAAAAACATTTCCTTCAATAATGCATTATGTAAGTACCTTAGTGGAATTGGTGCTTGAAGATGAACCTCTTTGCATGCCAACACCCAAGGATACAGCGCAGGATGTAGAGTGGGAAAAGGCTTTCAATGATGCAGAAGATTACATCATATGAGGGGTTGTTTCAAATCTTGCAGGAGGAATTAAAGAAGGCAGATCAAGCGTTGAATATTTGTATAGCGCCAAAAGTCATTATAAGAACTAAGACCATTTTGAAAGACATTGAAGTTCTTGAAGGCCATGAAAGATGAAACATTGGGCCATGCATAGAATGATTAGCACTTGTCAAGCAGAAGTGTGAGGCCCTTATAAACAACATAAGTACCACATAAGGAAAGGCTGGATGAGCTTGGGAAACTCATCACGCAAAATATGGACTTATTAGAAGGAAGGATGACTAAAATGTGCAGCATTGTGTTGGTCTTATAAAATGAGAAAGGAGAGACTGCAAAATATGAGTTAGAGTCAATTGCAGTGGATATCCTAGAAAAGGAAAAAGCCATGCGCTTAATGATTGAAAAACTTTAGAGGTGGAAATAAAAGAAGAATATCCAGAGTTGATTCTTCAGGTTGAAGCAGAAGATGTGTGTGAGGATTCATGTGTATCAAGGAGGTTGAAGAAGACACCTCAAATACCCAGATGCCCAAAATTGTTTTATTCCGTCGTCGGGATTTGTCTGCGGGAAATTTGTATTTAATTTTTTGAGCCCCGTATGAGGCTATTTGCGCTCCGTTTCAACTCTGTTATAAGCGAATATGTTATTATTCCTATATACCAGAAGGATTTTAACTTATTTTAAGTTTTGGGCTTTATTTGTAACTTTTGGCAATTTTTTCGTGTTTTTGTGGTGTCCCGTTCTGTTTTCTGTGAAATTTCTCTGGAACAACTCCTTCGCCCGGGTAAGCCCGATTTTTTGGCCTGGAGCAGCTGGAAAACATACACGCACATTCTTTGCCGGAGGAAGCATCATTGGAGTATGGATTCACAGGGAAAAAGCGAAGTCGTGCACAGGAAAGCCCCTGCGGGGATGGGCGCATTTTTGGAAACAAAGGATTTAAGCTGCGATGGGAAAAACATAAGCCGCAGGCAGGATGGAATTGTATACCTGCCTGGCAGGGTACTTTTTCCCGTGTTATAAAAGTCACTTAAGCTGCAGTGGGAAAAATAGAGGCCGCAGGCAGGTGGGAATTTATTGCCTACCTTGCAGGGTGAAAATTCCCATGATATAATAAAAGGAAAGTGACTTAAGTGAAATCATGGGATTTTAGTGCCTACCTTGCAGGGTAAAGAATCCCATTGTCAAAGTCAAATCACTTAAGTGGATCATGGGATTGTGGTTGCCTACCTTGCAGGGTAAAGAATCCCATTATGGTGAAAATTCTTAAAAATAGAATTACATGTGCAAAAAGTGCGCCCCCCCTTTGGTAAAGGATTAAAGTGATTAAATTGATTATTTTAATAATCTTTCTCCTTGGAAAAAGTGCGCCCAAGCTAGAGGGAGGTCAAAAAGTCAAAGGAGAAATAAAAGAAAGGGATTAAATTAATTAAATTAAATTTATTTTAGTGGCTGCCCCTCTCCTTGGAAAAGTGCGCCCCATTTAGGAGTTATTTAATGATTTTAAATACATTAAATCATTAAATTAATTTCTATTTTCAGTGGCTATGGTCAAAGCACACTGTGAGGCTAAAGTTAAGTGCTGTGTGAAGGATTAAATTGGATTAATTTAATTTATTGGATGGCTGTCCTTAAACATGCAATTTTTAAAAGAGAAAAGCATGATTTTTAATTAATTAATTGCCTTTAATTGTTAGGGCAATTATTAATTATAGAATTGTGAAGGTTATATAAGCATGGGCAGCCATAAGGATTTATTATTCAACACAAAGGTAAAGAATTGCAGCAAGGAGAAAAAGTGCGCCCCCTTTAGAGGAAGGATTTTGCACAGACAAATTGCTAACAAAGGCTAAAAGCTTCCAGATTTGGCGCATGCTTTGGAGAAGGTTCATCTCATCTGCACAATTGTTTTCACAGGTGTTAAAGGAGCTCAGGTGTTGATTGAAAGGATTCATGCTCTCTTTATGTGCAAATTAAACACCAATTTTTGGGGCAGCAGGCTTGAAAAGTGCAGATTTTTATAATTCAAATTCACTATTCATGCTCTGGTGGCCATTTTTGTCTGAATAAATTGTAGGAACTCATTACAGGTGCTTTATAAAAGAAAAGGAGCATTTATCAATGTCCAATACATTGCAAATATCCTCCGAATCTGAAGAATTGTCCAGATCTGCACCAGTATTGAAGAAAGTAGGCCAAATTAGAAGAAAAAGAATTATTCAGACAAAGATTGATAAAGCCATGGCAAAAGGAGATGAAAAAGAGAGCACGATGGATTCATGCATTGCTTCTAAGCTTACAGACATAGGAGACACGGATCTAGGCCCAGAACCTCTTTCTGATTTGATAGATAGATCCAGAGCTGGAAAGACTTCACTCATGCGTGCAGTCAAAAGTAGTGGAATTATTCGAGCTGCAGCTTTCCCGTGTACAGCCCAATTGCCAGAGTTTGTGATGGAGTGTGCTAGATCTTATCATCCTTCATCCAGATCAGTGCGTGATGTTGCGGGAAAGACAATAATTCGTTTGGATGCAGAATTCTTCGATTATTGTTTGAAGATTCCAGTACGAAAGGTGGTGACTTCTATTAGCATTCAGGATGCTGACAGTAGGTGGGAAAAGCATAGAGTTGATTGTGTGAGCATCATGAATAGCCGGTTCATGAAGAAGCCTAGATCCCCTTCCAGGTTCCCAAGAACTCTTCCACGATCCAATTTGGTGCAGGAGGCGGATGATATTGTCAAATTGCTATGCAGGTTGAATGGTGAAGCGAATGCCTACACTTTCCGGACATGGATGTATGCTTTCATCAGGACCATTGAAATCAACAAGGTTGATTCTATAATCAGTTGGTCAGAAATTATTAGCAGCAACATCGGTGAGCAACTGCGGAACGTAAAGCGTACCTTCAGCTTCAAAATGACTTCATACTTGGTATATGCTGCAGCTTCACAGGGTGTCTTTTCCAAGCTGGATAGATGTGGTATTCTTTCCAAGGATCCCATTTTCGCGTGCTACCCACAGCTTACTGCACCTGCGTGCGAGAAGGACTTCAAAGTGATCAACGATGGTTTCTTCTACGATTTCATCTGCAGGTTGGACAAAGACTTGAAGACTCACAGGGTAAGCAAGGAAGCATGGGAAGCAGTGTCCAAGATTGGCAGTGTATTCATCCAGTTTGCAGATTTCACATACCTTAGGGTTACGAGCTTTTCAGGTGAACCGACAAAGATGCCAAGGTACCCGAGTGATAGATTGATTGCCATGGAGCTAAGCAGGCAACTTGTGGAGTTACATGACCTTCAGTCGAAGCGGCACAAGTCTACGGGCTACTTCCCACTCACTGTGGGATATTACAGTTGCATCAGCATTCACAGAGCTCGAGGGATGGAAGCACAAATGTTGTCCGAGTATGAGCATGAGTTCTTCCCTGCATGGCTTAATTTTGATCCATTTGGAATAGCCAGGAAGACAATCTCCCAGGAGTACGCACATGTGCCTTCGTTAGAAGATTTCTGGATGAAGTGCAGAAGTGAGTACGAGGTCAGAAAGAAAGATTTCAGCAGGCTGTCGGCAAAGCAAGTATTTGACTTTGGACTAGCGCGGATACCTGCGGATCTTAAAGATGATGGGAACGTGGTACTTGACACTTACCATCAAATGGGAGGAGATAAAGTTCTACTACAGGATAGCAATGGCGGCTGCAGCACAATAGAAGAAAGATCTGGAGCTGTGTTGGTGAGTACTTCGAGCTGGCTGCTAATGAAGGGATACTGCCTTGATGAAGTATTGATGAATCAAATCACAGGCAACTTCGGCGCAGGAGATTCCCTCAAGCGAAAGCATGAAAGAGAGAGCAGCAGAAGGTCCGAGAAGTTGAAAGTACGTAGAAGATCTCAAGAGAAAGAGAAGACCACTTCTACGACCATAGCTTTGACTCCGACTTCTCCAGTACCTAGTGGATCACCAACTATTGCACCACAGCAGCAGGATGTTTCCATGCCTTCATTAAAACCAGCAACGTTCATCTTCTCTCCGCAGCCACTTCGTTCAGCACCCGTTCCAGAGGAGATGTTGAAGCTGTAGATGACGGAGTTCGAACGAGCTTTGTCCTTGGATGTTTCAGAGGATGGCAGCCATGATACTGTAGCACTTTCTGATGGAGAGGATGCAGAGCGGGAAATAGTAGCGCACTCAGCAACTTCTCATTCTCCGAGAAGTAATTTCTCGGAATGGTTAGCTTTGCAGTTGGTTCCGGAAGCAAGAATAGAGATGAACTTAGAGGAACATGACTTGCAGCTACTTCAGGATCTGAGCAGAAGAGACAGAAGGCCTAAAGTTGCTAAAGCAACTTCTAGGTTGATCATCGAGGATTCGGGAGAGAAGTTTGCTGAGATATCAATCCCGGCGGAAGGAAAGGTAGAAGAGGAACTCACGGCAGAAGATGTGACAGTGACCAAAATACCACTCGGTCAAGCTACCACTGAAGGATTGAAGCAGGACACGCAGACATTGCTGGATACTTTGTTCCTTAGGCTTGACAGTGAAAAGGCGGAGAAAGAAGAGCTACAGAAGCAAATATCTCAATTATGTGAGATCATAGCCAAGGTTGCTAAATCTTCCGTTCAGCCCATTTCAGCGCAGGTGAGTGATCATCTTATGCAGGAAATGGAAGATGCGAGCAATCAAGTAAAGGCTATTGACGAATGGAAGGATCTGATTATTCGTCAAGCTTCTGTGCAACTTGGGGAAGTGCCAGCCCGCCTAAAGGTTATGAACGATGCAGAAAATCAACAAAAGCAACTGATAGAAAGCATAAAGGAATAAATACAGTTGCAGAGAGTAACCTGAGTGTTTTGGCCAAGATCAACAAGCTGCCGGGAGATGTATTGGTTGCAGAGCAAATTGTGCCGGATGGATCAGTTGAGAAGGGGAAGCAGCTAGAGTTTGCAGTATCTTTCCATTTGGAGATCTGCAGAGTTTTGCTAAAGAGGATGCAGGCGCTTGAGAGTAGAACATCAGATTTGCCGGATAGTGTTATTTCTTTCACTGAGGAAAGAGTGGATGAAGGTATTACTTCATACGTGCGGATTGTTTCTAACGAGGTGCATGATTCCCTGGAGGGTTCTCTTCTGATGGTGCAAAAGAGGATTGATAAGCCACCAAGCCTTTCACGATGAACTCTATCAGTAGGTTGGTGACACTGCAGGCAGACATTGCGAGATTTGGGCCAAGTTTGGAAGAAGTGGAAGCATGCAGCAAAGTGTTGAATGAAGGATTGCTGCAATTCAGGACAGAAAAGGAAGCAGTAGCTAAAACAGATGGAAAGATGCTGAATTATATGTTCGACAAGTATATCAGATATCAGAACAAGAAGAAGATGTAGATGTTACAGCTGACATGACTTCTTCTATTTCTTTCTTCTTCTACTTTCTATGTTCCCGGATGAAATTGTAAACTTCTAAGTTATTGGTTTTGCAACCATTACTTGAAGTCATGTGGAACCTTTCTATTAGTTAAGTGATACATGTGTCACTTAGGAAGAAGTTAGTAGAGGATGATTGCCAAATGTCATCTTTACTTGTTGTTCATACTTTAGTTCAGTTTGAGTCTTCTATTTGTACTTTCCCTCCTACATTCTATAAGTAGGAGAAGAACCTATGGGTTAATCATCGATCAGAATTTGTAAGAAGCAATCTTGTGTTCTAGACTTTGTGCTGAACCCCTGAGAGCCACTTGTTGCAGAGGAATACAAAGAAGCAGGTTTCCGGAGAACTTTGTGTCACGGTGTATTTTGTTTCTTGCTTCTAAATCTTAGATCTCTTAATAGACTTTGTGTTATTTTAGATCTGGATCTAGAGCTGCCTTTGCTTTATAATTCTGTGTATTCAAATCTATTAAGTTTCTTCTATGTGCATGCAATTAGCTCTGATATCTACTGATTGGGATGCACATCTTCCTTACTTCTTCTTTGTAATTCCTTTACTTCCTTCTTCTATAATCTTCCTTTCTTAAACAGCTGCTTACTTGCTGCAGAACTTCTTAGTTATGGTTCATGAACTAAGTTGTTAAAGTAAAACCCTGATAGATAATAACACATTTTTATTGACAAATCTGACACGGGAGCCTCACCGGTTAAATGAGGGAGATTTATCTCATGACTGCCTAGGTTTGATGCTATGCAGAAAATCTAGCCAACAGGTGGTAATGCAATTAGTGTGGGGTAATGTTGATCAATCAGAATATGGAACTTAGCAAATGACATATAGAAGGTTTGTGCATAAGAGTAGAGGAAATTCAAAGGCGTGTGAGGATTATAAAGGATCATGCATGAAGGAGAGAGATAGATTTGGGACTTAGTCATTTTCATGATGAGGATCTATTTTTAGAGATGGTGTGTGGAGCACACAAACTAGTTAAAGACTTGTGCGACATGTATTGACTATTTTTGGAGGATCAACTACGAAGTGCTTTGCATGAATATAGGCTTTGAATAGATCTACTACTGGTAGTTAACTAGAAGAAGTCTATTGTTAGTGCACTTGCATGTGTGGATATTTTTGTAATGGCATGTGGCTAATAATAGCATGTGAACTATTTTTGGATTAGATAAATGATGAAGGGAAAGACCCCACCCTTATAAATATGGAGTGAACTGTGTAGCATAGGAGTGTGTGAGAATTGAGTTATTTTGAGGTCATGTTACTAAATCTGATGTGCACATAGACTATGGTACTATCTATTATAATCAACTTCTATGTATTTATCATGTTTAATGTAATGGAATGTGTTGGCTGAATTAGAGTGTCAAATCCTAAGTATAACTAGTTCGTGCATGCTTGATTTCATCATGGTTATCTCTGTTATTCTCTAGATCTAGATCTAAATATTTACTGTAGACTAAAATATTAGACATAGATCTGAATGTTTTAAGTCTTCATTATGCTAACATCCTACAACAACAACCCTAAAGAGAGGCCTTGTACCTTTGTGTGCTTTGGGTGAGTGCTCAATCTAGGATGAGTGATGTGTCAGCACACTTGGGCTTTTACTAGTGAATTCTAGGCTGCATCAGGTGTCGTGGTATGAGATCTAGGTGCCTTGGTTTGTGGAAAATACCAAGAAACCTCCTCTAAGGTGTTGTTCAATGATCGCCTGTGTTCGCTTCCTATCATGTGAATGTCTTTGAACCTCATTGGATGTTGCTATAAATCAGAGATGAATAAAACATCTATAAAACCCCAAGAAAAGCATCAAAACCCTAAAAAATAAAGATGCATATGAAGGGTTCGAACTGTCCTTAGCTACCAAATAGATGGACTTATCGCTTAGCACTACACTACATCTCAGACCCAATGTATTTTTAGGTGTGTGTGTGTGTGTGTCCCTAGGTGCTCTTGTGTCAGTCATACTTTGTGAGTAGCAAACAATAAATAGATGTAGAATGTAAATAGATTATGCATGGAATAGAATTAAATCCGCTCATTTGAAGTGTGATAAGGATTAATTGGCCTTTATCCCTTGTGATGGAGCTAGATGGATGCAAATAAAGCAATAAAAGCCTTTGATGGATGCAACCTTAGGTGGAGATACTTGTGCTTATTGTTTGGTCCCTCATTATGGTCTCATAACTTTATATTTATATGGTTCTCTTGTTCTAATTTTGTAATTAACCCCAAAAAATCTGACCACCAAAAAGATAGAAATCTCAAACAGCTAGAAAGTGCCCAAAAGATAAGAGTAAAGTGTAAAGAGGATCAGGATGCCCTAGAGGGGATCAGGTCGCCTAGGGTACCCCAGTCAGAGTGGGAAAAACTCAGTGTGAAATAACTGACTGAGAAAACACAGGAAGAAGATCGAAATTAATGACAACAAACAAAGTAAAATGGCCAAAGACATGGGTTAATTAGTACTCTTTTTCACTCAAAAACCATATGAACAATAATATGAGACTGAGACTAAATAATTACCCAAAGCGTGTGATTTAGTGTCTACACCAATGAGTGTGTTTGGAAAGGGCAAAATATCTTCCATTGTGAAGAATGGAAGTACATGATCATAAATCAAAGGATGAATTTCTTGTGAGAATGACTGCATAAATGTCTATGTAGGGAAGTCATGTCCTAAATAAATGTGTTATGTATGAGGTGAAACATACCTATTGGAAGACCGAGATGTGCAAGGTATACAGTGAACCTTATGTGACGACCTAGTTCTATGTGGTAAACTATGAGACCTAGATTATGTCAAGGGTGGGTGATAGGAGTTGAAGGTCAAGAAGACCTATGCAGGCTAGCTGTTGGTAGTGACAGTATGGGACTATTGATCTAGGAGTGTGTGATAAAGCTGTAAGATTAGCATCACTGATTATATGAGTGGATGCGATAACAAGTGGAATATGAGTAATGTTAACTGTAGCAATATATATGCTAGTGGTAGGGACCCATTAATAGGATCCGAGGTGGAATACCCTTAATAATGATGAATTGACGCTCGTGTAGGAATTTGAAACATTTCTATATAATATATGGGCTCGACCTAGTAGCTTTAATCTAAAGAAGACCTAAGACCATGTTAGAATGCTTGATTTTGGATGCTACAAGAAATGGAAGGAAAATAGTGAGAGGACCAACTATGATGGGAAGAGTTATGTGCCCATAGGAAGTATGAGATTTGTGTTTGATTTGAGTTAGTGGGAAACTAATTGCACACAAGAGTGACAATGAACATGCATTATATTTGAAAGTAAGATTGATCATGACATTATTGAGAGCTTGATTTTCAATGGATGAAACAATGTGAAGTTTGGAATATGTAAAAGAGGCATGGAAATATGCATCCATGAAAGAAATGGTTGGTGGTAGAGTAGTAGTAGTACCAACAAGAAATTCTAGAGGATTATTGGGAGGCTACGGAGGTAGTCCTATGGGGTAAGCATGATTAAAATTTGCTTTAGATGTATCCTTTTCATGTTTAGGAAGTGGGCAATTGAATATGTTAGGAAATGCAAAGATAAATAATAAACACAGATTAGATATCTACCATGAATTTTCTAAAGATTATAGTTTGTGACTGAAATTTTTTTATAATGAACTAAACATAGATTTTGGATTTATAGAGTGCATTATAGTTTAATGTAAAGATCCCATAGCACATTACAAATGAACATAGAACACAAGATTTAAGTGGGAAAACCTTTCGGTAAAAAACCCACTGAAAACATCACTTATCTTTATTGAGAATTGGATTTCACCCATAACTCACACTATTTCTGGCAAATCCCCTACAGTTATAACGTCTAAAAGGAATTATAAACTATGAACAACATCCTCTCAATGTATATATTTAGCTCACATATTTTGCATCATGTTTCATGTATCTGCTCACATAATTCACATGTATGTTACTTCCATCGTGTAACCAATCCCAAATGAGATCACATTGGTTTATATAAGGTGGGTGGCCCATTTCATGGGTCACTCTTATAATTCAAATTTAAATATCAATCGACGTGTTATGGGATCCACCATCTTATGTTTTAAACATAATTTATAAGCCAAGACCTTTAGTCTTTGGTGGGTTTTAATAAAATGATTTCCCGCTTAATATTACAAAATATAACACTCCCCCTTAATATTAAGTAAGGAAACATACCAAGTCACATTTTTATAAAAAAAAAGAATTACAATCCATAAAACATCAAAGTGATTCAGGCTATCAGGAAAACATATAACAGTTTTTCCTCACAACATATTCCAAGTCACTTTTTTATACAAAAGGAATTACAATCCATAAATCATCTAAGTGATTTAGGCTAGCATTCAAACAAAGAACATGTTTCACATATTTTACAGAAGTCACAATACTCTGCTTTAGTCTTCCATGGGTTTTGGAAAACAAATGCCACTGTGCTGAGCTTTAGAGTTTCGTGGATTCTAGAATTTTTTTGGTTCAAGGCTTAGTGTTCCATGGATTTTAAAAAATCCACAACATATAGCTTTTTAATGTCCAGTAGGTTTTAAGAAAAACATGTCGTGGTACAAATCTATAATGACATGTGGATTTTGGAAAAGTTGCATTATATTGCATAGGGATCCATGGATTTTTAGAAAAGCTGCAACACAAATTTTTTAATGTCTTATGGGTTTTTAGAAAAACATGTTGTTATACAATGCTATAATTCTTTTCAGATTTTGGAAAAATCCACAGTACATAGGAGCAAACATAAAATGACACAATTAGGCCGTTAAGAGGTGGCATTGCAAAAAACATGCAAAACATTCTCATTCCTCCTTATTTCCCCCTCAAGGGTAAATCTGAAAGGTCATATCTCATCTGATTCAAAGGTGAATATAAACATTATTCACATGATCATTTGAGTCTTTCTCATATGATTCAGAGGCGAAGATCAACTCCATTCACATGATCACTTAAGTCTTTATAATATGATTCAGATGTGGAGATAAAATCCATCCACACGATCATTTGAGTCAAATAACATATGTTCACTTGATTTAGATGTGAATATCAACGTCATTCACATGATCATTTGAGTCAAATTCTGAAATGCCCAACATATCACAAAATTTATAGAACTTTGTAGCACACAATGGACTTTTAAAAATGTTTGCAACCTAATCTTCAGTAGAAAAAAACTTAAGCTTTATGTCACCATTCAAAAATTTCTCCTGAATGATGCGCATATGAATCTCAATATGCTTAGTTATATGATGTTGAACTATATTGTTTGTAAGAGCAATACAACTTTGGCTGTCACATAGAAGAAGAGTACTTCCTTTGACACCCATGTGAAGTTCATCCAATAGTAGTTTTAGCCACATGACTTTTTTTCTGCTTCCATAGCACTTTTATACTTTGCCTTGGTAGAAAAGATAAATATTGTTGGTTTCTTCTTACTACTCCAAGTGATTACACCTACACCTAACTTGAAAACGTATCTAGAAGTATATTTTCTATCGAAAATATCACCAACATGGTCAGGATCACAATAACCAAATAAATTGGCATAATTATTAGATGAATTATACAAACCATAATTTATTGTAACTTTGATATACCTTAGAGTGCTTTTTCCATTTTCCAATGGTCCTCATAAGTATCCTACATGAATCTAGAAACAATTCCAATTGCATAGGATATATTAGGCATAATCATAGTAAAATAAATCAAACTACCAATAAGTTGTCTATATAAAATAAGATTAAAGTTATCACTAGCAAGTTTTGGATCTAATTTACCGCCAAATTCCATAGGAATAAAGACAAGATTATAATAAGTCATGTTAAATATTTTAAGAAGGTTAGAATCATATTGTTCTTGAGATGTAATAATAGATTTGTGTTTTTTACAAATAATCATGCCTAAAAAGTGATTTGGCAGTCCTAAATCATTCATTTCAAAACATTGTCTTATTTTCTCTTTGATTTTAAGAATTAGATTCTTATCATTACTAGTAATCAAGAGATCATCAACATATAAGACAATAATTATAACATATTGTTTTCATATTTTACAAACAAATCATTGTAGCAAAACAATTAATGAAACCAAGATCTTGAACAAAAATATTTATCTTAGCATACCAAGCTCTATGATCTTGTTTAAGACCATATAACTATTTTTTAAGCTTACACACATATAATTCCCTACCAGGTTCTTCAAACCCTTTAGGTTAATGCATGTAAATTTATTATTTCAAATCACCATTTAAGAAATAATTCTTAATATCCATTTAGTGATCCTCCCATCCATATTAAGCAACTAGAGCTAGAAGAATTCTAGCAGTGCTCATTTTGGCAATAGGAGAAAATGTTTCAACATTATCTAAACTAGATTTATGAGTAAACCCTCTAGCAACTAATATTTCCTTGAATTTTTCAATCTTAATAACATAGTGTTTTTTAATTTTATACAACCATCTAGATCCTACAATGCTTCTTTTATGAGGAAGAGGGACTAATTCCCAAGTTTATTTTTTATTAAAGAATTGTATTCAACTTTTATAGCATTAATCCACCTTTCATATAGGATGAATTCTTAAAAATATTGAGGTTTGACCTCATACAAAGTTGACAAGGCATGATAAGAATGTTGACTGTGGGTCATCTTTATCAGATTATTAGGCTGAGAATTACAAACCAAATTTTGAGCCCATTTGGGAATTCTATACTAAGACACAAATTAAGAAGAATCCCCCTCAGTATCCAAATCCATAATTTCTTAACAAGGATGCTCATCTTCTTGGAATTTTGTTTCCATATTTTCTAAAGAATGATTATCAAATTGAAGATATTAAGACTTAGGAAATGCATAGGAGGGAAGAGAGAAACATTCAAAAAATGGTTTCTCTAGACCATGAAAATTCCTATTTAAATGGATGACATACTCATAATCCTTTTGTATAACCACCATATCCAACAAAGATATAAGAGTAGGAGGTAGGATCAAGTTTATGTCTTCTGAATTTAGGAATGAGAAGAGAATAAGGACTACCAAATATCCTTAAGTGTGAGATATCAGGTTTTTGTTTAGTCCATACTTCATGAGGTGTAGTTTGATGCAAGGATTTAGTAGGAACCCTATTTAGAATGTGGAAAATATTTTTTGTAGCTTCAACCCATAGAAACTTAGGTACTTTAGATGCATGAATCATAGTCTTAGACATTTCCATTATGGTTATGTTCTTCCTTTTAGCTATGTCATTTTATTGTGGGGAAAATGGAGTTGTTAAATCTCTCTAAATTCTACGTGACACACAAAACTTATCAAACTTATTATTAACATACTCACTTCCATTATCAGTTCTTATCCTCTTGATTTTCATATTAGCCATATTTTTAACTAAGGCTTTAAAATCTTGAAACTTAGATAGAAGATCAGACTTTTTCTTAATATAATATAACCAAGTCGTTCTAAAATATTCATCAATGAAACTTATAACATACAAGGATCCACCAAGAGAGGTAAATTCCAAAGGACCTCTTACATCACTATGGATTAACTCAAGCAAGCTAGATAAATTAGACACATGATGTTTATGAAATAATTTAATATGCTTCTTACCACACAAGCAACTTTCACAAGATCCATGGTCTGTTTTACCCTTATGAAGACCTATCACAAGGTTAAGACAATATATTTCATACAAACCCTTAAAGTTTACATGCCCAATAATTTCATGTCATAGTTAAACAACCTTACAAGAATAAGAAGAAATACAAGATACAACAACAAATCCTTCAAAGATATACAAGCCATTCTTCTGAAAACCATCAACAATAACTTTACCAAGATCATTCTTTACATAACATTTATCTTTCAATAACACAACTTTGTAGTTTTCTCTTGTTAATTGTGAATGAGATAATAGTTTCTTCTTTAAGTTATGATCAAATGAAACATTTATAATAATTTCATTTTCTAACTTAACATTTCCACAAATTTCATACCTAATGACAACAGTATCACCTCAATATATATTCTCATGACATTATACAACATCTGAAACAATTACATGAACATAGGACATTTCTAGATGCACCTCTGTAAGTAATGAATACTGCAGACAAGAAAAAAGTAAGCAAATAAACACATAACAAGCCTCAATTGTAACTTTCTTGCAAACATCAAGAAGATTTTTGGAGCACTTGGACTTATAAAATCTTAAGATTTGAATGATTATGGATGCTCTTGATTAATTCTCCAAATGTAGGATTGTAAATGCTAAGAGCTTTAAAAAACAATGATGCGGATGTCAAATTGGTAGAAGTTGGCTATAATTTTCTCAAATCTTCCAGTGATATTTTACAAAGGAATTACCTACATTTTATAGCTAAGGGTGATCCCATGATAAGTGGATCAAGGTTTTAATGGGCTCTAGGATAATAATTGTAATTACCTAAAATAGTAAGAGGACTTTGTGTATGCAGTTACAACTTTGCAAGGGAAATCATTATCTTTGAATTCATTCGATAAGTGGTTACACATGCATTATTGTTGCCCCTGCCATAATAGGCTTCTAGAAGTGGAGTGGAGTGGATAGAAGTACGAGTAGATAAATAAGATTAATTAAATAACCAATTTAATTAGTTATTAATTATGACGAGATAATTAATCATTTAAATAAGTAAATATTTAATTATATTAGCTAAATATGTTTGTAGCACAATGAATAAGAGGGGGGTGAATCAGTCTTCTTAAACTTTCATTCAATCAGCGATGCACATTTCATAAAATCTAAGCATTAAGATAATTAAACCATGCAAAATTAACCACACGAATGAGAAAATGACACAATGACACAATATGTAAGTGGGAAACTCTCAAGGGAGAGAAAACCCACTAAATTTTTTGTATAAATTGCTCAATACAAAATACTTATGTGAATATTACACATCATAAAAGATTTCTTTAGTGGGGCATCAAACCCACAAGGAGCACCAACCTCTAAGTTAGTAGGACACCAATCCTACAAGGAGGATACAACCCCCCAATATTTCCAATAAAAAACGAATCCACCTAAATATGAAGATCACCTAAATACTTGTTTCTCCAATAACTAATTGTGATCAAGTTGCAAGATCCTCTCACCCAAAATGTTATTAAACTGATATCTCTCCTTCTTTGCCCATGAAAGAAAATTCATATGTTGATTAGGTCAAGTGACATTATAAATCCTTCTTCTCTTCCCTACTCAACTTCTCATACTATTCTCAACTCTGATCTTGATCATCTATAACACTATCTACGCTCTCCTCTTGATCACTTAAATCTCTCTCATCTCCACTCACATGCAAAAATGAGCCAACACACTTCACTATTATACTTGATACACCCGATAAGAGACCACATGTCAGATAAGACCATTAATTGTGGTTATGTCAACATAAATACATAATCGACATCCTCATATAAATCACCTTAAACAATCCAAACTGGCGCACAAGGCCCAAAAACAAGGTCTTCATCTCCAACAAATGCTTCTTGTACTACAAGGGCTAATAAAAAATTCACCAAGACTCTAACAACTCCACACATGTCAGGTACATCATGTCATCACCATCAACCATCTTAAAAACATCTACACCAGCTAACTCCATCATGAAACACACCAATTTACAAACTTCTACAATTAGGTCTTAAGCACGTAATTTTCATTCTCCAAGACCGAGAAAATTATCACCTCAAAACATGTTGTAAAAACTTATTTGGCACTTTTACTTATCCACCATGATCCTAAATCACTCTCCAAGTCCATGAGACACCATCAAATAGGACACAAGACCTCAAACCTCTCGTCTCTTTTACCTCACTTAAACATGGTGATAATGCTCAAAACAAGGTCTTCAAAAACAAGTTGGTTCATACCTAAAATCACCTCATCATGGAACAAGTATAATATCATTAGAAAGATAACATATTAAACTAATTGGAACACCATATGTTAACCTTCAAATCAAGGCACAAGACACTTAACCAGCTTCATCTCTCATATTGCTCAAACTGGCTTGTAGCACTCAAGAGCCAATCTTGAGGAATTTGATATCAAATACCTAAAAAATAACTTCCAAGCTCAACCACATGCCGAAACGCTTCAAGGAAATGATTACACACCTCTCCAAGAATTGATAAAGATAATTCATATAGAGAAAATTTCACTTGCATACTTGATCCACAAGCTTTCTTGACATGCCTAAATAGGCATTTTTAGGCTACAAGGGTTTCAACATGAAACCAAATCATATTATCAAACCAAAAACTTCACCACATCATATCAGACTCATATAATCTCTCTATGATCATAAACCATTGTTACATCATGCAAAAACATCACACACACCTCATACCATCATGACTAGTTTTGCACACAATAGCCTTCTAGTAGTAGGTCACATTGGAGGACATGTTTCTTAAATTTTCTCCACATAACCTACTCAAATATTATCATGTAAATCTATCATACATCCAAAGGTACCTAGAACAATTTGTTTCTTTTCATGAAACCTTCATCTCACCTTTGTACCTGTAAATCTCCACAAAACAAGGTTTTTTCTCCATCTTACCAAAACAGCTGGAACATGAAACCACCACCAAAATGAGCTATGAGGAGTCCTCTACATCCCTGAGTCATCAAACAAAATTTATCAATCCATTTTATGCCCGTACACTTAATATTTTCTCCATCGCTCTAGGTTTAGGGTTTTATGAGGCTTTTGACATGTATAACTTGTTAACAATGGTTCATAAATATTTGACGACAAAAATGATTCATTATTTTTGAAAATTATTATTGAATCCATGCCCCAACATCCTTGAAAGGAACAATACCCCATGCAAATCACACATGTGTAGGTGAGCAATTGAAAAAGACTATCGATCTAGGAAATGTATTTATAAAAGCTCAGTAGGACTAAAAACATCTTTTCTTGCTTCCTTCTTTGACTTGTGACCTAAAATTTGACCCAAAGTAATGCAAGAACCTCCTTGATGCACTCAAAAAGTCATCTATTCCTAAACATACCTGAAAATCTCGAGACACCATGACTTACCCATGGCTTCTAGCCTTATTTTCAATGCTTTGCTTCAAAAAGACCTTAAACTTGTAATGTTCATATGAAACATGACCTTGTAGACCTCCTAAACCTACCATGCAACCTAAAAATTTATTAAACGTGATCATAAAAGTATTCTCTTCTTCATATTTCATGTAATCATGTCATCTTTCATGCACTAAGTCTAGGATTAGGCCTAGTTAGGCTTGCATCACTCCATGACTCTCATAAAATGACTTTGAAAACATCTTACAAACTCATTAACACCTTTGAATCAACATTCTAAGCATGTTAGTCCTCATAGAAACGTTATACAACCTTTAGAGCTCACACCATGACCATACTAGCTTGAACCATGCTCTAGACCATGTAATTGCACCAAGACACCATAACAAATTAACCAAAACAACATATTGAAGACACCAAAACCATACACTACCATTCAACCTTCATCATATTTGATGAATGACACCTCATGGAGACACCTATTCCAACTTGAAACCATTTTCCATCAATGACACTTGACATCAGTGATAACAATACAAACACAATGCCCAACAAAAGTGTGTAGGAATTAATTTAATTAATTCCAAAGGCATGATAGAATTAAATTAATTAATTCTAAAGGGGTAGGGGTATGTGTATATAGCTAGAATTAATTTAATTAATTTTAAAGGGGATAGAAATATGACTTAAATAATATAATAAATTTAATTAATTCTAAAAGGGTGTATTCTAGTAGCATAGAATTAATTTAATTAATTCTACTAGGAAGGAATTAGGTATGTAATTTAAGGGTGTCTACATTCTCCCCTCTTTAAAGTGTTATTACGGAGTAATAACATTTTAAAGATAGTAGATGTATGAAGATCAGTGAACGGAAGACAAGGAAAGATGGTAGATGTTTAGATTTTTCTCGGTGAAGAATTTAGATGCCCCAACGAGTAAGATGGTAAGGGAATGCCCGCTCAAGTGGGTGGGTGACATAGTAAAGTAGTGGACGACCACCTGATAGGAAAAAAGAAAGGATTTGGAAGGAGGATGTGAACGATTGTGCTCGTATCATGAGAAGAATTTGGAGAGTGAAATTTAGAGCAACCTTATTTTCTTTTTGCACAATAGAGTTGTCACCATGATCATGAAAGAATCATGATGGGTAACGCAAATGTGCATAAACAAACAAACACAATAAATAAAAGATAAAAAGGAAAACAAACCCAATATACTGATGCAGGAGCATCAAATATATGATATGTATAAAGACGGAAAACATCCAAATTTTGGCTTGAAGCTATTTTAGTGAGGTCTTAGAGTTCATTAGATGTTACTTAGGTGTGTCACTTCGATTCTAGGCCTTTCAAAATTCAAAATTCTCATTTTCCCTCCAAAAGTTTAAGCTAGAGTCTTGATGGTCTATTTTGGCTTGATTGTATAAGTTTTGTATGTCCTAATGTTGTGTGTTGGAGCTAAGACACCTCCTCATGTTTATAATCGTCCTTCTAAAGGCTTCAATAAGTTCTAAAGATTTTTTAAGCTCTTGGTCATGTGTATCATGCAAAGTGAAGCAAGAAGTGCTTGTCCAAGTGACCAAAAGGGAAGGTAAAGGATCTCATTCAGTGGTAATTGAGTGAGAAAGAAAATAGATAATATTTGCAACCAATTTTTAATCTATCATTCGAATGATCTAAGGTGGAGAATGTTGAGGCTCCAAGAATGGAATAAAATTGAGTTTGAAAATTGGCTAAGTTAATGATTATGTATATGGTGATTGCATTGTTGAATCTTGATAAAGTTGGTGACTTTCAAACTGATAAGGAGAAATTACCAACCCTTTTTCATTGCATTCTTTACATGTATGTGTATGATTGTTTGTCTCGGTGAATTGTAGCACTGTCTTGAGTAATTTGTAGCAGAGTGTTTAAAGTATAGTCAAGATTCACGGACAAAGAAGATTTGAGAAGAGCACACGGTGACTAAGGAGGTGTAAAGACAAGTTGGCCCCATGCATGCATCTTGAAGGAGGAGATTCATCATGAAAGTTATCCATGAGTTAAGGGAGTGGTTTTATTTGTGAGAGGACCTTGACAAGTAACTCTACCTTCTATTAAGCACAAACTGGGACTATGAAGTTAGGTAAGACTTTGTTCTTAAAGATCCCTTGATCCTTGAATAATAATTTGAGTCAAAACAATTCAAGAGACTAGGAAGAACTCACATAAGAATTTATGGACCTTGCAGAGGTACAAAGAAAACATTTAACAGTTTCTTAGGGTTCTTGACAGAATGAGGGTTTCCACTGGGGTTTATAGAGATTAAGTTGAAAGAAACTTTAGACATTGTGGCATACCCATAACACGTGAAGAAACCAAATTAGTAGGAAGAACTAGGAGATAGAAAGAGAATATTTGACAAGGAATGTGATAAACATGAGATATCTATGATAGTTTGTAATTTCAGTCTGTGAATGTGGTTAATGAGAGCTTGATCAAAATTTAAGGTTAGAACTTGTCCCATCAAGTGAAACCTTGAAACTCGTTACAATGTACTTGAGAATTTTCTAACAAGTGATGAAGGAGGGCTGAGAAGTGGTTGGACCTGGAAAGAGGAGTTAGCCTTAACAGTTAGTCATCAATAGGAAATACAGAGGACAATGCTCTGCAGGTAATATTTTGTGAACTAAGGACAAGGGTATAAGGGAAATAAAAGATTTGAGGGAGAGTTTAAAACAAGAAGAGACCCAGGTAGAATCTTGAGCACATATAAGAGAAAAGAAAGAAGGTAATGAAGGAAGCTAGAGGGAGGTGAGGACTAAAACAGTTACAAATTTTACAAATTCTACAAATTTATCCAAATAGTCTTGTAGTTGTGTATATGAAGATAGGGTTGAGTAAGTAGGAGTTTGAGGACCTTAAACATAGAATGGGAGATTGAAATTTGGAACTAACCCTCCCTACCTACCCTTGACCAAGATTCAATAAGAAAAAGTGTTAAGGGATGGTGCAATCTTGTAGTTTCACAAAACAGGGATGGCAGTTTGTTAATTTTATTAATGTGAAATCAACCAAGTTACAATGAATGGACTGCAATACATATAGGTATTGTACAGTCATGTGCAGACAAAAGAAAGGTTGCACAGGTATAACTGAAATTACAACAGCTTCCAATACAAACAAATGATAAGTTGCAACTATGCAACAAATAATCCTATGACTATGAAATAAGACAAATATGGTTTAAAAACCATATAACAATAATAATTAATTAATAACAATAATTAATTATAAAATGCATAATTAATTATCCTAACATTCCCCCCCCCCCTTATTTTTGTATTGTCTCAAGGGATGAGGAGAGGAATTCTTTGAACAACTCGAACTTGTCACGTGCAAGTGACTTCGTGAACATATTTGCTCGTTGTTCAATTGTTGGACAAAATTGAAGCTGGATGTTGTGCTTCAACACATGCTCACGTATGAAATGAACCTGTACCTCAATGTGCTTTGTTCTTTCATGAAACATTGGATTGCGAACAAGTTTGAGAATACCTTCATTGTCAACATACATGGTGGTCGGTTTGTCCTGTGGTAATCTAAGTCCTTCTAGTATGCGACGTAGCCAAATCGCTTCACAGATAGCTTCTCTTGCAGAATGATACTCAAATTCTGTGGAAGATCGAGAAACAAAGTGTTGTTTCTTGCTTCCCCATGATATTGGTCCAGATCCCATAAAAAATACAAATCCTGAAGTGGATTTTCTATCATCAATATTTCCTGCATGATCTGAATCCAAATATCCAGTCAAGAATAAGTTGTCGTTCTTCTTGTATTCTAGACCAAGTTGTCAAAAAATAAGTTGTCGTTCTATTAATTTGTGAAGGTTGAACACATGGTTCATTTTCATGGTTCCCACATTGGTCTGGTCAGATTAATTGATAGCAATGTATGGTTGATGATTTCCTTCTCTACCTTCAGTTTGAGTTGGACCAAGATCATGGACAAGTAAATGCGACAAGCTGTATAAGAATCGTGATTGTGTTTCTACCATGTTTGAACTAAGGGAGGGAATGTTAGGAATTTATGATTAGTACTCACATTGGTAAGAGAGTAAGTAAAATACGTGAAAATAATTCATAAATACGTTGTTCAATACAACTCATATAGAAATGTGTTTGTTAGTAGTAATGTATATATGTCAAGTTCTAATAAACAACTCACTTAAATTGGAGTGCGGGAGTAATTATTGGGAGGTAAATTAGTTGTTAACTCCTTGTTTATAGTAGTCTTATTTCTTATATAAATGTACAATGTCTCGAATGAATATGATAACAGAAGAATCTGAGTGTTTTATGTTGTAAAATTCTGAACCAAATTTACATTCATCTTCTTCGATGTAATGCGATGGTTGGGGCCCTCTTCTTTGTCATGATAAATTCCTGTAGCTAAATTTGACAATCGGTCCTCGTAGAGCTTTGCTAAATGGCAACCAAGATGCTGACTATGATACTATGACATCAACACAAGATGGAAGCAATGTTAACACCAATTGGGAACCCATATCAGAGGGTGATGACTTGTCAAATGAGAGTTGGGGCAAACTAGATAACTGGGATATGCCTCCTATAGTTGACCTATTCATATATGCTTTTTAATCTCCATACTACTTTTATAACGTATTGTAAAACACTTTATAGTAACTCTTGTTTTTGTTTTACTTCCTAGACCCTTCTTGGCCTAATGTGTTGGACTATGGACTCTAGTCCCAAATCATTGATTTTTTCATTTTTTTGAAGAAAAATCTACACTATTTTAAATTCAAAACAGTATAGTGTTATTTCAACAAAAATACACATACATATGTATGTATATGTATGAACTAGATTTAAACGGATGTCAATGTTAAACAAGTGGTCCCATATGGGTGCTCTTACTAATGGATAAGTAGATTCTAAAAAACAATTCTTAACGTTTTCCTTTGTCGTACCAAATTCAAATGACTGAAACAAACTTGTGTACACCCTAAAATGGAATAGGCGACGGTATCAAAACTCATACGAAATTCATATTGTAACAAACACCCAGAATATAAAATTCAATGGTTGCAAGTAGCAAGTCCTGTCTGTCGGAATAGGTCAAAAACGCCTATTTAAGAAAGCATGGATCCATACCTACTCACTAACAA
Source organism: Taxus chinensis (assembly GCA_019776745.2). Lineage (NCBI taxonomy): Eukaryota > Viridiplantae > Streptophyta > Pinopsida > Cupressales > Taxaceae > Taxus > Taxus chinensis. The sequence goes on from CM034149.1 coordinate 21,495,917, forward strand.
ATGGAAGATGAAAGCGCAGGAGAAGATGAAGGAGATGGAGACATAAGTAGCAGCGAGGATGTTATAACAATGGCAGAATATGAAATGCACAGAACCCACATCACATTTGTAGTAAGACAGCTCCCTTCAAGGGGCATCTCATTTCAGGTTTGGCCTGCAGCCTCTGCTCTCTGTTGGGTTCTTGATGAAATGTTTTGGCACCACCCAGGCATTATAACTACTTGTAATCAAAACACAAGAATACCTACAGAAGTTGTTGCACCACTGAACAATGGGTGTGAGTTAAATCCATTGGCAGAAGGTTATAGTGAAGTGGGTTATGTTGCACATCAGCTGTTACAGAGGAGGGGCGACAGGCAGGCATTGAGGGTTCTTGAATTGGGTGCAGGGACTGGAATGGTGGGCATTGCTGCAGCACTGTTGGGTGCCCATGTCGCCATCACTGACCTTCCCCATGTCCTCCCCAACCTTGAGTTCAACGCATCTGCAAATGAAGAATCCCTGCAGGTAGGCATAATTTTAACGAATCATGTAAGTTTAGACATCTTGGCAAATCTTTTTCAATGTCAAATTTTAATTTTGTTAATGTTCGGGAAAAATTCGATTTCCTTGATTTTTTTAAGGATAAGTTGATTCGTCCCGATGATGGTCGGAAAGAAGCTAATTTTCGGAAAATGTATCCCTTCAAATCTTTATTGTTTTATAGAAATTGAGGGAAATCTAAACTCCATTTCATTAAAGATTTATGCAAAAAATTGGTGGATTCTGTAAGAAAATTATATTGTTTAATGGAAATTCAGGGGAATCTAAATTCAATTTGCTTCAAGTTTATACAAACTTTGGTGAGTTTTCATTGGAAATTATATTGTTTTATAGAAATTGGATGAATCGTCATTTTTCAATTGGGGAAGATTTTGGAATGTTGTTTAGAAGATTAGCCAATAAGAAGATATTATCCTCTAAAATGTTCCTAACCTGCAGGCCACCAAGCAGGGGGGCAGTATGAGTGTGAAGGCCCTCAGGTGGGGAGAAGAGGAGGATGTTGTCAAAGTAGGGCACAATTTTGACTTGATTCTGGCATCAGATGTGGTTTATCATGAAAACTTATTCGACCCCCTTCTGCTCACTCTCAAGTGGCTTCTCTTGGGCAAAGAGGAGAAATCTGGAAATCCAATCCTGCTCATGGCTCATCTCAGGAGGTGGAAGAAGGATGCCCGTTTCTTTAAGAAGGCAAAAAAAATGTTCAATGTTAGAGTTGTGCACAGACACACACCCCTGCCTGGATCCCGCCTGGGAGTGATTGTCTACTGTTTCACAAACAAGGAAATGAACAGAGCATTGCCCTGATTGCTCTGTGTTGGAACCATTTAGTTCAATCCCTTTGGAGTGGCGTGTTCTATGTCAATACAGGTAACCTCTGCTTGTGAAAGGAATGTAAGACCGCAGTTTGACCTTTTGGTGAGGATTTACATTTACAAGTATAATGACACAAGTTCATGGATAATTCTTAAGCTCTCTAAATTTGAAACAGGTGTCTCTGCTTTTGATTTGCATTTTAAGTACAATTTACAAGTTGTTGATAGTATTATTATGCCGACATCTCTAAATTTGGACGGAAGATGTTTGTTTTTAGTAATATCATAAGTTATGGCATTGATACTTGGATTTTATACCAAGGCTCCATCGTGCCAGATGCATTTAGCTACATGAGAAATTGAAGTAATTGATATTGACATTGTTTAGAGGATGTGAGGCTATGACAAACCTAATAACTGCATTTGTTGAAAACTAGATATACCATGAGCAATTACTAGTGACGAAAATTTGGAGTGTTTGGGCCCCCTGTTCTTTCTCTACAAAAGTCTATGCCAAACCCTGTCAAAAGGCAGGCCCATAGGATCCAAATACTTATCTACAAGCAGCATTCTACATGTGCACCTAGGTTCTCTTTGATTCCAAGCCTTGGCTTAATCGCTTAAAATATCTTGCCCCGGCAGTTTCTGACAATTATATTACTTGCTTACAAGCCTCATGCTAAGAGCACGCACATGATAAGACTCATGCTTTGCACAAAAGAGCTAGAACTTTCAGAGGGTACACATTTACATGTATACTAAGTCTTATTTAATACTTATCAAGATGTGGCATCTGTTTCACCCAGGATTATTATGTATGGCTAAATAATGAATAGCTAAATCAAGATTATTGTCCCCACCAATATTTTTTGGAAATAAACTGTTTCATCTCCATTACTATAGTGCCAGTAATGCAATCTGCTATTTAAATACTATCATTATGATGTTTCCAGATAAGTTTTAGTGTTATACGCCAAGAATATGACCATCTTGAGATGGTTCTTAATGTTGCCCAATCAAAATCTTTTACCCTATTATTTAGTTCTGTACCTAACTGGCTGTTCCTACGCTCCACTTGTGATGATCATGGTTTTGGCTGGCTTAGTTGCATTGTCTTTACAATTCTTTGGGTAATATAATCTTGTTTGCAGTACTCTTCATTTCTTGGCAATAAGTGCAATGATTGATTAGATGTTATCAAAAAGCTTCTAAGGTATACAAGGGGACATGCTCTCTAGCACTTCGTTCCAACTCTTCAATTTTCTCGAGTCCCAGAATCTAGCATTTTCCTATTTTACACCTGTGTACATATTCTGCTGGCTTGAAATCCCATATTACTAGAACTTGTTATCCGTTTTTTGAGTCTAGCTGTAAGCTTGAACTAGATACAATTATCAATGTTGCATATGGATGTAAAAGTCATCTTGAAGCTAAAATTGGCCATGCTGAAGATGCAATCCTGTTGCATATAAGGTTAATTTCCAACTGTATTTTTGTCCAGGACAGCTGTTTTTGGTTATCCTGCTAACTTGACAACATACATTAGGGGTGGATATTTTCGTTTTCTTTTTGGTTGAAGTGATTGGTGTTGATGGTTTTTCTATATCATTGGACTGATAAGATTGTTATTCTTGGATTTTTATTTGCATAAGCATAGACTGAACTCTTTCAATGCCAAAGATTACCAGGATTTGAGGGTGTGAACTATGCAAAGTACAGGTACGGAGCAGCAGATGTCAAGCCTCAAAACTTGGGTAGGTGGACACAGATATCAATTGAAACCCAAGGATTCAAAATTTGAATAATATATAAGGTAAATGAGTACTGTGTGTGTAGGTGGATTGGCAAGGCTTGATGTAGTTCCCTAGGTCACGAGTTCAAAAACCACAGCTACAAAATTTGAATAATATATAAGATAAATGGAATGAAATCCCTGTGGGTTTCCACAAGGTGTGGCTCATATGCCAAATTGGCTTCTGCCTTGTCTGTGACCTAAAACACAGCCTTTACATTTTAATATATTCATTTCCATGCATTAAGAAAATGCCTCTCCGCTGTCTAAAAGTCATGATCCAATTTGCACCTGTCAAATGACGGTGAAATGAGTGTATCTCCAGCAAAAAGCCCCTTGTTCAATTTCTCTAATACTTGCGTTTATGAAAATATGGATGTGGCAGTCAGAGTGATGGTCATGACAGAAATAAGGGAATGATTTTAAATCATTTTGCTTTATGGGTTAAGATAGATTAGGTTCTTTAATTTCATAATTATTTTAACCTTTTAAGGAATTTGGTGGATTGTGTGTGTTGTTCAGCTGTTCTTATTTTGAGAAAATCTATCTTGAAATTTGGGTTCATCCTAGCTAGATGCACTCATCATACTGGGTACAGTATTTATTGGGGTTGGCTGTTTTTCACAATCCTAAGCATGGCTTGATAACATAGTGGATCTCTAATGCTGTTGGGCATTGAACATTTGAAAAATAATTTTTTATCGGCCATATCATTCTAGTGTGTTGTAATTTTTTACATACTAGCAATTTGCATAGGATTGCTGATTTGACATGTCCAATGTCACCTGTTTATTTTTGTGCAATTCATGCAAGCATTCTTAGCATGCTATAATCAAGATATTATGTCTGCATTTTATGAGGGTATACACATTGTATTTTCTATTGATTTTTATGTCAGCAATGTAAGATTAGCTTTGAGACTTTCTTAAGACCTGCATTATCAGGAGGTAGTACATCATTGTTAACAGCCAAACCAGAGATCCTATCTATGGTAGACTCCTTTTCTATAAGTTGTATTCATAATTTACCTCTCATTCCCCAAAAGACCTGTTTTGCAGCTAGGATCCTCATACACCATCAACCGAAGACTATTGTGGATGAAAATCAAGTTCTGTTCTATTTTATGTCAAATGATTTCTCTTCAGGCTGTGATTGAAAAAATATATGCTCCAAATCCACTAACATGCAGAGGAACTTGCCACTTGAAAAGTGAGATGTATAGCTTCTTTAGCTCTCTGGATTGTGGCGTGAATTGCTCACCATATATGCTCTTATCCTTTGTTCTTGGACTCAAATGCATATCATCTATAAACAAAGGCAAGAAACTGTGTGTTAATGGTCAGCGATTCTCCTTCACACCTAAAAGCTTGTATTCCCTCTCAGTATGATGTAATGCATAAGCAGCCATGTGAAGAGGTGTAATGAGTCTGGTTGCAGCCTGTGGCAGACTTCATAATGTACTTCCTACTATCACTTTAATAAATAATTATGATCTTTTGCTGAAACAGAATGTGAGCTAATGCAAATTAAGGAAATCAGTTCTTGCATTAACTCACAACTAACAAAGGAACTGGCCACTTCAAAATTGTTGCCTAAGTACTTTGATGCCAATGCTTGTTATGATTTTCATGGATTTCAAGGGCATTCTACAAATAGATGTATTATTTTGAAACACAATATTCAATATTCAATTGAAGATGACCAAATTCAAATAGTATGGCAAACATGTTAAATGATAAATGTTAAAGCGGAATAACAAAAATGTTCACTCACAAGGAAAGGTCAACTGATAATGGAAATGCCCTTAGGGTGAACAAACCAAAGTACAACAATGTGCCCATGGAATGCAAGCAACATACACTTAGATGGGACCCATACGATATGATAAAGCAGAAAGGCCATGCTATTAGAATAACATTAACCAATAAACAATATAATGTATCTAGTTGGCTTATTGTTATATTGTTAGTGACTTGTTAGAATTGCTAGTCACCTGGATATACCTTTAGCCAACGGTTATTGCTATGATTATATGGCTTTTCTTATTTGTAGCATTTCTACAAGATATATTTATATGGCTTCTTATTTGTAATGTAATTACAGCTTGCATCTCATGTTATGTGGTATCAAAACTTATGGTTGGAAGAGTGTGAGGGAGGGAGAGGAAACCTTAAGTTTTTACCTCGCGAAATTCTTATTTGTAATGTAATTACAGCTTGCATCTCATGTTATGTGGTATCAAAACTTATGGTTGGAAGAGTGTGAGGGAGGGAGAGGAAACCTTAAGTTTTTACCTCGCGAAATCCTTTCTTGGTAAACCTGTAGCTGGTGCAAAAGGAGCCCAGTGGGTGAGAGGGAGAGTGAAGGCCAATTTCTTTATTTTGTATTGCTTAAGAGCTTTTTGGGCATACATGTCGAGGCACTTTTAAACATAAATGATAAAAAGAAAGAGGGAGGCGTCTATGCTGGAGAATAGAAGGAAGTTTGTCCTTATTACTGAAGCAGTTTGTGCCCTGTGCTAAGGCGTGAGCAGGAGTTCCTAAAACACAAAAATAAAATAAAAGCTGTTGTTCATGTTTTGATTCACAGGGAAGGATGTGTGAATGCTGATCTATAGGAGTGGCACTGCATTTATTTATTTTTAAAGCCTGTTGGTTGTTGTAAAACTCAGTTGGATTAGTTAATTCTTCTTTTGAATCGAGGAAGAGCGTTCAGGAGGAAAACACTACTCTAAGGGACGCCATTGTCATTACGTGATGAAGTACTCAAATAACTGAAATTTGATTCGTTGGCCATCATTTCAAAGGTTTTCTGCTATATAAGTTTTTAATATAAATATAGGGCAAAGTAAACTGTTTTAAAAGTATATTCAAATTAAACTTTATTAATTTTTCCATAGTGACCGTTAATTTTATATTTAAATAACTGTAGGGAGTAAAACCCTGAAAATTTGCCTGCTTGTCCGTTTTGATGTCCTTATCGGCATGCAAAAGGAATTTTTGCAAAAGAGTGTAAAATTCAAGTTTTAATTTTTCTGTTATTTTTTTGACAATTTTATAGGAAATTGTAAAATTAAATCTCACAAACTGTGGTTTTGAGTTGAGATTGGTCAATCTGTACGTTTTTATGATAGAGTCAGTGAACAAAAAGAATTTTTGTAAAAGTCTTTATAATTTTTCATATTTAACTATTTTAGTAAAAAAAAAGTCAAAATGGCTTTGCTTACAACACTTATTGTTAGATTTACAAAAAATGACGAGCAAAAATTGTAATTTGTAGAGTCACAATAAACCTAATATTTGTGAGTATCAGAATCTAGATCAAATTGTACTTGGCAAAGAAACAACACTTGATGATAAATTTTCAAGTGATGAACCTACTATCTATGATAATTGTCATAAAGAAATGATATTTTGATTCTTTAAGTTAGAAATGTAATTAGTGCTTCAGATTTGTGGAGAAGTTTAACATTTAAGTATCAAGCTTCAAAAGTCGGTAGGGTAATGTACTTGAAAAAATTGTCATTTTCCACTAAAATGTGGGAGGGTGGTTCGATCTTCGAATTCTTGTTGCAGTTAAAGGACATTTGTGATCTGCTGAACGTAGTGGAAAAAATTGTAGATGAACAAGAGTTGATTGCTCTAGTATTGCAAAACCTACCAACATTATTTGACTCATTTGTTGAGTCATTGCGTATGATCGTGGAAACACATGGGATTATTTTTGAGTAGCCGTCTATATTTTTCATGCAGAAGGAGAGAAGGCAAACTCATGTGGCTTCTTTAAAATCAATGACTACAATGAGTGCATTCATGACATGGTCAAAGGGAAAGACAAAAGAGCGGAATACAAACAATTCCACAAAGGTAACCTCTGAAAGCACTATAAGTGATTTTAAAAAAGTTAAAAGGAAATGTTTTTATTGCAAACAACGATAAAATTTTAAGGATTGTAGAAATTTTTTCTCTGAACTGAAAGAGTTCCTTGCTTAGGATGGTCAGGGGCAAGCACAGTCTTCGGGAATCACCCCTCGACTTCAGATTATGACTCTGATCTTGCACACAACAGTGAAACCTGATCTCTGTTACCTCCCTGCTGAGTAACATACATCATCTGTTGTATGCAATTAGTGATACCAACCCCACCATGCCAGTGGGAGTCTCCAGGGAATGCTCCTGGTGAACACCGTATTGCTTCCACCCAGCCTTAAGGAGGCCTCGCGGCTAATCTCCCCAGTCCCGAAGGACAGGGGCCAAGTGAAAGAGAAACTCTTCTAGCTGTGTGCTTGATGGGAAGACATTGCCCTACACAATTGTGTGTTGGCTAATGCGAGCAAGAAGTTTAGAGACAAGAGACAAGAAGCTATGCCTAATGCGAGCAAGAAGTTTAGAAATGCCAACGTTGCAGAAGAAGCAAAAGGAGAGACATCTACTCAATTTGCATTTACAACATCATATGATCAATCTAGTGAGTCACACACATGGTATTTTGACTCAGGAGCATCTCGACATTATACATGTCATAAAGATTGGTATGTAGATTTCATTGAGGATGTTAGTAGTCATAAAACTGTTTCCTTGGGTGATGGATGGACACATGATATTAAGGGATATGGGGATGTGCAAATTATGTTGAACAATCAGTACAAATATACATTTTGTAATGTTAGATATGTATGTAATATGACAAGAATCTCTTATCTATCAGTGAAATCACCAAAAACAAACAATTGGTAGTAAAATTTGAAGGAAACAAATTTAACTACATTAAATTATTATATAGTTGTTATTGGTATAAGGGAAAGGGGTTTATACAAACTTGTAGATCCATAATCAGTAGAACAATATGCTTTGGTAACAATTGAGAAAACTAGTACTCAATGACATGAAATATGTGGCCATCTTAATTATCAATATTTGATTGCCTTGAATAAAAATCACATGATGAATGGACTTCCATCTATTCAAGAAAATTAAGATATATGTGCAAGATGTTTTTTGGGTAAGTAGATTAGGCAAACATTTCCTACTGGTAAAATACGAAGAGCATAAATGTATTAGAATTGGCACATGCAAATCTTCATGGTCCCATGAAAACTAGTACATTATTTGGTGCACTATATTTCCTATTGATTGTTCTCGAAAAATGTAGGTGTATTTTTTGAAGAATCAAATTGTTTCTCTAAATTTGTTGCATGGAAAGCATTGGTTGATAATAAAACAGGGAGAAGAGTCATAACACTTTGGACAAACAATGGAGTGCTACACCCTTAATCATATATCTTACACTAGATGTGTATGACCGACTTGTGGCTATCATAACTTCTTATCATGTTATATCTCTTTCATATATGTTATAATATCATTAGGGTCATCCTTGGTGATGTCCATAACATAGGAATAGTATATATAAGAGTTAGAATGTAGTAGATGATCATCATATTGAGCACTTGAGTCTTATTGTATAGTTTAGAGGTTGCCCCCTCGAAGTGGCTAAGTTATTTTACTTGTATATTATAATCATTTCTCTACATTTTAGTGTTCTTTGGTGTTATATTGTTGTTGATATTCAAATCTATTTAAGAAATTTCATCACAAGTGGAATCAAAGTTTGATCTCGGTCAGAACTATGTCAAAACCCTAATTGTGAAGGTTTGGTTATATCTATAAAACGATAGCGAATTATTCTGTAATTTTTTTTGATGTTGTGAAATCAATCAAGTAAGATCCTCTCTAAATTTCAAGATTTTTTGACTTGTTTTGCAAAAGTATATCAGTTTTAGGGTTTTTCATAAACTCATTGTATAGGCTACAAATTATGGAAATTTTCCAAGTTCTTTACATTTTCAGAAAGAGGATAAAAAATTAGTTTGAGTTTGTTATTTGAGTTTTTCATAATTGGCCGACTTCCTCTCGAAACCCCAAGCCCTAAATTTTGGCCTTGATCCCTAAATCCTACTATTGTGAGGCATCATGGCGAGGCCTTCCACAAGAAGCAAAAAGAATCCTGCCATTTTAGGTAAAACTCTAAACAAGGATGATGTAATATTTGAGGAGTTAGAGTCAAAAGGGGTAACTACAATATCCTCGATGCTAGGGTTTACCTTGGTGGATCATAGGGTAAGTCAACTTAAGTGTGATATGCAAATCCTACAATTTGAGATGGCTAATAAGGGAGATGTAGAAAAGATCAATCAACGATTGGATGGTATTGTAAAGGGGAAAATTGCAAGTTTTCAAGCAAGACAACTTTCTCCTATCTCAAAGTTTCCATGTTTTGATCATACTTGTTAACCAAAATAAGCTCCCTCTTATTTTGGGTTAACTAGCTTCCTTTTGTGCCTCAGTCAAATTTTTACACATTTTAGGCACTCAAAATTTTCTGGGTATTGCTTCATCAGATAGAGAATTCTTTCCCCTTTCCAGAAAGGTAAGGAAGTCCTCCTAACTCCTTGTATTTTGCAAGTTATGGCTCGGCGGAGTTTGGAGGGGAAATTTTCCCTAGGCGGGCCCGCGGAGGTAAGGAGGAAATTTTGCCAAGGAAATTGGTGGGTTGGCGGAGGCGCGGAGAGAAATTGGACACTTAGCCCTTTTGGCTAAAAAAGTCAAAGGTAAAAAGTTTGCCTGCAAGCCCGTAAAGGAGAATGGAGAAAAATTGTTTAAGTCCCCATGTTTAATCACAAGGCGCCACGTGTCCATTCATTGGCGGGGAACGGGGCAAAAGTCGGAAATTTTGGTTTTTTGCCAAAACCATAAAAGGACAAAGGTGAAATGTTGGACCGCATCTCCGCAACCAATAGGAAAGGTGCCATGTGTCACATCAGCAGTGGAGGTCGGACCGGCGGAGGACTTTGGGAAAATTTTCCCTTGCGGACAAAAAAGGGTGAAATGTTATTCTGAAGCCCGCGGATGAACCAGAAAGTGCCACGTGTCATCGGGTTGGTGGGGCGTGGAGATTTTGGGGAAAATTTTCCCAATTTGAAAAAAGAGGGAAAAAGGTCAAATTTTGGCCCGCAGACCCAAATTTTGCCCTAATTTTTACCATTTTTGCCCTAAATCTTCAAGAGGCCATATCTTTTGATCTAGAGCTTGGATTTTCACTTTTTTGGTATCAATGGAAAGCTGGTGAAATTATCCACATGATGGACACTTCAATTTTAAATTTTGATGGAGTTTTGTGGGAGAAAATTGAGAAAACGTCTCTGGCATGCAAAAAATGCAAAAAAGTTTCCCCCGACTCCACTCCAATGTTCTCCTGCCACGTGGATGGCCCGATTTCAAAGCAATTAGGGCAAAGGATCGAACGGTTCATATGCAAACTGGAAAATTGAAATATAAAACACATTTTTGCATGTAGAAGCTCTTTTTGGGCTCGTCAGAAGCATTTTCTTTGCGGCAGAGGAATCTGGAAGAGGGGAAATGATCAAATTTGTTTGTAACGGCTTTGGGTCGAATGATTTAATGGTTTTTCGAAGTCTTTGTGAAGGGGCAATCGAATTTGGAAACTGGAAGCACGTTTTTGTGAACAGAGGACAAAAAATGATTGTTAGTCTTCTTCTATTCTCCTCCTCTGCATTTTTTCTTCTATTCCCACTTGTTGTACAAGTTTCAACTCTGAGATCAATAAAAAAGGAAGGAATTTTATGTCCCCTCGATGGAAAAATTGATTGGTGCTTTGTGACCAGCGTGTTTTATTCTGTCTTGTGCTCAGAAATTGCAAATTTGTCTTTCTTCTATTAATTAATGCATGTAATGAAACTTCCAGTTGATGTGTGTGGGCATCTGACACTCTACCCACAACATTGATTTCCCCCTCCTTCATTCTCACTCCCTCCCCTTTCTCAGATCGATTTCTGCTATAGCAAGGAGTTGCTATTATTGCCATAGGGACAGTGGAGTGTTCCTGTGGATCTCTGGTTAAAAAACCACCATAAATCCACTTTGGTTTTACATGCTAAACAATGGGAGCTGCACCATTCAAATGTAGAGGGACTTAGATTCCCATAGCGTTGGCCTGAAATCCACAAATTTGTCCACAAGACAAATTTTCTCGCCAACAGTTTTTGGCACCCACCGTGGGGTAGAGTTGCAGCATCTGCACCCAAAAATGACCACAAGGTTTTTAAAATATCATTAAGTTTTCCTTTGAAGTCTGAAATTCCTTGTGATCCAAAAATACAAAAAGATTCAAATAGAAGAGTTCTGCAGATTGAGCAGCCATATGAACTGCATGGATGTAACTCAAAATTCTTGCAAATCCTTCTAGAAAACCTTCTTTGCTCTGTCATATCCAAAGGAAATCATTTCAGACCTGAAAGAGGTTACTTGGCATATTTGGCAGAGTGTAAATCATCTCACCATTGCTACAAAATTTCTGGGCTGTGAAAGAGAAGACAATAAACTTTCAAGCTGGCTGATAGAAGGTATACTCGCTAGCTGAGGCAAGGAGGAGTGATTGACCCTACTTTTGAGGAGTTGGAGAGAGAAGAAGTAGAGGTTATAGCTTGGTTTGACAGAGAGGAAGAGATTAGAGCTCAACTTGAAGAAATTGCAAGACTCCAAGCTGCAGCAGAGGAGAGAGAGGCAGCCTTAGCTGACCAAGAAACCAGAAATAGAAACAGAATGGGTGACCGTGAACGTGAAGCACGTAGGCCTATTGTGCCATGGGGAAGAAACACAGGCCCACTTGCCCTCCAACAACCTCTTCATGATCTGCCAAGAGGCTCTAGAAATAATTTTCCCAAATTCAGGGGAGATGGTTCTCAACTCCCTGAAGAACATGTAGCAGCATTCATCACTGCTTGTGGTGTATTAGGAGTTGAGAATGAAGATGTGTCAGTCAGACTATTTGTGGAATCACTTCAAGAAAAGGCTGCTGTTGAATGGTTTTACATGCTTCCTGCAAGATCTATTACTGGTTGGGAAGATATTAGAAGAGCATTTGAAAACAGATTCAAGAGCACTGAAGATGGTCAAGAGCTGCTGGTGCAATTAGTCCAAATAAAGAAAGAAAGCTCTGAATCCATGAGGGAATTTGTAGCAAGGTTTGACAGATTGACAAGAAGAATCCCTGAAGATGTGCTACCTCCTGAGAACAACCTGAGAAGATTCTTCATCAGTGCCTTGCCATCAGAAGTTGGTTTCTTCCTCAGAAGAGCCCAACCAAACACACTGAGGGAAGCTCAAGACTTTTCCATTGAAACTGATGATGACTTAATCCTCTCTGGAAAGGTGAAAGGCCCAAATGGGAAGCAGAAGGGTCAGAGTTTGGCTTCAGTAACTACAGATCCTATGTTCCAGAAAATGGAAAATGATCTGGTTGCCTTGAAGAAACAACTGTCCCAAATGACAACGAGAAATGCTCCAAGGAGGCCAAACTTCCCTGATAGACAAAGAATTGCACCACCTCCTCACCAACTTTCCCTTGAAGCACCTCCTGTCAATGCTATCTGTGACACCAGAGAATCAAGAGAGGATGCTGAAATTGATGAACTTGAAGGAGAAATAGCAGAGGATTACGAAGGCTACCTCGAAATTGAAGAAGTTGATATGCACAATGGCTTGTTCGAGTTTGTTGATGATGGGGAAGAAGAAGAGGAAGCCCCAAGCTTCTCATGTGTTGTCTTCACTCGAGCTCAATCCAAGAAAGATGCTCTACCCTCCGTGGCTCAAAAGGAAAAGAAAACTAAAGAAGATCCCACTCCAGCAGCCACACAAAAGAAGATCATCAACAGAGGCTCACCATTACCACCCTCAATGGATTCAGCCAAAATGAAACCAGGCCAAATGGCTGCTAGAGATCAGGCTGTTATATCTAGTAAGTCACCTTTTCCTTCTTCTAGCTCACAAGTTATTAAAAACACTCCTCCCTCCAATGAAGTCTATCCTAAGTCAGCTAAAATTCAGACCATAGCTTCACCTTCACCTCCTTCTAAGCTGATGGCCTCACCCTCAGAAGACAATCCAATTTCCAAGTCAGCCAAAGTTCCTCAAAGACCCTTACCATGTAAACCTTCCCTCACTCCAGGAACTTCCCCCTCATCCAACATTGTCCCATTTGATTTTTTGGAACATGCAAGTAAGACCAAAGTGCAGCTCTCAGAGATTGAATACTTGCAAACACACCCTGCTCAGTTTGATAGACTAATCAATGTTGTTCAGAGCAGCAGTTCTATACCCTCAAGTTCAAATTCTAAAGGTCTTCTCCTGACACCATCTACACCACCTGCTCAAAACATGCTGGCCCTAAGTGCTTCCAAAATAGATAAGGTGGAACCCTTCTACTTGTCTCTTCTCATGAATGGTTTTGAGCTCAACAATTGCATCATTGACTCCAGAGCTTCTGATAACGTAATGCCACTCAAAGTTTCCAATGCTCTCGGCCTGACACTAACCAGAGTTAACGGAGCTTGTTACTCAATGGAATCTAAGCAAGTACCACTAGTAGGAAGGATAAAAGATGCACAAGTGGCTTTGGCTGAATACCCTGATAAGAAAGTACTTCTAACCATCTTAGTGGCAGACATTCCAACATCTTTTGGCATGCTCTTGAGTAGAAGTTTTTGTAGAGACCTTGGTGGAGAGATAAAGATGGATTGGACCTCTGCAACTATTCCAGTAAAGGGTGAGATGAAGAAGCTACTTCCGGTAAGAAAAATGAAGTTTACAGTAAGAAGTTCCAGTGACCCAAGAGCTAATATCCTCTTTCAAGATTGTGGATTAGGAAACTATTTCCTTACTTCACAACGAGAAGAAGACTTGCCACTTTCCTCAGAATCAGAGAAAGATCAGGTCTGGACTATGGAGTTTGATGGAAGCCATTCCAAAGCAGGCTCAGGGGCTGGTGTTGTGTTGTACTCTCCTTCCAATGTGATGCATCCTTTTGCATACAAACTGCAGTTTGACAACACCAACAATACAACAGAATATGAAGCTCTCCTCTTGGGCATAAGTGTAGTGGAAGACATGGGAATCAAAAAGCTGAGATGCCTTGGTGATGCAGAAGTGATAGTGAAGCAAATCCACCAGCAATACCAGGTGAAGAACCCAAGGCTCAGGCATTACAGGAATAGAGTGTGGGATTGCATTGAATTCTTTGATGCATTCTCTATTGAAGCCATCCCAAGACAACAAAATGAAAGAGCTGATTCTCTTGCAGTATCAACATCCCTATTGACTCCTCATCCTTCTTTTGGCAAGGAAAAAATAACCATTGAGATGGTTTTCAGACCAAGTGTACCTGATAACGCATAGATCACTGGCAAGTTTTCAATGACGACAATCAGATTTTAGCCTTCTTGGAGCAAAGAGACAACTTCAATAATCTCTTCTTTGAGGGAAGTGTTAATCCACATAGAGAAGTTGTGGCTGAAGATGCATCAGATGAAATTGAAAGAGTGGATGATGAAGGCATGATCAGATTGAAAGGTAACAAGATCCCCAAAGGTCTAGTCTCTCTGGAGGACCTGTTTGACAAGCATGACAGATTTATTCGTGAAAAAGAAAAGCTATCTTCTCACTGTCCATCTGATTTTGACAAGGAAAACATTGGGACTTCTGAAGATCCAAGGATGGTCAACATTGGAAAATGCTGCTCACCTGAAGAGAAAAGGAAGTTCGTTGCTTTTCTTAAAAAGTACTCTGATGTGCTGGCCTACTCTTACGATGAGCTCAAATATTTTCAACTGAAGGAAATGCATCATTCCATTCCTCTGAAGCAGGATGCTAAGCCCTTCAGGAAGAAGCAAAGACCCTATAATCCAAAGATTTCTGATGTTATCAAGGAAGAAGTGAACAAGATGCTGAATGCCAGAATCATTTTCCCCATTCACCACTCAACATGGGTGGCCAACATTGTACCAGTCAGAAAGAAAAATGGGGAGATCAGAATATGTGTAGATTTCAGAAATCTGAATCAGGCATCTCTCAAGGACAATTACCCTCTTCCGATCATGGATCATATCCTACAAGCAGTTACTGGATCTGAGATGCTCTCTTTGCTTGATGGCTTCTCAGGGTATAATCAAATTAAAGTGGCCGAAGAAGATTGTAGCAAGACGGATTTCACAACTCCTTGGGGCACTTTTTCTTACAGCAGGATGCCTTTTGGCCTGATCAATGTGGGAGCCACCTTCCAAAGAGCCATGGACCTGGCTTTCAAAGATCTCAAGCATTGCATTGTCATATACCTTGATGACTTAACCGTGTTTTCAAAGAAGAGAAGTGAGCATATCTTCCACTTGGAGCAGATTCTTGCAAGATGTAGAAAACATGGCATTTCTCTAAATCCCAAGAAGTGTATCTTTGGAGTCACAGAAGGCAAGCTGTTGGGACACATCGTGAATAAGCATGGAGCACATATTGACCCTGAGAGGGTAAGTGCTATTCAAGCACTATCTCTTCCCACCAGCAAGAAAGGAGTGCACTCATTCTTTGGGAAGGTAAATTTTCTTCGCCGCTTTGTCCCTGAATTTGCTGAACTAACAAAGCATATCACCTCTATGATGAAGCCTCAAACAAGTTTCAAATGGAGTAGTGAAGGAAAATCAGCATTTGAAGAAATCAAGAAGGCCATTGCCAAAGCTCCAATGCTGGTATCTCCAGATTTCAGCAAGGAATTCATCATGTACTGTTATGCCTCGGAGCACACTCTTTCTGTTGTCCTAGTTCAGAAGAATGATGAAGGATTGGAAGCACCTATTGCTTTCATGAGCTGCCCTTTGAAGAAGCATGAACTAAATTACAGTCAATTGGAGAAGCATGCATACGTAGTGGTCAAGGCCGTGAAGAATTTCAGATTTTACATACTCAACTCTCACACCGTGGTGATGGTCCCCGGAAGTGCAATCAAGTCCATTTTGACACAACAAGATCCCAGAGCCAAAAGAGGAAATTGGATTGCAAGGATCCAAGAGTATGACCTGGAGATTAAGCCCTCTAATCTGGTTAGAGGAAATGGTTTGTGCAAGTTGATTGCTGAAGATGAATCTCTCAAAGTTCAGCTTGGAGAAAGAGATGACACTTGCCCAACCTGCTCAGAAGATTGCCCACAAGTTCTCTTTGTGAACACTACAGAGGAATGGTATGCAGACATCACTTTCTTTCTTACCTATGGGGACTTCCCTCCTCATTTATATTACAAGTAGTGAAGAACTCTCAGGCTGAAAGTAGCCAAATATGTGATTTGGAATCATGCACTCTACAAGAAAGGGATAGATGGTTGTTTTCTCAAGTGTGTTGACAAGGAACAACAAGAAAAAACTCCTCAAAGCCTATCATGATCAAGCTTGTGGTGGACACTTTTCAGCCATGGTGACTGCCCACAAAATTCTCAGAGGTAGGTACTATTGGCCTTCTCTCTTTGCTGATGCACAGAACTGGGTTTCTAAATGCAAAGCATGCCAGTGATTTGTTGGAAAGTCTCAGCTAGCTGCCTTGCCACTCAGACCTGTGGTGATTGAAGAACCATTTCAACAATGGGGGCTGGACTTTATCGGTGTTCTGAACCCTCATTCAAGTGCAGGGCACTCCTATGTGCTCACCGCCACAGATTACTTCACTAAGTGGGTGGAGGCCATTCCAACCAAACAGGCTAGCTCTGAAGTTGTCTACAATTTCATAAAAGAGAATATCATTGTTCATTTTGGAGTTCCTCAGAAGATTGTAGTAGACAATGCTACTTATTTCTCTTCGAAGGAATTGACAGAATTCTGTTATGGCTTCGGGATTTCTCTTGCTCATTCTTCTGACTACTATCCTCAAGGGAATGGTCAAGCTGAGTCAAGCAACAAAAATATTGTGACCATTATCCGCAAGCTTGTTGATGAGAATCAGAAGAATTGGCACAAAAAATTATATGATGCATTGTGGGCTGATAGGATCACTCCTAAGAAGGCAATAGGCATGTCACCTTTTCAGCTGCTATATGGAGTTGAAGCAGAGATTCCTATTACAATTGAAATGCCAGCTCTCAAGCTGCTTCAAATAGTGGAAGACAACCAATACAGAGATTCAATTGACAAGAGGATCCTTTTCCTTGAGAAGCTAGAAGAGAGCAGATCCTAGGTAGTGGACAGAATCAAAGAACATCAGCTGAAAGTGAAGAAGCTCTTTGACAGAAGAGCCAAAGCAAGGGAGTTCAGAGCTGGAGATTTGGTCCTACTTTGGGACAAGAGGAGAGAGCCAAAGGGCAGTCATGGTAAGTTAGATTCTTTGTGGTTGGGTCCATTTCAAATTCAGGAAGCTTGTGGTGAGAATGCCTTTCTCTTATCATACTTGGATGGAACTCCATTGGGATTGCCTAGAAGTGGGCAATATTTGAAGTTGTACCATCAGTGAAAGTGAGTTGTCCCTCACCCTGTACCATAGTTTTTGTTGTTTCCCCTTTTCTGTTGTGTGTGTTTTGGTTTGTTTTCTGTTTTGGTGTGGTTTTGGTTTGTTGTGTTTTCCCCTCCTTCCTTCTTCCTTCCTTCAGTATTGTACATGACTCTGCAAGGCCCAATGGATAAGGCACTGGTCAACGTTATATGTTTTGAAACCTGTGATTCTGGATCCTCATGTCATGTCTTCACCTTGCTCAATCCACGCCATGTCCCCAAGCTAGAGCTAGTTGTTGTCTTGCAAATGTGTAAAGGGGAAAATTTCAAGTTTTCAAGCAAGACAACTTTCTCCTATCTCAAAGTTTCCATGTTTTGATCATACTTGTTAACCAAAATAAGCTCCCTCTTATTTTGGGTTAACTAGCTTCCTTTTGTGCCTCAGTCAAATTTTTACACATTTCAGGCACTCAAAATTTTCTGGGTATTGCTTCATCAGATAGAGAATTCTTTCCCCTTTCCAGAAAGGTAAGGAAGTCCTCCTAACTCCTTGTATTTTGCAAGTTATGGCTCGACGGAGTTTGGAGGGGAAATTTTCCCTGGGCGGGCCCGCGGAGGTAAGGAGGAAATTTTGCCAAGGAAATTGGTGGGTTGGTGGAGGCATGGAGAGAAATTTGACACTTAGCCTTTTGGCTAAAAAACTCAAAGGTAAAAATTTCATGCAAGCCCGCAAAGGAGAATGGAGAAAAATTGATTAAGTCCCCGCAAAAAATTTAATCACAAGGCGCCACGTGTCCATTCATCGGCGGGGATCGGGGTGTCGGAAGGATTTTTGGTTTTTTTCCAAAACCATAAAAGTGCAAAGGTGAAATGTTGGACCACATCTCCACATCGAATCAGAAGGTGCCACGTGTTCACATCAAGCAGCAGAGGTCGGGTCGGCGGAGGACTTTGGGAAAATTTTCCCTTGCGGGAAAAAGGGAAAAATGTTATTCTAAAGCCCGCGAATGAGCCAGAAAGTGCCATGTGTCATCGGGTTGGTGGGGGTGGAGATTTTGGGGAAATTTTTCCTAATTTGAAAAAAGAGGGAAAAAGGTCAAATTTTGGCCCGCAGACCCGAATTTTGCCCTAATTTTGCCAGTTTTTCCCTAAATCTTCAAGAGGCCATATCTTTCGATCTAGAGCTTGGATTTTCACATTTTTGGTATCAATGGAAAGCTGGTGAAATTATCCACATGATGGACACTTCAATTTTAAATTTTGATGGATTTTGTGGGAGAAAATTGAGAAAATGTCTCTGGCATGCAAAAAATGCAAAAAAGTTTCCCCCAACTCC